>CM053611.1:55889597-56003390 GCA_028646535.1 Procyon lotor
TATTAATCTTTCATGAGATACATGATTTGCAAATACTTCTTTCATTCTGTGGGTTGCCTCTTCACTCTCTTGATAGTGTCATTTGAGGCACAGAGGTTTTCCTTTGATGAAGCCCCGTATATCTGTTCTGATGTTGGTGTGCTTTTGGTACCATATGTAAGCAGCCCTTGCCAAGTCCAGTGTCATCAAGATCTCCCTCCATGTTGTTTTCTAAAGAGGTTTATAGAGTTCGCTCTTGCATTTTAGATATTTGGTCCTTTTTGAGTTAATTTTTGTGCACAGTGTCAAGTAAGTGTCCAACTTCACTCTTTTGCATGTAGTTACCTAGTTTTCCCAGCAACCTTTGTTGAAAAACCCGTCCTTTTCCTCACTGAAGGGTCTTTTCACCCTTGTCGAAAATCATTTGACCATATATATGAGGGTTTATTTCTGGGCTCTCTATTCCATTGGTCTATATGTCTGCCTTCATGCCAGCACTGTTACAGGATCATGGACTGCAACAGCCTAGAGAGGATTCTTGAGATGTTGTATGGTGCAACTTAGTTTATTTACGTAGCACGGGGACAGGACCTGTGGGCAGAATGAGCTGCACTTTTGCTGTATAAAGCTGGTCATTAATATGCTGAGTGCTCAAGGAGGTGGGGTCGTGCAGGGAGTATTAGACCATAAACGTCTTCTTTGAATTTCTCCTCGTAAAACTACTTTCACAATTTCACCAGAGAAAAAGGTTTCTCTGGTGCTTATCATTCAGTTCGATATTAACTATTGGTGAGATTTACAGGCAGTCATGAGACTCTTTAAGAACGTAGCAACCAGCACATATCTGATCCTTACTGAAACTATACAGGCTGTAAGTCAGCCTTCTGGATCCTTCTGGGCTACAGGTGAACATTTTCTTGCTTTTATCCTTCATCCGTTCCACACTGCTTTGGTGACTGTGTCTTTGTAGTAATTGTTGCTATCGCAAAGTATAAATCCCACACTTTGTTCTTTTTTTTTCCAAGTCGGAGACAAGTTTTTAATACTGCTTGCTATTTGACCCTCCTCGCAACATTTTTCGTGGGTACCCTTGCCTATAATGTTTCTGTTGACAGCTCCTCCTGGATGACTTCTCTTTCTTCATCCCTGTTATAACTACTCCAAAGCCAGTTTTCCTTTCCTCTTCCACTCCTCTCCCCTTAATTTAGATTCTTTTCCAGTTGTGGGCACAGGCCACAGTTGATATTTTAAGTCCTTAATCTTCCTCAATGACCAAGAGAAGGGAGTCCTAAAAATCTCTTTCCCCCAACTTTGAGTCGAGTTTGGTCTCTTTCAGAACTGTGAGGGCTAAAAGTCACTTTTATTGTTCCCTCATCATTGGGGTTGGGTGTCTCATCTTAGCACTGCACGTGGAAGAAAGCTCTGGCTGGGATGGTGTGATGGGCAAGATGCTTGTGAGGCTGTGTAGCATGGCGTGGTGAACAGAGCATTTTGTTGGAGGCCAAGAGACTTTGCCCTATCTCTACATCTGCCACTAATTAGCAGTTAGATAACTCAGCCTTTCTTGCTTACTGGAAAGTTCTCTTATCTGTGAAGCAGGGAAAGTTGGACTAGATGGTCTCCACGTTCCTTCTAAATCTAAAAAGTTTATTTTTACTTTTTGCAAGACAGTTTCCTCAGAAGAAGAATTTTAGCTGGTTTAAATGGATGAATAGTACTTAAATGAAAAGGAAAGAGAGATTTCAGGAGATTTAAAACAAGAATGAAAGTATATTTAGAAATCAATGAGAATAACAGTGACCAGCCTTTTTATTGAGTGATACCTGAGCAATCAAATATCCATGTAGGAAAAAAAAGAAAAAAAAAAAAAAAAGAACCTAGATCTCTATCTTACGTATACAAAAATCAATTCCAAATTATTTGAAATCTAAATAAGAAAGGTAAAACAATGAAGCTTCTAAAAGAAATAAACATAGGCTAATAGCTGCATGACCTTGGGATAAGCAAATATTTCTCAGAACAAACATGAAAGAGAAGATGGATAGGTTGGATTTTAGCAAAATTAAGAACTACTTTTTATCAAAAGACACTATTAGGAAAGTAAAAAGGAGAAAAAACATTTGAGGTATATCTGACAGATGACTTGTATGGAAAATATCCAAAGAACTCCCAGAAATAAAAAAAAAAAAAAAAAAAGAACTCCCAGAAATCGATAAGAAAATGCAGGTTAACTTTGGTCAAAAGTGACCAAAGACTTAAACTGATATTTCACAAAGGAGGATATCTAAATGGTCAACAAGCATATGAAAAGGTGCTCGATACCTTCAGAGAAAAGCCAATGAAAACTCCTTAAGCCAGCAAACAGGGAAAACTGCTCAACCTCTTTAGTCACTGGACAAATGCAAACCAAAACCCACGATGAGACACCACTCACACCCACTAGGATGGCCATACTACTGTAATTAAAAAAAATTGAAAATTGAAAAAAATTTAAAAGAAAAATAAGTGTTGGCTAGGATATAGAGAAATTGGATCCTTATTACATTGCTGGTAAGAATGAAAAATGGCTCAGCTACTGTTGAAAAAGTTTGGCATTTCCTCAAAAAATTAAACATGCTGTTGAGTGTCTACCTTCAGCTCAGGTCAGGATTTTAGGATCTTGGGACCAAGCTCCACATTGGGCTCCCCACTGAGTCCGCTTCTCCCTCTCTCCCTCCCCCCTGCTCTTGCTCTCTCTCTCTCTCTCTCTCTCTCGCTCTCAAATAAATTAAAAAAAAAATAAAATGAAAACAAAAACATTATACTAAGTGAAAGAAGGCAGACCCAAAAGATTCCTTATTTTAAGATTCCATTTGTATGGATATCCAGAATAGATCAAGAGAGACAGAACACAGACTGATGGTTGCCAGGCCAGAAAGAGGAATAAAGAGAAACTAAGTAGTAGGTAAAGGGTTTTACTCTGGAGTAATGGAAATGTTTTGGAACTAAATAGACGTGGTAATTGCATTACATTGTGAGTGTACCAATTGCCACTGATTTGTTCACTCTGAAATGGTTAATTTTAGGTTATATAAGTTTCACCTCAATAAATTATTTTTTTAAAGACTGTATATATATATACCCACTAGCAAGGGTGAAATAAAGAAGACTGTCATTCTGAAGTCTGGTGAAGATAGGAACAGCTGGTCAGCAGAAGACATGCAAAAACGTCCTTAGCAGCTTTTGTAAGAGCCTAGAACAATAAACAGCCTCAATGTCTCTCAAGGTAAAATGGATACACTGTGCTGGATTCCTACATGGAATGCTGCCCAGCAATAAAAAGAATGAACTACTGGTGCAAACACAACAAAGATAAATTTCATGGAAAGAATGTTGAGTGAAAGAAGCCAGACCCTGAAGAGTATTTTATATTCTACTTATGTGACGTTCAGGAGAGGGATGGCAGACTAGCCCTTGCTAGGTTACTGGTGATGGTGGTGGTTATTGATGAGGGAGCTCAAGAGAGCTGTCTGGCTGCTGGAATAAATCTCCTATAACTTAATCGGGGTGGTCGTTACATGGGTGTATCTCTATGTACAAAATAACCAATCTGTGCACTTGAGATCTATATACTTTATTATGTTCTACCTTAAAAAAAAAAACCAACTTAGAAAATTAAAACAAAAAACAGTCACCAGAGTAGATGTTCTTGCAGGGAAGAACAGAAGAGAATGTTTGAGAAGTAGAAGGTTGTAGAAGACCTTGAATGGCAGTGGAGGTGGAGTGGCAGAAGTTTGGGCTCTGTCCTATAACTCTGGTAGGTTTGAGGGAGGAAAATGACATAATGGAAGCAGAGGTGTGCCTGGTGGTCTGGGGACTGGTCTCCAGGTGAAGGCTTTTCTAGTAGGACCTGAATGTGGGTGATACTGTTGAAAGTGGAAATTCAGAAGAAAGAAGGGTCAGTAAGGCTCATCACTGGTCGGGCAAGGACAGCAACGGATGACAGGGCAAAGATGACTGAGATTCATTGCCAGATGGCTGGAAAAATGATGGCTCTAATAACAGAATTGAGAAATCTAGGAGAAAGAATCAGTTTGGGAAGTAAAGAGATGAGCGGTTTTACATGCTTTAATTTCGAAGTGGTGACAGCCAGTTGTGAGACTCAGGAGAACAATTAGGGCTGGTGATCAAAATCTGAAAATCACCCAGGGACAGATTATGTTGAGTAGATGAGCTCTCTGAAAGAAAGAGGGTGACAGAAAGATTGCTGAGGGCCAGCCCTTAGAGAAGAAGAGACGGTAGTTGTGGGTGGGACCAGGATAACGTAGACTAGAATGAGGATCTTAAGCCACATGGAGAGAGAATGGGGCAGGAAATACAAAGGGAGATGATACAGAAGTAGGAAACGAAAAGTAAAGATTGAGAATGTGATGGGAAGCTGGGATCATTGAGGGACCGTGGGCTTGGGGAAGGCAGGAGGCAACAGCACCTGGAAGCGAAGGCAGAGGACTTCGCCTTGGACAGCCTGACCTGTGAAGAACGCAGGGGTGAGCAGTCAGGCACAGGCCTTGTCAGCATCTCCAGTCACTTCCTCTGGCAGTATGTTCCTTTTTTCAGTTGGAGCATAGCAGACACACAGTGTTACATTAGTTTCAGGTGTACAGCCTAGTGACTGGACAAGTCTAACCTACGCCCACTGTGGGTGTAGCTACCATCTGTCACCATGCAGCTCTATGACTGTACCATTGGCCATATTCCCTAGGCCGTGCCTTTCATCCCCATGATGTATTCTTTCCGTAACTGGAAGCCTGTGTCTCCCCCTCCCCTTCATCCACTTTGCCCATCCCCCCAAAGCCCCCCCTCCCCAATTTTCAGTTTGTTCTCTGTGTTTATGGTCTATTTCTGCTGTTTGTTTGTTTTAGAGTCTACATATAAGTGAAATCATATGGTATTGGTCTTTTATCTGACTTGCCTTAGCATCAAGCCCTCCAGGTCTATCTATGTTGTTGCAAATGGCAAGATGTCATTCTTTTTTTTATGGCTGAGTAATATTCCTTGTGTGTGTGTGTGTGTGTGTGTGTGTGTGTGTGTGTGTGTGTGTGTGTGTACATCGCAACTTCTTTATCCATTCATCTTTCAGTGGACACTTGGGTTGCTTCCAAGTGGAAGCAACTCTTGCAGTATTCTTTGTCCTCTAAATAGGAACTGAGGGTGACTGAGGTCGAGAATGAGTATGACTGTGAGAACCAAGAGGTCCCAAGTATTTAAAGTAATTGTGGGTTTCAAGCATAATCCTATCATTTGTGAAAGGGATACAGAAGTAGTTTAAGGCACCACTGTTGCCCTCTGGGAATTTTTAGGGTGCAATTCAACAATGACCAAGAGCCAGAACAAGGGCACATAGGATGTTTTGAATGCTGATTTGTCATTTTCGAGCTGTGTAACTTTAGGCAGGCTGTATTAGGTCTCTGTGTCTCTGTTTTTTCATCTCTTAAAAGGAAAGAATAATGATACCTACCTCATATGTTGTCCTGGAGATTAAATGAGTTAATAAGAGCAAGGTGCTTGGAACAGTGCCTGAAACATAGTAAGTGGTGGATAAGTATCAGCTAAGATCCTGATAAAGCTATAGGAGTTCACAAGGAGGAAAATTAGTAAAGGCCGCAGCTGGTGGGAAGGTTGTGCGGAGGAGTGGGCATCTACTGGAGACAATTCAGGGATACAGAGGAGGAAAGGAATGAGAGAAAAGGAATTCTAGCTTAAGGAAAACATTGCGAATAAAGTCTTAGATCACCCAAATCATTGGCATTTGCATGTGATTTACCTAATGATCCAGACTGTTCCTGCTGGGAGTAGTGGAGGTTAGAGCAGGACAGGAGGGTGGGTGACTGGCACTGGTCACAATAAAAGAAGTATGAGTTGGAGAGTCAAGAGCGCTTTCGCCGTGATTTCTATCCTGGCCCTGTGACCTTGGGCAAGTTGTCCAATCTCTTAGGACCCCAGGTTTCCTAATCTATAAAATGAAATGGACTGTATCTGTAAAATCCCTTGCATCTCAGAAATTCTGTGCTTCATATGTGAAAATGATTTCTTGGACCCCATGGTCTGGGGAACAGTGGATTTTTTTCCCAGCGCAGCATGGAGCTCTCTGGTCTTTGTGGGGGCAGACTTGTGGTTCTGGCCTCATTAGTCCCATGCTATAAGGGAGTGAGCTGACCAGCCGGCATAGAGACACGACACAGTGCCTTTGCAACACTTAGCAATCACCCCCACTGGAGAAATCTGGGATCTCTGCGGGTGTGTTTATGAAAGGAGCCCTTGGGTATTTCACTCTCAAATTATTTAGAGTTAACTCTACTACTGTTCTCTTGAGGAGCCTCGAGTTTTATGGGTACTTGCCTTGAAGTGGACCCTGAGGGCTAAGTAGGAGGGAAAGAACAATCTTAAGCCTTTTAAAAAATTTCCCAGATTGTCTTTATGGAGCTCACAGAACTATCGGCAAAAGCAGCACCATGAGCACCAGATGAAATGCTGGTAAAGCCCTAAAGCTTTCCTGGTAAGACTCCCCTGCTCGGCTGCTTTTGTGACAGGCCCCAAACACTTGTTTTTTATGTTAAGGATTCCCGTTTCAAGGTGGTTTTGGTTTGGTTTGGTATAAAGATTTTATTTATCTATTTATTGAGAGAGAGAGAGAGTGAGTGTGTGTGTGTGTGTGTGTGTTTGAGCTTGGGGAGTAGCAGAGGAAGAAGGAGAAAGACAATCTCAAGCAGACTCCATGCTGAGCCCAGTGGGGGCTCAATCTCCGGACCCTGAGATCCTGATCTGAGCTGAAATCAAGAGTTGGACTCTTGCGCCTGGGTGGCTCAGTGGGTTAAAGCCTCTGCCTTCGGCTTGGGTCATGATCTCAGGGTCCTGGGATCGAGCCCTGAGCCCCGCATCGGGCTCTCTGCTCAGCAGGGAGCCTGCTTCCCCCTCTCTCTCTGCCCGCCCCTCTGCCTGCTTGTCATCTCTCTCCTCTCTGTCAAATAAATAAATAAAATCTTAAAAAGAAAAAAGAGTTGGACTCTTAACCAACTGAGCCACCCAGGTGTCTCCCAAGGCGTGTTTTAAACCCAGGACTCTGTATAAACATGGAAATGGGTGTTTCAAATCCCTTGCTTAGAAATCGTTGGGTCTAATGTGGCCCTACCTCATTTTTCCTTTTAGAAGGGAAGTTTGGTTGTTGTTCTGTTCTCACTTGTGTCCTTCCTGGTTTGAGCCCCTCCTGGCTGCACACAGGCCTCTCTGCCATCCTCCGGCCTGCGGCAGGCGCCGCAGTGCTGTGGCTGCAGAAGTTCTCAGAGCGTCCTCTGCCATTCGCCTCCCCCACCCCACCCCCAGTCGTCCCTGGCAGGATCTCAGTCATCGAAGAGGTACTGCTGGGCTCTTAGACCAGATGGACTCTACACATCTTGGTGAATTGAAAAATAACTTGAGATGGAAGAGCCAAAGTAGATGGAAGTACTTGATTTATATTTTGTCCCCCCAAAGTTTTGCAGGGTGTAGTGTTTTCAGAAACTGACCTTGGAAAGGAGCGACGGTTTGCCCTTATGTTGTATTTGGAAGGAAGAACATTCCTTCAGGGACTAGAGTTCCAGGAAGGGACGGTGACTTGAGCATATAAGGCTTCCCAAGCTAACGTGTGCCCCTGGGTAACGTTAAATGCGCCTTATTAGTTAGAATAGAAGTTCCATGAGGGAACGGAATGTATCTTTGTAGTCGCATATGGTTGCAAACAGTGAGTTGCATCTAAGGAAATAAGAAAAACTAGCAGTTCAGGAGCCTCCCATCTTCCCTTCTCCCTGGCTAGCCATTCCCCTGAGGGGTCGTTACGAGCCTCACCCAGCCCGTTCACGCCACAGATTTTTCGGAGAGAAAAATAACCGGGTCACGGAAGAAGCTGTGTGTTGCAGAGGTTGTGAATAAAGGTCGGGAGTGAGATGGTTTGGTCTGGCCTCTTTTCAGAGCAGCGATTGATTACTGCTGTCTGTGTTGCCGTTTCTTCCAGAGCTGACCTGTCCCGGCCGCAGCACAACTAACGAAGCTGCTGCAGGATGAGAAGATGGCAGCGCGGCTGCTCGCACCACCAGGCCCTGACAGTTTCAAGCCTTTCACCCCCGAGTCACTGGCAAACATCGAGAGGCGCATCGCTGAGAGCAAGCTCAAGAAACCGCCAAAGGCCGAAGGCAGCCATCGCGAAGATGATGAGGACAGCAAGCCCAAGCCAAACAGTGACCTGGAGGCAGGGAAGAGCCTGCCTTTCATCTATGGGGACATCCCACAAGGCCTGGTCGCGGTTCCCCTGGAGGACTTTGACCCATACTATTTGACGCAGAAAGTGAGTTGGAGGAGGAGGCGACCCAGCTTCAGACCCCCTGTCCTAGCAGGCTTAGGGGAGACGGGGAGAAAGAGCTGACCCTTTGCCCAAGTTTGGATAAGTAGTTAACCTTTTGTTTCGGTTCTGGCTAATGGGGTTTATTTTTCGGTTTAATTGCTGCTCAGGGTCATTTGTGGATCTTAAGACTTCTCAACTCTGTTAAGAGTAAGACTTGTGTTTCTGGCTCCAGGCCAGATCAGAAAAAGATGAAAACAGATTAAAAAACAAAACAAAAGAGTCCCATAAATGCGATGGGACTATTGAATAGAGTCCAAGAAAACTGGCTTTAGTGAAAGATGCTGTAGCCGGGTAGAATCACATTCCAAATTCTACCTTTAAATATAAAGATGGTGTAACTATTGCAATATCAACAGAGCCTATTGTTAATATCAAGGAGATGCTGGATTTGCACTCTTATCTGAACTGTTTCTGTCCCTTGGTAACATCGCTGGTGGAGACAGGAGCAGAATAAGGTAAACCAAGCCGGGCCAGTGAGGAGACCGGGTCTTTGGTCTTGTTACTCAGTCGTCCGGGTTGAGCCACCACTCGTTCTTACAGCAGAGTCCATTCTGTTATTCCTACCAGTAAGCAGCAAAGTGAGATAAATACTAGGCTTCTTTTGGCCAAGAGTTTCAGACTCCCCTAACAAATATTTGACCAAACCATGGGTTTCTTTCTCATGATTATCTTTTGAAACCGGACAATGGGTGGAGAAGCAAAGCCCCCTGGTCAATCCACCAGCCAACTAACGAGCCATTGCATATTGAGGAAAAACACCAGACACCATTTTAGGAATCCCTCATTTGATAAATGTCATTTAAAGAATTAGACTTTAATTAGGTGTTTCCAGATGAGGGGAGACAAGGCTTTGTGTAATTACATATTCACAAATACAGAGCTTACCCAACAAAACTGCCTCATAAACTTCCCCTCACTTGTCCTTCAATCTTTTAATTTGGAAGAAATTTTAGTTTCTTGGCTTAATAATGGGACAGAAGTAAGATGAGACCAGTAGATCTCTTGACCTGGCTGTAATTGTGGAGTCATTTTTGGTTCAGGATGGCAGAAACAGTTAAGACATTGTCTACACGAAGCGGTCCTTCACTCACTTCTGCTGCAGCTCGAGACAGCTCCACAATAGAAGGAGAGTAGCAACAGTAGCCGGTATCTTCCACTGAGAAATACAGAAAGTTTCAGAAACAAAGCATGATATAATAGAAATAACAGTAGACTGGAAGTAAAAACTCCCTACTCTACCCTAATTCACCACGTTTATTATCTATATTTCTCTTTTGTTGTATGTGTATTGTTCAAGCTGCCACAAATAGATTATAGGAAAAGAAAGTTGTAAATAAAGAAAAGAACTTCTCAAAACTAGTTCCTGTCCGTCAGCAAGCTACATCACCTGTCTGGGCCTAAATTTTCTCATCTAGAACTGAGAAGTTGGACAGAATTTCTAAGGACTTTTTCACATCAAGTTCTGCAACTGAGTAGTTTCTGTACACTTTCATTACTTTCCTCATTTACTCCTCCCTTTTTTAAAGTCTGACTTTGTAACCTGGGCCTTTGCTGAGTGGGGTAGGTGGGGGAGGTTGGCTGTAACATTCTGGGTTAGGGAATAAGGGGACATGGATTCTTGGGCTATTTTTAGAAAACAACTTCATTCGTTGTAAAATTCGGAAATATTTTTAGAAATGTTTTCTTGCTCTTTCCTACCCTCACATCCACGATCTTAGAGGAGGTACAAAGCAATGACAAGTCACAGGGGTTAGATTGTGTCTCTTTTTAGGTGAGTTGGCCAACGGTACAACTTTTTCAGAAATTAACTCTTATACCAATGAGAAGATAAGTAGCCTCTTGGACCCTGACATTAACCTCTTGGCTTTTTTTGGACCTGTTTATTTTTCTGACTTCAATGCAAATTAAGTCTCCCTTTCTTAAACCTGACTTAACATATGAAAAATTGAGAGCCTTTGATTGTCAGAGCCTTTCCCTTCGTGTGCCTTTTCACCTAGTTGCTGCCCCATAGAGAGCCTGTTTTTTCCTCTAACACTTGGGGTGTCAGTGGATCGGGAGTGAGGCCTCCGACAGGTGGGTCTCTGGCCCTGATTGGTACCATTCCTTGGGTAGGATAGATGTTGATGGAGCTCCATTAGGGGACTGGCTCTTCATGACAGACTGCAGCCTTGGGCCTCTCACCACAAGGGTAAACAGTTTGTGGAAAGAGTAAATTTAATTGTATTTTTTTCCTAATTTTTTTTATTGTGAAATACCACCATGCAGAAAAGTTCACAAAACAAAAATGCATAGATTAATGATTATTATAAAGCAGACACACTAACATTCATGAGAAGACAGAACATTAGTAGCATTTCAGAAGTATTAATTATACTGTTAATCAAGGGATTTTTTTAGGATTTTATTAAAAATAAAATAAATTACTTAAAAAGTAATCTCAGCACCCAACATGGGGCTTAGAATTAAAACTCCAAAATCAAGAGTCACGTGCTCCACTGACTGAGCCAGCTAGGCACCCCAAAGCAAGGGATTTTTTTTAGTTGATTAATATCAACTAAACTTGCTCAAGTTTATCTGCAAATCTTCACTGGCATTACTAATATTTCTCGCTAAGTAGGCCTTTCACTAGGCCAAATAAGCAAGGTCTCCTCTACAAGAAAGCACACTGGGAATTAACCCACAAATCAAAAAATAGTGAGAGTAGAAATGACTTTAAGAGGACATTCCCTTGCGTTTGTTTTTCATGGACTGACTTAAATAATTCTTGCAAAATAGAATTTCTTTGCTAAACGGTTCAAGTGGATTTCTTTATCTTTTCCTTATAGGTCTCATTTTCTACCTAATTAATCATTTTTATGGGTCTCATTGAAGCTGGTTTCTCATTTCCTTCCCTCTATTTTAGAGGGTGAAAGAAAACTACTTCCCTGTTAGTATAGTTCTGGTTTCATCCCATTGTGGATTTCACACAAGGACATAAGGGACATAAACTTGTGTGTTGTCTTTTTGAGATACCCTTGTACTAGCTGGGGCTGGTTTGATCTGTCATAAACTTGAGGTCCTCAGCATTGTTGTCCATGTTGCTTTCCACTCCCAGCTGGTCCTCAGAAAAAGTCTAGATTATCCTCTCTTTGGATTTCCTCAGACCTCCCAGTGCTACAACATTTACTTTGCCTCTTGCTGCTTTGTTCTAATGTCTCCTTTCTTTGGCTTTCTTGTATTTCAACTGTTGTTTGCAAATAATTGAATTTAGGGGCTGTTTATTTATTTACTTACATTAAATAAAAATAAGTCATATACCTACATGGTTAAAAATTCAATTGAAGATATTCAGTAAAAAGTCTCCCCTTTACACCTCTCCCTCATCTGCTCACTTCCTGCCTCCCTGAATAGGTAACCACCATTAGGAGGGTCTTCTAGAGTTTCTTTATATATGTATTGTCAAAAACAAATAGGTATTCTAAGGAACTTGAATTCTTCTGAATGCCTTTGCTCTTGGTTTTCTTTCCGCTGTTTTCTTAAGCATATTGAAGTCTTAATTTTGTTGTTTGTTTTCCCTTCTTTCATGCTATGAAATCTTACATTTTACCAGTGTAAATTCTCAATTCATTTCTCCCCCCTTCTAAGCTTTTTTAATAAAGCAAATCAAGGACTTTCTATTACTTGAAGAAGTGTCTTTCTGTCTCTCCAGTTCTTAATAATAACTTGTCAAATTTCAAATGGCCACATATATTCCTGGTAACTGTCTAAAGTGGGGCAGCAAGAAAATCTGTGGATTAGGTTGAAAAGGCCTTCAGAGTTGGCTCGTACTTCTTTTCCCACTTCTTAAATTGGTGATTGATCTCTGTGTCCTTTTTGTTCAATGGGTATACCATCTTATAAGAAAGTCTTATGAACAAAAAAAAAGTCATATGAACAAAAATTAAATTAAATTATAGGATGGGCTGATGTGCCTTTAAATAGGGCATGTGCCTATTGCATTAAAAAATTATATGTGGTTTCCCAAAGTTCAGTTTACCTTCAGGTCTTCATTTCTCTTTTCCTGCAAATTGGAGTCTACCTAGAATCATAGAAAATGAGACTATTATATCCTTAGACATCAGCTAATTCAGCCTCCTCCTTTTATAAATAAAATGAGGGGAAGTACTTGTCAAAAGCCAACATTAGGCGCACCTGGGTGGCTCAGTCCATTAAGTATCTGCCTTTGGCTCAGGTCATGATCTCAGGGCCCTGGAATCAAGTCCTACATCAGGGTCCCTGCCCAGCAGGGAGTCTGCTTCTTCCTCTCCCTCTGCCCCTCCCTGGCTTGTGCTCTCTCTCTCTCTCTCTCCCTCTCTCTCTCTCTGACGAATAAATAAATAAAATATATATTTTTAAATGCATAGCCCTTCAAATAAATAAAATCTTTTAAAAAAATGTGTAGCCCTTCTCCAAAAAAAAAAAAAAAAAGCCAACACCGGTGGTTGTGGTGGAGCTAGGACTCAAACCCATGCCTCCTAACTCTTGCGTTTGCTGTATTTCTGGTTCTCCACTTTTCGAATATTTTATTAATCAATCCTCAGCTTCATTGGCTCAGTTTTTCTGAAGCTAGGCAGGCAAATTTAGAGAGAGGAAGAAGAGCCTGCTTTTTCGTTCACATTCCTGATAATCCCTGTGGTTTAATAACTCCTTCAAGGATGGGTCCTGAGAAGTACTTCTGAAGGAAAGGATGGTGTCTGTATTAGCTCCAGTATTTTATCTTCGGACATGAAGGAGCTGAGTAGTCCAGCAGCCCTAGACCAGCTATTCCAGGGACTTGCGCTCAGTATCGGTACTCCTGCAACTCTTTAGCTGGACATATAATCTGAAGGCAGTTTAACCTCCCTACATATTTTTACTTTTCTCTTTCTTTTTTCCTTTTAGAGAGGAAGAGGCAGGGGGCAGAGGGAGAGGGACAAGTGTGGCTCGATCTCATGACCCTGAGATCATGACCTGAGCCGAAATCAAGAGTCGGACACTTAACCGACTGAGCCATCCAGGCGCCCCCATATTTTTACTTTTAATGGGAAGGTGATCTTCCACCTATCCCAGTCCCCCAGCTTACTTACAGAATGTGGTAGTGAAAAGAGCACCTAACTGGCCATGTAAACACTTACATTTTAGTTCTTCCTTTGCGCCTTGTTTTCCCTTGACCAAATCACTCATAGTTCTCTGGGCTTCAATTTCCTCACCTATAATATATGCAAGATAAGAGTTGGACCTTTATCTATAGCCTTCTAATTGTATCTCACGCGTGTGTCTATCACACAGCATACTTTAGCTGTGGCAGCCTGCTTCCTGTTTCCCGAGTGTCCCCTGCCTCCTGGTCTCCGTTCCCTCCTCTTAGAATGTACTGTCCTTTAACTTCACCTTTTGACACTCGACCCATTCATCCAGGGCCCGGGGCTGCTGCTTCCTTAGAGCCTGACTTGATTCTCAATGCCGGAACTGATTCGTCCTCCTTCTGAATCTCTATAATACATTAAGGCCTTCAGCCCGACTTTTACTAAGAAGTGGTTTTTAGGTTTAATTCGTGTTAGCTATAACAGGGCATCCTGTTCCCAGCAGTGTTTACAATTTTTTCCTTACACACACGTGCACGCACGCACGCACGCACACAGTCCCATGCGCTCTTGGCAGAAAGTCCTTGCTGAATCTATTTCCACACACTCTTCAATGGGTGTGCAGGACAGAGACAGGCTGCTAAAGGAGAGTTTATGTTCATTAGGTGTGATTTGAAGTATCACTAATGAGGTGTTGCATTTCCTGCTTTTGCACGATAAGCCTGGATGCTCCTTTCCTTTCTGAATAAAAACTACATATTTTCAAACTTTGTTTTTAACAATCCATTTTGCAACGATATTTTTAAAAATGGTGTTTCTGTTATCTTATTCTCCAAATCAAAGCGAGGCAAATGTGTGTGCACTAGCTGGAGGCAGGCCCTTGTCAGGGTGATGTGTTAAGGATGTGCATGTGGTGGGCTGCTTTTCTACTCTCCGAGCATCATTCTCTAGAGGGTAAGGGATTTAATTGAACATTCCCACATCCTTTAAATCCTCTTTAAAACCTTAGCAGTAGACCAAGTGTTGGGAAATCTGGTTTCTGATCCTATCCCCATCTACTCCAGGCGATCTTGAGCGTGTCACTTAACCATTCAGGCTGTCAGTTTCCCTAATCTAGGAAATTGAGATTATGCTGATAGCTAATATCCCACCTCTTTTGCCGGGTTGTTGGGAAGATCGTTTCTTGACTAGCCCATGTATACCAACCCAGCCTATTGCTCCAGCCCCGCTTCATTTTTCTCAATAGCTTAGCAACACCTGCCATAAATTTTCTGTTTCTTGTTCATCCTCTCGTGTGGTCATCAGCTGGAGCAGTGCCTGCCCTCTAGTAAGCGCTCAATCCCTATCTGTTGATTAATTTAAGGAGATAATGCATATGAAAATACTGTGTACTTTTCTGAGTGCTTTGAACATGAAAGGTGACATGATGATATTTTTTCTAATAAAAATTTTCCCATTGACCAAAATGAATTGAACTCTAGAGGGAAAAGAGACTGATTCCCAGTATATCTTTTCCTTTCCCAAAGAATTAGTTTCCTTGAGGGACTGAGGAAGTAGATCAGGAAATAGTTTTCCTGACATTTCAGGTATTTTCAGAGGGCTGGATGACTGTTGTTAAGTGCTACCTGTCTTATCTCTCCTCTTGTAGAAAATTAGAATTGGAAAGACTTTATCAAAAGTCATGTGTTAATAGTCTCCACCTAGTGCTTGAATCTCTTCTTGGTATTTTGGTATCGTGTGTGTATTATACAAAGGATAAAATATAAAGAATATAAAGGATATTTACAAAGGATGTTATTTCCTGAATATTATAAGTTGTCCTGTCATATCCACTTTTATTAAGTGTTTTGCTTCTTTCTTGGCTGTGTGAGTTGTGTTACCCGCCCTGTATTAACTCACTTGTAAAGGAAATGAGAGAAACGGACATTGGAATATATACCAATTTGGGTTGCCTCGTATAAAACAGGACCCATTTATTCAACAAAAATACTTGTTGAGTACTTCCTCTATATGAGGCATTGTGGGGCAGGGGGTCTGTTCAATTCTTTTGGGGAAACAAAGATTAATAAAGTCCATTCTTTATCCTTAGGTAGCTTATAACATAGCAGCGCATAGTATGAGACAATTTTTGACAAGGGAGCCCCAGAGAGGGCCTTATATACATCATATAAGAGTAGTAAGAGTAGTATTTGAATCAGGCTTCAGAGTTTAGAAAAGAGGGATCGAATGAAACATTCTGGGCAGAAAGAGCAAGGCAAACAAAGGCTCAGAGACAAAAGTGTTGGACAATGGAAGAAAACGCTGAGTAGTCTGATTTGCCTGGAATGCGGGGGAAATGAGTGAGGAGCTTTAGGAGATGAGGCCCAGGAGGGAGAGCTGGAGCCAGATCAAGGTGGACTCAGGGTGAGAGGAGGAAGTTTGCTCTACTCGGTAAACAGCAGAGAACTACTGGAGCTGTTGGGGAGTGTGGATATGTGATCAAAGCAGTGCTTTAGGGACGTGAGTGTGGCCTGTAGGGTGGGCCAGAGGGAAAGAGACCAGCTGTGAGGGGATGAGGGTCCAAATTATCATGGTGGAAGTGAAAAGTAAGGGTAGTGGATGAAGTCAAGAGCTGTTACAGAGATAAATTGGTAGGATTTTGTGATTGATTGTGGAAGGTTAAGGATAGAGTCCAGCATTCAGTCATTCATTCGATAATTTGATAAATTGTTACTGAGCGTTTTCTGTATGCCTAGGCTCTCTCCCATGCCCTCGGGAACAAATCGGACAAGCCCTTTATGCTATTCTTGGAAATTAGTTTTCGTTGGGGAGACAGATAATAAACAAGTAAAGAAATAAATCATTACAGATAACGATATGTGCACGGAAGATAATATGGCCCAGGTACTTGAGAAGTTGCGGTGCTCTACCTTGGTAAGAGACTAAACGCGGAGAATATGGAAGAATCAAAGGCTACATGCTGTCTAAATATTCAGTGTCTTAAATAGGCCTTTAGCAAGCACTAAATTATAATCTTTAAAAGGACCTATAATGCAGATATTCTGAGTTACTTAAAAGCCAGTATCGTCACTCAGTTGAGAGACTTGGCCAGTCTTCGATTTCTACATAGGCAGGAGTCCAGTACATTTCAGCGTCAGCGTGAGTCACAGGGGCACCTGCAGATGAACCAAGCGTTTGCTCCAGAAAAAAAACCTCAGGTCTTCTCTACTCCTTGCACAAGTACTCAGTTACAGTTCCAAAGCTCTGAGCCATGTTAGTGTAGAAAAGACACCTTCACCTGAATTCTAGAATGTGTATTATTAGCTAACCACCTCAGCCATAAAATTCCACTGATTGACCGTTTTAGGAATTAGTCTCTGATGGTTTCTGCAGGATTGTGAAATATTTTTATCTTAATAAAAATTGACCCATTGAATGGGTTAGTTAATAATGGCCATTGGAAATGGTGGAGGACCTCTCAAGATCACAGTGATATTGATCATCTTCTGACAATATTTAACCATATTTTAAATCCTTCCTTAGTCATAGAAAACAAGCCTGTGGCATCATTATACAGAGGAGTGCTTATCAATTGTTTCCAAATTCACTTGAGTTGTAAATTCTTTACGTATCATTCTTTACATTTAACCCTGTTTGACACAGTTCAAGAGTAGGATTGCCCCATCATAGGACCATTTCTGCCAACTCTGAACTTAGCGGTAGAATTTTTTTTTTTAAGCGGTAGAATTTTTGATACCGACTCTTAAGAGACCTCTTATTCCAGACACTTTGTTAAGGTTACAAAGTTTGGCCTGTGGAAGCAAGTTTGAATAAAAGATCCCTCCAGGTTCAGAGGATGAGGTCCCCTGTCTGCTGTTCAAGGCCAATCCCTCTCCCTGTGCCTTTGACCCCACCCGTGCCTTCCAACCTTCCCTAGAACCTCACTCTCTCAGTTTTCCTCTCATTTTCTGGTCTGTCAGTCTTCCCCTTTTCATCCTGGTTCCTTTCCCTCAGCCTAGAAGCACTCCCAAAGCCTCTCCCTTTCTAACGAGCCCTCACTTGAGCCGGCATCACCAGCTAGTGTAACCTCTTCTCCTGCCATCGAAACTTGTAAAGAGTAGCCTTTCCTCATTGTGACCACCTGCACGCCTTCCACCCTCTTCCCCATCCTTGTAGCCTAACATTACCTCCTCACCTCTCCACTGACATTCTCAAGATGTCAAATCGCCAAATTTATCAGACATTGTTTTACTTCTTATCCCACGGAACTTCTCTACTAGATTTGATGCTGTTGTTTACTCCCTAATTCTTGCAGCTCTTCTCTTCCTTGGCTTAGTGCTCCGTTTATCTCTGATCATTCCTTCTCTTCCATTTCCAGCACCTCTCCCTTAAGGGTTCGTGTTCTCCCAGCTTCCGTACTCATGTTCCTCTCTTTTGGCACACTCTCCCTGGGTGACGTCGCCCATTCTCAGTACTCTCGAATCTATATCTCCAGCCTGTTCCTTGCCACGCAGCTCTAACTGGGGGTTTCCCACAGGTAACTTCAGTGTGTTCGATAATGAACTCGTCTCTCCCCTCAAACCTCCTTCTTCCGTCTGCTATTTTAGTGGATGACACCACCCAAATTCTAGATATCATTATTGACTCCCCAATTTTCTATAGTCCTTAAGGGTTACCAATATTAGGGAATTGTCAGTAGAATGTTGCATATTTTTATAAGTAAGAAAATATCGTGGCTCAGAAATTAATTGCTCAGATTCCCTGAGCTAGTGTGTGGTAGAGCCAGATTTCAGCCACAGTGATGTGTGATTTAATATTCATGGTCTTTCTGCCATACCATGCTGTCTTTATAGCATATATTGCAGACTTTTTTCTTTTTTTTAAAGATTTTATTTACCTGACAGAGAGAAACACAGAGAGAGAGGGAACATAAGCAGAGGGAATGGTAGTGGGAGAAGCAGGCTTCCTGCCGAGCAGGGAGCCCGATGCGGGACTTGATCCCAGAACTCTGGGATCATGACCTGAGCCGAAGGCAGACGCTTAACGACTGAGCCACCCAGGCGCCCCCAGACTTATTATTTTTGTTTCATTTTCTTCTATCACTTTTAGATAATTTTCTAGCATTTTACACTGCCTCAGTATGAAGTTAGGATATTGTGTTTTGGGTTTTTTTGTTTTGTTTTGTTTTTTTTAGTGTATTTATTTCAGGCTGTATCTTTAGCATGGTATCTAAGTCACGGAAAAGTTGAGAAGACTTTTCAAACTACAGCAAATAATTCCTATGGGTGGGTGAGCCAAAGAGTGGAAAAGGTCAATCAGTCACCTACCAGAAAGTTGCATATAGTTATAGGTTAGTTGTATAGTTGTGTGGTCAATTCCTACTGTCTAAAAGATTAATTCACATATTCAGTATGTGTGTATGAATGCCCCACCTCACGCGAGATGGCCATCATATTATGCATTCTGCTTGCTAAGCTGAGAAACAGCAGTTGGAAGCCATAGCCCTGCCTTTACAGAGCTCAGGGTCCAGTGAGAGATACAGACGTGTACACAAAAATGACAACACTATGTTAATGGCCCTACTCGAATTAAGTGCAGAGTGGAGACACACAGGAAGGAAGGACAGTTCTGTTTGAGAGAGTTAAATGGGGCCATCTGCAGAGAGGAGGTGATAGTTGACCTGGACCTTAAAGTATTAAAATATGGTTAAAAAATTTACCTGTTGGAAAAGAGAAAAAAAGAGTAGTTTGGGTAGAAAGGCTACATGCAAAGGCAGAGAGGCATGGGAAAGGCTGTATTGTTTCCAGCAGTGAGTGTAGTTGTGACAAGAGAATGGAATGTGGTTTGCCAAGATAGGAACCTAAGGTGGAGAGGCAGGCTGGATCCCAGTGTGCGTACTAAGCCGTGTTTATTTTCTCCCACTTCCGGAGTTCTCAGGACTGACATGAGCTCTGGGCCCATCGTGAGCCAGTGCAGCCATAAAGGTGTCTCTTAGTGACTGGATACTTGGTCCGGCTTATCCTACTGACATGAGCCAAGTGTGTGAGTACTAATGTGAACAGTAGCCTCGGGGTTTCCCTCTGGCCACGCCAGGTTGGGAGCCAGAGGGCAGGAGCGGCAGGAGTCTTGTGTGACTGCCGGGCAACGGCCTCATCCTGTCCTCCGAGGGGTTTGTTCTGTGCCAGGCATGGTAGTGAGGACTTTTGGTGAATCTTCATTTTAATTCTCAGAACCTGGTAAGGTAGGTACTGGGAGTCATTATCCCTATTTTATCAGTAAGAAAACTGAGTCTTAACAACCTAAACAAGTGGACGAAAGTCACGATAGCTAATAAGCAATGGAGCTGTGTGTTGAATCCAAGTCTTTGTGGCCTCAGAGCCTCTATAGGGACCACTCTGCTGCTTTCTAAGAGAGAAGAGAGCAAGAATATAGACTCTCCTGGACTACGAATACAGTGACTAAAGGAGTTAATATGCTTTATATAATGAACGTGCGCTTTCCTTTACCCTAGAGCAGCTGCAGTCTGTGTACCCTAAGAGGGCGAAAGGGAGGCAAGTTCTCACTGAAGGGCAGCGAGAAGAGCGGCCGTGTGGGAGGTTCAGAGCCGCCCGGCCTCTAGGGGGCAGCATCATGCTGGCTCAGCACTGAAGCAGGTGCCCAGTGCTACGTTTCTGCTGGGCAGGGCTTCCTGGGACCAGGATGTGGGCAGGGAATGTGTCAGCCGCTCCAGATCTGAGTTGGAGGGCCTGAGGCTACAAGGTCAAGCCAAATGAGAAAGCGAATGCAGAAGCACCTGGAAAACAGTAAAGCCACAGATAGACGTGGCACTGGCATTACCTTCATCCAGCTTGACTTGGGGGAAAAAGACCCTAACTGTAACCAGCTCTTGCCAGAGTAAAGGTATTAAGTAAGAGAGATTCCTTCATTGCCTCAAGGATTGGAGCGGACGACCTGGTGTGGTAACAAGCATTCAGGACCAGACGCCAGGAGACCTGGGCCCTAGGAACCCTCAGCCCTGTGGTGGAAGTGTGAGCAGAGGAGTCTGTGCTTGGTTTCTTGTCTGTAAAGAGAGGATTAGATTTTTTTGAAGCTTTTTTAAAGTGGCTTTATGATGGTTAAGAGCACAGGCTTTGGGGCGCCTGGGTGGCTCAGTCGTTAAGCGTCTGCCTTCGGCCCAGGTCAGATCCCAGAGTCCTGGGATCGAGCCCCACATCGGGCTCCCTGCTCGGCGGGAAGCCTGCTTCTCCCGCTACCATTCCCTCAGCTTGTGTTCCCTCTCTTGCTGTGTTTCTCTCTGTCAAATAAATAAAATCTTTAAAAAAAAAAAAAAAAAAAAGCACAGGCTTTGGAGTTAGACCGCCTCAGCTCAATTCTAAGTTTTGCCACTTAATAAATAATTCTGTGGTCCTGGAAAAGTTATCTGACTTTCCACTTCAATTTAATCATCTGTATAATAGCACCTTCCTACTTCACGGAGTGGTTGCTGTGAGACAGCTACTACATGGGCACCTTAGTAGGCTGCCTGCCACGGAGTAAATGCTTGCTGTTCATTGTTATTCCTCAGATTGGCTCGCAGGTATGGTTGTCAATGACCAGAAGTGATAAAAACATAAACATGGGATTTAGAGGTCTCTCTTGCCCCATCCTCAGTGTAGTGGAATAGAGAGTTGGAAGACAAGGGCTCTAAATATTCATAGTTCGGGGCACCTGGGTGGCTCAGTAGGTTAAGTGTCCAACTCTTGATCTCAGCTCAGGTCTTGATCTCAGGGCCGTGAGTTCAAGCCCTGTGTTTCTGGAGCCTACTTAAAAAAATAAAGATAAAATAAAATATTCACAGTTCAAATGGAAGTGCAGCCTAAAGGGGAAAAAAATTGTCCACATTTCATGTTCAGTATTTTTAAAAAGGCAGCTTAGTACCAGGACATAGGTACTGAAGAAATTCAGGCCAGTTGTGCCTTTGCTGGAGCCTTTCCTGAGGCACATGGGACTATAATTATGATTTCACCTGAGGGACCCACCAAGCAGATGAGCATCAATAAGAAAGGCATCTGGGCCCTTTTCAAAATGGTTTAGTCATTTTGACAGTGCAGGTCATTTATTTCCCAACAGCTTCCTAGTTCGAAGTAGAATCTGTTTGGATTCAGCCTTAGATTTTTCTTTATTAAAGTGGAGGAACTCCTGCTCTCGTGGTTCTGTAGCTAGTTCCTCGGAAGTGAGCGCCAGATTGCTGTTGACGAGTGGACCCCGAGCTGCTGTTGGCTGTAGCTGCTCTGCACGTCAGCTGTATTTATATTATTAGTGGGTGGAAGCCTGTGCACACACACTCTGAAACCAAGAGGCACAGACATGGGGCGCCTGGGTGGCTCAGTGGGTTAAAGCCTCTGCCTTCGGCTCCGGTCATGATCTCAGGGTCCTGGGATCCAGCCCCTCATCAGGCTCTCTGCTCATCGGGGAGCCTGCTTCCCCCGCTCTCTCTCTGCCTGCCTCTCTGCCTACTTGTGATCTCTCTCTCTCTCTGTCAAATAAATAAAATCTTTAAAAAAAAAAAAAAAAAGAGGCACAGACGATTTCCCCCTAGTAGAAGTCACCATAAGTAACAATTTATGGTTAGGCAGGAAGAGCTAACATCTATTATAAGTCCCAACTGGCCAGTTGCCTGGTTCAGAAAAGGTACATAGGTCTGGGAGAAGAAGGTATATATATGAGGTGGAGGCAGACAAGAACTTAAGAGTGGAGAAGTCAGCTAAAAATGAGACAGTTGAGCAGAGCAGCTCTAGAGATCAAAACAGCTAAGATCCAGGAAGCAAATCCGGGGAGATAGTCCTACCTCAGTGTCAGTAAGAGCTCTACCCAGCTAGACTCAAAGGACATTGGTTCGCGCTGCCCTCTTGCGGGTCAGCTCAATCCCTGGGCCCCTCGCTGTTCATTGTAGCCAGACGTCATCAGGTACCTGTGGGTTACCTCTGCCCTGACGCAGATGATGACCTCACAGGGTGGGGGACTCAGTCGAGGGGAAAGCCACTCTCCTGTGTCCCCCAGCAAACCAGGGGCTGGAGAATCCACCCTTCTCTAAGAAGCTTTCTGGTCTGTGATATATTCCACCCCCGCACCGAGTACTTTTCTCCATAACATCCTTTCATATTTGTGCACTCTTCATTATTTTAATCTATGCTTTTTGTATGATTAAAAAAGTTACTCTGAAAAAAAAAAAAAAAAGTTACTCTGATCCTGTGGTGGGTGAAGGGTGACAAAATGCCGTGATATTGGCTGCACTACGGTAGTAAGGTACGTGCGTGCATTTCCCGGACTGCATTTGCAGTAGGCGAGGATTTGTTTGGTGTGTGTGTGAATGTGGCTGTCCCTGGCCATGCACTACGTCCCTTCCCCTCTTGGGAGACCCCGAATAGACCACATCTTACCCGGAATTGGCAGTGGCAAAGCTCCTCCATGCTGGGCTCCAAGCCCCACGCTGCTAATTAGAAATGAAAAGCCTGTGCTTTTCAGAAGGTTCATTTTATGCCGGCATGACATATTTATTAATACTCTGTGCCGTAACTCGTTAAGAGCTGTTCCACTGCTCTTAATGGGCCTTGTGCTCAAACGCATTCAGTGGCTGTTATTATAAACTGATATTTCCCCTTGGGCCGTAAACCACAATTCAATTTCAGTTTTCCTTTTAACTCATTTACTTCGCAAAGATCTAATTTAAGACAGATTAGGTAAAATATTATTGGACTTCATGGGCATCAAGTGATTCTTGCTTAAGAAGTATTCTTGTAAGAATCCGAAGCTTGCTGTCCTTCCCATTCATTCTTCCTGGGCTTTGAAGAATCCAGGGTTGAACAAGGGGCAAAATTCCTTTTCTGGATTCTTATCAGCAGTTTAATGATGATTACTGAGATTTTATTAGCCATGCGTATGGCTTTAAATATATATTTTTTTAAAGTCAGCTCGTCATCAGTCATCCTGATTCATTTTCTCTCTCTCCTATTCGCTGTTCTGCCAAGAACGGGCATAGAAACAGGGGAGAAGGGGTGGGGGCGCCTAGGACTGCTCTGTCCTGCCCCCTGCCCACGGGTAAGTATAGTTTGCAGGGTGGTATCACAGCTGTTGACCCAGGGCTCTGACAGAGTATTACATGAAGGAGCAAAATAACCAATTCAGGAGAGTTCTACCAAGATGTAATGTGAAAGAATAAATAATAATAGGCTTTCTCCTCAAAAGTATGGCTTGCTGCTTTGTTGCACTTCATCTTGGGTGCTTCTGCATATTCTCTAAATCACAGAACCACAGATAGCAGAGCAGGAAAGGGCCTGGCCATGCCCATCAGGCAGCCCTCTCTCTCATTCTATAGACGAGGAAAATGAGACCCAGCAAGAAAGCAGTGGCTCACCCCGGCCATACAGCTGGACAGAAGCCGGTAAAGCAGGAGAACCTAAGTGTTTGAAGACAGGTGTTTTGAAACCCCCTGTTTCAGTGACCTGGAAGATGACCTGGTGGTTCCCAGATCCTGGCGGGCACAGATTCCTCTGCAGCTTCCCGAACCCCTGGGGTGGGACTCGTGAATCTGCATTTCTTAAAAAAGCTGCTCAGATAGATAACTCCTATGCAGCCAGTCAGGCCCAGGTCTGGAACTGGTGTTAGTGTGTGACGGGGTTCACCCAGCTGTGCCCCGCGGGTCAGAGCATCTCTGCCATTCATTGTCGTTTGGCCCATGGGTTCAGAAGGGTTTGTACACTTTCAAATGGTTATGGAATAGTCAAAGGAAGAAAAATAGTTTGTGATGTGTGAAAATTCTATGAAACTTCAATTCCCTTCCCCATAAAGAAAGTTTATTGGAACACAGACACTCTTACTTGTTTACATGTCGTCTGTGGTGACTTTGCCCCGCCGCGGCAGGCTTGAGTTGACTGTGCCACCCACAGAGCTTACAATATTTACTGTGTGGCTCTTTGCAAAAGAGATTTGCTGGCCCCTGATATACACGGTGCTATTTGTCACGTGAGCGCTGCAAGTGCCGGTGTGGAAAGGGAGATGCCTAAGCTTCGAGTACTTGTCTTAGTCCACACACCATCTTGTTTTATGCTAAAGACGCAGTTATGAAAGGGGGCGCCTGGGTGTCGCAGTCTGTTAAGCATCTGCCTTTGGCTCAGGTCATGATCCCGGGGTTCGGGGATGGAGTCCCACATCGGGTTCCCTGCCCAGTGGGGAGTCTCCTTCTTCCTCCGCCCCTCCCCACCTACTCATGCTCCCTCTCTCTCTCTCTATCTCAAATAAATAAATAAATAAAATCTTTTTTTAAAAAGATGCATTTATGAAAAACTGTGTATAAATTAAGCCTGTGTACTAACTATTTTAACAACAAAGTATGTTTTATTGTAATACAGCCCACTACTGGAAGTATGGAGGATTCATCTTCACTGCAGGCGGTTTTGTGTGGACCATTTGTTTATTTCTCTTCGAGTAGAAAAAAGATACCTTCTTTTTAAACTTGATGAAGACCTAGGATGGAAATATTTAGAAAGGAGTGCTGATAAACTGTTTTTACTCTATGCACAGTATTCAATACCTAAATTAATTACAAAATTTCTACTTCACACATAAAACATAAAACATTCTTTTTTTTTTCTTTTAAGATTTTTATTTACTTTTTGACAGAGAGAGCACAAACAGGGGGAGCAGCAGAGGGAGAAGGAGAAGTAGGCTTCCCCACCGAGCAGGGAGCCCGATACAGGACTCGATCCCAGGACCCCTGAGCCAAAGGCAGCTGCTTAACCTATTGAGCCACCTGGGCGCCCCACATAAAACATTCTTAATAAAGCCTTTATACCTATAAAACCATAGTTTTTAAATTCACCAAAGATCCCTGCTTTCCTTGCGAGCTCCTCACTTACTAATTCAGAATCCTAGCTGCCTCCTGGCTTTTCTTCAACCAAGGCTAACAGTTTCCGTTTCTTCATGTCTCTTTTTTCTTTTGCCTCTTCTCCTTGTCCCTCACCCCAGACATACAAGCATTTGTTCATTAACCAGGCAACAGATAGTTGTTCTATGCAGACGCCGCAGACGCTGACTCTGCGGTAGAAGTACCTTCAGTGGTACCTCTAGGCCCGTCTTTCCATGATCTTTCCATGATCAAACTCGAAGATCAGAGAAATAGAGGGTGCGGAGGATGCTGCTTTTAAAAGTCCTGTTCCCTGTCTTCTTCCTCTAAGGCAGGTGGGTGGTTTTGAAAGGCCTGTAAAGGTTTTAGATCCTGGGACACGGCCTGAGCTTCTTTCGTTGCTGCTTAGGCTTTTATGTCATGCGCCCCAGGGGCTCAAATTTCTCATCCACGAGAGAATCCGTCCCCCATACCAGTCTCATTCTCTGCCACATTGCCACAAAACAGCCTCTCAGTCTGGCACAGGAGAAGCTGTAAAGAGGCTCTAAACTTGGCGTAATATACTGCTCTTGGCTGCGTGACCTTTAATAGGTGGTGTCCCTCTTCTGAGCTTTTGTAAAACGCATAGAAGAGAATAATCCCTCCTTTACCCATACTTCATGGGACTATTAGGAGGCTGAGTGAGGAGGTTATTTAAAAGGCTTGGCATTTTCATAGAGGGAGTTGCTATAGAAACCAGAGGCGTACAAGTACTTCGGAGAGGGAGTTTCTGGAAAGTCCCGGGGTCTTTGTTTCTTTGGGGAACCAAAATATGGAAGACCCGGCCTTTGACCTGCTTCAGCTTAACCCTCGGGCCACTGCGTCCTCTTGCTTTTAGGATTCAGCTTTCCTGCAGCACGTGCCGCCAGAACCAGTACCCCCTGGTAACAGGAAGAACATTATCACAGTGTAGTCTCGAACACTAGCGATGGTGAACTGAGCATTTCCAGAATATAGATGGCTCACCACCAGCACTGCTTTCCTACTGGGAGAGAAAGGCGTGACTGCCAGATTAGGAAAGACTAAACGATGAGAGGAAATGATTTTTTTAAAAAAGTTATCTGTTGGCAGCTGTTTATTGGGAATGTGTGGCGTGGGTTTGGGTTATTGGAACTGTGGGAAGAATTGTGAGATTGACTCCTGCCCTCTGAGCGTATAAAACCTTGTTTTGGGGTAACTGGTTGGGGTAGAGGGGGGGTTAAAAAAAAGACTTAGAGGAGCGCCTGGGTGGCTCAGTGGGTTAAAGCCTCTGCCTTCAACTCAGGTCATGATCTCAGGGTCCTGGGATCGAGCCCCACATCAGGCTCTCTGCTCAGCAGGGAGTCTGCTTCCCCCTCTCTCTCTGCCTGCCTCTCCGCCTACTTGTGATCTCTCTCTCTCTGTCAAATAAATAAATAAAATCTAAAAAAAAAAAAAAGAGCCCAACTATAAATAGGAGTTCACAAAAGGGAGAGCTCAGAAAAATTGGGAATATTTCATTAAAAAGTGGGACCTCACGACCAGTTTCAAAACCATGCTTCCTCTGTGGGAAGAAGGGATGTGTTTGGAGAGCGTGCAGAAAAGAGCAACATTGGTAAGACTTCAGTCTCTTCAGCGACTGATGGGTATGTGGATGTTGGTGGTATCATTCTTTAGACCTTTTTCTATGTCTTGTATGTCTTAAACAGTTCATTTTTTTGGTTTGTTGCTGTGGTGTTTGTTTCTTACTGAGATATAATTTACAAGTTAGTTCACAATTTTAAAGTGTGCAGTCCATTGGTGTTTTGTTCACATGTTGTTCAGTCGTCACCACTATCTAATTCTAGAACATTCTCGTCACCCCAGAGACACCCTTTAGCCGTGACTCCCCATTCCCCTCCTCATCCAGCCCCAGGCAATGACTAACCAACTTTCTGTCATAGACCTGCCTATTCCAGATATTTCATGTAAATGGAGTCCTTCAATATGTATCCTTTTGTGTGTGAATTCTTTTCAAGATTTTCAAGGTTCACCCATGTTGTGACATATATAATCCTTCATTTATCTTTTTCTTTCCTTTTTTCTAAGCCCAGATGTCTTTAGTTTTCGAAAAGTTCCTCAAATCATTTTGAAGTTCACAATGGGTTAGGAACCACTTTTGGCTATTACTCTTCTTAATTCTATTATTTGGCTTGGAATAAAGCTGATTTTTATAAATTTATCAGTAACACCTTACTAGACACTCTTCAGATAATAATGTATATATTTTTATTGTGGCAAAATATATATAGCATAAAATTTATAATTTTAACCACTTTTAAGTGTACAATTCAGTGATATTAAATATATCCATCATCTTATACAACCATTACCACTATCCCATTTCCAGAGCTTTTTCATCTTCCCACAGGGAAACTTACATACATTAGACAGTCTTTCCATATCTCCTCCTCCAGCACTTGGTAAACTCCATCCTACTTTCTGTGTCTATGAATCTGCCTCTTCTGGGTTCCTCATAGAAGTGTAACTATATATTGGTTGCTTTGTGTCTGTCTTATTTCACTTAGCATGATACTTTGAAGGTTCATCTGTATTGTAACATATAAATGAATCTCATTTCTTTTAAAGACTGAATAATATCCATTTATATGGGTAGACCACATTTTGTTTATTCATCCATCACTGATGGACATTTCAGGTCATTTCTGCTTTTGCAGCATTTTGAAGAGTACTTTAATGAACCTTCATGTATGAGTTTTTGTGTAAATACCTGTTTTCAGTTCTCCTGGGTACCTACATACCTGGGAGTGGGATTTGCTGGGTCATATGGTGACTCTGAGTTTAACTTTTGAAAAACTGCCAAACTGTTTTCCAAAGTGGCTGCACCATTTTACAGTCTGCCAGTAATATGTGAGGGTTCCAACTTCTCCACATCATTGCCAGCACTTGTTCTTTTCCATGTTCTTTTTTTTTTTTTTTTCCATTATGATCATCTTGGTAAGTATGAAGTGCTGTCTCATTGTGGTTTTATTTGCATTTCTTTAATGACTAATGATGTTGAACATCTTTTCATGTGCCTAGTGGCACATGAAGTTTGTCTGTAGAAATGTCTACTTTAAAATTGAATTATTTGTCTTTCTACTGTTGAATTCTGAGAATCCTTTTCTAGTCTGGTTGCTAGACCCTTCTTAGATTCACAATTTGCAAATATTTTTTGCCATTTTGTGGGGTTCCCATTCTGTGTGTTAACCTTCTTGATAGTGTCTTTTAACCTTCTTGATAGTGTCATTCATTGTACAAAATTTTGAATTTTGTTTAAGTCCAATTTATCTCTTTTTAATTTGGTTGTTTGTGCTTTAGGTGTCACAAGTATGACACCATTGCCTAATCCAAAGATGTGAAGATTTACACTTACGTTTTTTTGAAAGAGTTTTTTCATTCTAGCTCTTACATTTAGATCTTTGATCCATTTTGAGTTAATTTTTGTATAAGGTGTGAGGTAGAGGTCCAGATTCATTCTTTTGCATGTGGTTGTCCAATTGTCCCAGGCTACTGATTTTTTAAGGCTAGACTACTCTTTCATCTTTGATTGTCTTGGCACTTTTGTCAAAAATCAATTTGCATAGTTGTATGGGTTTATTTCTGAATTCTTAATTCTGTTCTGTTGATAGATATGGCTCTCTTTATGCTAGTACTGCAGTCTTGATTACTATAGCTTTGTAGTAAGATTTGAAACAGGGACATGTGAGTCCTCAATTTGTTCTTAATTTTCAAAATTGTTTTACTCTTTTGGTTCTCCCTTGCATTTCTATATGAATAGAGCATGAATTTTTCAACTTACTAATTTCTGCCCCAAAAAGCAGTTGAATTTTTTTTTTAAGATTTTATTTATTTATTTGACAGAGAGAGATCACAAGTAGGCAGAGAGGCAGGCAGAGAGAGGGGGGGAAGCAGGCTCCCTGCTGAGCAGAGAGCCCCACACGGGGCTCGATCCCAGGACCCTGAGACCATGACCTGAGCCAAAGGCAGAGGCTTTAACCCACTGAGTCATCCAGGCGTCCCAGCAGTTGAAATTTTGATTGACATTGCATTGAATTTGTAGATTAGTTTGGGGAGTATTGCCATCTTAACATTTCATCTTCTAATGCCTGAGCACAAGATGGTTTCCACTGGTTCAGGTCTTCTTTGATTTCTTTTGATGATATTTTGTAGTTTCCAGTGTACAAGTTTTATACTTCTTTTATTACATTTATTCCTAGGTATTTTGTTCCTTTGGATGCTATTGTAAATGGAGTTCTTTTCTTAATTTCCTAATTTTTGGATGGTTTATTGCTAGTGTATAGAAATACAACTGATTTTTATATATTGATCTTGTATCTTGAAACCATGCTAAACTTGTTTATGAGCTCTAATAGTTTTGTGGGTATGTATTCCTTAGAGTTTTCCATATATAGGATCATTTCATCTGCAAATAGAAATAGTTTTACTTGCTTAATTGTCTTACTTAGAACATCCAGTACAGTGTTGAATAGAAGTGGTGAGAGGGACATCCTTGTCTTATTCATAACTAAAATTAGGAATAAGAAAACTTTCAGTTTTATCATTAAATGTGATATTTGCTATGGGATTTTTCATAGGTGCTCCTCATCAGGTTAAGGAAGTTCCCTTCTATTTCTAGTTTTTGGGTGTTTTTATTATAAAAGAGTATTGGACTTTGTTGAATGCTTTTTTTCTGCATCTTTTGAGATAGTCTAGTGGTTATTGTCTTAATTTGATTGATTTTTTGCATATTAAACCATCTTTGTATTTCTGGGATAAATCCTACTTGATCATTGTGTATATTTCTTTTTATATGCTGCTGGATTCAGTTTGCTGGTATTTTGTTGAGACTTTTGTGTCTATATTCATAAGGGATATTATAGTTTTGATTGTTTTTTCTTGTGATGTCTTTATCTGATTTTGTAAAGGCAATACTGGCCTTACTGAATGAATTGGGCAGTGTGTCCTCTTCAGTTTTTTGGAAGAATTTGCAAAGGATTGGTATTAATTCTTTAAACATTTGGTAGAATTCATCAGTGAAGCCATCTGGTCCTGGGCTTTTCTTTGTGGGGGTTCATTTTTTAATGCAAGGTGCAGAAGAGTATTTATAGTACAATCCCATCTGAGAGAGAAAGAGAGTCTTTTTAAGGCTATATCTGTGTGCTTGTATTTACACAGAAAAGTTCTGAAAAGATGTACAGAAAAAGATATATAACAGCAAAGGTTATCTTTGGGTAATGAGACAGAACTTAAGTCTTCTGGCCTTATATATAATTATAAGCATGTATTGCTTGATTTTTTTTAAGCCTACTTAGAATGGCTAACATTTGATCATTTGCTCTTTCATCCGCACAGTGAGTTGCTAGTGCTGTGTACTTGCCACTGGCCTTGTCTCCTTAGGAGCTCAGTCTCCTAGGCCCTGCATCTCCAGCTTCATGGTTTGCTGCACCCCTTCTCTGTTTCTCCTCCATCAACACCAGATTACCTGCCAGTTCCCTGGGAACGGCCCATGGTTACGTGCTACCATGCTTCTCTACATTCTATTCTATTCCCTTTTCCTGCCAGCCCTTCCCCTTGTCCCCTTGAAACCCCTTCCTAATATTAGTTACCTTCCTTCGTGAACACCTTCCAGCTCCCTCTCCTCCCTTTCATTCTTTACCCAAGGGGAGAAGAAACTCCCCCTCCTGCTGCCTCTCCTACAGTACACATTTTTCTTACTGAACTTTGTATTTATCCTGCATCATAATCACTAGCTCACATATATGTCTTCCTAAAAGTACAGTTTTATCCAATTTTGTAACCCAGAGTTTAGCACAAAATAGATGCTCAGAAGTACTTTGAATTGAATTCGTGAGACAAGAAAAGGCATTGTGGGTAGGATGAGCAATGTGAACAAAGGCCAGTTATGCGTTACTATAACATGTACTAGTTTGGCAAGACAGGAAGATTGGGAAATACGGCTGGGAAATAATGTTGGGAAGTACGTTTGGATGATTTTGGTAAGGGTGATTGATCATGGAGGCTCTTAAGAGCCAGATAGAGTAGACTTGTAGGTAAGTACTGGTGGAACGGAAAGCTCCTCTCACTTACTTCGAGTCTTTGCTCAATTCTTTCTTCTCAGTAAGCTTACCCTGACCACCTCCTTCAAAATGGGTCACCTCTCCATTCACACGTCCCCTGACCCCAGCATTCTATGTCTTCCCTTCCCTCATCTTCCTCCTTTTTCCACAGCTCTTACCACATTGTATATCATTTACTGATTCATTATTATTATTATTTTTTAATCTGTTGTCTGTCTTCCCCATTAGAATAGAAGCTTCCTGCACCACGGTAGCCTTGTTCACTGCTGTTTCCCAAGCACCTAGAACATTGCCTGGAACACAGTAGAGATGTAGAAAACAGTTGTTGGGTGAATGAATCCTAAGTTAATGAACTTCAGTATCTTGCCCAGAACTAGCAGAGTACAGCCTAGGTATAATTCAAACGGCTTGTTTCTGAAAGAAAGAAAGAAATTTATAGAAGTGTATAAAACTGCTAAGATTGTGCCCACTGTGTCTATAATCTGGGGCAGGGCAGGGGAGGGACGGGAGGGAAAGAGAGATGCGGTGCCTTAAGGTTTCTTGCCTTAGAAACCAACTTGGGAAGTCAAAATTATAAGTACATTTGAGTTTGTTTATTTCTTGCCTGCCTAGAAAAATGTTGTTGGATGTGGTGATTAATTCCCATGCTTTAATAATTTCTCTTTTTCTTTCTCCACAGACCTTTGTAGTATTAAACAGAGGGAAAACTCTCTTCAGATTTAGTGCCACGCCTGCCTTGTACATTTTAAGTCCTTTTAACCTGATAAGAAGAATAGCTATTAAAATTTTGATACATTCATATCCTTTGCTACAAATGTGGAGTGAGCGCAGCATTTGCATGGTCACTGGTATATAGTATATGTTTCTGAACTTTGACAATCGAATTGTATATTAAGTATCTAATCAGTAGTGTCGTTGACTGTGCCACGAGTCAGCAGTTTGTGTGACCTTCTGCCAGATCCTGAGCTGAGCTTCAGCCAATTCTTTTTTCCTAGATGATATCATGGGAGTCTGGAATTTTGTTGGTATCATGAGGAGAGACAAATTAAGACAGTAACCTGTAACTGAAGTCCTACTTTTTTTTTTTTTTTTAAATATTTTATTTATTTGACAGAGAGAAACACAGCGAGAGAGGGAACACAAGCAGAGGGAATGGTAGCGGGAGAAGCAGGCTTCCTGCCGAGCAGGGAGCCTGAGGCGGGGCTCGATCCCAGGACTCTGGGATCATGACCTGAACCGAAGGCAGATGCTTAACGACTGAGCCACCCAGGCGCCCCTGAAGTCCTACTTTTTAAAGTGGTCCGAGTTCAGTAATTTCATCCTGAGGCAGACGATTCAGTTCTTTAACACAAGTTTAATATTAGAATTTTTTGGAAGGCTGCTTCTTGAGTACAAAGAGTCAAGTGAATGCTTTAGAAATATGCCTTGAATATTTCTGATTTTTTGAGCAGTGAGTATGGAAAGTGCCGGAGACAGAGTCTCACATTAAATGGCCTCCTTGGTATAGAGATTTAGATCTAGATTGTAAGCCTGATATGAGTCTCTTTCTGTATTTTTACTCCCCTTCAACAGAAAATGCCAATTTATTCATGTGGCCTGACTTTTATATCTTATTAATATAGGAGAGCATATGACAGATGAAAAATTATGTGATGAGTTTAGCAACTTTGCATAGTGACTTTACATTTTATGGTTGGTGTTTAGTTTGTCAGTACTTAGTCCGGTGCTCTGAAGGATATTGTATTCTCCAAGTAGGATGAAGAAAGTGGCAATTGTAACTTAGTAAATTGGTTTGCTAAGCTGTGGGAGCTTTTTATTCACTCTAGGAATTTAGCAGCCCGATTCTGAAGTCTGTGGTTTACAAGGAACACAGTTCTGAAACTTAAAGGTTTACAAGAAATAAACAATTTACAGTGGACTTATTCCCCTTTTTGGATCAGAAGATGGTGTCTTTTTCTTTTCTAACTGGAATGTGTTCTTACTCCTGGAAGAAAAGTTGAGCTGTAGTGAAGAAAAAATCCAGCTGTAAGAAGTGTTTTTTCTTTTCAAAGCTCCATTAGTAGAGTGAGGTTGGTAAATGCCATTAGCAAGAGAGAATGAGTTAGCAACAAATGAGATATGGCTTCTGTCCTTGTTAAGGTGACAGTTTGAGTTTGAGTAACTCACATGCTGACCTAAAGGAGTTTATTTTTTCTCAGTAGACAAAAACAGAAAGGGATGAGAAAAATCTTGGGTAGAACAGAAAAAGCAACAAAATGGGTTGCTCTCCATAAACATTCCTGGGCACTTGCAGCATGATCAGACGAATCTACCCCATCATCTAATTCTTAGTATGGTGGCACGTGTGTCCTTGAAATCCTTACCCAACGGGCCGTGACTGGTTTCCCAAACTCTTCAAATGCCACTCGTAGCCCCCGAAGGACAATTCAGCTCTTTAGAGAACTAGGGGGAAAAGCGAACCATTATGTTCTACCCCTGAAACCAATGTAACATTGTGGGCCAACTGCACTTCAATTAAAAAAAAAAGTGAACTGTTAATTGCATGTAGGTTTCCAAATAACTAGTCATGCAAGATAAGATAATTAACTTAACAATAAATGAGTACTGAATAATATAGATTAGATTTAATGTATTTTCTCACCTTACACCGATGACTTCAGCATCTGGTAGGCTAGTAGATTCTGGTTACTATGTATACAGGTATTCAGAGGCTTACTCCATAACCGAGGCTAAAGTGGGAAGACGGTGTGGGGGGAGATGTTTGATCCAAAAGGAGTAGAGCAGTGACAGCCCTTTTGAAAGAAAGGGAGTGGCTCTCCTGCTGTGTCCACCCACAGTTTCTGGTCAGGTGTGAATACATATGGCGGCATTCTGTGTTCATGGTGGCTTTCATTATCACCTCGCCGTCTCCTTGTCCTTTGTGCTTTGTCTCCTTTCAGGTTACTGACTTAATTCTCATGATACCCAATGTGAAATGTGTTTGCTTTCTGAGGAAGAAAATAGGCCAGATTTTGTATATCCTCCCTTGACTCTTTTCTACAGTATTTAGCATGATCATTATGTGCACTATTTTGACCAACTGTGTATTCATGACTTTTAGTAACCCTCCTGAATGGTCGAAGAATGTGGAGTAAGTAGCTCATTTATTTATTTTCTGCTCCCTTGTTTTAAAGATTTTTACACACCAAATCTTGCTTTGCATGGTTTATGCATCAAGGAAAAAAATTGTTTTTTTCCCACTCTTTACTTCACAGAGAGGGGTGAGGATCCATGTGGAATTTAGGAGATATCCTTAGAAGTCAACTCTAGAAAGAGAAAGTGCGCTCTGGAAGTTACTGCCCTTCACCTCCACCCTCTCCTGTGCTGGCCAGTGCCGTCTTATGCCCTCAGTTAGTCCCTCATGGCACTGCCTTCTTCTCCAGCATGAGGTTTCCTATATATATATATTTTTAACTTGTCTAAAATTAAAAATAGCTCTGGGGCCTCCTCACCTGGTTCAAAATGATCACCTACTAGATGGCACCCAGTACAGCCTTTCAAAGTTCTTGGTTTTGTGTTTCGGTAAGTTTCCTTCAAAGCATCCCTCTCTCTTCCTGCCTTCCTTTCTGCTTCATTGGCTGTGCCCATTTCTACGAGCTGAGGCCACATTTCAGGCACTGTTACCTTCAAAGATTCATTTAAAGTTTCCGTTTGGAAATTACCTCAGACTCTCCCTTTCTTTGACAGGTACACATTCACAGGGATTTATACATTTGAATCACTAGTGAAAATCATTGCAAGAGGTTTCTGCATAGATGGCTTTACCTTTTTACGGGATCCATGGAACTGGTTAGATTTCAGCGTCATCATGATGGCGTAAGTTGTCTCCTTGCTTTATTGATGTTCTGGGTGTGATTACGTATGTGTGGCTGTGTGCCTGGTTGCGTTTGTAAGTGTGTTTTGGGCCAGTAATAAGAGGAAGTAGTGGACAACCATTTAGGCCAAACAGGTTGATGCCTGTGATTCTTGCTTGTGGGGGCAATGACAGCATGTTTCTATGGGAGAAGGTAAGCCGAGGCTTTACAGGGAGGAAAGAAGGTAGCAAGTGATTTTCCATTGACATGCTCTCCTATTTTCTTCCCCCTTAGAACACTGATCAAGGTTTGCCTGCTTATCACCTTGGGGCCTTGGTGAAGATTTGTAATTTTTGGGGGGTTAATCTTAAGCTAAAAATCAGTTTCCCGGATATGTTATACTGCATGTGATTTCATGAGGCTGGTCCAGATGTTGCAGACGTGAGAGCACATTTTAGAGTTAAAACATGAGCCAAGGTATCCAAACTGGTCACTCCCTAAGGAAGTAAGTACTGACCAGAAGTTCAAACTATTGACTCCTCATGAGTGTGCTAGCTGCATGTTTGTATACCCGTATCTCTTTGGGAAATGTAACTGATGGTAGAAGAGTTAGAGCAGACTTTACTATCTGTATGTTCCGGGGGGGAAGTGCTCGGTGGTATGGTGGGGAGTAAGGGCGTTGTGTAGATTGTGTGTGTGCCCGCGGATGTGTAAGATTGAGTACGTTTGCATATACATGGGTCTGAGCGTCAGAAAGATGTGTTTCAGCTGTAAAACGTGAGCGAGTGAACACTATGCATTGAATATTTGAAACTGAAACTTTGACTTTCTGCTGTATTAAGGCAATTTCTAGCTTTCCAACATTATGAATACACACTGGTGTTCATTTAAAATTTAAGTGTCCTTGCCGGGCACAGAGCTGGTGATAAAATGGGCACTTAACACACCATTTGCTTTGATCCCATGATCCTGAGCCCTGCTTTTGTACGTCACAGGTACTTCATCTGTAGGCGTGACTGCAAAGATATGCATACAACTCTTGGATAAGTCATACATGTCAACGTTTAGGCGCTTTTGCCATAGTCAACTAAGGAGCTCTTTGATGTAAATTTGTTTTCATGGGGCTTCTGCTGCAGAAATTTTCCTGCTTTTTCCTAAGAAATTATTCACAAAGCTTGAGGACATAGCCTTTAATACGTCCTGGCCTGCCTTTTTACTAAAAAAAATGAATGGACCAAGAGTAGCCATTCTGATTGGGATCTACACAGCACGATGCTGATTCAGAGAGTAAGCCCTCAGAACCTCCTGGTTATATCTGTTCTTTCAAATATTCTTTTGAATTCTCCTTGCCCAGTTGAAAAAAGAAATGTGTTCTTCAAGTGTTTATATTTTGAAATTTTCTTTTTCAACCACAAAAAGAATGAAATCGTAGCTTGTATATAAGACCCTTTCTTCCCCCCCGTTGTCAAACCCTCGCCCAGTGGTACCATTACAAGTTAACTTTGGTTTGATTCTGCAGGTATATAACAGAGTTTGTAAACCTAGGCAATGTTTCAGCTCTACGCACTTTCAGGGTACTGAGGGCTTTGAAAACTATTTCGGTAATCCCAGGTAAGATGGCCCGGGGTTGGTGTTAGGTGTTGGGTTAGGGCCCTGACGTGACGTATTGTACTTTTTGTTTTGTTGTGGTTTTGTTTATTTTCCTTCGGTGTTTGTGTTCGTGTCTGTGTTTGTCATTTGTGTCTGTGTGTGACCTCCCTTACTACAGATATGTGACAGAGTTTGTGGACCTGGGCAATGTCTCAGCGCTGAGAACATTCAGGGTTCTCCGAGCTTTGAAAACTATCTCTGTAATTCCAGGTGAGAAAATTTACACACATGGCGGACTGCCTCATCGCCTCTTTGCCCTCCATTCATTGTGTCCACCACATTCTAAACCGATGTCAGCGCACTTGATATGGCCTTGCATTCCGCATGTTCTTCCTGGGAGACGTTCTCTGGAATGGCCCTTTGGTCTTCAGGCCCTTGCGATGGCAGCGCTGGCCAGGCATGCAGCCTCCATTCCATCCATGCTTTGAGAAAGCACGTGCTGAAAAGTCACTTGGATCCTCCAATATCTGAAAAAATTGTCACAGAGCTAGCTGTCTCTTTAAACATAAATCATTTGCTTCCTGGCCTCATGGAATTACAGTAAATTTAACATTCACCATCATCCCATTGCTTGTGGTTTCTAGGCTTCCTGTCGCATGGTTTGCTGATGGGATGCTATTCAATGAACTATACTTTTATTGTTACTGTGTTAATGGACTTATTTAACCACAGAGGACACCTACCCTGTTAACTAGTCCAGTTTTAGAGCCAAATTGAAGAGCCTTGGAGTTAGTGAACAACTTTAGTAGTCACTATCACATCCTATTGCTGTCTGTTTCCCTGGAGTAAGAACCAGTAGACATCTACTATGTATGTATTCAGAGACCATTCTCAAACACAAACCCCAATGAAAGCTTGTGCAGATGCTGTTAAAAACAGTGAAAGGTAAGATAACATACATATGTCTGAATGTACGGGCAAACAACAAGGACAGAAACTTGAGAAGGAAAAGGAATTGACCAGTGGGTGGTTGTGAAGTAGTTCATTGATAGCGGCTTCATAATTTTTACCTTCTTCTTTTTGGTCCTGGTGGAGCTAGCCGAGTGGTTCTGAACCTTTGGAAGTGTTTGGGTCCTTTTTGAGAAGCAGGGGAGAAGTTCCCAGACCCCACTGAAACTATGGACCCCACATTAAGATCCTTAATTTAATTGAAATCCTTACTACCAGGTAGTGTTTAACTGTTTTTTTCCAAAGGCTGGTCTTGAAATCTGGAAAGGAAGATATTTGAGCTCATCCTGCAAGCCTGAGTTACACGGGCAGTAATGTGGCAGAAATCAAGAGTGTGCAGTTGTTGACTGGTCTCTGGTTCCATTCGGGGGCTTTCGGGGAAGACTCCCAAGGGACCAAGCTTCCCACTGCACTTTTGTAGAAATAGGGACATGAAGAACAGAGGCATCCTGTTCCTGGCGTCGCATGGCTTTTCTGGTGGCTGACTCAGAAATATTCCGCTTTTCCCCTTTTCAACTTTATCTAAATATCAGACACAGAGAGAGGGAAGCACAAAGATAGAGTCCTGGAGGGGGTTGACTTGGAATGTGGCTTTCTGAGAACCTCAAGGAAGGTAAACCCCAGTTTCTCCATTTACAAATCTGGGCATGAAGTGGGCCAGTAAATTCGGGCCCTGCTAAAAATGAATTCTTTTATAGTTAGCAATGGGAGCTTTCTCCCGATCAACTAGAAGCTGGGCATCAGTTGGAGTATATTCTTGGCAAAAAAAACTACAACCCTAACTTATCAAAGTTCGGTTCCTATCCATTTTAAATCCGTTTGACAAAAAAGTGAAGCTCATTCTCCGGGCAACCTCACGCAGCTCATTGATGGTAGTTTAACCCTGAGGCAGGCCTTGTCGTATTTCTTCAGGCATCTGGAGCACCAAATCTTTATTTTCATTTTCCCTCTGCTCTCTTTCTTCTGTGGCCTCTTTTAAATATGATCCCATGTTTTCTGCTCACTTCCCCCAACGTACTCTGCAAGGCATCTGTCTCTTTATGTTCTTGTGATCTGAAAACTTCTCTTCCAGAATTAAATTGGAAAGTTGCATTCTGTTCACTAACTAGGGCAGCAGATGCTATCTCTGGTCTAGCTCTTAGCTTCTGTCTCTGCTGTATGGATAGCTTCTGACCACAGCATTTCTGTAAGGTAACTCTTGACTGGCGTCACATTACTTACCCTTATTATTAACCTATTTATCTATCTATCTGTAAAGTCTACTTGTAAACACATAGTGGTGCTCCATAAATGATTTTAGTGTAGCAATTATTATTATAAAGAAGAAACCTAAACCTGAAGAAAGGGTTTGTATCAAAGCTTAGACCTCAACTTCACAATTTGAAATAGGTTCCTGATTCCTGTTTCTGGCAGCACCCCTACTCGAGCTGGCTTTGCGAAGCTAACTGGGATGCAAAATAACTTTAAGGGATAATAAAGGCCAGTAATCGATCTCTGCCGGTGAGTGGTATAATTGATACTTGAATTGAAGTGTGACTTTTCATGCCAAGTCCTTTCACTCCCCATACTATTTATAGGAGACTATGGCCCTGCTCCTACCTGCCTTTTAACCAGCTCTCCTTTCAAGGTGGGAGTCGCTAGACCTGGAGCCATCTCTTGATTGGAAATCTCAGTCATTGTGACTCTACTGTAGAGCCAGGCCTTAGTCCCCTCTTGGTGAAAGCCATTGCTGGGCACACCAAGTTTTCTCATGTATCACCTCTGTGCTGGTGCTCTCTTTACCTTTTGCTGTTCCCAGTTTGATTGTAGGCTTTTGCTGAAGCTGCCAGAAACAGAAGCGAGAGCAACCACAGAGCTGACATGAGGTCTGCAAGGTCCCGCCACGCCTTCGGCTCCCTTCGTGAGAGGTCTCCCTTCCTGGACAGCCCACCCACTCACCTGCCGTCCCTCTTAGAACCTTTGGTAGAAGAGTCCGAATGTGTTGGCGAGGTCAGGACCCCCAGAAGATAGGGCAATGTGGTGCATAGGTTAGCTCCAGCCTTTTGGATAAGGGCTGCTTTGATTTAGGGCTTTCTAGTGACTTAGAAAAGACCAAACCCACATTCTGACCCTTTTTATTTGCTGACTGAAGACCTAGATGTGTATCACACATGGTTCCCCTTTTGCTTCAGAGGCCTTGGCTTGAAGAACTGTGCGTGAAAACTGCAGTTGCAGGAAAAGATCCTTTCTACATTTTCTTTGGTCCAGAATTTGCTGGATTCAATTTGACATTGAAGTATTCTGTGTAGAAATTCACGTCTTAAAACTTTGTTTTCAGGGCGCCTGGGCGGCTCAGTTGGTTGATCGTCCAACTCTTGGTTTCAGCTCAGGTCACGATCTCTGGGTGGTCGGAATCGAGCCCCAGGTCAGGCTCTGTGCTCAGCATGGAGTCTGCTTGTCCCTCTCCCTTTGCTCCCCCACCCCCTCACCATCTCTCTCTCTCTCTCTCTCTCTCTCTCTCTCTCTCGCTTTCTAAAATAAATAAATAAAATCTTCAAGCAAGCAAACAAACAAACAAAAACTTTGGTTTTGCTTTATATTCGTTTGGGGACTGGGCATAAAAATGAGCTTCTGAGTGACTTTGTCAAAAGTTTCATCTTCTGGGGCGCCTGGGTGGCTCAGTGGGTTAAAGCCTCTGCCTTCAGCTCAGGTCATGATCTCAGTGTCCTGGGATCGAGCCCCACATCGGGCTCTGTGCTCAGCAGGGAGCCCGCTTCCCCCTCTCTCTCTGCCTGCCTTTCTGCCTACTTTTGATCTCTCTCTCTATGAAAAAAATAAATAAAATCTTTTAAAAAAAAAGAAGTTTCATCTTCTGCATGTTTCAGTCACGTGCCCAGGACTGACATGCCCAAAGATAGGAGGAAACCTCCAAGCAGGAATCTGAGGTTTTTCCTACTGAGTAGCATTTAGTGGTGTAAATAAAACCAGTTGGGACAGCCTTACTTGCCAGTTGCTTCTCATTTCTATCATCATCTCAGCGACTCCGAAAAAGCACTGCATTTCTGTTTGCCAACACTACTTTAATATCATTTTGCTTTCTTTAGAGTTATAATTTTTTTTTATTATTTTGCTCTTTGATTTTTTTTATTTTTGTGCTTTCATTTCTGTTACTTTCTCTCCTTAGCTGAGATATCAGATAAGAAGCAGGGAAAATGATGGGCCCTTCGTCTTCCCACCCTGGTATTCACAAAGAAAGCATTTTCTTTAGACATATGCATTATGAAGATGGCAATTTCTGCTGCACAGTGAAGGGGGATAAAAAGTGTTTTCAGACTATGTTTAGACTCCTTGTTTCCTTTATGATATTCTAGTTATTAATCCAGTGGCTTTCGTATTTCTCCTTTTCCCATTGCTTCTCAGAGAAGATAACTGAAGGTCCTAAGTGGGAAAACAGGGGAGTCTCACAGGCTCCCACTGGTGCACCTTTAGGAGCTACTTTGTTTTACTCAGACTTTGTGATGCAAATCTGGTCTTGGATAATTAAATCTACTGCCTCCAAATCTCTCCCAAATTATTCTTGACCTAAAGAACCCTCAAGGGGCACCTGGGTCTCTCAGTCATTAAGCATCTGCCTTCGGCTCAGGTCATGATCCCCGGGTCCTGGGATCGAGCCCCGCATCAGGCTCCCTGGTCAGCAGGAAGCTTGCTTCTCCCTCTCCCAGTCCCCCTGCTTGCGTTCCCTCTCTCCCTGTGTGTCTCTCTCTGTCAAATAAATAAATAAAATCTTAACAACAACAAAAAAGAATATCATTGTGAGGCTTGAACCTGCAGCAGGAAAATTGACCTGGCACAACTTTACCCTAGGGCTTGCTTGGACCAAGCCAGACTTTGGGAATTGGGGAACTTTATCCCCCTGGGGTGAGAACTCCTTGTTACTGCTCTTGAGATCCATTCTAATGTTAATTTTGTAGAATTAGCTCATGTGGCTTTGAACCAGACAGATTTCTCAACCGGAGCCACAAGCTAGGAAATATAAATTTACTTTATTTATAATCTGGCATCACCACTGTGGAAGATTTTGATCCCAGGATGCATAGCTGATTTCTCTGGACTTGGCACATAAGCAGGCTTTGTTCATTTGTCCAAGGGATTGGACATCGTGAAAGATGATAGGAGGTTCAGAGGTGAGTTTGGATGTAGCAGCTCACCTGCTTCTTAAAATTCCTCAGATGTCCCAACTTCCTTTCTGGTAGCTGACATTTCTGTACTTTGGGTTCAGCTGTCTTTTCTTGATCTGTAGTAAATGTATTAACTGGTTCTGCTCAGACTCATCCCAATGCTAGTTAATGTTATCTTTTTCCAAGAGTTCTCGCTGTCCAATTTGCCCCCACATGGCTTCTGTTGCACACTCTGTTGTGTAGGAGTTGTTTGAAGGAGCATTCTGCTCTGTTTGGGATAATCAGTTTCCAGTCAGTATCTTGCTTGTTCTGGTGTGTGGTGGTGTGAGCCAGTAGAAGAAGCAAGGCAACTTCTCACAGCCAGAAAGAACAGTGGCGTTTTCCATTCTTGCATGCCTCAGGTCAGGAATTCCACCAGCAACTTCTTGCTTTTTTGACCTGTGTTGGTGCTAACTGGGAGCACTTTTGCCTGGCTGCATTTACCAGTGGGTGTCAGTCACTGCTGACAGCACTATAGAGCTTGAGCTCAAGAAAGGCATTATATGAAAGACCATCAGGTACATGAAAAGATGCTCAACATCACTAGTCATTAGGGAAATGCATGATAATGAGATATCACCTCACACAAGTTAGAATGGCCATCACCAAAGAAACGAGATAGCAAACGCTGGCATGGATGTGGAGAAAAGGGAACCCTTGCACACTGTCGGGATTAGTAAATTGTTGGTGCAGCCACTATGGGAGACAGTATGAAGGATCCTCAAAAATTAAAAATAGAACTACCATATGATCTAGCAATTCTACTTCTGGGAATATATCCAAAGGAAATGAAAACACTAACTCAGAAAAGATATCTGCACCCCATGTTCATAACAGCATTATTTACAATAGCCAAGACATGGAAACAATCTAAGTGTCCATTGATGGATGAATAGATAAAGTTTTGAGATATATACACGATGGAATATTGTTCAGGTATCAAAAAATGAGGAAACCCTACCATTTTTGACAACATGGATGGACCTTGAAGGCATTATGCTCAGTAAAATAAGTTGGACAGAGAAAGACAAATAAATACTGTATGATCTCACTGATATAGAGAATCTAAAAACAAACAAATGCATAGAAAAAGAGATCGGACTTGTGGATACCCGAGGCAGAGTGTGGGGGGAGGAGGATTTGGGGGAAGGTCGTCAAAAGGTACAGACTTCACGTATAAGAAAGTGCTAGGGATATAGTGAACAACATGATAACTATAGCCAACTTTGCTGCATGATAACGTAGGAAAGTTGTTTACAGGGTAACTCTTAAGAATTCTTATCACAAGATGAGGTGCCGGGGTGGCTCAGTGGGTTAAAGCTTCTGCCTTCGGCTCAGGTCATGGTCTCAGGGTCCTGGGATTGAGCTCCATGTTGGGCTCACTGCTCAGCGGGGAGCCTGCTTCCCCCTCTGCCTCTGCCTGCCTCTCTGCCTACTTGTGATCTCTCTCTCTCTCTCTCTCTGTCAAATAAATAAATAAATAAAATCTTTTTTAAAAAAAGAATTCTTATCACAAGGAAATTCTTTCTTTTTGTCCTCTTCTCTTTTTATTGTATCTATATGAGAAGGTGGATGTTAGCTAAACCTACGGTAATAACCATTTCACAATATACATAAATAAAACCATTATGATGTATGCCTTAAACATCTACAGTGATGCTTGTCAATTATTTCTCAGTAAAACTGGGGGTGGGAAGAGAAAGAAATGCATTGATAGCCTCATCTCCATAACTTGGCGTTGACATCTGCAAGTACAGTCATTCACAATCATCAACCCTAATGGAGGGAAGAAGAGTCTTGGTGGAGGCCAGATGACCCAGTGACCATTTCCATTTAATATTACTCTGTACTTGTGTGTCTACCTCGGCACACTAACTTTACGCCACACCACCTTTCTTCCTGTGGGACCTGGATAAAAGTCTTAGAGAGTAAACTTTTTAGATGGCCATAGTTAGTGTTATTTAGTGGTTATTCTTGCTTAATTAAGATTTGTTTCTCTGAGCACCTGTGAAATAAAAGCAACTGTGTACCATTTCCAACTTAAGTTTTTACTTGAAACTTTTTTTTAAGATTTTATTTATTTGACAGAGGGAGAGCACAAGTAGGCAGAGAGAGAAGAAGAAGCAGGCTCTCTGTTGAGCAGGGAGCCCGATGTGGGGCTCAAACCTAGGACCCTGAGATCATGACCTGAGCCAAAGGCAGACGCCTAACCGACTGAGCCACCCAGGCACCGCTTTACTTTAAACTTCTTGAAAGCTGAAAGAACTCTCACCAACACGTTGATGTAAACCTCAGACTTCAGAAGAAAACACTTGAAGTGTTTTTGTTTTTGTTTTTTTAGCCTTCTTGACTCATGTTTACAGATTTCTTCAGCAATGACTTCTGGTTTATGGAGAAAAGATTTTAAACCAACTGACTGAAAGCATTTAGGTTTATCCCCAGGAAAATGATGAGCTCCATGTATGGTTAGTGTATTAGCTGAACATCTTTGGTTGCAAGTGAAAGGATGCATGAAGAGCTAGAATGCTTTGGGGGCTTCTGGAAGCCAGGGAAACCAGAATGCAGAGCCAGAAAGCTCCAGATACCAGAAAGTATTTTTTTCTTCCTGTTTTCTCTCTCCAGTATCTATTTCCTTTTTCTATCTCTTAGCTCACTAACTGGCTTTACTTCTCAGACATCCTAATATCATGACAGAATAGGGCTACCACTTAGTTCCCAAATTTACTTGTTATCGTTCCTTCCACTTGAAAAGTCTACTGGACTGTCTTTTGGCCCTCTCTAAGTTCCTGGAGGAAAGGATCAGGATTTAGGTCAGATGTCCAACCTGACATCTGTAACTTACTAGCAGATAGTCACTTCCTACAAGTAAGGCTGCTGGGGGCCCAGCTTTGTAAAAGGGGATAATTTAAGCCTCGTGGCCTGGAATTTCCTGTTATATATATGGGCTGTGAACTGTCCAGAAGGTTCCCAGCCCAGGAAAATCAGATTAGACTCATGCTAAAATTGTATGTTTTTTTTTTTTAAATTTGATTGATTGATATCACAAATGCATTGGTTTGACTATTTTGTAGTATTATACTCTTGTTACTAATACAGATGACAGCTTACAGCTCCTTTCTCCATTCATTTAAAACGGAAACGGAAATGGCCTTGAACAATCATCTAGTGTTCAGATCAGTGGTTGTCTGAACCATTCAGGGGAGACATAAGCTCTTCTTAAAGAAATCCAGGAAAAGAAACTACAACCATTCTTCAGTGACGTATTCAACTTTTTTTTTTTTTTTTTAATCATGCTTTGGCTTTGAAAACAGAACTGTGTAATTTTAGGAACTTAGAATTGAATTATTGACCTAATATAGACCCACCTCAACCAGACCAAATACAATGAAGGACTTTTCCTCAGCAACATGAAAATAAGGCCCATCGTACTGGAACAACTTTTACTTTTTTTTTTTTTTTTAAGATTTTATTTATTCAACAGAGAGAGAGATCACAAGTAGACAGAGAGGCAGGCAGAGAGAGGAGGGGGGAGCAGGCTCCCTGCTGAGCAGACAGCCCAGTGCAGGGCTCGAACCCAGGACGCTGGGATCATGACCTGAGCCGAAGACAGAGGCTTTAACCCACTGAGCCACCCAGGCGCCCCCAACTTTTACTTCTTGATAGTTGCTTTCTATTCCATACCACCAGTATCTTCTTACTATCTGTATGACTATGATACAGTTTCTAAGGGCCTTCAGAATAAGATTGAAATTTCAGCTACTTAATCTTGAAGAAATAAATAAGATCGATAAGCCACTGGCCAAACTAATCCAAAAGAAAAGAGAGAGGACCCTAATTAACAAAATTATGAATGAAAGGGCAGAGATCACGATTAATCCAAAGGAAATAGAAATAATCATCAAAAATTACTATCAACAGCTATATGCCAATAAGTTAAACAACCTAGAAGAAATGGATGCATTCCTGGAAACCCATAATCTTCCAAGCCTGAAACAGGAAGAAATTGACAACCTGAATAAACCAGTATCTAGTAATGAGATTGAAGCAGTAATCAAAAACCTCCCAAAAAACAAGAGTCCAGGACCTGACGGATTCCCTGGGGAATTCTATCAAACTTTCAAGGAAGAAATAATACCTATTCTCCTGAAACTGTTTCAAAAAATAGAAACAGAAGGAAAACTTCCAGACTCTTTCTATGAAGCCAGCATTACCCTGATCCCCAAACCAGGCAAAGACCTCAACAAAAAGGAGAATTTCAGACCAATATCCCTGATGAATATGGATGCCAAGATTCTCAACAAGATCCTAGCTAATAGGATCCAACAGCACATTAAAAAGATTATTCATCATGACCAGGTGGGATTTATCCCTGGGAGGCAAGGGTGGTTCAACATTCACAAATTAATCAATGAGATAGAACAAATCATGAGAAGAGAGAAGAACCACATGGTCCTCTCAATTGAAGTATTTTGAAAGACTTTTAAAGAAGATTCTTCAGCTTTTCCTCTACTGCCCACCACCACATATTCCTGTGTGGATCCACATTCTGTGCATAAGAAAATGAGGTGGGACCTTGAATTTGTTCTGATATGCCATGGGTCATGGCTGGTGACTGAGCCAGGGCCAGAATTCCTACTTTCTGATTTCCTGTCTGCTGCTCTTTTTGAACAGTTTTTTGTGTTTTGTTTTGTTTTTTTAAGATTTTGTTTTAAGAGAGAGAGAGAAAGAGCACAGTCAGTAGGGAGGGCCACTGGGAGAGGGAGAAGCAGACTTCCCACTGAGTAGGGAAGGCTGCCATGGGGCTTAATCCCAGGACCCTGTGATCATGACCTGAGCCGACTGAGCCACCCAGGTGCCCCTGCACAGTCTTATGAGGAGAAAAGAATCAGGTTAGAAATGTCTTGTGTCCTGTGCCTTGAATGTAGACAAGCTCTTCCTAATCCCTTTGGTGGCCACAGTCTCCATGGAAGGTCCATTCTATCAGAAAACACAGGCCTCTGCATACTTTTGTGTCTCTACAATCTTAATTCATAGCTCTTTTCTCTTTATCACCTCTTAGATCCCTTTCAGGGTATCTGTGTGAGAGGACAGAAAATTTCTCTTTCATTTGCTCTTTCAATAAAAATAAGTTAAGTGCATGCTTTGTGCCAGGTCCTGTGCCAGGTCCAGCATGCATTACTATTATTGGACTCAGGAAAATTCTACTGAATTCAACTTCGAAAACTCTAGGTGGTTACTTGCAAAATACAGGAAAGAACTAGTCGTGTCCATACTACTCCCCATTAGATCACCACGACACGAGGTTAACCTACAGTGTTGTTATCCCAATCATATCTCTTGGATGAGGGCAACATGTGTAACAGGACAGCTTGCCAGTGTTAAGACCCAGGTTCTATACTTGGTATTTTATGTTCATTATCTCATTTAAGCCTCACAACAACCCAGTGAGGAGTATTATAAATACCTTCTTATGATGAATAAACTGAAGTTCAGGCAAAAATGATTAACACTTGAGTCATTTACTGTGTACCAGGTACTGTGTTAAGTGCTTATATGAATTATGCTTAATCCTCACAAGAGCCCTGTGATATTCAACTATAATTATTCCCATTTTAAAGACAAAGAAACTAAGATTCCAGGATGTTAGGTATATTGCTTAGGTCGTACTAGTAAATGGTCTAACTTAGTTAGGAGTAGTAATTATACACCTGGCTTCACACTTCAAAGCCAAGATTAGGATTTCTCTTGAATTTTAGTCTAATATTCCTGCCTTCAGAGGTGGATCGGGGGTGAGATCACTCTTGGTCTGTGTGTCAAGGCACAGTGTCTGCCTCCCATCTATCCTGGTACACTCGCCTCCCTGGAGTGTTCAGTGCTTTGTGGCAACATCCATTTCCTACGGATGGCCTGATGTCTGGGCATGCCCAGGAGAGCTTCGCACAGAATCTGTTTTGACCCAAACATCATGAACCCACCACCACGTTTCCCTGTGTCTCCTATCACTGGTAACACCATTGCAATTAAGAAAGCTACGCACAGGTTCAAATTTGAACCAGTGGCTTGTTTTTAAGCCTCAAATTCAAGTGGGTTAGTTGGGTTTTTTTATTTTGTTTTCAATCTAGGACAGGAAAAAGGCCAGTTGTAGAGAACAGGACATATATGTGGTCCAGAGAAGATGTATTTGTAAATGGAAAGACAAACTGTAAATACTGGGTTGATAATAATTAACGTTTGCAATACATTGGTATTTCCAGAACTCTTGGGGGAATACTTATTGTATTTTCTTCCAACTTGGCTTTTAAACTTTCCAGTGGTTCTCTGTCCAACCAGGAAACCTCCTCTATCCCTGATCTTCCCATTTGTTTATTCAGTGAATATTTACTGAGTACCTGCCATGGGTTAGGCAGTCTAGATACAGTTGTGAATGAGACAGACATCAATAATTAATTATAAGCATGATAAATGCTGTAGAGGAAAGTATAAGGTGCTATTAAATTATTAATAATAATGGGGGAGGGAGAAGAATTGAAAGTCAGGGAAGGCATTCTGAGGGAATTGCTATTTGAGCTGAGCCTGAAGAATGAAGAAGAGATAGGCAGGTAGGACGGGGAAATGGAAGCATTCCAGGCAGAGGGAAGAGCGTGTGTGAATGCTCTGAGGCAAGTAAGGGCCTGACTCATTTGAGGAGCCAAGCAGCAGTCAGATTCAGGAGAGTACTTGCCAGAGGAAAAGAGCCACATGTTGGAGAAGGAACTTTCTTTTTCCTCTTAAATTATTGATTTAAAAATTAATATTCCTGGAAAAAATTGATAACATTGCTGACCCATTGTTATTCCCATGGCACAAGAGAGAGTGGCCATGGTCCAAGGGTGGTGCTGTGGGGGGAGTAGAAGCCAGTAGCTAAGAGGGGGGCTGGGGGAGGTGGGGAGGGTTCTGAGGGGGCTCTGATTCTGAGGCTTCTATCTCCTCAGGCCTGAAGACCATTGTGGGTGCCCTAATCCAGTCAGTGAAGAAACTGTCAGATGTGATGATTCTGACAGTGTTCTGTCTGAGCGTCTTTGCCTTGATTGGACTGCAGCTGTTCATGGGCAACCTGCGAAACAAGTGTGTTGTGTGGCCCATAAACTTCAACGAGAGCTATCTGGAAAATGGCACCAAAGGCTTTGATTGGGAAGAATATATCAACAATAAAAGTAGGTGGCCCCTTCTCTGTGAGGGGCGAAAGACAAGCGTGTCTCTAATTTACATGGTCTGAAGCCATCACTGGGCTTTGAAAAGTCCTTGGGGCCAGAAAGGAATCCAGGGCTACTGAAGCAGCCTGAAGAAGTTATTCCGTGTCCTCGGGGTAGGATTGTGTTCAGAAGCGCTCTCTGGGTTCTTTCTCTCCCTTTAAAGCCCAACATGGAGCTTTGTAACTTTTTCACAGGCACTCTTAAACTTTTGCTTTCAAAATCAGGCTTAGGAGTTTGATAAAAATACCTTTTGCCCTAGTTGGGTTACCTCAGATGGTTCAGAATATGCCTCGTAAGCTCCTTTCATATCACTAAGACCTTAGCAGTCAGTCTGGTGTGGGGACTCAGGTAGTCTCTAAGTAGCCATTGGAGCCCCTTATAGTGAAGGAGTTTTAATAATTTCATTTCGGAACCACAGCACTTGGGTCTGCAGTGAGGAACATTTGATAGGGAAGTACTTCCATAGAATAATAGGGAAGAGTTAGCAATATCACTGTTTATCACCCTGGAGGAACTAAAGTCAGTTAAGTAGCCATAGGAAAATGTTGCAAAGGCAATTTCAGGGACACATACAGGAAAAGGAAACATGCCTTCTAATTAATACAGACAATGTAATGTGATCGGTGAGGGTTTTCGCTTATCTTTGGTAAAGAGAAGTTTTAAGGATAAAAGGCTAAGATTGTGGAGAGGACTAAAGAGTTCAGAAAACTCCCTTTCAGACCCCTTAGATGGAAGTGCCAGAAACTGGCATATAGATTTGAAATAAGAGCGGAAGTCAAGGGTCTGTGAAAAAGACATTGCATTAGAGCTATATGGTAGTACTTTTCATTTGTAAGTATATATAAGAAAATAATGGGAAAGAATTCTTAACAGATTTTGCTCTGTCAGAAAAGATTTATATGAGCCAAAATCAATGACTGTTTCTGCCGGGGCTAGTTAGGAACAGTGTAACCTTATTCTCTCATTCACTTAAATCTGCCTTATTTATTTCCTGCTCTTCAAACTTTTCTAGCAAATTTTTATACAGTTCCTGGCATGCTGGAACCTTTGCTCTGTGGGAACAGTTCTGATGCTGGGTAAGTAGCTTGCCTAATTTTATTCTTCTCCTTTAAAATAATGTGTCAGATGAGAATGGGGACTATTTTCACTTTTCTTTGCGCTCGTGTGGTAGATCCTAACTGGGTCTGACATATTGGTTGGCTCAGATTTTCTTCTTATTTCATATTTGTCCATCCAAATTTGGTATTTCACTAGTAGGTGAATGTGCCGATAGTCTCAAGCCAAAATAAGATATGTAAAAGTCTAAGGATAGAGTCTATAACACAGATACCTTGCTTGTCTCTTGTAGACTCTCCTAATTCTATTATAACATGATTAATAGAGTAGGGACACTGTCTTGATGGATTAGTATCAAGAATGACCCAAAATATACCAGGCCTGATGGCATGGGAATGGGACAGAATAACAACCTAACATTTTTTTCCATTTTTTAAAAAGATTTTTATTTGTTTGTTTGTTTGTTTGTTTGTTTGTTTGTTTGAGGTGGGGGGGCCACAAGCAGGGAGAGGAGGATGAAGCAGGCTCCTCCCCACTGAGCACAGACCTGAAGTGGGGCTGGATCCCTGGACCCTGGGGTCATGACCTGAGCCAAAGGCAGCCGCTTAAACAACTGAGGCACCCAGATAACCCTTTTTCCCCTCATTTTTAAAAAATCGTGGTAAAATACGTTAGAACATAAGATTTGCTCTTAGGACCATTTTTAAGCGTCCCGGTCAGTGTTGTACGACCATCACCACCATCCATTCCCAGTGCTTTCCATCTTCCCAGACTGAGACTGTACCCACTACACACTAACTTCCCATCTCCCCTGCCCCTCCAGTCCCCTAGCGACCGCCCTTCCAGTTTCCATCTCTATGATTTTGATCACTCTAAGTGTGTCATGTAAGTGAAGTCAAACAGTAATTGTCTTTTTGTGACTGACTTCTTTCACTTAGCATGATGTCCTCAAGGTTTACCCATGTAATGGCATATGTCAGAATTCCCTTCCTTCTTTAGGCTGAGTGATATTCGATTGTCTGTATATACCACATTTTGTTTATCCATTCATCTGTCAACAGATACTCAAGTTGCTTCCATATTTTAGTTATTACGAATAATGCTGCTATGAATACAAGTTTATAGCAACATAATGTGAATTTTGATTCTGCTACTTTTAGCTCTGAAAGACTGAGCAAGCATTTCAACTTAGGTCAGCCTCAATTTCTTCATCTGTACAGTGGATTTAATAAGTCATGTTCTCACTTCCTCAAAGGGTTATTGTAATGATCCAATTAGATAGCATACATGAAAGTGCTTTGTAAACAGGAAATTATATAAATATGAGAGTGTCACATTATCCAGAGTATATTGGTCCTCTAGGAATTACTGTTTTAAGATGACCATGACAATTATAAGTCCATTAATTTCTGTATCAAAGTAGATACTAGAAATTGCATTGAAATAAACATCAGGTGAGTCTAAAAGTAGGAGAACTGGTAAAACCGAGGTCACTGAAATCCCCAGTATAACTTGGGTTGTCATTAAGGTTGAGTATTAAGAGAGCAGAGATGATTAAGAGGAACTTCTAGCTGACCATTTGTCCTTTAGGACAGTAGCTAAGATGAATTTGGTTGAATTGCACATTGATGTGAATGTAGGACAGTGATTCTCAAATTTTGGCTTGCATAAGCATCACTTGGCATGCCTCTTTAAAATGCAGATTCATGGCTTCCATATCCAGAGTTTTTATTCCTAGGTCCGGGTAGGATCTAGGAATCAGCATTTTTAAGAGGCATGCCCGGTGATTTTGATCCTAGGCTTTTCTCAGAATGTCATTTTTTTAAAAAAAGTTGACCTGACTAGGGTTGCCTGGGTGACTTGGGCAGCTGAGTGTCTGCCTTCGGCTCAGTTCTTGATCTCAGGGTCATGGGATAGAGTCCAGCATCCGGCTCCTTGCTCAGCAGGGAGCCTGCTCTCACTCTACCTGCCACTCCCCCTGCTTGTGCTCTCTCTCTCTCCCTCTGGCAAGTAAATATAATCTTAAAAAAAAAAAAAAGTTGACCTGACTACTTTCTTCTTTATTCCTTTCCTTTTCTCCCCTTCCCTTCCCTTTTCCTTTCCCTTTTCTTCCCTTCCCTTCTCCCCTCCCTCCCTCTCTCCTTCTTTCCTTCCTTCCTCCCTCCCTCCCTCCCTCCCTCCCTCCCTCCCTTCCTTCCTTCCTTCCTTCCTTCCTTCCTTCCTTCCTTCTTTCCTTCCTTCCTTCCTTCCTTTTGTTTCTTTCTTTCTTTTCCCTGACTTTCTAGATGATTACTTATTATCTCCACAGTCCTGGAGATAACTTAGAGTTGACGATTGAGTGGAATCGTATTGAAAAGCCCCGAACTTCCTTTGTTTTCTCAGGCAATGCCCAGAGGGATACCAGTGTATGAAAGCAGGAAGGAACCCCAACTACGGTTACACGAGCTTTGACACTTTCAGCTGGGCCTTTTTGGCATTGTTTCGCCTTATGACCCAGGACTACTGGGAAAACTTGTATCAGTTGGTAAGTGGTAAAACCTCTTTTTTTTGAGTGCTGCCTTTTATTTCTTTGGTGACAGAATTTGCATGAGGGTTTGTGGGTTTGGACACATTCTATATAAGAGATCTTCAGTGAAGAAATTATGTAGGATCACAGGATGTTATTTCTCAAAATTAAGTGAATTCTCCCGGTTCTTGTCCCTGTTTCTTGAGCAGCCAGTCACGTGTAGCTGTAGAGGTTCATGGCCTTGATAGCCTTTTGCCCGGCCTGGGAATCTGCTATCTCTGTTCACTTCCTGCCATTTCACCAGACCACCTGCAGTATTTCTCTTCTCGCATCTTTTTAGGGAATATTAATTAAACATACTATACAAGGCACCATGCTGGACATTATAAAGATGAGATTTCTATCCACAAGGTCTTGGATTCTCAATGTATCAACATTTGTGAGATTTGTAACGCATCTGAACTTGTTCAGGCCGGTTGTAACAGATTTTAAAGAAAAAAGGTCTGTCATTCTGTTGGGCTATCTTGGTGACTATAAGGCAAGTCATTTAAATTTGCTGGTGGTGATGGAGAAGTAAGTCTAGGTGATTGCTAAGGGCCTTCCAGCTTAGAAATTCCATGATAATTCATTGTTTACTATTTGACCCTTTTGTCTTTTGTCTTTTGGCAATGCCAATTTTAGAATGAGAAATGTGTCTCCTTAGGCATGAAGGACCCCTTGAAGGGAAGCTTCTAATTTTCAGATCCTGTAAGGAATCTTTGCTTTCTATTGGACAGCCTAGAGTTCTTTTAGGTTCCAATCTTTCTCGTGAAATATTTGTGGTTGGTGCTAAGTTCCATTAAATATTTGTGAAAAGAATAACAATGAAAACTAAGCAATAATGGGTCACATATGCATAACCTAAAACCCAAGTGTTCTTTGATGTCTTGTTTGCTCACTACTAGTGAAGGGAATAGTCCTAGGATCTTCTTCTTTTCCTCTACTGTTCTTTATGTCATATTCCTCTTTAAAAACCTACCCTATTGTGGAAGGATAAGGAAGGATGTCACTCAAGATGGGGACTTTCTGTGACTTGGACCTGATCCCTAAGATGGAATTTGTCTATTAATGCTCTTTGAGGACCCATAGATAAATGAGCTGAAGTCCTATATTCTTTTCTTTATACTTGTTTTAGAACCAACTAACAAAGTCAAATACAATTCTTAGCTCAGAACATTTTTCCTTTAAAAAAAAAAGGAATCGAGTATTTTTTTTGTTAAAGATTTTATTTATTTATTTTACAGAGAGAGATCACAAGTAGGTAGAGAGGCAGGCAGAGAGAGAGGGGGAAGCAGGCTCCCTCCTGAGCAGAGAGCCCAATGCGGGGCTCGATCCCAGGACCCTGAGATCATGACCGGAGCCAAAGGCAGAGGCTTAACCCACTGAGCCAGCCAGGTGCCCCAGGAATCAAGTATTTTTTCTTGAAAGGAGTGTGTCAGGAGTATTTGGAAATGGAAGAGGATTTTTTTCTGTCACAATGAATGGGAGGTACTAGTGAAGTTTACTCTGAGTTGAGGACAGATGAAGCCATTTGGCCATTGGGATGCGAAGTGCTCTGCAGCGTGAAGGTGCACTGCACAATAAAGGACTGTTCTACTCAAAATGCAGCAATGCCCCTGCAGAGGAACATTATCCCATGAGTGGTTTTTAGCCTGGTTCATTTGATGCACATGACTCAGAAAATCGTTTCTCTCTTTACAGACCTTACGAGCAGCTGGGAAAACGTACATGATCTTCTTTGTCTTGGTCATCTTTGTGGGTTCTTTCTATCTCGTGAACTTGATCTTGGCTGTGGTGGCCATGGCTTATGAAGAACAGAATCAGGCAACGCTGGAGGAGGCGGAGCAAAAAGAGGCTGAATTCAAAGCAATGTTGGAGCAACTTAAGAAGCAACAGGAAGAGGCACAGGTTGGTGATCGATTCTTTGCTACAGTAACATCCTGCCAGATCACCATGACAAGTCTCCATCTGATTCTCATTCCAATTGATCTTTTTTAGGCTCATGGTCAAACAGAAGTCATTAATCTGATTAAAATAACTTAAGTAACAACTGCAGATGGTTGGTCCAATTATTCCATTTGTCTTAATGGCCCAGTTGTTTGTTAATATGATCTCAATGTTTAGCTGCTCTGGTGGCTGAGGGACAAGTGGCCAGAGCAGGGTATATAGTTTCTCATGTAAGCACAGCCTTTTTGTTGAGGAAATCATCAGAATCTCCTTCAGAGATTCTCTACGGTCATGAAAATATTGGTTGTACTTGAAAGAAGGCACATGTAAAATGATAACGTAAGATTTGAAAAACAGACTAGTGATCCCACCACCCAACACTTTGTTTTCTGATCCTTATCCAAATATACAAGTGTTTTTATGCTGTTGGGCCCATATTGTATAATATAGTTTTTTTAGCATTCATTTTTAGAGTTGCCCTAAAGAAATCTTTTGGTACCAAGAAGGCAGCTAAGTTCTTGTCTGAGAAACTCAAGAGAATAAATCCTAGAGTTCTCACCACTGGGCTCTGCTCTGGTTGCCTAGGGCCATGTGCCACAACACAGATCAGCCAGAAAATGGAGACAGCCAGGTCCTGGCCACAGTCTTCTCGACCGGCTGGGTTGCCTTCCTCCTTCCCCCTGCTTCCCCCATCTGTGGGAAAGGAAATGATCTGCACTGCTTGCTTGGCATTTGGGGGCTCCAGGTAACTGCTTCTGACCGACCTGTCACTGTGGCTCCTCCCCTAGGCCGCTGCCATGGCGACCTCCGCAGGCACTGTCTCAGAAGATGCCATCGAGGAAGAAGGTGAAGAAGGAGTAGGCTCTCCTCGCAGCTCCTCTGAAATATCGAAACTCAGTTCCAAGAGTGCCAAAGAAAGGCGTAACAGGAGAAAGAAGAGGAAGCAGAAGGAACTCTCTGAAGGAGAGGAAAAAGGGGATCCTGAAAAGGTGTTTAAGTCAGAGTCAGAAGATGGTATGAGGAGGAAGGGCTTTCGGCTGCCAGACAACAGAATAGGGAGGAAATTTTCCATCATGAATCAGGTAAGCTCTTTGCACAGGGTCAAATAAGCCTAAGAAATTCTGCTTTTCCTAATCTCACTTGATCCTCACATTCACTGTTGGCTTTTCATTTTCCAGCCCCTTCCCTGCATCCTCTGGCCTACCTCTCCCTAGAGGCAGGCCTTGTGGGCCTGTTAGGATGGTCCTCTGCTCCAAGGCTGCCCCTTCCCCATCCCCCCCTCTAGGCCGGCCCTCGGACCACGTGATCACCTTTGGCAGACTTACTTTAGCCAGAAGGTCCACGTCATGCCATTGGGCCTTCCATTCTAAAACTTCAGGAAGCACCTTTCTCCTTCAACCTCGGAACATCAGAATTTAGCTTTCAAACATCTCCGCTTAAGAACTGCATATAATTGTAGGTGAAAAAAAAACAAGAGTCCTGAAGCTCTTTAGGTCACTTTATTTGAGTGTGGTAAATTCTAGTAATTAATTATTCTAGATATATGGTGTCATGCTGATAAATTAGCCTACGGTAGATTAAAAGCCTCCAGTTGTAGCCAACTTTGATAAATGGGGAAACTAAGAGAAAGAGAGAGGAGAGGACTTATGGATAATTACTGAGCATTCTGTTACTATGAATATCAACACATTACACCTATTTTTGGACTTCAAAGAACACCACCAAAATCCAGGTCTTGGGCCATTTAATTCCCCATTTTAAGGAAATGCTAGAAAGTTTGTAATAAATTACAATTACCAGTCTGATGGCAGCGTACCCAGTGTCTCTTCTTACCTCCGAGAGATGCTTCACTGTGCCTCTCCCTGGTATCTCTTACCTCCCAGTTCCTTCTCTGCTAGCCCTGTTCACTTTATCACAGCAGAATCTCTCGTGTTGTCCCCTTCTCTCTATCCTGTTATTCATCTTAGTTTGTATTGTTTCATTGTACTGCAGTTAGCCACTGCACGTTTGTTTCCTCTGATCTTTCTCCCTCTCCTTCATGTTTTCTATACCACTGACAGAGCGCTTCTTAGTAAAACAGAGCTCTCAGTCAGTATTCATCCCCAAGAGGTCATGGAGTGCCTGTCATGCACTGGGGATTATGACGGGTCCTAGAGATTCACGGGGGTTCAAACACCATCCCTGTAGTGGAGTGGCCACTAAAACTCCTGTAATAGCATCGATGGTTCCATATTGTTCCATAATTGCACTAGGCTGGAGTGTTTTAGAGAGCACAGATCTACCACAACCTGGAGGCTCACCAGTGACTTTCTTGGGAAGGTAAATAAAAGGTAAATGAGAATTAGTTAGGTAATGTATGTGTGTGTTGGTAAGGGAGCAGTAGGACGGAAGAAAAGACATTCCAGATTTGGAAGAAAAGTAACTTCCAGTATGGACACCCCAAGCTTGAATCCCAAGTAGAGAGGTCTTTTAGACACATGCAAAGGCAAATGATGGCTTCTACAAGAGGTCCTGAGGTGAGAGACGGTGGTTGGAACTATGAGACTTGATGAGATACTCAAAGAGGTTGTATGAGGTAAAGAAAGGAGTGGTGGGCAAGGGGCACAACCACCGATGTCCATGAGCATCAGAGATGGAGCTCATGAAGGAAAACGGATGAATGGGCATCAGAGGTGCTAAGAGAACCCGTTCAGTAAAGCCCGGAGAGCACAAAGGTTGGAGAAAGCAGAAGAGTGATTGGTGGATCGAAATTTAACTGAAATGCTTCATGAGCTCAGAATTGGAAATATGTACTGGATTTGGCAATATAAGTCCTTGAGAACTTTAAAGACACATTTCAGCCCAGGAGAAGGATGGATACCACATGGAAGTGGCATGGGAAGTGAAGACAGTGAGTGTAGACTTCTCATACAAACTTCTTTAAAGAATATGGTGAAATTATATTTAATTGATTATATGTATGAAAATTGATTATATTTATAATCTGGGTGGGGAGCCCAGAGGAAGGGGAAGTAGAGGTAGAAAATGGAGTAGAACAGAAAAGAAATGGAGCACAGGCTTGGAAGATGTGAAAATAGATGTAGTCTTTAACAGGAAAGGGGCCCCTCATCCCCAGATGTCAGGATAATAGGGGAGGGTGAGTGTGGATAAGTTTGTAGATAGGAGGTAGGAATTTGAGGAAGATGGCACGACAGTGTCTAGTGTGCAGTAATACAGGAAATTCAAAGTCCTATCGAAGGGAATGAGAGATTGAGTAGGGGATTTAAAGAAAATACTGATAGTGTAGGATAGTTATCACGAAGAATGGGGGAGAGAATTACCTAATCAGATTCACTCTGTTTACCAACGAAGCACCAGCCCCGTGGCTGGCGGTCCTAGCACTGCCCTCTCCTGGCCTTCCAGGTCCCCAGTCACCGCGCCCTGTCAGGCACCCTGCACTTACACCAGAATGAACTGCTAGATGCTTCTCATATACGAGGTTTGTTTCCTACCCTCACTTTTGCTCCAGAAACCCCCTCTCTAAGATGCCCTACTTTCCTCTCTCTCAGTGTCCACACCATACTTACTCTTCACATCTTCTCAGAAAACCTTCCCTGACCTCTCCCCATTCCACACTTCATTGGACATTACCATTTCATCTTTCCGTTATGTTTTATACATACCTCTTTATGTGTTGCATTTTACTCTGCTTGGACTCATATTCTTTCCTCTCTTAGCTAAAGTGCTAAAGGCAGGGCCTGCATAATAGCTAGCGTTCAGATATGTGTTGGACAGATGAATGGGGGACTTTTATAAATCTGATTACACCCCTTTTGGGACTTCTTTGTGGCCTAGAACCATCCCTCTGTCTCACCTTCACCTCACCTTTCTCCTAGTTCAGCCTCTTTTGGGGAAAAGTGTGATTCAGCTTTGTTGTCATCCAACCCTTGTCTCGAGAGCCCATCACTGAGCTAGTTAATGAGTACCTTAGTGCTGTTATTGAATGGTCTCTGATTAATCTATAGGCTTTAGCACAGAGTTGCACTGATTGCTCCCTAGCTCAAAAAATAAAACTGGGCTTCTGAAATGTCCTGCTTTGCATGAAAATGTTCACTTCCTCTCATTTCTCCATCTGAAAAAAATGGTGGATTCCTAGAGGCCATGGCTGTCTGCCAAGACTTGCTGAGAAACCCCACATGGAAGTCATATTCTCTGTCCCAGGACTCTTCTGCCATTTCTCTGGTTTTACCTGGAAGAATGACTAAGGAAACTGAGGCTGAGAGAGATTAACTCATCTAAGGTCATGTGGCTAGTAGATGTTAGAGTCAGGATTTGAACCAGGTCCTTCAGACCGCAGAGCTTGTACCCGTGAACACTAGGGTATAGAGCCACCCCTCCCCACTCACCTCCACACATACATGGACGTCTCTTGGCTCCAGCGAACGTGGCTTCCATTTCCCAGGGCCAGTTCAAGTGTATGTCCGTTTCCTTTACTTCCAGATCTTCAGAGAGCCCCTTAGGACATCTGCCTACCCCATCACCTACTCATTTCTCTATAAAATTACTGCTATGGTTTTAGGGCTTAGGACAATTCATAAATGGTAAATATTATCAGTTTTTCATAGTATTTAAATTTTTTCATTGCAGCATTTCTCAAGCTTTTTTGTCTTTGGACCCCTTGATATCCTTAAAAATTGAGGATCTTGGGGCACCTGGGTGGTGTGGTTGATGGAGTGTCCAAATCTTGGTTTCAGCTCAGGTTGTGATCTCAGGGTCATGGGATCGAGCTCTGTATCCAGTTCAGCACGGACAGAGTCTACTTAAGACTCCCGCTCCCCTTCTGCCTCTCCCCCTCACACTTTCTTACTCTCTCACTCTCTCTCTCTCTCTAAAATAAATAAATCTTTTTTAAATAAATAAATAAATATCCTTTGCTGTATTAGCACCATAGATTTTTAACTCATGAATGATTTGTAGTATCATGCACTGATCATCTGGGAAACACCGGTTTGCTGAGTTACACAGATCTTCCAAGTACTGACACACAGTGTTAAAAAATCACATACATTTTAGTATCACGACCAGCTCATCAGAAAGCTGACTTAGAAAAGTCTAAATACTGTGAAACTGTCAGGCTCCCAGAGTCCACCCTATACTTGTGAGAAAATGAAAATGACAAAGGCAGGTATCATTTTAGTATTATTATGAAATAGTTTTGACATCTTGAGCCCCCTTAAAAAGATCACAGGACCCCCAGGAGTCCCTAGACCACACTTTGAGAACTGCTGTTTTGGGAAGAAAAAGTGAAGTGAAGGAAAAGTGAAATAGGGCATGGACAGAGAACATTTAAATCACTGATATATCCCATCGTAAGCATCCCGGTCATTGTTCAGCCTTGTCCCAAGAGACAGGTGACGTGGGTACCCTAAAATCCTCAGTTAGTGTTTCTGTGGAAAAATATGAGGGCCACCTCGTCAAATCAAGAACACCCCAGAGCCATTCCCCAAGCAATGCCTAGACCTCGGGTAGTATAGTTAGTTAGCTGTGATGTGCCTGCTTGAAAAGGACCAGAAGCTCCTGACGAGCGGACCTGGAAGATTTTGAAAACAGACGCTAAGGCCCACACGTTTTATAGCCTGGATCCCGGAGTTAATAGAGCCATGAGTCCCGAGTCATCCCTGAAACCCTCCAGCCCAGGGAAGCTGAGACTGAGGAGAGGCTGAGTGGCTAACCTCAGGACTTATTACCTCCTTAGAGAATGGGCTAGATAAGGATTGAATGCTGGGCCCAAGGGGAGGTGCGGCAAATCCTCTTTTCCCCTTCCACATTTATCACAGGCAATCCTTTTGCCAAGAATGGAACAGGGAATGAAAGAATAATAGGTTGTTTTCTTTTAGTGTGTATTGTCTCAGGATCCTGATTTCTGTGCGTTCGTAGGTCACCGAATTGATCATGATCTTACTTATCACTTTCCCGTCAGTTAGGAATGGATCTCATACAGTACGTATTTCTGACTGGGCTGCAAGGTGCAAGAGGGCAGGGACCATGCTGTATATCCTCTTTACAGTGTATCTACATCACTTAGTACACACTAGACATTTAATGATCGTTTGTCAAATAAATGAAACCTCTTTCCTAATGTGGAGACCTAATGTACCGTGTATGTCAGCAGCCAGCACTGGCTTAATGCAAAATCACAGATTTAGTCCAGGGAGGTGAACTTCTATGAGAAGTGAGGCAGTGACCCAGTGCAGGGGTGGGGTGATGCCCAGGTGTGGGTGGTCACTTTACAGTGTATCATCTACACACATGTTCATGACATTAAACACTGTACCTACGATATACAAAGCCCTCCAGGAGATACAAAGATGAACCAGGCAGCGTGCCCCTAAAAAGCCCGTAGTCGGTTAAAAAGGAGAGCTAAATATAAAGAGCAGGTATATAAAGAACTGTAGTTAAAAGCAGATTGCAAGGATTCTAAGACAGAGGCTCGGGGCTGTGGAAGGGTGAAGGAGGTGTACAGAGGAAGATGCTGAAGGACCGGACCGTGGACGGGGGCGAGGAGTTCCACGGCAGGAAGTGTAGACCATGCAGACCTGCAGGCGGCGTGGCTCCATAGTTGGGTCTCTGCAGGGAAAGAGTGGAAGATCCAATGGAAAAAGTAAGCTAGGGTCAAAGCCGGGAGGATCTTTAAGGACATTTTTAGGACACTGATTGATGATATTAAGTGTGCTCATGGGATTTAGCAAAGGCGCTCAAGAGGGCCTGAGTCTTTTCTTGTCCTGACCATATCTCTCCCCAGTGAGCCCTGCAAGGGCGATACGCACACCCAAGGCACTGTTATTAACATCTAGGGAGATACGTACTCCCAAAGCACTGTTGATTAACATCTAACTCGGAACCTCAGTGGTTTGTGTTACACTGAACTGAACACGTGGGTAGAAGTTCAAAGATATTTCCTGTCCCCTTTCCCCTGCCATCCAATCTTGGGATCTTACTGTATTTTGTTTAAAGATTTTATTTACTCATTTAAGAGAGACAGAGACAGAGCGCAAACAGTGGAGAAGCAGAGGGAGAAGGAGAAGCAGACTCCCTGCTGAGCTGGGAGCCTGACATGGGGCTCTATCCCAGGACCTGGAGGTCAGGGCCTGAGCCACCCAGGTGCTCCAAGGGATCTTACTGTATTAATCATCATTTTAATTTTCTGTATTTTATGATGCTTTAACATTTTAGGAGACTTGCTAGCTGGGGAGAGACTGCCCCTCCCAGTGCAAACTTAATTCCTAGACAGTGAGCAACTTGTCTGAAAGTGTGCCTTTCATATACAAATCAACCAATCCAAACCCTCACCCCCAACCTCTTGTCTAATGCTCACACATCAAGACACACCAAACCGGTGTTTCCCCTGCCCTCTGTCACTCTGAGGGCTGGGTACTGGACAGCTGGGACCACTCCTATAGACCAGAGCCTGCTGAAGTTACTCAACCCGCCCAATCCTAAACTTGTCAGATATGCCTACCCTGCCTCAGCCATTCCTACTGAGGAAACCATCATACAGGCTCTGAACCATCCTTTTCCTTTGTTCCTTTTGCCTCCTAACTGACCCTAGTATCTCCCCATGAGGCCCTGCCTGGCATGGCGTGGCATGCTCCCTTCTCTTGAGAGCTATAAGTAATAAGCTCTTCTAAAGGTAGCTGTCTCTGTGTCACCTTACCTTTTCTCATTAGAATGAAATAGGCACAATAACAAGGCATTGCCTTCTGCATAGCACATTGCCCTGAGGTATAAAAATTTAGGGAAAAAAAAAATTTAGGGGATGCCAAACAAAGGGACAATTGAAAACCTTAGTGTCTTTAAGTTTTCTTGAACCCAGGAAATTTAAATCCATTGTAAGGCTTTCCGAATTTACCTATCTTATAATCAGGGCCTTTGGCATATTTTAAATTCAGGAGTGGGGTAGATGTCACTTGGATACAGTAGTATATCTATATATACATGATATATATTTTAACATATTAAAAAAGAAAAGTAAGTTCATAATTTTTCAAATAAAAATAAGTCTGATTTGGTCAATTGCTTTGACAATAAGGACTGGCTTTGCTAATCTATATCATATGGTAGATATTTTTGTAAACTAAATGAGATGAGTCTTTGGCTTTAAGGTTTTGATGAAAATAGCTTTAAGGTTTTGATGAGAATAAGATAAAATTATTGTATTAAAAAATTAATGTTGGAAAAATATTAATAGTGGCAGTGATGTATTGAAATTAATGATATTTTGATTATCCCAACCATTTATTTTGGGTTAAATAAGGTTCTTCTAAGTAAAAAAATAACCTCTTTAAGAGTAACCCATATTTTTATTAGTAGATAAAAATGAAGCCTTTTTGGCATCCTCAGAAATCAAGAAGTGGAATGCTTCTAATAACTAGGTAACAAATCATTTGGCAAGTTGGGTGGTTTACAGTTCTTTGCTTTCAATAAAGTTGAAATATTACCTGATTTGATTGTCAGCCAATAGATCATTAGGATAAATCTTGCTGATAGCTTACTATGTTATTCTGGTATATCATTTGAAAGGAGATCAAAGAATTGAGTGACATTACTATAACCAAATTCTTCTGTTCCAAGATACTATTTATGTGAATAGGGTTTCTCAGCACTTAAAATCTAATAATAGATAGGGAAGGGAAAGTTGATGTTGAGCCATATTTGATTCTAATAATAATACTGTCTACAAATATTTCATCACCAAAAACACCACTTGGGAAAAAAAACCTCATTAAGAGATACATTTTAATAAAATTTTCTTTTTAAGCTTAGGAATTACTTATAAAATGTATAATATCTGTATATATCTTGATCAATTTTATTTATAAGAATTATAATAGAGGCACCTGGGTGGCTCAGTGGATTAAAGCCTCTGCCTTCGGCTCAGGTCATGATCTCGGGATCCTGGGATCAAGCCCCGCATCCGGCTCTCTGCTCGGCGGGGAGCCTGCTTCCCCCTCTCTCTCTGCCTACTTGTGATCTCTCTCTCTCTCTCTCTCTGTCAAATAAATAAATAGACTCTTTTAAAAAAAAAAATTAAAAAAATTATAATAAAAAAATCAATCCAAGAGAATTTTAAAAAAATTCTTAGAGACACATGATCACAGAAAATATTTTTAAATTTTAAGTACAGTTTATTTATAACTTTATGTTGAAGAAAAGAAAATTGTTGATCAAAGGTGTTCAATAAAATACAGTAAAGCATAAAAAATATACATTAGCATACAGTTCTCTAGGGAATGTGGAATTGGAAGTATGAGTTGAAAGAGAAAAGAAATGAAGAGAAATTTGTAAGTAATAAATAAAAGTTTTATTTTAAAATGTCAATGCAGGGGCACTTGGGTGGCGCGGTCAGTTTAGTGTCTGCCTTCCGCTCAGGTCATGAACCTGGAGTCCCGGGATTGAGATCGAGCCCCACGTCAGGCTCCCTGTTCAGCAGGGAGTCTGCTTCTCCTCCTGTGCCTCACCCTGCTCGTGCTCTCTTGCCCTCTCTCTCAAATAAATAGATAAAATCTTAAAATTAAAAAATAAGTAAAATGTCAGTGCAGGGAGAGTCTGAGTGTCTTACTTGGTTAAGCATCTGACTCTTGATCTCGGTTCAGGTCTTGATCTCAGGGTTGTGAGTTCAGGCCCTGAATTGGGCTCCACACTGCATGTGAAATGTACATAAATAAATAAAAAGTGCTGGGAATTATATAATTAAGTAATATTTAAACTTTTGGTGGGGGCGCCATAATGGACAAAATGGTTTGTCCATTAAGCATCAGCCTTCAGCTCAGGTCATGATCCCAGGGTCCTGGGATCTAGCCCACTTTGGGCTCCCTGCTCATTGGGGAGTCTGCTTCACCCTCTCCTACCCCTCCTCCCCTCATGCTCTCTCTCTCTTGTTCTGCTCTCTCTCTCTCTCTCTCTCTCGCTCTCAAAATCTTTTTAAAAAAATAAACTTTTGGAGCGCCTGGGTGGCTCAGTGGGTTAAAGCCTCTGCCTTCGGTGCAGATCATGATCTCAGGGTCCTGGGATCGAGCCCCACATCGGGCTCTCTGCTCGGCGGGGAGCCTGCTTCCTCCTCCCTCTCTGCCTACTTGTGATCTTTCTCTCTCTCAAAAATAAATAAATAAAATTTTAAAAATAAATAAATAAACTTTTGATGAAAAAAATGTTGATTTTAAAATGGAGTCAGAGGGAACATACATAATATTCAGCTGAACAAAAAATACTTAAAGGCCACTGTTGGCCTAGTAGGACTTACCATCAGGACATGTAGTCATTGAGAGAATAGCGAGTGATAGAGCACTTTCACATTCTCTCTTTTTTGCTAAGTGTGGCATGGAGGCTATCTTGAGTAAATGAGCTCATATTAATGAGAAATAGTCACACCGATGTGTTTCCTGGTGGATTAGAATCTCCATCGAGCTTGAGATAAAAGCATCGTTGCAATGCATGGGTGAACAGTGAGTAGAATTTTTGTATGGTTAGCTGGTCAAAGCGGATGCATCTCAAGGCGATGGGGCAAGACGCGAGTGCTTATGGGTGTTGAGTAGTAGTACTACGAACACAACATCTAGAAGTGCTTTCTGGGAACGCTTGTGTTCTGATAGCAGGAATGCAAGGCTGGGACCAAGATGGGGAGGCAAATAGCCTCAGCTCAGCCAATGTGGGGTCTACCTCCCGTCTCACGCCTGTCTCTTTTTCTGTCTCCCTGCCCCTGCAGTCCCTGCTCAGCATCCCGGGCTCCCCGTTCCTCTCCCGGCACAACAGCAAAAGCAGCATCTTCAGCTTCAGGGGGCCCGGGCGCTTCCGCGACCCGGGCTCGGAGAACGAGTTCGCGGACGACGAGCACAGCACGGTGGAGGAGAGCGAGGGCCGCCGGGACTCGCTCTTCATCCCGATCCGGGCCCGCGAGCGCCGCAGCAGCTACAGCGGCTACAGCGGCTACAGCCAGGGCAGCCGCTCGTCGCGCATCTTCCCCAGCCTGCGGCGCAGCGTTAAGCGCAACAGCACCGTCGACTGCAACGGCGTGGTGTCCCTCATCGGCGGCCCTGGCTCCCACATCGGCGGGCGGCTCCTGCCAGAGGTGAAAATAGATAAGGCAGCTACCGATGACAGTGTAAGGAAGTAAACGCATAGACCAAGGCTAGGCATGGCAGTCTCTCCCGCGCCCTCCTCTCTTCTCTCTGGCCCGGCCGCTGGCTCCCGTCCCCGACCCTCCACTCTCGTCCCCACCAGCCCCGACCACTTCTGTCCTCTGCCTCTTGCTTTGTTTCTCTTTCTCTCTTGGGGCCCTCCTTGTTTTCCCTTTCACTTTAACCCTTGCTCCGTCCCCCACCGCCACCTCCTTTACCCTTGTTTCTGTCGCCCTACCCCATCGGCTCCTTCCTTTCTTCTACTTCCTTTCCTTTCTCTCCATCTTTGCAAGTCTTTAGCAGCCTACCTGTTTCCCTCCCCCCAATGCTCTGACCGAATGCCTCTGGCCAGCGGATCCTGCCCGATGGAATGAGAATGGCATCCTGCCACCACCAATGACCAAGTCCCAGCCTGTTTGGAATCACCATGGCTTCTCTCCCTCCCACCTCCTGCCCCCATAGGAAACAGCCTGGAATTTAAAGCTCTGATCTTTCTATTAAAAAACAATAACAACAATATAGCTCAGAATAACCTAAGTCTCCTCTGTAAGAATGAGGTGTGATTTTTCCAAAGAGGAACGAGGCTACCTGGTGCTGGGGGCGGGGGCAGGAGGTGCGCACCAGGGAGAGCCAGGCAAGGAGAGGTAAGGGAAGCCAGTGCAGAACTGGAGCTAGACGTTCAAAAGAGATTGAAATGGAAATAAATCAAAGGAGGGAAAAGTGGGAGGTTGGGGCAAGAACACATGGTGTGTGGGGGAGGAAGGAAAAGAGAAGCGAAAGATGAATTTTAAATGTAATCAAATGTCAGGCTCTGGAGGAGCTGCATATAATAGCTTCATAAAATCACTTGTCTAGGGGTTTGGATCATGGCTCCCCTCTTTGGGAAAAGCCATCTCTTCACATTTCTTTAAATTCTAAGCTGTTTATACCTTTTTTTTTTTCTAGTTTCAAATTCTTATAACCTCAGCGATCCTCATCCTCCGTGCCTCTAACTCCTTAACTTCCCTCAGTCCTTCCTTAGCTGGCGTGAGCTCCTTGAGACAGCATGCCAGTCCATTTTGTTCTAACACTTCAGTTTCCTCTAACACAGCACGGAGACAGCCGATTCTCTAATTAGCATGATGCATGCGTGGAGGAGAACTGGACAGTCAAGGCTGGAATTACTCCCAATGATCTGTTTTTAACATTTCAGGACCGTTGTTCACTGTGCAGATAAAAATTCAAAAGGCAGTTAGGATGTGTTGGACATTGTCTTTTCTCTCCTGCCTTTATATCTGATAGCAAAATGCCACCGCCCCCCCCCACACACACACATGCACCTGTTTGTGTAGCTCTTTACAAGCTACAAATTAGTTTTACATTCATTATTTAATTTGCTCCAAATAAAAATTTTCTGTAAGGCTGACCAAGTGGAGAGCATTATTCCTGTTTTTAGATGGGGAAGTAGGGCTCAGAGACCCACGTTGGGCTCCACGCTCAGCTGAAAGTCTGAAGACCTCTCCTCGAGGTCACACAGCTCATTATTGCTAGAGCCAGAGTCTTAGGGAAAGTCAATCTTCTCTTTCTCAGTGAATTTTAATGCCTTCTCTGTTTAGTCACGTGGCCATTTTTCTTCTGGAAAACTGTTTCTTTAATATCAACTATAATAGGAACAGTAAATAATAACAGTGTTTCTAAAATCCCCCCAAAACCAGATAGTTGGCCGAAATAGATGTTATAGGTGATTATCTTTACTTTAAATATTATTGATCGTCCCTAATTCTATATCTAGAGGCAAATTTTTAGACTCCATAATTAGACAGTTATATTCTCTGAAAAAACAAGAAATGATACCAGTAGAGAATGAGGGGTGGGTCAGCACAGACGGTACAGTTTGGGCAACTCAAATATTAAGAGCCAAATTAAAATTTGATATTCTGGCCGGTTTTTTAAATACTTCAGCCGAATAACACATCTTGCTTTTTCTTTGAAAAGAAGGTATTAGAAATGGTATCCAGGAAGAAGGAGATTGAACTTCAGCTGAAGGAAGATGAGCATGTTTGTAGGTTTTGGGTTTGGGTTTTTTTGAAACTTCTGTTATAATGTGTGTGTGGGGGGGTGGATTTGAGAGGCAGTTGAGCAGATGGCTGTCTGCACTGCCTTACAGGGTAGCCTACGGAGTGCTGCCTTTGGGTTTTGGGGGGCCTACACACTCGACACCCTATGAGCTTAGGAGATTCATCCCAGTGGTCCCAAGTGATGATGGTGACAGATTTGAGGATTGCCAAGGCCAGGAGGGCAGATCTCAGAGTGGCAGGAAATGAGGTAGGACCATTTTATTCCCAAAGCCTTCATAACTAGGAAAAGCTATTTCATTAGAAGCCATAAAGATGCACTTCCTAGCTATTAATGGAGTAGCAGTCTATTTAAGTTATATTAATAGGCCAAGAAAACAAAACAAAACAAACCCAGGCTGCATAGAGTTTGTGTGGTATGATATCAGATCTATAGAAAGACTACCTACAGAGAAAGGATGACTGACTCGAAGTTAACAGTAGTTGCCTTTGGGAGGGGAAATTGTAGGGGACTTTTTTTCTTCCTTACACTTTTCTGTTTTCATTTTTCTACAATGGACATAGTAATTATAGCCACCATATATTGGGTTCTTGCTATAGTTACGCTAAGCGCTTTATATGCATGATCTCATTTAATTTCTTATAACCGCTGTGTTCGGTAGGTGGCTTTATCCTATTAACGGGTGAGGTTCAGAGCCTTAGTGACTTGTGGAAATGGAGCTTGAGCCAAGGTCTTCCTGCTGTCAAAGAGACCTTTGTGGCTGCTTGAATGTTAGCTTCTTTGGGAAGTGGGAAAAACATGTATCATTTATCTTAGAGGGAGGCAGTGGATTACTGTTATATGCAGTCCAGGCCAGAGGAGCAGCGAATACCGCTTTAGGCTAGGATGAGACGGTTCTTACTGTCCAGACATTTGGGATGCATCTCCACTGGATTACCTTGCCTTCACCCGAACTGCTAGAGTGCTTCCATGGTGTGCTCGTGTTTTGTGGAGTTGTATAGGAGCTGCTGAGGCCCGCAGGCTGGTCTCACTCAGGATTGATGGTTAGGCTATGCCACATCCGTATTTTTTCCTCAGATTCAAGTTAAGGAATATAATACTCTCAGGGCACCTGAGTGGTTCAGTTGATTAAGCATCTGACTCCTGATTTCGGTTCAGGTCATGATCTCAGGGTCCTGAGATCGAGACCCACGTTGGGCTCCACGCTCAGCTGGAAGTCTGCTTCTCTCCCTCTCCCTCTGCCCCTCTCTCTGCTTGTCCATGTGCGCTCTCTCGCACTCTCTCTCTTTCTCTCAAATAAAGACATCTTAAAAAAAAAAGAAAAAAGAAATATAATATTCTCTGTGGAAAAAAAGATATCCAGATACCACCTCATTAGAGTTTCATCAGAAACTGTTTCACCTGTTCATTAATTATTCGATTATGATCGGTGATTATTTTTCAGTAGTTTGAGAATTTTCACTTTTACTTTTTGCCGGAGTAGAGGATGAGGGGACATTTCCCATGTCTTCATCCCTAAGCTAGAAAAGTAGGTGAGAATCTCATCACTCATAGAGAAAGCAGGTGCTGCTGACAAGTCCAAAAATCCCAAGGAACTCAGAAATCATGTTGGCTAGCTTGCAGATACACACACATTATCTCATTTAATGCCCACAGCTGATTGATCCTACTCCTGTGTGCATTTCACTAAGGAGGAAACCAAGGCTTAGAGAAATAAAAGGACTTGTCCAACATCACACAGTGAATGGTAGGCTCAGGGCTTGAACACAGGCGGTCTGACTCCAGAGCCCTGGCCAGTAACCAGTGCCCTGCACCAACTCTGAAGCCCAGGTTCTTCAGTTTATTTACTGATGTGATCCTGGGAAATTAACATCACCTCTCTGAGCCCATTTCCTTATCTGCAAATAAGAAACAAAAGGACCTGTGCTATAGGGCTATTGCAAAGATTAAATGTAATAACATTTATAAACTGTGAAGCATATTATTTGGCCCATTCTTGGTGTCTGGAAAGCCAGTTTCCATTTATTTCCCTATACTTGTTGGCCTTCTTAGCCCTGAGAAGTAGACATTAGGATTTCTCCTGAATTGCTTGACTTGGCAAGGGTTGCATTCCTTCTAGAATCTTAAAGAACCTTTGAGAAGAAGCAATTATCGTGCAATTACTTTAAAGCAGATTACTACAAAAATGTGAGGGAGGTTTAAACAGGAAATAAATGGCTAGGTTCTAAAGCTACTTCTAAAACGCTCCTGGTTTTAGTTCCAAGAAAGGTACCTGCCTGATAAATTTCCATTCATGCAGATCTCCATGGGAAAGCAATTTAGTTGCGCTTCCGTGGGCAGATCTATAGACATGTGGGCAAAACCTGCCATCTGCAGGTGTTATAGGATACCTCTTTGAGAAGGACACCTACAATCTCAGGCTGGAAGTTGGTGGCTAACTGTCCTGATGAACTTTGCATTTGGGTTGAGAGAAACAGAACAAATCTGCGCTGAGGTTAGCTTTCAAGAATGTATTTAAGGTTCTCAGTGGCTTCCTCTGTTACTGAAGTTTTACAATGAAGTTTCCTTAGGGGTGGAATTCTAAAAAGGCAGAAGCTCCTGCCTTTAAAACATTGTTCATTCTTCTCTTTCCTCCCCGACAAAGTAAAACAAAACGAACAAAAGAAATAAACCCCTCCAGTTACAGGAATAAAGAAATGACCTGAAGAGATAGGGAAGGGAAAGGGAAAGATTACGTGATCTTTCCTCTGGTCCTTGGGTCTCAGCGGTTGAAGGAAGAAGCCCTCTCCTTCCCCGCCAAGTGATAAGAACTGAGCAGCTGAGCCAATAGCAGAGACGCACCTCCCAAGCAGATGCCGGAGGAAGGGTGCCTCTGCAGCTGCTGGACTTGGGAGAGTCTCCAGCATTCCTTCCCTCCAGTTGGCTACGATCTGACACAAGAACCAATAGCCAACAACCCGGTTGGGAAATGCAAAAAGGGGCGGCCACTTTGGAGAACAGTAGCAGTTGCTCAAAAAATTAAACACAGAGTTACCATATGATCCAGCAATTCTGCTCCCAGGTAGAACTGAAAACAGGTGTTCACACAAAACCTTGTACATGAATATTCATAAAATAATTATTCATAAGAGCCAAGGAGTGGAAACAACCCAAATGTCCATCAACTGAGGGATGGATAAGTAAAATGTGACACATTCCTCTTATGTAATATTATTCAGCCACAAAAGGGAATGAGGTATTGATATGTGCTACAACATGAATGAGCCTTGAAAGCATGATGCTCAGCGAAAGAAGCCAGGCACAAAAAGCCACATTACGTCTGATTCCATTTATATGAAACATCTAGAAGAGACAAATCTGTAAAGACGGAAAATAGATTATTGGTTGCAGGGGCCTAGGTAGAGGTGGGGATAGGGATTGGCTGCTAACAGGTACTGTGTTTTTCTTTGGCATGATGGAAATATCCTGGAATACATTATAAATATACCACAAACCACTGAACTGCACACTTTGAGATGGTTCAAGTGACGAATCTTAAATGTCACGTGCATTTCATCTCAGTGTTGTAAAAGCTGAAAAGAAAGAAACAATAGCTTGAGCTTTCAGAGCTAGCTCCCACAACTTCACCCAGGGAGGAAGAATTTCAGGAACTACACCCATCTTGGATTCCTGTATACCCTGATTTTAACAGATTAGACTTTTTTAGTACAAATTTATTTTTCTCTGGATACTGCTATCTTAGTCCCCAGTTAGTGCTTAGCGCTTTCAAGCAATGTTCTTCATAGGCTGTTTTAGTTGATATCATCCTAGGCAGTTAACAGTGATGAATGTACGTTTGCTCCCTGTCTCTCCATTAATCGCTCAGATGTGATGAATACCGCTAATGACCAGACTGTATATAAAAATAGAACTTTCCCCCACAACCTGCCCGAGAGACCAACCCCCTTATCAATGATAAACAAGCCAGGCAGGCAGCCAGCCTGCTATCAGTCACTTACAGGAAGCCAGATTGCTATCTCTAGTGACAATCCAATAAGTTTGACAATGACTTCTGTAACAGTCAGCCCCAAGTGGTCAGGACTTGATTGCTAAGAGACAGTTTCCCTAATTTCTGTTTCTGCTTTACAACTTAGGACCCACCAGAGAAAGCCAAATAGGCACCCTAAGCAATCCCTTAGGGTGCCCACCTGCTGCTTCCTCCTGCCAGCCAGCTTGAAATCAGGGCCCACCCGAAGGCTCCCCTTCTTTCCACTCTAAAGCTTTCCCACTCTGCCTGCCTTTGAGTCTCTGGCAAAGCGCACATGATGGAGGCTGACTCCCTACCTCAAGCTCAGAATAAATAGCTCTTCCCATTTGATTGATCTTCATTTATTTCCACACCACAGAAAACATTTTTACATATTATATACACACTCTGTGTTCCATATTCTATTTCAAAGGAATTCTGCGTAATCAGTATTGTGGTAGTTCCTCGGGTAACCCTCACCAAAGAGTTACCAAAGATGTGGGTATGATGGTGGAGCAGGAGCTGTCCAGCCAGCTGAGAATTGTCTCCGAAACCCCTTTGTACCACAAGACTCCCAGAAAGTACCCTTTCCTACTCAATCCCCTCACCCCTCTGAGCAACCTCTTCTGACATGTATCATCATAGATTCAGTTTTGTATTCATTTTCAAGGACTCATACAATAATGTATTTCTTATTTGGCTTCTTTCAGTGAACAAGATGTTTTTGAGATACATTCATGTTCTTTCAATAGTTCATTCCTTATTCCTGATGAGTACTGATAAGGTACTTCATTGTATAAATGCACTCTAATGTGTTAGTCCACTTCCCTGTTGATGGACCCTCAGGTTCTCACCAGTTTTCAGTAGTATAGGTAAGCTTGCTGAGAGCATTCTTGTGAAACTCTTTGTAGGTAAATGTTTTCATTTACATTGGGTAATTATCTCAGAATGAAATTCCTGGGTCATACGGTAAATGTATATTCAACTTTATAAGAAACTGCCACACAGCTCTCCAAAATAGTTATACCATTTTTTAAATACTCCTAGCAACAGTGTATCAGAGTTCCAATTGCTCCACATCCTAGCCAACATTTGGTAATGTTAGTCCGATTTTAGCATGTTAGTGGGCATAAACTGTATCTTACTGTGCTTTTAATTTGCATTTCCCTGCTGATTAATGATGATGAGCATCTTTTCATGTGTTTATTGGCTTCTCACAGATCTTTTATTAGTTGCATATTTAAATCTTTTGCCCACTGTTGATTTATTTTTTTTATATGTTATGGATATAAGTCCTTTATCAGATACATAAATTTTTAATTTTGATGAGATCCAACATATCAGTTTTTTCCTTTTATGTTCTTTTTCCATCCTGTCCAAGTAATCTTTGCCATTACCCAAAATTGTGGTGTCATCTGTAAATTTTACAGTTCTGGGTTTTATATTCAGGTCTCTGATTCAACTCAATTTGTATGTATGAAATTAGATAGGATTTGACTTGGATGAATATCTGGTTTTTCAGTACCATTTGTTAAAAAGACTTTCCTTTCTCCATTGAATTGACTTGGTACCTTGGTCAAAAGTCAATTGTTGTTCATGTGTGGGTCTGTTTCTGGATTCTGTTCTGTTCCTTTGGTCTGTTTGTCTATCTTTATACCAATACTTGTCTAATTACTGTAACTTTTAGTCTTGAAATGAGATAGCATAAGTCCTCCAAATAAAAAATATTTTAAAGATTATCAAATAATTTCTTAAGAGATTAATTTGCTATTCAGATGTTTTTTAAAAGATTATTTTCCTATTCTAGATCCTTTGCATGTCCTTATGTATTTTAGAATCATATTCTATCAGTTTTTTCAGAAAAGCCTAGAATTCTTACAGTGATTGCACTGAATCTATAGGTCAATTTGGGAATAGTGGACATCTTAATTATATTGAGTCTTTCAACCTGTGAATGTGGTATAGTTCTCATATATTAAAGTCTTCTCAAGTTTCTCTCAACAAAGTTGTATAGTTTGTAGTGGAGGTCTTACCTATCTTTCACTAGTTTTATTCCTTGGTATTTGTGTTTTTGATACTGTTGTAAAAGGTATAATTTTTAAAAAATTTTTATTTTCAAATATTTGTTGTCAGAATATAGAAATGCAGTTAATTTTTGTGAATTGACCTTGTATCTCATCACGGTCAGATTAACATATTAGATTAGCATATTAGGTCTTTTTTTGGGGGAGGGGGAGTCAATTCCATAGGGTTTTCTACATGCACAATAATATTTTCTGTGAATAACAGCAACTGCACCTTTATGCCTTTTATTTATTTTTCTTGCTTTATTGCACTAGCTAGGACTTGAGATACAAAATTGCACAGAATTATAAAAGCAGACATTCTTCCTTGTTTCCATTATTAGAGGAAGAGGATTTAATATTTCGTCAAGAAGTATAATGTTAGCTGTAGATTTTCATAGATATTCTTTATCAGATTGAAGCTGCTGCATTCTATTCCTGGCTTGCTAAAAAATTTTATTATGCAAGGTGTTGAATTTTATTAAATGTTCTTTTTCTGCATCTGTGAGATAATCAGATCTCTTTTCTCCTTTATTCTGTTAAAGTGATGAATGACATTGACTTTTTTCCTAATGTGAAGCTAGCTTTCTTGATATAAACCCTTGTTGGTCGTGATGTATTATCTTTGTATATATTTGCTTAAATTTCCTTAAGAATTTCACATCATTGTTCGTGAAGGATATTGGTCTCTAATTGTCTTTTCTTGTGGTGTTTTGGCAGGTTTAGTATTAGGTCATGTTAACTTTATAAAACATGTTGAGAAGTATCCCCTTATCCTCTATTTTCTGAAGGAATTGGTGTTAATATTTATATTGGTCTTATTTCTTCTGTATATGTTTGATAGAATTCCCTGGTAGAGCCATCAGGACCTATATTTCTCTTTATTGTAAGGTTTTTTTAATTGCAGTTTCTAATGTGAGCTACTTAGATTTTCTGTTTCTTCTATCTGTGTTGATAAGTTCTGTTTTGGTAAGTTTGTCCATTTCATACAAGGTGAAATGACATGAAGTTATTTACAATATATTCTTTTTTTTTTTAGGTTAGACCACTTAGATTTTGGTGTTTATTATCATACTGTATCTTATCATACTCTAATATAAATATTGTACAGAAGATTTCCATCTAACAGGGGTTCAACTTACAGTAATAGTATATTCTTATTATCCAAATAATGCCTGTAGGATTGTAGTAATGTTCCCATTCCTTTCGCTGAAAATTACCATTTGTGTTTTCTCTCTTTTTTTCTCGATCAGTCTTGCTAGGGAAGTATCAATTTTAGTAATCTGTTTTTAAAAAACATTTGCCCTTTTTGATCGTCTGTTGTTTGTCCATTTACTAATTCATTAATCTCCATTCTTATTTTTATTATTTCCTTTCATCTACTTACCTGCAGTCTAGATCTTTTTCTAATTTCTCAAGGTGAAAGCTTACAGCATTGATTTTTATATCTTTTTATATTCTAATATAAGCATTTAGCACTGTAAAATTTTCTCATACCACTATGTTAGCTGCATCCTAGAAATCTTAAGGTATTATTTTCATTATCCTCAAAGTATTTTCTAATTTCCTTTGTGATTTCACTTTTGATCTATGGATTTTTAGAAGTCTGTTGTTTAACTTGCAAATTTAAGGGGATTTTTCTGAATATCTTATTATTACCATAAGACTTTTCAATGAATCCAGTTATTTGGATCTGTAGTTAATGCTCTTGCCTATGTAAAAATGTGACATAATGATTTTCTCTTTTTACCGCCTGAAATTCCCTAAGTATGGTCTTTGAAATTTCTTTTTCTTGGTATCTTCTTTCATTTATTTTTCTGAAACTGAAGATATGTTCTATAACATGCCTTACTCTAGAACAAATTTTAACATTATAGAAGTTGTCTCCACATATCCGTGCTACAGTTTATTTTAATTTTACATAGAAAATATAAATAATAATTGTTCCATCTTAATATTAACTTTGGGCATAAACTTTTCTTTATGTGGATTTTTTTAATCCAAGCTAAAAATTATTACAGCTTTCAAATAGATACCACTAAATATTAATCTAATGATTTGACTAGGTCCTTTAGACAGCATTTTTATTAAATTTATTTAAGGTTAATGTTATTAAAGTCTGAAGAATTCATATCTTGTCACATCCAGCAAATCCAGAAGACAATAAGTTATACTTAGAACCAAAGCAGTTTTAAATGCAGTTTCATCCTTTCTTTTTTTTTTTTTAAAGATTTTATTTATTTATTTGACAGAGAGGAGAGAGATCACAAGTAGGTAGAGAGGTAGGCAAAGAGAAGGGGGAAGCAGGCTCCCCGGTGAGCAGAAAGCCTGATGTGGGGCTCGACCCCAGAACCCCGAGATCATGACCTGAGCCGAAGGCAGAGGCTTTAACCCACTGAGCCACCCAGGCGCCCCAGTTTCACCCTTTCTTGATTAATCAACCAGTCCATCAGTCTTACAGTACCTTGGAGTCAGCATTATGAAAATTATCTTCCATGCACTGTAGATCTGCAAAGAGCAGCTCAGTAAAAATCTAGAATGAATAAATGCCGGAAACAAGAGTGTCCACTCTATGGAGCCTTTCTGCATTCATTTTTAGATAATTTTCATTTCTAAAATAGAGTAGTCTGATCTGATTTATCAAGTGTTATGAATATCAGTCTGGCAACTGTACCAAAAAGTGGCTTATCAAAGAAATAAACCTTATTATGACCTGAGATACTGGTCAACTCATCATTGTTACATATACAGGTGTTTGTATAGTAATGCAGCCAGGAATTCCCAAGGAAATCAGCTCTTTTTCTTTTCCATTTCTTCTGTAACTCTGCCAAACAAAACCAAACCAAACCCTAAGGTAAACCAAATGTCTGAATCAGTGAAAACAGTTTGATGAAACACTGTAATAAGATAAATTACAATCTTCCAGAAACTGTCTTCTGTACAGTTCTTAAAATCTGGACATACCTAAGGGCAGAAAGGCTTTCTGATGTAGCTCTCTAGAGACAATTATTTTCTTTTCAAAACAGCTGAAATCATTCTGGTACTGATCAGACATACTTCTCTAGCTTCATACAATCATGTATGTTCCCTGTGCTCTGAGAGATGGTGGCTGTCTCTGCCCTCTTACCTTCACAGTGGAAGGGACAGCCAACATTACACGGATGGCATGGGATAGGGGTTGGCATGGTTACTGGAAAGCTAGCTTTTAAGGCGCCGTGTGAAGGCTGATCTAACGTAGTGTATTCTGGTTGGCATGATGAGCACAGCAAGGGACATGAAGAAACACTGCGCTGTAACTCCCATACCAGTATTGCCCACGGCAGAGCAGAGTTTGACATTTGGAAGCAACAGTTTGAGAGAGTGATGGTGTCTCGTACCCATGAAGGAAACAATGTCTACAGTACTCAGTGTGATCAGGGACGTGGCCCTTAATGAAATGTCAAATAGAGGTGAATTTGACTTATTTTACCATGTGGTCCAATTCTCACCAGATGCTATGGATACTGAGACAGAAAAATTCAGGTTCTACTTTGGATGGCATTGGCTGTGGAGATCTGATCTTTCTACTCCATGCTAGGAATTGACTAGATGAGGTGTTTGGGTCCCAGCCAGATTCTTTGGTTCATTGTAGATTGGTACAAACTTTACCTGGTCTTGTCACCTATAGAGCTGGGGTGATCCGTAGTCATGTTTCCTTCTACTCCTTGAGGCAAACAGGATTGTAGGATCAGAGTAAAAAGATACCACGAAGAGCATCTGTTTCTGCTCACTAAGGGCTCATTAAGGCCCAGCTCTAATGTTTGTAAGACTTTACTCACCCGATTTGCTGTTTTTTCCAGGCTACCACCGAGGTGGAAATTAAGAAGAAAGGCCCTGGATCTCTCTTAGTTTCCATGGACCAACTGGCCTCCTATGGGCGGAAGGACAGAATCAACAGTATATTGAGTGTTGTTACAAATACACTAGTAGAAGGTATGTGTCCTTGATGTCAGTCCAGGCTGCCAAGATCTCAATATGTAGTGTGCGTGATAAATATAATCCCTGTCCATTAGCCTGAGTTTTGCAAAAATTAACTCTGAACCTTAGGAGTAGAGTCTACTGGTTATAGAAACCAGCATCCCAAATCTGCATGCAGAGAATCAGATAAGGACTTCAGAGCTGCTGCCAGCATCGTACACAGATAGGTAAGGATTGTGAAGGAATGACAGGCAGGGGTGGGCCAGAAGATCCCAAGAACACCGCAATGGTCGTGAGGAGCCAGCAGGCTGAGGCGAGGTGTACAGGCTGTAGACTGAAGAACTGTGAAGACAGGAGATGACAGCATCCCCTCCGTGCCCTCTGCCCCAAAGCATACCTTCCTCTTTTCCTTGTTAGCTACCTGCGGCCCTCTTGGTTTTCCCTGAAGGCCTAATGTACTGTGCATTTAGACCGCACCCAACTCTGCCTCTCACCAAACACCCCCACGTATCCATGAATATATCTGATGTGTGAATAGGTAAGCTGAACCCCCTCTTATCTCGGCGCTCTGTGCCACAGGGGAAGAGTGGCCACTGTTGAATCACAGTGTATCTGCAGCAGTGTTGCTGTCAGTGCTGGTGCTTGGTGTTGGGCGACTCCTGCACGACACAGCCGGGCATGCTGAGGAGTACCAGGGCTTGCCACGCCACCACAGTCCCCCAACTCTCTGTCCACTTGTGGTCTGTACCCCAGGCTCCTCTTGCGTCTCTGGAGGTAGATTCACTGACTAGGTGTTCTCTCACGAGGTTCTGATTAATTCCACATCAGTCTTCTTCTTTTGATTCACGCTGGTTTTGCTGAGCTGTCACAGAATATTCTCGAGGCCTCAGATTGCTGTTCTTCACGGTTCAGACCCCCCAGGCTAACCCAACAATAAGCAGAGTTCCTGAGATAAGGAGATTCCGAACTATCCTGGTGTCCTTGGGACAAGTGATTTTTTTAGTCATTTGAGCCCAATACCACTTCTACTCTGAGAGAGAAGGAGAGAGTGTGTGTTCATTCGTTCAGCAGGGTTGGAATCCCCAGAAAGGAACTCCCCTAGACCGTTTACATTACCACATGTGAGCAAGGTATTAGACTATACCTAGACTAATCTTAGGAATGTATCAGGTAGAAAGAAGATTGAGTTAACAGTTTCAGCTGCCTGCACATTTATTCCAGTTTGCCTCTAATTCTCATCTTATTATGAGGTCATCGCCTGAGAAAATATCTTTCAACTTTGTAGTTTATACTTTGAGATAACTGCAGAGCCCAAGAATTCCAAGCTAAGAAACACTAGCTTAAGAGCCTTGGCTAATTTTATTCTTCACTTGGAGACAAGGACAGGATTTCTCTGGATAGCTATGGAAGTCGAGAAAGACAAAAGAAAGAGAAAGCTGCACCTCCCACAGGCACATTTTATGATGGGCAAAGACATCGAATGGAAGAACTATTGATCCAATAGAGCAGTTCCTCGGTTGACTGCTACCGTGGCCCAGCACAGGGTCTAGTAAAAGTAAATGTGCCAGAAATGTTGGTTAGACTGACCCTCACCATGCTTGGCATGGTGGGGGCTTCCATGCTGCGGGCTTGCCTTCGAAGGCCTTGCTGCTGCCATTCCTCTACTGAGTTGGAGTAGGTGCCTGGAGTACAGTACCGCTGGAGCAGTGGCTTTGTCTTTTTCTTCTCCCTTCCTCTTCTCCCTGTGCCCATCTTTCTCTTCCCGTTCTGCCCTACTCATTCTCTACCCACTAGCACATATGTGATGAGAAATGGACATAGGGGTAACTCAGGGGAGAGAGAGAGACAGTCATAGTTGTGTTCCCGAGTAAGAAGCCATTCCAGGTTTTTCTCCCTTTTCCGAGTCCTGATGTTCACATAGCCTTTCACTGCTCAGACATTCCCCTATTCCCTCCCCTAGTGCTCGACTCCCTTTGTTAAAGCTGATGAGACAGAACTGCTGTAAGCAAAAAACAATGAATGGCCGGAGCTGAATAATGTGAGAGGGAATTAAAGGACATTAAGGAAGATCCATTCCTATTTGACTGCTGGTCCCTCTGTATTCAATGATTGCTACAACATGAAAAGCCAACATTGAATGAATAATTATTCCTGCTTCTCAAACCTTCAGTTAGGAAACTCTGACATTATTATTTTTTTTTTTTTTGACATTATTTTAATCTTTGGATTACCAAACCAAAGAAGCAGGCTTCTACCTACCTGGTATCTTAGAGAGCACAGTGGAGAATTCCAGAAGCATGTAAATAAGGAGAAAATCCTGCCTGTTCTGTGTCGTGTCCCCCCCCCCCCCCCCCGTCCCCCTCTCCCCCATCCTGTTGCAGACATGCTCACCCAGATTCAGTCAATTCAGGAGAATTCAGTCAGCAGAGCCATCAGCTTGGGGATAGTTCAGAGGCCTGGGGGTAGGGTGTAAGCAGACTACTATAGTCTCACTTCTCTGAGCAGTGAAGCTGTGGGAGAAGAGGAGGGAGTTGGTGAAGTAAGAATGAAGAAGTGGTGGTACTTATTATTGATTCTCAAGTAAAACAGGTTCAAAAACTGCCTCATGGAGACAACTGGCCAGAGCTCTTGGCTGCCACGATTTGTTGATTCACTCTTGTGACCAACTGACCAGCCCCAGGAGTCAGTCAGCACCATTACTTACCTGCTATGTGCCTTTCATGGTGTGGCTGTACGCTCTGTGAGAGTGGGGACTCTTGTTCATCAGCGTATTCCCAGGGCCTCGCACACTGTAGATGTTTCAGAGCTGTTGAGTTGAAGTGAGAGAAGCCCTGCCTTCAAAAAACCTCATGGTTTACTAACACCACCATCTTGGTGGAACTGTGAGGCCCTCTCTGAAAACAATTCCCAGCACCCGTGAGTTCAAGACTATAGTAACCTCTCTGAGAATGTCCAGGAGCAAAGTAAGGGGAACCCCACAAACCTTTGGATGTTTCTTTGGGTATGTTAACCCATTTCCCCAGACAGAATTCTTAGCCACTTCAGGCATGTGGGGCCAATAGCAGTTTGTCAAGTGGTGAGTCACTTTATAAACCTTGGTTTTCACCTAACTTATCGTTTCTAGCCCCTAAAGCTCCATGTTGAATTAGCGTTTGTGGAACAGGAAAGATTATCCTGAGATCTTACCTGAGAAAATGTGGATAAGATCCCTAGTATCCCTGTAGGAATCTTCTCGGTGCCCCATAGGTAGGGAAACCCCTCTTCAGAATCTGGCAGAGGCTTAGAGCCTAGCGCACCATACAACACTGCAATTGTATCTACTGTCAGAGACGTGAACAGTCGCTGCTTTAACCTCCACGTGCCAGTGAGCAGACATTTGGAGAAGGGAGGAGATTAAAAAAAGGAACGGAACCAAATTTCCAAATATGCAATGTAAGAATTTATGGAAATAAGAGAACCTTTTCATTTTCTTTTTTTGGTTAGAAAACTAAATTTACCTTGGGAAGGGAGGGAGTTCTATGAGGAAGAAGCCAAAGCAAATTTTCTTCACAGACTTCCTTTCCCACGCAGACTCCCACGTGGCGCTTACTGTGGCCCTTAAATCTGAAAAACCAAGGCAACCATTTTCTTAGCAACCAGGGAGCCAATCAAAAACCCAACCAAAGCACCCCATCTAAAATAAAGCCATCACCATGGGCACCATCCAGCTGGTTGGAAAAAGGGAAAGTAGATGAATTTAAGGCAGCCATCTTGTTCTTGGTGAAATGTTGGGAAACTTCCTTTCATTCCTTGAACGATTTGATTTTGTCCTCAGAATTGGGTTGGGGTGTGGGATAGATGCAGTTATGTTCAACCCTGTGGAACCAAGACCTTGCCTCCAAGGATTATCATGTTGACAGGTTTTCAAAGCTCCATCTCCTGAGGAACATCCTTGGAGATCAAGGTCCTTGGACTTCTGTAATCCAAGCTATTATAATTCATACTTTACCTGAGGAGGGCTTTTTTGCCTGTGGCCTAATGCCTGGGTTGTCATGGCTGCCAGCTGAATGGCTCTCTGCCTTTAGTGTCTAACAGTCCTTTTTTTTGGTGAACAACCTTAGAGATCATCTTGGTCCAGTGATATTCAATCTATGTCCAGGATTTTAGGGAAGTGTCTCAGGGAAGGAGGAAGTCCGCCAGACTGGGCTCCTCTTCCTGCCTCTACTGGAGCAGTTCCTGGCTTATCTGTTTTGTATGTTGGGGATCACATGAGATCTTGTTGGAAACAAACCAGTTCTACTTCTAAAAGCGAGAGAGCCAGACTGAAAGAAGATAAGAAAAAGGAAAGAAGAGAGACACCAAAGGAGGGAAGAAAGAGGGAGGATGAAAATGAAATGTCTCGAGCAGGGAGGAGAGGGGGGACGAGAAAGAGGAAGGGAAGGGAGAGGTGTGGGACTCCTGTGCCCGCCTCAGTTGTGGATTGTGAACTCTCGGACTTGCACTTCTTTGAGACCAGAAGAGACCCCCTGCACAGGGTAGCCGGCTGCCCGCCCTGCGGCTGTGCAGAGAATGCTGAGAGCCAATGCTCTGTGGGCACTTACTGTAAGCCAGCGTCTCTGAGGCACTTTCTGTCTTAGCTCATTCAGTTCCCTCCGCAGACTCAAGTACTGTACTCCGGTCCCCCCACTTAGCAGTGTCTGAGCAGCCAGCCATGTCTGGCTTCAGAGTCTGTGCCTCTGGCGGCTTCTCTGATAAGGATTTAGGGAGGTGGTGTATAATCAAAGACCCGCCATTTACTGAGGACCCGCCGTGTGCCGGGCGCTGTCCTGGCTGCTGTACATTCACCACCTCGTTTACCCCTCAGTCAGCGCATGAGGATCACAGGACCTGTTTAGTCCTCCAGCCTGTGAAGGAAGGGTCATTTCAGCTGAGGCAACAGAAACGTGGCGGAATCAGTAACTTGCCTGAGATCACACAGTTGTGAGTGCGGAAGCCAGTTGGACCGGGGAGTCGGACTCCAGAGGGCAAGCTCCTAACCATGATGCTCCGAAAACGGACAGATCAAACCCCGGTTTATAACCAGATCCCCAGTAACAGGGAGGTGACCTGGGACTGCCCCTGCCTCCTCTTTCCCTTCGAGAGAAAGAAAATGGAGGGGTGGGGGCAGTGACTACACACTCAGGAAGGTCAGCACTCAAACCCCCTTTCTTCCTGTGGTGAATGGAAGTGGTAATGACCCAGCAGACGGTTAAGAGCAGCCCCCTTTGTTTTCTCACCGTGTTTGTTCTTTACTCACTGCAGAGCTGGAAGAGTCTCAGAGAAAGTGCCCGCCGTGCTGGTATAAATTTGCCAATACTTTCCTCATCTGGGAGTGTCACCCCTACTGGATAAAACTGAAAGAGATTGTGAATTTGATCGTTATGGACCCTTTTGTGGACTTGGCCATCACCATCTGCATTGTCCTGAATACCCTGTTTATGGCCATGGAGCACCACCCCATGACACCGCAGTTCGAGCACGTCTTGGCTGTAGGAAATCTGGTAAGATGGAACACTGTCTCCTGATTTTATGATCTGAACATGTTTTGCCTGCAGGACATCTTTTTCTGATGCTGAAAGCTGGAGTTTAGTTGAAAAGAAAGTAATAGTTAATTGGAAGACAAATGCTTCCACATATGGCGTAGCCCCAGCCTCTTCTGCTCACTGTTGTGATCCCTTGGCTGTTTCCTCTTTCTGCAGAACTTTGAAGACGTCATTTAGGAGCTCTTGGCAGAAAACCAAGCGTGGTGACAGAATGGGAGGCCTGGTGCAGTGGGTTGCTTTCAGCAACCTGAGCCAAGGACTTCTGGATTTTCTTTCTCATTCTGTTTCTCACATTGATTCCTGCATTACTCCAGCATCGCTTCCCCTTTCACCTTCAGTAACAACCACCACAAAATAGGGGAGCTCTTTTAGTGCCTTCAACAGAACTCTAAATTTGCCCGCACTGGCATATCTTAATTATCCATATGGGGCCTATCTGTGGGAAACTTTTAATTCTGGGCTGGTTTCCCCCTCCCATCCAACTTCTGGGCTCCCATCCAGTTTCTACCGTTAGTTGATCTGTGCCAAATTTATTTTAATGTTAGCTTAAGTCATATATTTAACTTATTATATTATTTAGATAAGAATGAGGTATTTTGTTTTAATAGATGACACAGTGTATTCTGAAGTCAAATAGTTGTGATTTGGGGATTATCTGTTTTATTTCCTTAGTCCAAAAATCAGGAGTTGATTGAATTTTGATAGCTAGGAAAGATATAGTTGGAAAGAATCTTCTAGGTCATCTGGGCTCCATTATTCCTTGGGAGTTTCACCACGAGCAAGTCAAATATAGTGCTTTGTTACCTTTTGAGTATGATCCCTGCCTGATGTTCTCCCTCTCCTTCCCCCTCTCTCTCGTTCTCTCTCTCTCTCTCTCTCTATATATATATATATACATACACACACACACACACGTATGTCTCACACACACAAAAAGTTTTTACATTGAGTCCTAATATACTATTAGAGTGTTATAATATCATTTTGAGTTCTGATTATGAAAACACATGGTGAAGGAGATCCTTTATCTGGTTAGTCCTTACAGCCTATCATTTTCTCTGGTACACATCCAAGATAATTCTGTAGTCTTTCCACTCTCCGTGTCTGAGTTAGTGACATGCTTCAGGCTCACTTCTTCTATGTAAACCCTCATGTGCAACCCGATGAAGTATGGGTCATCTTGAAATGGGACACTTGTAGCCTGTCCAGGAAATCTGCTGACTCTGAAGGGTACCCGATGAGTGACTAGCTGACCAGGAACTTGGCGATCAAGCAACATCTTGAACCAATCGACAAGATAATACAGATATGAGCTTTATCTTACTAGCCAAGAGTTAAGTAATGAAAGATAAGACTTGATAATTTTGCTCTTAATGGTGGTGGTAGTGGTGGTATTTTCCCCGAGATGTTTTGTTTTTTCTCAAAGTCTTTACTCTAACTTGCTTTTTACAGAACCAGTCCTTGATTTCAAAGGGATTTTGAGAGGTCTTTTCACCTACCACCAGCAGAATTGCCCTCAGACCAGGCCAGCAGATAACATTATTTTTCCTTTTCTTAAAAATCTGTAGAGACTTAGGGTCACACCTGAATTAGAGTTGTGAGCATTCGGAAGACTTTGCTCAGAATCCTCAAGAAGAAAAAGGAGAGAAGGGAGGGTCAGCAACTAATATTCAGGGACTTTTTGAAGCAAGCCAACCAAAACCGAGTTCTAAAATGAGAAAACACTCTGGGGGCAAGAATTTTCAATGCATTGTAAAGAATTGTAAGCATGCAATTAGTAGTGGAGATGGAAAACAGTGAACGGTTCAGGACACTTTGGACTGGCCGGTAGATTGGAGGTGAGCATGAAGGGAAAGAAATGAAGAATGGCACCTAGATTTGGAAGTTTAATAGCTAAGAGGGAAATAGGATGACTGAAGAAGGAATAGGTGTGAAGTTTAAAATCAAGAGTACTGTTTTGGACATACTAACTTAAAATATGCTACTCATTTCTAACTGCAGATGTTTGCATCTGTAAAGCAAGGATGATACCATGTCATCAGTAGTTGGGAGGACAAAATGAGAACCTATAGAGAAGTTTTTGGAATAGCGAAAAGCACTCTACAAATCATAGGAACTGTATTAGTGTAATTCAGTAGCTTGGACTTTTTTTTTAAATCTAATTGGCTTTATTAAATGAGTCATGAACCAGGCAGCATCCCATTTAACAAGCAGAGAGGAGCTCCCAAAGGCTTGGACATCTAGAGAGTCTTTGAATGAACCTGAGAAAAAGAAGATGAGAAAAGAGTGAGATTGACCAGCTTGTGCAATAGGGAACAACCTTGTCTCACGGTTGGAACTCTGAGGACTTCCCACAGCTGGGACGGTGAATTGAGCTGTGTTTGTCCAGAGATATACCGATGGAGGTTTCTGATGGTGGAAGAGAATAGTCTGCTGTAAAGTGAGGGTCCCTCCTGCCTCTTCAACCCTCACACAAGGGAAAATGTTAATATGAGGAAGAACCTTAAAGATAATTCTATCCATCCCCCATGTTCCATAAAGGAAATGGAAGCCCAGGGAGGCTATGTGACTTCTACACCTTTTGTGTTATTCAGGAGATAAATGTAAGGATTTTTTTCTTGCCTTTTTGGCAACCATTTGAACACAACAGGGAGTTTGTGAGGTATTTTGTTTTGTTTTTTTTAGCAATCTCAATCTTGGAGAAAGGTTTCAGGTACAGTCTAAGACATTTTTTTGGAGAGTAAGTTGCTGACACAGCCCCTGAGCCTTCCACGTCTGTGTTTAATGAGCGAGGACGCTCTCGTGCAAAACCACGATAGCCACCAGACTCGGGAAATTCCCATGCACCTCACAACCACTTCATTCTCAGGCCCCTTCACGTTCTGCCAGGAATCCCAGTCATGGCCTCTGTAACAAAAGGATGCCATTCCAGTCTCATGTTGCATTTGGTTGTCCTGTCTTTTCAGTCTGCTTCAGCTTGGCGAACTTTCTCAGTCTTTCATTGATTCTCTTGACCTTGACACTAGAGAAGACTACAGTCCGGTTATTTTTTTTTTTTAAGATTTTATTTATTTGACAGAGAGAAACACAGCGAGAGAGGGAACACAAGCAGAGGGAATGGTAGCGGGAGAAGCAGGCTTCCTGCTGAGCAAGGAGCCCGATGCAGGGCTCGATCCCAGGACTCTGGGATCATGACCTGAGCCGAAGGCAGACGCTTAACGACTGAGCCACCCAGGTACCCCAGTCCGGTTATTTTGTAGAATTCCTCAAGTTCAGTTTGTCGGATGCTTCCTCCTGACTAGACTCAGCTTACACATTTGGTAGGAATATCACACAAGCGAGGCTGTCTTCTCCTTGCACCTACCAGGTGGCATGGCTTCCATTTGTCCCATATTGGCGATGGTCACTTGGTCAGGTGATGAAGAAGGTATCTGCTGGGCTTCTTTCCTGTAAAGTTACTCTTTTCCATTTATAATTCCATTTTAATTAGTAAGTCTTTGTGAAGAGGTTTTGAAATCATCTAAATTTACTTTTCTTCATTAAACTTTTGATTTATTCATTTATTTATATCAACATAGACTCATGGCTTTCAGTTTTATCTAGTGGCTTATAATCCATCATCATCATTTACTTAAATATTTAAACCATTCCTGATTTGGCCACTGGGAGATCCTTCAGGCTGGTTTCTTCTGTGTCCTATCAACATAACCTCATTACTTCCTTTTATCTGGTATCACGGAATATTCCAGACTAATTTTATATTCTTCCCATCTCAGGCCTGGGTTGGCCATTTCTCAAGGAGCCCGAGTTGTTGTAGTGGAAATGATAGTTAGAAGTCAGGATCTACTGGAGCAGGTTGCATGACTGGGGCCTCAGTATGAGGCTGGCTGTTTGTTCTAGTCCAACATTACCGGATTCATTCTCGTGTCTCCGTTAAACTCCTCTGACAAAAAGAAACCTGGTCACCACAATCCCTAGTTTATTTATTTGATCAAAAAGCCACTGTTACCTCTTGCAAGGTGATTGTGCTCCTCACCCTGTTCAGGCTCTGGCTTCCTATGCTAGACCCCCAGCACCCACACCAGTGTCCCCCCTGTGGAGCCTCTCCCCACACTTCTCAGGGCCTGACACCCTAGTCCCAATTTCTTTGAGAACTGCTCCATTAGAGCATAAATTCCTAGGTGAATATTTGAGGACACTCACAAGAGCGACCTTTACATATGGTTGTCGGTTGATACGCTGCTTATAATTCTCCTTTTTTCTCCTCCTCAAGAAGCATACCACAGTGCAAATTAGAATGGCATCATAGGGATAGCCTTAAAGCTACTCTTTTCCATTTGTAAAAAAGTAATTCTTTCATACCAGCAAACCCCAATGACGGCAATCGCTGTATGTTGAAATAACACGGTTGCTGACCTCTGTCACAGGCATCTCTACCATTCATCCCATTGAAAAGCAGCAGTAACTCTGTCATCACTGATTTTCTCTTAGGAACCAGAGTTCCCACAGTATAAATAATCCGTGGCCAGTTAGCCAGTGCTTATGACTGAGCATTTCCTGTGTGTTCACCAGAACCCCTGGGATGGCAGATCCAGTCTCTCTACCTAGTGTGCAGCAAGCAGGCTGACATTGCTGTGTAGAGAAACCTTCCATGGGTTTACGCTGAGGGAAAATGGCTGTCAGGACTTGATTAGCCGCCCTCACTTACAGTGATGTTCCGTCTATAGATGCTTAGTGCAGGCACTGTGAACTTTGATTTTGCTTAACTGGATCTCTCTAGGGAATATTTTCTTTCAGTTCTAGAATCCTGCAGCTTCAGTTAAGAAAAATGGGGAGCCATGGAAAAGTACACAGACACAAAACCTTACAGCCCACGTATCCATTTTGATTTCCATCACGCCGTTCTGCTTTGTCATTCCTATATATTCAGTGAGTCTCTTTCCAAACAGTGTCTGTAATCTAAATATTTTTCACTACTTCTGTTGTCAGACCATATCTTCAAAGTTTCCCTTAAACTGCTTCCTTTGTAAACTTGGTAACCAGGTAGTTGCAAGCTGTAATTTATTATGAATTTAAAACCCATTACATATGAAACCCAACTCTAAATAATATTCAGTAAGAGTCTGATGTTATGTGGTTAGCTTAGGGTGAGGGTATTGGTCTTGTCAAAACTGGCATTTGTGGGATTTTACCTTCTTACGGCACGTTATGTTACCAAGTCCTATGGGATACAGAAGGCATTGGGAGATGCGGGGTACTCTGAAAGGTAGAAAATTAGGAGTCTTGTAACACTGGGAAGAAGTCATTCTCATACCCAGTTGGACTCATCATTCAGCGGGGAATCTGTTGGAGATTCTCTGTCTCTGTTTCTCTCCCTTCCTGTGCCCTTCCCCCTGCTCACTCTCTCTCTCTCTCTCTCAAATAAATAAATTTTTAATAAAAAGAAAAGAAAGTTCTTTGAGGACATGCCCAGTAGAATTTTATACAAGGCCCAGTAGAATTTTATACAAGCAATATAAATGGGAATTCAGAAGACTATGTGGAAATATGGATTGAGTTATGATAAGTGAAAAATAAGACGCAAGGTATTATGTACTCTATGATTTTACAACTCTGTCAAAATATATATGCATTTGAAGAAAAAAAGCAGAAAGGGAATACATAAAAATGCTAGTTGTATGAGATGATGAGACTATACTTTTTTTCCTGTATTTTGCACACTTTTAGCAGTGTTCTGTTGCTTTTACAATTTAAAATAAGAAACTCAGCAGCATATGTCAACCTTTGATAAGACACATAATACCAAATAAGGAATAATGCAGTATTTTTAAAATAGAATTACAATTCAATGAATGGTGTTTTTTTTGTTTTTTGGGTTTTTAAGGCAAACAACCCCAAACATAAAACATTCAAAATGACTGCTGACCCTTTCGAAAGGGTCCCCTGTGTGGTCTTCGTATTGCTTAAAATAGCTTTTTAAATGCATTCTTGAACAATGTGGATTAGGCGGTTCTGGCAACGAAGATGAGAATGTTGGGACTGAGTACTTGATTCAAGAGGCAAACAAGGCTCTCCTGCCTCATGTGGAGCAGTCGTGGGACATCGAATTGCTGATGTCCCCAGATTCACAATTTAATGAGGCTAGCTCTTGCGGCTTCTTGGACATGATGTATCCAAAGATAATGATAAAGGCATTCTCTTTCTATTATTTCTTTTTCTTACCCCCTGCCTTCCCCTCTTTAGGTTTTCACTGGAATTTTCACAGCGGAAATGTTCCTGAAGCTCATAGCCATGGATCCCTACTATTATTTCCAAGAAGGTTGGAACATTTTTGACGGATTTATTGTCTCCCTCAGTTTAATGGAACTGGGTCTAGCAGACGTGGAGGGGCTTTCGGTGCTGCGATCTTTCCGATTGGTATTCCATATTTCTCCAATTTCTTTTTACATTTCCTATCTTGCAGCTACTAAAAAAGTTTTACATAAGTTAATTTGATGATTAAAAAAATCCTTAGCTATATTCTACTCTCAATTCCTGTTGACAATTTATTGGCTTAGATACTAAAATCTTGAAAATTTTTCTGCTAAGTGCCCAATATAGTTTTAGTTTTTAATGTCAATCAACAAACAGAGGTCAGTTTTAGGAAATTCCTCAGAAAATAATGGGTAATCTAAAAGATGAGAAAGGATTCCTAAGGGCTATTCTGAGGTCTAATGAATTTGCTAGTAAATCTGTTTCTTTATCTGAATGTCTCCCTGAAGTGGAATTTCTCCTTGTTCAAAGATGTCTCTCATTTCTTCCATCATGATGACCCCTTCCAGAAAACAGGAATAGAATAGTATTTTTTTAAATTATATTGAAATTAATTAATTGTTAGACATTGGCTTTTTTTCCATAACATTAGCTGAGACAGATTTTGTAATATATTTGAAGAAGTTAATGTTAAAATTATTAAAATGACTTTGAAACAGTAAATGATATCCTCAAAATAGCTTCCCATAAACACAGGCATAAGTGATGCCCTGATTGGGTCCCTTGAGAAGCTGAGTTACTTTGGGAATATCCCACTCAGAGCATCAGAACTGGCTTAGGTTTTTCTCTCCCTATTGGGAAAAATACGTTAGCACTTGTAACTGAAAGGCTTTTAGGTTTTTTCATCAGGATATTCAGCATACTGAAGAAAGAGAATTGGAATAAAGTGAAATTATTTGTAAAACAGAGGTCTCTCTCAGTCTAAGTCACAGATAACTTCTGCCAAGTTTCTGGAACCTCTGTTTACTAGTCTTGGGTCAGGATCCTGCCCACAGTAGGCTTTTTGAAAATCGTTCTTATTATCTAGAAGATGAGATGAAGGACTAAGAGGTGGAAGTCTTAGCACTAGTATTCCTAATAATTTTAAAAGCCAGTCAGAAAGGGAAAAATACGAATGTTCCAGATATTCATACAGAGAAATGCCTGGTAAATCTTGAACTCTCAGATAAGACTCAAGCTTTTAATAGGAAAAGAATGTTCCACTCTGTGCTGTTGCCTTCTACCTAAATTCCTATTATATCCTGTGTTAGTCATTAACTTATGATGTCTGAAGATGATCTCATCATTATCATTTTGTTCATGGGCTTTATGCATTATAATTCCAGACTATTCGCCAAGACCTTGTAAATTATTTATTACAGAATATAGAAATCTCATGATTGCAAGTAACAGAAGTTCTGTCCTCTGAATTAATATCATTATAGGCCCTTTTCATAAGATGCTTGATACATGTGGAACTGCACCTACTAGGGCATTGTGCTTTTCCTCCAAGTTATTCCAATCATATCCCACAGTTTCATATCAGCTATTGATTATTTATTGGCAAGGAATAAGAGAGGTATTTAGAATTTTTAAATGCTTTTTTTTTAGAGAGACAGATGATTTATTTTTCACTGTCCTTGCCATCCTGACCTTTTGCTTCACTACAACTCACATTTTCCTTGATATGTTCTTTGAGATATCAAGGAAAAATCAATAGCAAAAGGATATATTCATGTATGAGTTCTTAAAAAGTGGATTGAGGAGTGCCATTGTGGTTAGTTGGTTAAGCGTCCAACTATTGATCTCAGTTCAGGTCTTGATCTCAGGGGCATGAGTTCAAACCCCCTGTTGGGCTTCATGCTGGGCATGTAGCCTACTTAAAAAAATTAAAATTAAAAAATAAAACATAAGAAGTGGTTTGACTCAGGGACTAATACAAGAGGCTAGAGGCAGTATTCTTGGTTCCTAGTTTAAGTCTTTCACTTACTGTGAAATTAATCCATTTTCCCTGTCTATGCCTCACATTCTCCCATTTTATTCTAAGACAGTTAGAAAGTCCTGGGAACTTCCCAAGGGTGCTCAGTAAATTTAAGCTCCTCTCACTAATTCTGTATGTTTTTATTTTAGCCACATGGAAGAAAATGAATTGAGTATCATTTGATTTTTGTTTCGATTTTTTTTCCCCCTTAGCTCCGAGTCTTCAAATTGGCCAAATCCTGGCCCACTCTGAACATGCTGATCAAGATTATTGGAAATTCAGTGGGTGCCCTGGGCAACCTGACCCTGGTGCTGGCCATTATTGTCTTCATCTTTGCCGTGGTGGGGATGCAACTCTTTGGAAAGAGCTACAAAGAGTGTGTCTGCAAGATCAACCAGGATTGTGAGCTCCCTCGCTGGCACATGAATGACTTTTTCCATTCCTTCCTCATTGTCTTTCGAGTGTTGTGCGGGGAGTGGATTGAGACCATGTGGGACTGCATGGAAGTGGCCGGCCAGGCCATGTGCCTCATCGTCTTCATGATGGTCATGGTTATTGGCAACTTGGTGGTTAGTACTAACTTTTCTTTGCCCAGAACATCTTACTCTTGACCCAGAAACCTAATGGGCTTGGTCCCACTAGCTTTCATGTCTGTGCTGGTTTTTATTCTTTCTTGACTCAAGAACCCTAAGGTACAAATGAAGGAGAGGAGACTGCTCTTCACATAGGCCTGCCGGGCCATAAGCCCCACAGCTGTCAACCCTTTTTCACGGTTATGGAAACAAAACTCAGCAAAGTTGTGACCTTCCTGAAGTCAGGCAACTGGTAAATGTCAGGGCTTGTATTCGATCCTGGACTACAAAATCCATGCTCTACTACAGAAAAATCCATTTAAATTTAGAATTTCTCGACCTTGACACTGTTGGCACTTTGGGTTAGATAATTTTTTGTTGTAGGATTGTCCTATGTGTTGTGGGATGTTTAGCAGCCTTCCTGACCTCAACCTTGAACTGGCCAGTAACGCCCCCCCACAACCCTAAGTTGTGATAACCAAAATTGTCTCCAGACGTTGCCTACTGTCCCCTAGGAAGCAAAATGGCCCTCTGTTGAGAACCACTGATCCAAACCGCCGGAGGGTTTTATCTAACTTGTATAAGTGGCAAATCACTTTTTTGCTTTACTCTGATCTGTCCGCCTGCTGTCTTCTGCCTCTGAATGTGAATAGTCACCAACAGAGATTTTGATGCCATGTTTCTCAAAGTGTGGTCAGAGGACTAGCAGCAGTGAGATCACTTTAGAGTATGTGGCCTCACCCCAGAACTACTGAGTCAGAATCTGCCTTTTTAACTGGGCCCCCAAGTGATTGACATGCACACTAAAGTTTAAGGAGTACTTATCTTTCAGATCAGGCCCAATCCAACCTGCAAGTCTAGAGCAAGGGGGGCTGGAAGAAGGCAAACCCAGATGACCCCCTGTCAGCTCATCCAGAGAAGTTCTCCTCCTTTTTGTGCCAAAGAAGCATGCCAGGAGAGGGTTCCTGCTCACCAGCCTCTGGACCAGTCGTGCCACCCTATTCTTTCCTATGATCTGTAAAAATGGACACTGTGATGTTTCTGTAATCCCTTCCTATCTCCATTTCTGACCATCCTTCCCTCCTCCTCCCGCTAGACTTCCCACTTCTTCAGTGAATGCAGCTTTGCCTCCTGGGCCATAGTGGCATCCACATTTCCCAGCCCTGACCTCGCCCCCCTTTCTCCATTTTCCTCTACTCACTTGTCTCCGCATCCTCTCCCCGTGACTCTACAGACACCTGAGCCCGTGACATTTTTTCTGCTTCTGGTATGTGTAGAACTGTTGAATATTGTACACCTGAAACAGGTTCCCCTTTGCTCAGTCCTTCTGCCCACCTAGTCTTTAGGAATCTGTGACTGTAAGTCTCTTCTGACTCTCTTCTCTCCCTTCCCGGTAAATTATCTGATGCCTTTCATACACCTTAATTAATAGTATTTCTAAGATCTTCCCCATCCTTTCCATTCCTGTAACCCGTCCAGTATTTCTGTAAGTGTGGTCTGAAGATCACAGCCACCCAGTTTTCACTCATTAAAGCAGGCTGTCCCAGGCCCTATACCAGATCTACTGAATCAGAATCCTAAAGGTGAGGCCCAGGAAATATGTATTTTTTCATGCAGCCTCTCCCCAGGAGATTTTTATGCATGCTAAGGTTTGAGATTACAGCAGGCTAATCCAGACCCATATTAACTCATGCAAGTTAATAGCTCTAACTGTATGTAGCTGGTCGGAATGATTTTCTCAAATCTCTATCATCTGTTACTCCTTTACTCAAAGACCAATAGTGAATCCAATTAAATAAAATTCAAATTCCTCAGCCCGGCCCTCAAAGCCCCCTCCAACTCACCCCCATTTTACCAACCGTACTCCTTTGTAATTCTACAAATGGCCTGAATAATTTGCATACATATAGTGTATTTATTGTTTCCATTCCTCCCACTCTACCCATACTATTATCTCTACCTAAAATGTATTGCTTGCTCTTCTTCAGAAGTGTGACAAAGTAAGGGCCAGGTGTAAATCAAGAAGTGAACACCTCTCCCCATTTGTAAAGTAAGTCTTAATAAAAATAAATTAATTAATCGTAATGTCCAGTGTGGTAAAATAGGCTATTAAAACATAAATAAATAAAGCTTGCATCTGATGGCTGGATACTTAGACACACAGCACAACAGTCACCATCACTGTCTTGTTAAACTATTTTATTTTATAAATGTTAGGACAACAAAGGAAATTAATTCTTAAGATGACCTGAATTATGTATCAGTTCTACTTTCTTGATTTGTTGGAAAGCATGGCTCTCCGAGCCTACTTGTTTTTCTCCTGTGGGTTCTGCAGCAGGTCCCCTGCCCGTGAATACGTGGCATCTGGTTCTTCTTCAGTCCTCCCAATAAGCTGTGTCCATCTTTTTCTTCTGTTTGGGGGGAGTTTTTTTCCAAAATGGATACGGTTTTGCTTTTTCTGATTGTAAGAAAAGTAATATATTGAGGGGTACATATATATGTTTGTAAAATTATAAGAGAACCAAGAAAAGAGGTGCTAACCTTATATTACAACCAAAACCAAACTCTGCCCACTTGGTGGAAAACAATATGGAAGTTCCTCAAAAAATTAAAAATAGAACTACCACATGATCCAGTAATTCCATTGCTGGGTGTTTGCCCAAAGAAAACAAAAACACTAATTAGGAAAGATATATGCACCCCTGTGTTTATTGCAACATTATTTGTACTAGCCAAGATATGGAACCACCCCAGGTATCCATCCGTAGATGAATGGATAAAGAGATGGGCGTATCTGTATACAGTGGAATATTACTTAGCCATAAAAAAGAATGAAATCTTGCCATTTGCAACAAAATGGCTGGATCTAGAAGGTATAATGCTAAGTGCAATAAGCCAGAGAAAGACAAATACCATATGATCTCACTCATGTGTAGAATTTAAGAAACAAATGAGCAAAGAAAAAAAGAGATAAAAAAAAAAAAAAACAGACTCTTAAATACAGAAAACAAACTGATGCTTACCAGAGAGGGGGAGGATGGATGAAAGAGATAAAAGAGGATTAAGAGAACGCTTATTGTGATGAGAACTGAGCAATGTGTAGAATTGTTGAATATTGTACACCTGAAACTAATATAACACTATATGTTAATTATACTTCAATTAAAAAAATTTTTTTAAATGCCCTCTCAGTGACATGAGCACTGTCAAACCAAACACAGCAGAAGCTCTCACGCCTGTCACAGAAGTCTGTGGGCTTCCAGTGTTAATCCTAGTTTAGCGGCTGACTTCATGCCATACTGTCTACATTCACTCTCCTTTCTCCTAACGCCACTGGTACAGGTGCTGAACCTGTTTCTGGCCTTGCTTCTGAGCTCCTTCAGTGCAGACAACCTGGCAGCCACGGACGACGATGGAGAAATGAACAACCTACAAATCTCAGTCATCCGGATCAAGAAGGGGGTGGCGTGGGCCAAACTGAAAGTGCACGCCTTCATGCAGGCCCACTTTAAGCAGCGTGAGGCCGACGAAGTGAAGCCTCTGGACGAGCTGTATGAAAAGAAGGCCAACTGCATCGCCAATCACACTGGCGCCGACATCCACCGGAATGGTGACTTCCAGAAGAACGGCAATGGCACGACCAGTGGCATTGGCAGCAGCGTGGAGAAGTATATCATTGATGAGGACCACATGTCCTTCATCAACAACCCCAACTTGACCGTGCGGGTGCCCATTGCTGTGGGCGAGTCCGATTTTGAGAACCTCAACACAGAGGACGTTAGCAGCGAGTCGGATCCTGAAGGCAGCAAAGATGTAAGGTCCCAGTCAGAACCCAACCTTGACTCTGTGTGGGAACAAATGGCCCTGGCAGCTCCCGGGACTGGTTCGGCGGGGGGCTTGGTGGAGAGATTGTGGAATAGCCGGCTAGGTCTGAGAACCAACCCCGATACCCTCTGTCATCCTAGACCTTGCCTGGGTGACCTGGTTTCCTGAGATGCTCCCAGATCTGTCTCCGTTGCTGCTGGCTCATCTCAGTGAGAGGCTGGAGCAAAGCCTCCGGTACTGTGCTGCCATTAATCTGTCTGAGCTGTAGCGCTGAGAGCCACCAACAGCCGCATTTTGTTGAGGGGGGATCACTCATCTGTGAGCACACTTCAGTGTGTTCCACCCAGTTCCGACAGAAGTTTTGAGGGCCCCCTGGTAATTGTTTGCCCCTCCGGAACCAGATGACGATGAATTGGTAGTAAAAATTGCAAAGAATTCTCTCTGGTCCCTCGTCCATGCCCGAGGTAGAGCAGTCAGCGTGGAGTGGAAATATCGCTGCGCAGTTGGTTGAGCTCCCTTTTCTTTGCAAATCTAGAAACTGGATGATACTAGCTCTTCTGAAGGAAGCACCATCGACATCAAACCCGAAGTAGAAGAAGTCCCAGTGGAACAGCCAGAGGAATACTTGGACCCAGACGCCTGCTTCACAGAAGGTGCGAGGGGGCAAGGACGAGGGTGGGCTGTGGCCCTGGCACCGCTCACCAATTTCCGCGGGGGTCGGTGGTTGGCTCAGCGTGGGGGCCCTGTGGCCATCCTCGGTTTTGTTGCCCGCCTCCTCATCTGGAGGGCGGTTCCCCACCTCCCCTTGTTTGGTTCCTACCGAGAGCGAGTCTCTATGCTCAAACATTTCTTTGTCCGTTTTCTCTTGGCATCAGCCCAAAAACTTCCGATAGCAAGGCCCGTTCTGTCATGGCTGTGTCTGCCTCCCGACTGCCCTTTTCTTCTCCCCCCACTTCGTCTTTAGAGGACATCTTCCCAGCTCCAGAGGGCCTTGCCCCCGTAGCCTTGCAGTGTAGCCCCAGCGCCTCCATGTCTGAGGCAGCCATTCCGATTCAGCCCCGGTACCCCCGGCCCGAGTGCTGGGGCAGCGTTTGCGGGGACCTGGGCGACTGGGGAGAGGCAGGTCTGGGCGGGGCACACTCCCACCGTCTGACCCGCCCCTCCCGCTGGTGCCAGGTTGTGTCCAGCGGTTCAAGTGCTGCCAGGTCAACATCGAAGAAGGGCTTGGCAAGTCTTGGTGGATCCTGAGGAAGACCTGCTTCCTCATCGTGGAGCACAACTGGTTTGAGACCTTCATCATTTTCATGATTCTGCTCAGCAGTGGCGCCCTGGTGAGTCCAGGGGAGAGGATGGGGAGGGACGGGCTGGGGAAGGCTTTGGAGGAGCTAGTGGGAGGGTCCAGATGGGGCCCAAGCCCAGGGCCTCTGAGAGCACAGACGGCTGTGGCCCCAAGCATAAGGTCTGTCAAAGTGCTTTGGCCTGATGTTTTGAGCCATTAGGATTAGAATCCACTTATCCACATCTTGATCTTCTTTACATCAGCATGCGCCCTCTCACGTCTAAGACCCCCTTTCCATCAGGATGGGAGCACCGATTAATTATCTTCACTGCTTAGTTTGCCCCGTTCTAAGCAACTTCCTCAGATGAACTTCCCTTTCTCATTGAATATCCCAAATATCTTGTTCTTTACTTTTCACTTACCCCAGATGGGAGGGAGGTTGGCCTCCCCTCTCCCATCTCCCCTCACACCCTAACTGGTTGGGAGATCTCGTGGCATTAGCAAATACTTAAAGAGCCAGGTCTCTGGTGTAAAGGCTGTTCATATTCACAGAGTTGGAAGTGCTTATCCTTGATCGGTGATGAGGCACAGGGTGCACTGAACACAGGGGCTCCCCCCCTGCAGCAACTCATTATCTGGGTTTTTGCTTTCATTTTAGCTGGTTTATAACTAAGGAGGCCTGGCCAGGGTCAGGGGTGAGGGGGTTGTTCCCCAGTTGGATACATTTGAGGATAGGAGGCACTTAGAGACGTGGCACATTCTCCTTGTTTAAGTTAAGGGAAAGCTGAAGAATGCAGAATTTTGAAATGCTTTCGAAGAAGGCAGGCACGTTCATGTAGGGATAGAAGCAAAGCCTAATCTGGGTGCAGAAAATAGCAAGAGAGAAGCCCCAAATTTAGTGTTAAAGATCCTGTAGGAGAAGAAGAGAAGCCGAAACGGAGGCAGTAGGTGGCAAGGAAGAGCCTGTGGGGAGTGGGGGGCCGGGGGGGCGGGTTAAGCAGGAATGTGGCAGGACAAACGCAGGGGGCCGGAGGCATGGCTTGGTAACCTGGATCTGGGGGGGGCGGGGGCAGTCATGCTGCCCTGCCTTTATGGCCTCCACAGGCCTCCCTCAGCCTCCCTCCCACAGGCTGAAGGGCTGTGCAGTCCCCGAGATGACAGCACGGTCTCTGCCCGAGGGAGAAGGGAGGGCTGGGCTCGGGCCAGTGCGGGGAGAAAGGTGTTTTTCGACTGTCATCATCGCTCTTCCCCCAATCTAGTGAGCAGAAACCCAGAATTAAGAGAACACACCTCCTCCTTTGACTCTTCTCTTTCTCATTGCCACAAAAAACAAAAGCAGCAGTGAAACAAGTTTTGAACTTTCTTTACTGCTCACCTTTGACAGTTTCTCTTTATTGTAGATAAATAAAACAGGGGGTACTTGGATCGGTCCATGAGGACCCTGCGCAGTTAGTTAGTAGGCATGAGACCTAAGAATAGCAAAGTGAAGGGGCACCTGGCTGGCTCAGTTGGCTAAGCGCCCGACTCTTGATTTCAGCTCAGGTCATGATCTCAGGGTGGTGGGATATCAAGCCCCGCATTGGACTCAGTGGGGAGTCGGCTTGAGATTTTCTCTCTCCCTCTGCCCCTCACCCCCACTCCCCGCTTTCTCTCTCTCTCTCAAAAAAAAAAAAAAGAATAGCAAAGTGAAGCCACAGCTAAAATGTCTGAGAGAAGCTGAGAATGGGGTTATGACGGGACTTTGGCGGGGGTGGGGGGGGCACGGGGGCAGGATCGAGCCGCCAGTGACGGGAAGCTCAGTCTCGGGCATCTCACACGTACTGGGTGACAGAATGAATGCTGCAAAGGGAGGTAAGGGGAAACTTGACGTGGAAGCTGTTGAGTTTTTCACTGAGTAGAGGGGGCTTATTTGTACAAAAGACCCCTGAGAAGGACTATGGACCCGTGACCTCTCCCAACTGCCCAGTGATGGAACTGGAGTACCTGATGTCCATGTGCTTCCTTGTTGGAAATGTATCTGCAGCAGCGCGATTCTGTCCTTCCTTCCAGAACGGTCCAGAGCGGGATCTCCCACTGCACTTTCCCCCTGTAGTTTTCTCTCACACTGCGGGACTCCCTGCTCTCCCTCCGCAGCCCACCCCTCCAGCCGTGGGAATGCTCATACCTTCGAGTTAGGGAGTTACCTCATTCAGGAATTCCAGAGAGAGAAAGTCGGGCTAAGATTTTCTTCCCCTGAGTGTCTCCCAGCCCCGTGACCTTCCCCCTGTATCTGTGCTGTCGGGGTCTGCAGGGAGGAAAGAGTTTGTCGTATAAGCATATATACTGGAACCCTGAGACTCTGTAGGATGGTGCCGAAGCCTACAGTTATTACCACGTGAGCCGGCAGGTCCGCTCCTAGATGTTATACCCTAGAGAAAGGAAGACATGCCCACAGAAAGCAGATGCACGGGTGTCTGTAACAGTGCTATTCACAATAGGCAACAAGTAGGCACGGCGGTGCCCGTCAGTGGGGAAGGTGGACAGACTGCCACACAGCCACACATTGGAGTCCTGCTCCTCGGTCAGGAGGAAGGCGGCGCTGCTGCGGACTGCCTCATGGACGGACTTGGAAAACACCGCGCTCAGGGAGAGAAGCCAGTCACCAGGGACGGCGTAGCGTCTGAGCGCCTTCGCCTGAAGTGTCGACTGGGCAGATCGGGAGAGAGGAAGTGGCATAGTGGTTGCCTGGGACTTATGGGAGGCAGGGAGCCCAGAGGGTAGCAGCTAAACCGTGTGGGGTTTCTTCTGGGCACGGAGGGAGATACTCTAAACTTGATCGTGTGGTGGATGCACAAGTCTGAATATACTGAAAGCTTTCAAACCGTGCACTTGAAATAGCTGACTTGTATGGTATGTGGATTGTAGCTCAGTAAAACTTTTTTTAAGAAGCCTCGTGTGGCAGGGGGCGGAGTGAGGGAGACAGGAAGCCCAGCACAGGCCAGCCCGCAGCGGGAGGCACTGCCGAGGGGTGGAGGCCTTCCCGAGTCGCTTGCCTCCCTTCGGGCACGTTAGGCAGCCGCTGCTTGTCTTCCAGGCCTTCGAGGACATCTACATCGAGCAGAGAAAGACCATCCGTACCATCCTGGAGTACGCTGACAAAGTCTTCACCTACATCTTCATCCTGGAGATGTTGCTCAAGTGGACAGCCTACGGCTTTGTCAAGTTCTTCACCAATGCCTGGTGCTGGCTGGACTTCCTCATTGTGGCTGTACGTGTCCTGCTTTGTACTTCCCTCCCCTTCTTGTAGGGAAACAAAAGCAGGGATGTTCCTTCCTCTAATGGCCACAGTTGCCTGGGGACTCAGGAATTCAGACACGACGTGGGTGTAGTTTTGGGAAAAGCTCCTGTCGGAGCGCTCAGAGCTTAACTTGGGGAGAGGGAGCTCTGAAGTCCCTCCATTGGCTCCAGAGATTGACCAACCAGCTCTGGGCTCTGCTGGTTTGGCTTAGAGAGTCAGAGCGTAGGAGTGGGAAGTGGAATCGTTGGTGCCAGCGCCCCTTGTTATTAGGCTGGGAACAAAAGATTCTTGCCCCACACCAGCGGGGTGTCCTCTTTCTGGTGCCAGGAGAGGGGTGAGGATGAGGTGGGGTACAGGTGTGGGGGGATCTTGGTAGGCCGTCTCTGCTGACCGTTCCTGTGGATACTTCCCTCAACTCAAGGCTTCGTACCAGACTCCTCTGAACGAGTCAGTCTGTCCAGAAGACGTGGTGTTCACACCGACATAACCACCCCCCTTCCCACCCATTGCCATCTCCACAGTGGTGATCACACTTACGAGAATCCTTTTCTCCTCCAGGTTCCAAGACCCTCTCCCAGGCTCACTGGCCATCACCTCCTGTGTTATTTTTCAGGGTAGAAGCCTCATCTTCTGTAACTGTTTCTCACCCCACAAGCCCTTGTTCTTTGTCCGCTTTTCTAACTGGGATGAATGCTGCTTCTTCTGTGTAATCACTAAAGCTCTTTTCTTCTAGCCAAATCAGCATTGGAAAGAAAGGGAGAATGGGAATTTCAGGACCAGGGCCTATGGAGGCTTCCCTTCCTGCTGAGCGCTAAGTGCCAAGCAAATGGAGTGGTTGGAGGCCGGGTTGGTAACATGTAGAATGTAGGCTTCCTCAGCTATAAACTACCTAGAGCATCTGACACCTCTGTCAGACAACGGGGGAGCCCCGGTGATCTCTGCTCTACAAATGCATTCTTCTTCCTGCACAATGTCTGCGACATTGTGCAGACATAACTGCACAATGGGCCCCCGACTAACGTGGTTAAGGACTCCTTCCAGGAGCTGTCACTCTGCTCCTATTTGCATTTCCTTTTCAGAAGTCAGGCCTTTAGGGAGAGGCCCAGATAAGGTGAGGACGTCACCCCGTGCCCTTAAAGTGAGCCAAACAGGTACTGCCCAGAGGGCGGCAAGCCGAGGCTGCCCTGGCAGATTTCAGCGCTCCGTCAGCAACCGCCACTGGTACCTTCTGACCCGAAGGGCCCCGCCTCCCACAGCCGGAAAGCTCAAGCTGTACGAATGAGGGAGTGGGCTTGGGGTCTGGCCCAGAGAACTAAAGGGACACCGGGCCCGCTCTCTTTCCCCAGAACAGGACCACCTGGCACCCAAACAAGCTGATAAAAGCATTGACAGTCCTGCACATTAGCATTTATTTAGCAAGCATTCATACTCCTTTTTATACTGGGTGGCAGAGACATGGAAAGTATGAGACAGACACAGAGCCCACGGTAACCCATAAATTCCCCAGCTTGCGGGAGTTGCTGGAATCTCACATTGCCTTAAGACCTGACAGTGGTTCCGAAGAACTCCTCTGTACCGGTTATTAGTCAGTAAATAGAAAAATCAAGTACCATTCTCTGTAGAGCTGTCCCAGGAGCTGCAGGGAGTCACCAGGGCAGGCAGGCGTGGCCCGGCCCCTTAGGCGCTCACACCAGCTTGCAGGACTGCTCAGGCCTGGCTCCAGCCTTGCGGCAATCCAGCATTCCGGGAAGGGGGCTCTCCCGGGAGCCTCCCGCCCACTGACTTCTCTTGGACACAAGAGTGCCTTTAGTATCCCATGTTTATTGAGCACCCACAACATGCCAAGCCTCCTGCCAGGAGCTGTGGGGGACACAGAGAGCAGAAGACGGGGACAGTTCTCTCTAAGGGCCTGAAGAGATGAGACTTGTATGCAAACAGTCACCGTATAAATAAAGCAGCTTGCACTCGGTGGGAGCAGCCCCAGTCCGTACTGCGGCAGCACCGTCGGCCACTCCTGAGTTGTGAACGGAGAAGAAGGCTCACACGCCCCTGTGCAACTGGAACCATCCGAGTTTTTGCTGTCTGGTGCCCTTGGCATTCTAGAACACCCAGCAGGTGTAACTTTCAGGTCCCACTCTAGCTGCATCTCTGAGAGACGCTCTTCTTCGCATCTCATTCCCCAGTGAATAGATGCCCGAATCTGTTATTCACGTGTTCGTTTCCCTAATGGATTCTCCTTCCTCCGTGTTGCCCCTTAAAGCTGCTAAGAGGACTTTTTGCAACCACGTGGCTAATCCGGACAACTTCCAAGGTTAACGCTCTTTGGTTACAAGCCGTGTAATTCCCAAACAGAGACAATGTTTCATTTTGCTCAGGTCCTTGGCTGCAGTGGAGACCTTGTCCTGTAGAAGAATTTTGTCACCTTTCCCCCCGGGGAAATTTATCCCGTCATAGCAGGAGGTTAGCCAGCATATCGGGTCCAGGGACGGGAACTTTGAGAGACCACACATCCCCAATTCAGACTATTACCAACATTCTCCACTTGAAAATGCTCACATCATTTGGAAAAAGTCACCTAGTGTCTCCCTTTTTTTTCATTCCTGCAGCCATTGATACCCTGAATTTTTACTTCCCCTCAACTCCTTTCTTTTTTCCAGGTTTGATTCTTTCCTTAAAGTGTACTTTCAGCGATGATCTGGTTACCCCCGGTGAAAGTGTAACACGGGGACCCAGAGGATTATCAGAGCGCCCTCAGCTACTAAGGAAGAGCCCACAGAGGATCCTTGCTGACCCCGTCCGGGAGATCTTGGCTGGATTGATCAGCTGAGCAGCTTGGTATCTGGGCACCACTTAGATCCAGCCTCAGGATCAGCGTCTCTACCTCCATCCTCTTTCCTATCCCAGGCCTCTTTGTTATCAGACCAACCACCCCCCACCCCAAAGAGCTGGAGTCTCCCTGCCACGTGTGGGGCCCATGGTGCGTGGGGCCCATCGCCCCTCAAAGCTTAGTGTTTTGCAGTCTTTACCTGGTATAGTCTCTCGGGTGAGGTTGACTTGGGGGTACTTGAACTCGGGCACTTGCTGAAGGTGGGATAGCTTACCTTCCGATGTACCTATTAAGGTCTCACCAAGAATCTGGCAGTTGTAGATTATTTGGGGTTAAGAGTGGGCTGCACTTGGCAATAATAGGCAAAATGCACCTCCATCTGGAGTCTTACTGATGATGAGGAACGGAGGGAAGATGATTGGTTGGTGCTACTGTTTCCAGATAAAGCTTTTGAGACCCTTGTTTTAGACCAAAAAAATGAACTCTGAAGCATGTACCCTTCGAAGAACATGAGTAAATAGGGCAGGCTTTAATTCCAGATTTGTTCTGAATACCGCCTAGGACTCCAGGGAAGATGCCTACACTGATGGATTATGAGTCTATGCAGAGACAAAGGTCCACACTCCTTTTAAAACTTTAAACCCCTGAGCCTGCTCATCCCTTTCCTTCACTAGGCCGTGGACATTCCACTTCTGCCTCCTGCCAGTCCTCTGGCTTCATTATAAAAAGAAAAGAATTTATTTTTAAAAAGGTGGTTCTTTTTTTTAAAAGTTTTATACAGTTCAGAGATACAGAATCAAAGAATTAAAGCCCTCAGCTAGAGATTTAAAAAAAAAAATGCAACAAATGAAACTGAGTTATAGATTGTTTCCTTCCTTCTCCTCTAAATTTGCTTTAAAATACCAATTGAGGCCAGGCAGATCTGTAACGACCACTTTCCGGTAGAGGGAACGATGGAAACATCTTAACCTAGCCCAGAATTTGTGGGGCAGTACATGGGAAAGACTGCTTCAAGAAACCCCGAGCCCAGAATGTCAGGATTTGATCGGCTAAACGTGGTTCCCTTCGGTGGGAATTCCGGTTTGGCCTCTCAGGTCAGGCCCAGGCAGCCCTAGGTATAGTTGACACCTGGTGTTACGCTTACGGGGAACTGCTCCGTAGGACAAAGTGAGTCTGACTCTGGAAGAGCAGGAAGGCATTAGACCACGATAACCCCAGGCCTGGAGACCTGCAGGCCTCTCCCCCAGCAGGGGGGATACAGTCAGCTCCAGACTGGTCCGTACCGATAACCCTCTCTTGGGATATCGTCGTCTTACCTGCCAGTCGGGGAGGTGATCTGTCTGTGGAGGAAGGGGCTCTGGCCTGGAAACCAGGAGGATAGGTCTCTATTTCTGCTCCAGAACTGCCAGTGTGACACCTGGCAGAGTCTTATGTAGGGGGCTCAGTGTCCTTACCTGTGACTAAAGTTTTTTAAATTATTCTAAGACTCCTTCCAGCTGTTTTTCTAATGATGAGAGTAGAAGATGGTCCAGGAAAGGACAGACCTGAGGCCAGTTCATTTTGAGCTGTTCTTTTTTTTTTTTTTTAATTTTATTTATTTATTTGACAGAGAGATCATAAGTAGGCAGAGAGGCAGGCAGAGAGAGGGGGAAGCAGGCCCCCTGCTGAGCAGAGAGCCCGATGCGGGGCTCGATTCCAGGACCCCAAGATCATGACCCAAGCCGAAGGCAGAGGCTTTAACCCACTGAGCCACCCCGGCGCCCTTTGAGCTGTTCCGAAGAGAAAGAATGGGGATGATAAGGAGAAGTACAGTTTCAGTTTGCAGACCCACCCAAGTTCTCATGAAGGCGTCCTGGTTGTAGTTCAGAGACAGAAGGATTATTCTAGTTGCAAGTGGGAGATGGAAGAATTGCTTAAGGGAGTTCTCGTGGAGCCAAAACTCTGTCTAGAAACTGCTTCCTTTGGTTCTTGCCTTCTCGGGAACGGCAAAGCCAGCTGTGGCGCTTACTGGATACGTTTCCTTTGTTGACGTAGTAACTCATCACGTCCTCCAGCAAATGGTTTCTTGTCAACCAGGCGCAAGAGAGCTTGTCCCTGTTGGAAATCCGTGGTGAATGAGCTGAGGAGGGGGCAGCTGGTGTGGAGTGTGTGTATTTATCTGTATTCTTTTCCATAGGTACCATTAAATTTGTCTGGCTTAATTTAATGGCAACTTCTGGGAGCTGCAGAGGCTGTAAAGGGCGAGGGTAAGGTTTTTGTCATCTGTTCAGGCTCCTCTCCTTCCACTGGAACGTCCTCATTCCCCCTCTCCCTTCAGCCTCTTCCCTTTGCCAACCTGTATGTATGTTCTACCGCCTCCTCTCGATTTTCTCCTCCCCCTTGTGTTTTTTCTTCTGCCTCTCAACCTCCTTTCCTTCCAGGTCGTTTGAGTCCAAGTTGAAGTAGGCAGCTGGTGTTACCCACTCTCTCTCCCTGGGGGGCCCAATCTGTGTAATCAGTGCTAGGGGCTTTATTCTAACACTCTGGAACCTCTTTTCTTGTTTTTCTTTGTTTTGTTTTGTTTCCTTTTTTGTTTTTGTTTTTCTCTTCTGTTTCCGTGTAGGTCTCTTTAGTCAGCCTTATAGCTAATGCCCTGGGCTACTCGGAACTAGGTGCCATAAAGTCCCTTAGGACCCTAAGAGCTTTGAGACCCTTAAGAGCCTTATCACGATTTGAAGGGATGAGGGTAAGATACTAAGAGCAGCTGATCCTTCTGCATGCCGATGGAAACTGTTTACGCATGCTAGAACTGATCACACGGTGGGAAGATCATTCAGACACGATCTGTGATGCAGCTGCTGATTTGATCCTCCACTCCCTCCCCGCACCTGCCCGGTGCGAGGGGGTCGCATCAAGCTGCCTCATCACATTAATATGGGCCCCGCCCCAACAGCGTGCCATCGCAGAACATGTTAACGCTGGCTATTCTCATTTGGCCTGGCTTACCTGTAGCACTCGGGGCGGCTTTCTGGGCTGTTGATTCAATAGGGAGAATCACCAGGTGCAAAGAAGGGGAATTGTAACCCACGGCCCCACGGAAAAGCAGAGACCGCAGGCAGGGCGAGTGCTGTATAAGGCATCAGCCAGGTGGGGGCTGTGGCCTTGCCGTCACTGAGAATGCAGCTGAGAAGGGGCTAGAAGGCATGATGGCAGGCCTGGAATTGGGAATGGAACAGAATTTGGCATCGCTCTGGGAAAAGAAATACTTTTCTTTCTATTTTGATTCCTCTTATTGCACCTTGTTGTTCTCAGCCCAGTCCCATAAGGACTGGCAGCCTCTGTCTGATAGCAAAGCTTTCCTCCTCACCCCTGACCCCTCTGCCCACGCTGTATGGTCCCCTACCCTGACACCGTCAAAATAACAATCAGCTATGACGCCAGATGACTTCTCCACTAGTTCTGAAATTTCTGGACACCTGCCATTCCTGCTTTGGTGATATTCCACCCAGACCCAAACAGGGCAAGGTGCTGTCACCCTGCCAACTTAGAAACAAGGCTCCCTCTTTTGGTGCCCTTTTGTTGTCTCTCTTGGTTAAAAAAAAAAAAAATGTGCATGTGTGTGCGTGCGCGTGCGTACACACACACATGCTAAAAAGTCAATTTCCTAAAATCAAGTGGGCAACTGGCTCTTCGTGGTAATAGTTGTCCCATGGTAACAGAGAGGTCTGTTATACTTAACGAGACCAAGAAAACTCATTTCCATTCAGATGTTGAATACATGCAGGAGAGCAAACCAGAGGATGTTTTTAAATGTCAAATATCAGCATGTAGGAATGAAAATTATATGGTTTCAGTGGTCCCCAGGAAGCAAGACTGAGTGGAGGAACTAGGTACCAGGACAGAGCTGCTCCATCCATCCCTCATCTGTGATCCCTGGCCACTGCTCCACAGAACTCCCCCCAGTTGTACAGGAAGGTGAACACTTCACGGCGCCCTGGAAATCGTGTTTTGTTAGTTTCTTTGGAAAGATGCTTTTCGCCACCAGTTGTGTGTTTGCTGTAGCACAGTCACGGTTCGGTTTACTGCATATAAGCTTTCTGCAACCTGGGTGAAACCGTCTGCAGGAAGGTCAGTCAGGTCCACGGCAACACAGAGTGCTTTCAATTTAAAAAACAAGGCAAAACTTGGGAGTCTAAGTCTTTCTCCCAGAAATAAGAGATTTCAGAATGTGTGCAGGGATGACCTCTGTGAGGTGCAGGCTAGACTGACGGAGAGAGAAACGACATGCCCATGCCGGGTCTTTAGACGTGGGATTACCATGCTCTCCCCTCCCCCGCCTTCCCACTTTTTCAGAAAGGGCTAGTAAAACTTTTTTCCCAAGTCCTACCAGTTCTGTTTAGAGCGTTGATCACCTATGTTGGAGAGCGAAACTGAGGAGTAACAGAAGGCTGTTGGAGACAGTACTGGGCACATTGTAGCCACCTCTGTAGCCGGTGCTCCTCCCCACCCCGCGGCAGTGATCCCGGACCTCCTAAAGCCAGACTGGTAGTACCTAAAGGAAGCCCAAGAAAAAATGCCCAGCTGACACTTGCTTCTACCTTTCTCCACCGGGATGCTCGTTACTGTCAGTCCCCGCCCGTGGCAGAAGTTGTCCCCGGTGACGAGTCAGGGCCAGTTTGCTCATAAGGAGGTTTTTGAGTCCCCTGGACTCAGGGGCCCTTTGGGTGGTCACACCTCTTCCCTTCAGCCCAGCCCCCTTTCCTCACCTTTTCTTGGGCTCACCATTTCCATTCCCCGAAAATTTCTAGTTGCCAACTTCCAAGTAGCTTAGGGATCCAGAGGTCCAGAAGCGGTGATCAGAGCGGCAGAAAGTTTTCTTTGAAAAAGCATGAGAAAGTGAAACTTCTACATCAAGGTTTTTTTCAACAAAGATAATATGAGCAAAAACCAGTGTGAACCCAAAGCCAGAATTTCAAACAGTGAGTGTTCAAGAAGGGAGACTGTGGTGGAGGAGGGGCCCTTGGTCTGGCTGGCTCCTGTCTGCCATCGGCACTGACCACTTCCGGCCGGGCAGGGGAGAGGGCTTGGGACCCAGACCTGTGCGCAGCTTCCCAGCCCCTCCGTGAAAGTATAACTGCTGGAAGGAAAGATTGAATCGGCCTGAGCTAACAGTCAGCTTCCCAGCGATACACAGGATTAGGTACATGCATTTTATTTCAAGGTTACTTTTCTCCGGGGCCATATGTTTTCCATTTTGTGGTTCGGATTCTTACATACACCCACACCGAGCACTTACTCTTAGAAAATGCTAACTAGGAACTCTTCACAAACTGAGCAGCATCAATGCAGGTGGGCTCAGCCGTCACGGTGCTGCTCCAATGGCCGGCTCAGACCTCCGCTTGGGGGGGAACACACGGCACTAGCCTGTCCTGGGACACTGACTTTCGTTCCTCCCCTCTCCTCAATCCAAACACCGGGAAACTGCAACACTCATGCTATTGGCAAAGGAACACTTACTGTAGTTCTTTGCTTTTCTCTCCTCCATAGTAATCTTCATTTAAAGATTTCGCTGTGCTATTCAGTTTTTGAGGGTATATAATGCTATGAAACATGCATGCCTTTTTGTTGATTGTCAGTACATAGTTGTCCATTAAAGCCATGTTCCCTCTGCCAGATGTTAAAAGCTATTTGACAGATTTTATAGCACTTAATGAACAGTAATGTTCCAGACATTATGAGAAGACAATGCGCTACGAATTCATAGCCATTGGAATTTTTTCATTAGTTAAGTGAGATTTGAAGCAATCATTAAATATAAATGTCGATTGGAGAAAGTAACTTTATAGATTGCTAGACCCAAGCTTTGAGTAATATTTCTATACCTAATTTTGCACAATGAATTTTATCATAACTAAAAGCAATGTAAAATAACTTGAGAGTTATTAGGGACCAATTCAGGAAGTGACTGCCTCTGGAAACTTGAATTACCATATGCACTTACCTATAGTGTGAGAGTTTAAGAAAGCATGGTTTTTTGCCCTTTGGTCACTGAGAATGTCAGCACAATGACAATTAAATATGGAGCACAGTTAAATAATTTTCATTACTAGCTAATAGCTACAGCCAGGAAGAATTATTAGTAAATTTCATCAGCTGTTACTGTTTTATTCATAAAGCTAAGCTAAGAAGTTTTTCTTTGGTTATAATTAATCAAAAGTACATTTATATCATATAAGTACATTAGATTTTATAGGATTTTTATGTCCTACATATCAGAGAATAAGGCTCAGTAAATACTTTTGTGTATTGATTCTTTCGATCAGATCTATGAGTATAAAAGTGGCAAGAGGTCATTTAGTTAATTAGCTAATTCTTCCCTACTCTAAATATTACCCCATATTTAACTGTAACATGTAACACTATGTAGGACAGGTTAGGCTGGGCTAAGATAATCAGAAGAGTTCCTAGAGGAGGAACTGAATTGAGACAAAAAGAAGCATTTCTAGGTTTCAAATCTTTCGGGGGCCTACTTCCCTGTTGCACACTTGTGATGGTCTATTAGGAGGTCATGATCTCTCCCCTAAGCTCTGCTGCAAAATGCTGTCACATAGACTTGAGCTTTTGAATCTCGGTAATCTACTCTTACCGTCTGAGAAATGATTACTCCATTTGTGGATCATCCTCCTTTTGCCTGTTCTCTTGCGCATTTCATTGCTTTCTGGTGCTCCACCAAAGGGTGAGCAACTGTAGAACAAGGAGGTAAAATTCAAATCTAATCACTTGACAAATTTGGTAGTATCAATCAATTAATCAATCACTCTCCAAAATAACTTGGAGAATTTTCCAGATTTCAGATATTCCGGCTTTCCTCCATCAAAGTAATGAACCATTGAAGGATAACCATTTATACTAATGACAGAGCTATTAAATCTAGAAGAGATTTCTTGGTCTAAGAATTAAGAAATAACTACCTCTCAATCTAAAGGCCTTCATATATGAATCGGGGAAACACAAAACTAGTATTTTAATCTAAAGAAGAGTGACTCCTTTGCAGAATATCATTGCCTTTGGTGACCCTGAGTTGGGCTCAAACAGAGCCCAGAGCTGCCCCCTGGCGTTCCTTCCACAGCACAGCCCTGTGGGCCCCTTAGATGCCGTGCATATTGGCAGTGTGTGTGTCCTGCCTCTTCCCCGCACTGAAAAACTGATGCTGGAACATGGTGACACTTCTCCCCTCCTCTAACAAAACGTTAGAAAGCTGCGTTTTATTTTAACTCCATGTTACTTTTCCTAGGATATTAGAAAAAGGAAGACACAGTCTTCCCACTTTAGGGTCACCTTTCTGGGCCTTAGCAGCCCCACTTAAGACAACAGCAAGTGAGAATCAGGGCAGAATGAACACCAGCCTTATTTTCTGTACCTCGCCCTCCCCGCCCACCCCAAAATGCTATTTTCGTAAGTCCTTTGAACTCCTCTACTGAAAATTGCCGCCACAGTGGAAGTGTTGTCTAGCTACTCTCACCTATAGTGTGAATCAAAAAATCGAAGTTAAAAACAACCCAGAAACTTTGATTCCTGAAGAGGTTTTTTTCCCTTTGCTTTTTCTTCATTCCTGAGCTTACCCGCAGTCAGTGATTTTTAACAGTATGTCACTTTTGGGGTTTCAAGAGCAGTGATGATAACCCAGAACGCTTCAGAAAACGTAAATCATTCCTATTCCTATTACATTGTGAGGAGTCAAGTCCAGCCCTGGATTGAGCAGAGAGACATCAGTCAGCATTAGCCAAACAGGAGCGACTCTTGCATTCAGAAGCCTACAAAGTCAGGGCAAAAAAAAAAAGGCTGAAGAAGAATAATGAAACTTGAGCGAAAAATACATCTGTTCAGATTTATTTCATTCAGTTTGGTAGAGGGAATATAGCTTTTTTTTTTTCTTGAGCCTGCAAAATATGCATGCTCAGCTATTGCCTGAAAAAAGTTAACTGGCCTTGCATAAAAGAGACTTCGTGTACCATTGACTGATTCCCTGCTAACCCCAAAGGGTAGTTCTCTGTGATCTTGAACAATCCTACCTTGTTTTGCAGAGGGGGGAATGTCTGTTGAAAGGCAACTGGTGAGCTCAAAATCAGATTTCCCCCGGGGGGGACATGTTTTATGAGTTGGCAAGGAGGGAGATTAGACTAAAAAATAATTTTTTCAGTCCCAGGTTGGAGCCTGGGGGGAGAAGACCTAGGTCAACTGGGGCAGGGGAATTCATGTTAAATGAAATCAATATTAAGGAATTTACTAGTATTCCTCAAAATACAGTTTAAAGATTTAGAAAATGTTGGTCCTACTTGTGGATCGGTCCAGCTACTCTAATTCCAAAGGGGGCATAACGTTTTTGTAGCAAGAACAAGCCATGCAGTATCATTCCCCTCCTGGAAATCAAAAGAGTGTGCTTGCCCATACTGCCTCCCAACACTCAGCAACCTCCCCCTTCCAATGCAGGTGGTGGTGAATGCCTTGGTGGGCGCCATCCCCTCCATCATGAATGTGCTGCTGGTGTGTCTCATCTTCTGGCTGATTTTCAGCATCATGGGAGTTAACCTGTTTGCGGGGAAGTATCACTACTGCTTTAATGAGACCTCTGAAATCCGATTTGAAATTGAAGTTGTCAACAATAAAACTGAGTGTGAAAAGCTCATGGAGGGGAACAACACAGAAATCAGGTGGAAGAACGTGAAGATCAACTTTGACAACGTTGGGGCAGGCTACCTGGCGCTTCTTCAAGTGGTAAGCGTTGCTGTTTTTGTCAGTCCTCTGATAATTCAGACAGCTGGCAGATCCTATACCTAGAATCAGGAGCAGCTACACTCAGTGAACTAAAGAAAAGAATATGGCAGTGCTGGGATGCTGCCCTCCTGTCAGCCCAAGCCCAGAGAAAGCTCTCAAATTAACATGTCACAGTAAGAAAGGATTTATTTTAATTATGTAGCACACCATCGTGTCTAGTTTTCTCTTCCACGCTCACCAGTTTTTTGGAATGTTTGACAAGATGGTACGCTGCAATGAAAGCTCCTGGGCTTTGGCGTCATACAGATGTAGGTTTGAGCCATACTGTGATGTTCATTGCATATGTAACCTTGAACAAATGACTCAACTTCCCCACGTCTGTTTCTTCATCTGTTAAATGTCAGTGATAATACTTTGCACTGTTGCTAAGAGGATTCATAATAACTTATGAAAATTTCTGAGAACAATGCCTGGCACACAGCAGTGCTTAATTGATGGCGTTTTGCTGTTAGATATGTTTGTTACTCTTACAAGCATGCCTGCATTGTACAGTCGTTGGGAGGACTGAATGCCGGAATGCATAAGCACTTACTGTTAGTGAGTGTTAGGTGGCAAAGTTAATCGGATGAGCTTTATCCTACTCCAGAGTCTCTTGTTGTTTTATCGCAGTTGGAGAAACTGGACCCACAAACTAAATCTGAGTTGGAGCAGCTCCGGGAGACCAGTGCACATCAGTCAGCCAGTTAGACATTGTATTCAGAGACCCCACCTTGCACGACGTGCTGCGCTTGGCACTACTAGGGCCATCTGATGTATAAAAGACCACTGTGCCCTGAAAAAACTTTGACTCTGATTGAATAAATAAAACAAATGGGACAAAAAGAAAACAGAGAACACTGAATTGCTAAGCACTATGTGTTTCCAAAATCAGGGGAGGTATAGTAGAAGGAAGGAGAGTGCGATATGAAGCCAGGACTGCCATTGCTTTAGGCTAAATGCAGATGGTAAGGGGGAAAGTTCTGGCCCTTGTGTTTTGGGTCTTGTCTCTTTAACTGCAACTTAGAAGTGTTCAGACCCCCGTTGCTTATTTAACACTATGGTAAAAAATGACTTGGTGGTGGTAGGTTACGTTCTCAGTAGCCTCCGTGGATTCCTGACACTCATTCATAAATACCAGTTTGCCCTAGCTTTGGGCAACCCTCTCAGGCCCATTTTAAAGACCTTTTATGAGAGTATTGATCCGGTTACCATTGTCAACATGTCTCTCTGCCAAACTTTGATGTTATTTCCAGGGGCTTAGACAAGGCTCCCTCGGGACCTGTGTTAACTAACAGAAAAT
>CM053611.1:56003490-56028613 GCA_028646535.1 Procyon lotor
CCCGCCCCCCCCCCCAACAGGCACAGTCTAATGACTGACTCTGTTTGCCAGGCAACCTTCAAAGGCTGGATGGACATCATGTATGCAGCTGTAGATTCCCGGAAGGTAAGGATACACCTGGCGAAACCACAACCTTGCGACATGGCTAGAAAAAGCAAGCGGCATGGCGGCGCTGACCAAGAAAGAGAGGGTTAGGACACGTATTGCTGGTTTGATTATATATAGCTCACTTTCCTCCTCTCAGTCAGTCGTCAAGCTCTTACACCGCCCGGCCCGGGATAATCAGGCCTTGGTTTTGACCTGGCCCCAGGGGAGCCAACTCCTCTTGCTGCGGACCGGAAGTGCGGCTCCTAAGGGCAGCCCTCCCCTCCCCCCCACCCCCCACCCCCCCCCCCCCACCCCCCACCCAGCCTCGTCATTTGCATAGTCTCCACCTCAGTCGTGATGGGGCGGGGCCTGCCGGCGTGGAGGAGGAGCTCGGCCGGCTGAGAAAGTAGCGCGCCCTCCGCCCAGCTTGTGCGACAGCTCCGGTGGGCAGTTAAGGCTGGTGGCGATGGCATGTCAGATCGCCCGCCTCATCCCACGCCAGGAGCTGATTCTCTCCTTTCCTCTCCGATCCTTTGACAGCCCGACGAGCAGCCTAAGTATGAGGACAATATCTACATGTACATCTACTTTGTCATCTTCATCATCTTCGGCTCCTTCTTCACCCTGAACCTGTTCATTGGTGTCATCATCGATAACTTCAATCAACAAAAGAAAAAGATAGGTCTCCTCCCCTCACTGCCAGTGGCCAGAGCTCAACTCAGATGAGAGGCACTTCTGTCCCCATCTCTAGAAGGAAAATGCCTCTCTTTCTCTAAAATCCTTATTATCACTTCACTATGGCCCTGGCCCCGCTGTACATTAGCGCCACCAACTCCTCCTCGGGAGGGGGGTTTGCTGGATTGCACAGTGTGCTTTACCACATTTCCTTGGCAAACTAACAGTGTCCTAGTACCCAATGTGCTAGCAGTTCTTGAGGCCTTTGTTGGGTGTGGCTTCCCGCGTGGGGAGGCAGGTCAGAGAGGGTCTAGTGACCGGGGTGAGAAGGAAAGCAGCAGCTGAGTAACTGTAGCAAGAAGTAGAAAGTGTCTAGACTTCATGACCAATGGCAATCTCTGGGCACCACTAGTAAACTGGGATTTGAGAGACCATCCTTGGAAAGTTCACTTCCTCATTTGTTCCAGGTGCTTAACAATTTTTCCCAAACAAACTGAGGCACTCCCTCTCATCATCCATTGTAGAAGTCACGTCTGTGTCAAGAAGCTCCCCATGGTGTTTTCTTGCACCAGGACTTCTGAATTTTTAGTATGGTTGAAATAAATGGACCAATAGCCAGGACTTGAAAATCCTTTCATTTTAAAATGTCTTTAGAATTTTTTCAGGAAGTCAAGTCCAAAAAACTGTGTGAACCAGGAGATACAACTGTCTTGAGCATCGCTGCTCTCAAGTGTACCCCTCCCTGAGGGCCCCCAGTAGCATAGTTCCATTTCCTTTGTGCCCAGCCACTGGAGGACCTCAGGAATTCCAAGCTGAATATGAAGGCTGGTGTTTCTTTGAATTAGAATCATTGTCCTAGGTCTCCCTCACTAGGGGGACAACTATTAGCCTGACTGACCTCTGGAAAGATAAAGGGGTCAGGCCCCCCTCAGTTCTTAGGGCTGAACCTTATTAGGGTCCAAACCACAGCGTGTGAGAGCCTATTGTAATTGCTCGTTCTCTTCTTTCTTCCTTTACTTTGGAGGCCAGGACATCTTCATGACGGAAGAACAGAAGAAGTACTACAATGCCATGAAAAAGCTAGGCTCAAAGAAACCCCAGAAACCCATTCCCCGCCCCCTGGTGAGTACAGGCTGAGGGCAGAGTGAGACCCCATATGGCAAATACACTGGTAGGGTTATTGCCAAGGAAAGAAAGGAGTAAGTGATGGGCTGCCTGTGCCCTCTGATCCTCTTGCAGCCATCCCATTCAGAGGATCTGGGGAAGACAGCAGAACAGGGACTAAGGTAGGGGATAACTTTTATATTGTGCTTGACCTTTCCCCTGGACTTCCTTGGGCAGCAGCAGAGAATCAGCCCGTTATAATCACAAAGGCTCTGGCACTGGTAGAAAGATGTTTTAAGAGACATCTTAAAAAAATTGACAAAGGAAAGTGGAAATGAAAGCTGGTCTCTTTCCTCCCACGGCAAGATAGGATGTGGCCACTATCTTCTCAGCGCTCTGCCCAGCAAGTAAGTCTTTGCAAGATAAGGCAGTACCCTGACTGTTTGTGGGAGAAGAGGGTGAAACTAGGAGTGTGATGTCCTGATTTTCTGCCTTGACCTGAACCTTTTGGCAAATAGATTTGGGCACTAGGCTTGCGCTTTGCCTTCTGTTGGTGTTTGGCCTCCAACGTCAGAGGAGAGGCCTGCTCCTGAAGCCACCTTACCCAGCAGAGTGGGACATCACCTCCAGGTTCAAAGTTCCATCTTTTGTAACTTTCATTTAAAGTAACTTTTTATTTAAAAACAGCACAACTCTTAAAAGCTCACCTGGCAGTCTAATTTGTAAAAATAAAAGCAGAGCTACTTTGAACCAAAAGTGGGAGTCCCTGAGCATCTTCCCTACTTAGTGCCACCCCCTGGGCCTGGCACACCCCGCCTCACCAACTTCTGAGGGGAAGGAAGCCCTCAGGCCCCGCAGAACAGTTGGGAAACCAGCAAGTGAAAGTGATCCTCAAAGTAAGCACCAACTTGAGTGCCTAAGTTCTTTAAAAAAAAAAAAAAAATCAGAGAGATCTTAAGAAAGAACATTTTTGGTATTTCTTTGATGTTAGTGCTTCCATTTTGTGATGGAAACGAGACTAAGGAGAATGGAGAGGGTTAACATTTTTGAAGCTCTGTTCGGTCCTTTGCACGCAGGAACCTGAGTGTATTTTCTTCTGCTTTCAAATATAAAAACTTACTGTGGCAGGAGACATTAATAAAGACTGAACAGCACTCATTCAGCAAACAGTTATAGGTCTCCTACTATGTTCCAGGCACTAGGCCCAAAGTGAAGGACACAATTCAGACGCTGTTGTCAAGGTTGCTTTTAATACAGGGGGGATAGGGATGATAAATGAGCAAACCACCACCATATAATGCATAGTGTTGTGAGAAAAAACAACTGGAGGGCCTGACAGAGAATAGGGAGGCTTGGGGCAGGAGATCCACTTCAGTAGAGTAGTCTGAGAAAGCCCCACTAAGGATGGTCTACTTGGGTAGATGAGAAGGAGCCAAGAGTGCTGGGGGAGGATACCCTAGAAAAGCAAATGAGGTTGTAACAGCAGAAAGCATCAGTGTGGCCAGGTGGTGGCGGGCTAGAGGAAGGGGCATGAGATGAGCTGGATTTGACGGTGGGAGGCATCTCTAAATCAGGCTAGCAATAAGAATTTTGTTGCAAGCCCAATTAGAAACTGTTGAAAGGTTTTAAGTAGAAGCGGGATAGGATCCATTTATGTTTTTCAATAATCACGCTTGCTACTCTGGAGACGACGCTGAGCAAGACAGGTGGCAGGGACATCAGAGACTCTTCCAGAAGTCCAAATAGAAGATGGCGGGGCTTGGGCTGGTGTATGGCCCACAGAAGCAGGATCAAGTGGGTGAATTCGGAAGAATCACTAGGACCCGCAGTGCAAGCGATGGGGGATGAGGGAGAAGAAAGTGACAAGGGTGACCCTCGGGTTTCTGCCTTGGCGACCGGGTGGACGATTGAGATGGGAGAGGAGCGGGTTGGGTGAGAAGCAGGAAAAGGACTTTTAGGTTGGAGATGCTTATGAGTCAACAAGGAGAGATGCCGAGAAAGCAACATGGGTGTTCTGAGGAAAGAAGTTGAAAAACTGAAGTACACAGACACCATGTACACAGTAGAAATAGCTGAGCTCTTCTGGGGAGACAGTGTGGACACAGAAGAGATGAGGTCAGGGCAGACATGGCCGGCAAACAAGGCTGAACAGGGGCAACTGGCAAGTTGGGAAGACCTTCAGAAGCGTGTGACGACATAGACACAAAAGAGAAGAGGGCCAGTGTCAGAAAACCTTGGGGAAGGTAACACTGATGTCAGGGTCTGCCCCTGCTCCTGGCATCCTGCCAGAGGGACAGCAAAGAGCCGGCCAGGGTTGCAGAAGAGAGAGGCGATGCAGCTACCGTGGTCTGCTCAAGGAGGCTCTCATGAATCCTCTCATGTCTTTCCTCCCCCTCCTATCCCCAGAACAAAATCCAAGGCATCATCTTTGACTTTGTCACGCAACAAGCCTTTGATATCGTTATCATGATGCTCATCTGCCTTAACATGGTGACCATGATGGTGGAGACAGATACGCAGAGCAAGCAGATGGAAAACATCCTCTACTGGATTAACCTGGTCTTCGTCATCTTCTTCACCTGTGAGTGTGTGCTCAAAATGTTTGCCTTGAGGCACTACTACTTCACCATTGGCTGGAACATCTTTGACTTCGTGGTAGTCATCCTCTCCATTGTGGGTAAGTGGGACGGGCAGGGGAGGACGCAGGGTGCCTGCTGGGCCTTGAGCATGGGAGTCCTGGGCGAGCGGCCAGTTCCACGGTGTCAAGTGCAGGCCCAGGGCTCTCATGGTGGAAGCCCACGTGCATCTCTAAGTCATCTCATGGGCCCGCCCAGTAGGTCACGTGGTCAGTGAGTTTCTACTGAGTGTTCATAGTCGTCTTGGATTAGAAATGCCCTGGTCAAAGGGGGAAAATGATATAGATTTGGCTCTTGCTTCTGAGGAGTTTAAAGTTAGCAGGAAGGTAGAAAGAACTCGGGCTGCAGTTGCAGTATAATGTGGAAAAAGGAAGGGTAAGAGATTTTTCTGTTGGATACTAATGAAAGTGGTCTAAGAACATTCTGGTGGGGACAGCTGGGCTCATTTTACTGAGGTTTTACTGTGTGCCAGGCATAGTTCTTCACTAGCGTGATCTCGTTTGATCCAATGACAGCCCAGGAAGCAGGCTATTTTTTAATCTTCTGTGTGTCCAAGGTCACCCAGCTAGGAGGTGGCAGAGGCGGAACTCAGATTGGATCTTAACGGCAACTGTGTGACATTTTGCTTCAACCTAAAGGCATGGGAGGGGTGATACCCTGGCAGGCAGAGGAAATGCTGGCCTATCCATTGGCCTCCCAAAACTTATTTCCTTGCCTTCCTAAAAGGCACCTCAATGGTGAAACACTGGCTTGGCTCCAAGTAGGTTTAACTGCTGTAGGCTGGCAGAGGGAGTGTGCTCGAGGCCCGCAGGAACCAGCCCCAGCGCCGGTGGCCAGGCTGGCTGAGCAAGGTGGTGACCGGGGGTGACTGAGGGCAGCTGGCTCTCCCCTTGGCCTGCGCTAGTTTCTGGTTTTCTCATTGTCTGCTGGAGCAGCACGTCTGAAGGTGTGTTGCTACATGGAGCGCTATTCTCATACATCTCCCCCCAGGAAAGGAAATCCATGGTGAAATTACTCTGGGCAACACTATATATGGAATTTCCCTTTGGAGAGTCACAGACCACAGTAGCCTATAGAAGGGTCTTGGAAGTCCTACAGTAAAGAATGGTTGAACACACCATCCTACCTCTATTTTGATCACAGCACCCTTTTTTCAAATAATAATAATGGTATCTCGTGTTTTAATGAAACATACTATGTGCCGGTCACCATTCTAAGTGCTTCACTAGTTATAATTCCTGGAGTCCTCACAACAACCTTCTAAGTACCACGAGGAACTGAGGCACAGAACAGTGACCAAGACATGAGGCTGGTGAGCGAGTGAGCAGGGGTTCAAGTGCAGCCTCTGACCTCAAATCCACACTCCTAAGCTCCCACAAAACACACTTGGGACAGTGTCACCCTGTCCACTGTTCTTCAGTGTTTCCTGCCTACCCATCATCGAGTGGGCTGGACAACCCACAAACCAAACCATGCCCCCTATTCTCAGATGGTACTCAAAAACAAGGAGGAAGAATAGTTTTGGTGATTAGGCTTTTTATTAAATAGCATTCATTTGTTCAGAAACAAAAGTATAGAAATCATCTTTTTAAATTAAGAGGAGTTGGGGTAACTAGCCCTGGGAGCTCCTAGAGGACCCCTTAAATGGTGTTCCTGCTCCCTGGAATGCTGTCTCCCCATCTTCCTCCCCCTTTTCACCGGGGACAAGTACACGTTCATCAGACAGAACCTTATTCTGGCACCTTCTCCCCGAAGCCTTCCTTGCCCACCAGACATGGAATACAGTAGTCCAGACACCACCTGCCTTCTTACGGTCATGGGTTATGACTTACTTGAGATGCAAAAAGAAGAGAGCTGAGAATTCATCTTGGATGCTGGCTGAGGTAGACGTTTTCTTGAAAGCTCAAATACCCCATGGAATTCTAACTCTCGAAGATGCTCCAAGAGGCTGTCCGACCTCCTCTGTGAACTTACTGCATCTTGTCCCTTGCTGAAATCCTATGTTGAAAAAGAGTCACGCATAATGAGTTTGACTAATCGCAAGGACGCCTTTATGGAGGAATGGATGGGGGAGTGGAAGCCTAAAATGGTTGTTGTTACTCTGATATGTCTCCAGTTAGACACCTCTTTGAGCTTTAGACGGAGGAGGAAAGCAAACAAACAGAAAACAAAAGATTTTTATCCTACCTTAAAAAGTTCAGTGGGGCGCCTGGGTGGCTCAGTCAGTTAAGCATTTAACTCGTGATCTCGACTCAGGTCATGATCTCTGGGCCGTGGGATCTAGCGCGGAATCAAGCTCCGCATCAAGGCTCCGTGCTCAGCAGGGAGTCTGCTTGAGATTCTCTTTCTAAACTAAATAAATAAATCCTTTTAAGAAAAGAAAAGGGCAGGGGGAGCTCAAATAAGGAGCTTGCCTAGCCTTCTACAGTTCATTATCCTGGTATTTGTGAGCCCTTAGGGTTGAAAGATACTTCCTTATTCAAAGTGAATCCTTCCTGTCCTTGGAAGCTCGTGTTGTCTCTGCAGGGCCTCGACAGCAGGAGCAGGCGCTGAAGGAAGAGTGCACGTCGTTGCCTTCCCTTCAGCTGCCACATCACAACCTTTGTGTGCCTTCTCCCTCCTAGGGCCCTCCACCGGGCCCCTATGATTGCTCTGCAGTATTCAGGGCAAGCGGTCTGGCTGAGGTGGACCCCTAGGTAAACGTAAACAGAGAAAGGCCCTCTAGATTCACGTGGTCACCCTCCCCTTTTATATCCTACTTATGCCTTGACGTTTCTCTCTGCTGATGCTGTTGCTGATTTATGGCTTTCAACACAAAATCGAGCAGCTCTGAGTGAAAAGCCATTCCTGAGGGGTTCCCTCTGGTTTTCTCGGCTACTTTGGCAGGGTAGGGACATGGGACAATAAGAAACCAAAAATGCTTTTTCAGAGCCAGGAAGAAGATACTTTGAAAATCCGTGGCATAGAGGAATAACCAGGACGCCACAGACTAGGGTCACGAGGTCCTGGGTGGCGCCGGGCCCTCCCATTCACTGTTTGCGGATATGGAAATCTGCTAGCGTTCCGGAAAGGAATCAGTAATACCTCGGAAAGTCATACACGCGCAAAACTGAGAAAAAGCTAATTGTTCTTGAGTGGGAAAGCAGATAAATGAGGACGTGTTCGTGAAATGAAATACCGTTCAACCATAAAGATGAATAATCCAGAATTAGTGTAACACCAGATGTAACCACCAATCTCACAGACGTAATGCAAAGTCTCAAAATTAAGTTAGAGATCTGAAACCTTGTTCTACAAAGATACAGTATAATTCTTTCAACACAGTAGGATGCTAGGATGCTATCTATCTATCTGTGAGAGCTATGAGCTCATCCGTAGTGAAATTGTGAAGAAACTGGAATGATACTCCGCCCCCTCCAGGATGGTGGTAGAAGAGAGGAAGCAAATTTGGTAAAAACACTTGCATCTATTCAATCTGGATGTGAAGTGCATAGATGTCTATGTTATTCTTTTCTCTGCTTTTCCATACGTTTGAAACAGGGGATTTTCTTTTTTCATCAGGAGAGTCCCGATGGAATGGTAAGGCGCTCATCCTATGAAGCCCTTTGAACATAAGGGCTCCAGTGCCAGGTGACCTAAGAGAAAGGGGTCTCCAGTCTCAGTTAACATTTCTTCTTCTGTCCTCTTCTTAGGAATGTTCCTGGCTGATATAATTGAGAAATACTTTGTTTCCCCGACCCTATTCCGAGTCATCCGATTGGCCCGTATCGGGCGCATCTTGCGTCTGATCAAAGGTGCCAAAGGGATTCGGACCCTGCTCTTTGCCTTAATGATGTCCTTGCCGGCTCTGTTCAACATTGGCCTTCTGCTCTTCCTGGTCATGTTCATCTTCTCCATCTTTGGGATGTCCAATTTCGCGTATGTGAAGCATGAGGCTGGCATCGATGACATGTTCAACTTTGAGACCTTTGGCAACAGCATGATCTGCCTGTTTCAGATCACGACCTCGGCTGGCTGGGATGGCCTGCTGCTGCCCATCCTAAACCGCCCCCCTGACTGCAATCTGGATAAGGAGCACCCGGGGAGTGGCTTCAAGGGCGACTGCGGGAATCCCTCCGTGGGCATCTTCTTCTTTGTAAGCTACATCATCATCTCCTTCCTGATCGTTGTGAACATGTACATCGCCATCATCTTGGAGAACTTCAGTGTAGCCACGGAGGAAAGTGCCGACCCTCTGAGTGAGGACGACTTTGAGACCTTCTACGAGATCTGGGAGAAGTTTGACCCCGATGCCACCCAGTTCATCGAGTACTGTAAGCTGGCAGACTTTGCGGATGCCTTGGAGCACCCTCTCCGCGTGCCCAAGCCCAACACCATCGAGCTCATTGCCATGGACCTGCCCATGGTCAGCGGGGACCGCATCCACTGCTTGGACATCCTTTTTGCCTTCACCAAGCGGGTCCTGGGAGACAGCGGGGAGTTGGACATCCTCCGGCAGCAGATGGAGGAGAGGTTCGTGGCGTCCAATCCTTCCAAAGTGTCTTACGAGCCCATCACGACCACACTGCGGCGCAAGCAGGAGGAGGTGTCGGCCGTGGTCCTTCAGCGCGCCTACCGGGGACATTTAGCGAGGCGGGGCTTCATTTGCAAAAAGACCACTTCCAATAAGCTGGAGAACGGAGGCGCGCACCGGGAGAAAAAGGAGAGCACCCCGTCCACGGCCTCCCTCCCGTCCTACGACAGTGTAACTAAGCCTGAGAAGGAGAAACAGCAACGGGCAGAGGAAGGAAGAAGGGAAAGGGCCAGAAGACAAAAAGAGGTCAGAGAATCCAAGTGTTAGAGGAAAGCAGAAATTAAATATTGTACAGATGTAAAACTGGCAAGCGAAAGATTGTTTACAAACTTCCTGAATCTTCTCAATGCAGAACAGCTGTGGAGACACTTGAACTGAAGATCTATACCAAACGTAGTCTGCTTACCATGTAACACGGTTGCATCTCGAGCAGTGACCTGCCAAGGGCCAAGGACCCTGCTCCCCGGACTCACGGATTTTCTAACGCTTGGGCAGGTGGTTACTGCATGTTCCACATCAGTCAATGCAACTTAGGACAAAACCAACAGGATACAAAAACCAGAGGAGAGGCTGCCGGGACCAGCACATTTCCATGGCAGCCAAAGGGATTTTATTTTTTCATTTTGGTGATTCTCAGAAGCAGAAAGCATCACTTTAAAAGTTTGTTTGTTCATGCAAACTGTATTTGCATTCTTACATTAGTTAAGCTAAGCAGCAAAAAGAAAAACACACACACACACACACACACACACATACACACACACTCACTCGCATCTAGCCCGTGGCATTCAACTGTCAGTTTCTTTGACATAAACCGCATCTTCTCCACATGGGCTTCACGTGGTTTGGAGATGGGTGGGGGAAACAATCAGGTTTCTTCAGGCTGAGGAGGACTTGCTCAGGCCGATTCCAAACATTGTGCTCGTTCAATGCGTAGAAATGATTTGCATGATGGCATGCCGTGATCAGAAGTCATGCATGAGAACCATACACCACAGGACACTACTAATCCTGTCCCCTGCACTGGGTCAGCCTTCAGCCGGGACCCAGCCCTGCACCGTTCACTGTATTTGGAGGGAAAAAAAATGGTAAGAGTTCCATACCCGCTGCAATTCCTTATGAATTCTTAGAAGTCTTTCATACACCTTCTGGGTAGGGAAACATAACCAACCAATTGACCGCCACCACCACCCACAAAAAACAACCCCCATCCAACAAGCAGATGGATCCGTTGTGTGTATATGTTTAACAGACATCTCTAACATACAGCCATTGTTGCACATTTCGAAAGATGAACTATTTAAATGCTGCTCTGTGTCCCTTCCATGGGGAAACTCTGATCTCGAATGGCTTGTATTAATAATGTCACTGTACAACCAAATCCTAGGGCTAAAAACAAAAAACTCAAAAAAAACAAAAAACAAAAAAAACAAAAACAAGTTCACTTGTATTGCAATATTTATGATGATTGTTTAGCCTTCATACTGGAGAACTGACACTTACTCGGGGCAGAGATAAACGTGCTACTCAAAGTGGCGCGTTATCTCTAGGGGGCAATTTGGGGAACTGAAAACACACTTTCACAGGGGGGTTGGGGTGCTCACTTCATCCAGTGTCCTGTCCTTCTGCACTATGGCTTTCTCCCGGCTCGGGTCCAGCTGGAGAGGGGTGCAGATCTTCCCAACGGGCCTCTCCCCTCTACAGAGGGCTTGTCGCCAGCTCACACACTGCATGATTCCTCTTGCCTCCATCTCATTTTTGCACCAAGCGGGGCTTCCCTTACCTACAGAGCTGGGTGAGGGCAGCGGCCCTGGGGGCTGTGGCGGTGGTTTCTTCCGTGCGTTGTAGAACAGTCACTGGCAGGACCTGAGGGAGAGATGGAGCCACCTCTGAAACAAGCCCACACGGTTTCTTTACTGCACTGATCCCCCCCATGAGACAGCGATTTAATGTGAATTCTCTAGCCGTCCCGCTCTCTGCCCTCCCTCCCCCCTCCCAGCCCCGCACCGGTCCCTCTCCGCCAGTTGTGCTATCTGCCTAGCGACCTGCCCGTTGTCCTTGGAAGGTGGCTTTGCGGGGAGCACCGTGTCTTCCGTTCCATCTCCCGCTTTAGGCAAGACAGTTTTTAGTCCAGGGGTCTCTCATCTGATGACTAGCGCTCACAGCCACGACGCTGCACTTGAATGTCAGGAAGTCCGCACAGAGAATGAGGAGAGACTTGAGCATCCGAACCAAATCAGAACAAATTCTTCCTGAACCATAAAACCGAGGGGGACCAAAAGCACCCCGTAATCAGACACACCAGTCTGCCTTGGTGTAGAAGCACTTTGGTGTGATCGCACCGCCCACCTGACTAGTTTTGCATAGAGCAAACCACAGCAAGGCAGCAAGCAGAGCTTCCTCTCTTGTCGGACCGTTAGAAACTGCCCAGCTCTCGTCAGCCTGCTTCTGCGGCCTCCTCCGTAGGACTTTTGTACTCCCCCCGACACCAGGCTGGAAAAGCATTCCTCTCAGTGACCCTGCTAACTGCTAGCACGGATGGATGGTAACATGTACCGGCCACATCGTAAACAGCACACAACAGAAGCTGACCTGTGTGGCTCTTCTTTTTAAGAGAATTATAAATACTGTAATATATCATTTTATTTTATTGGCATGCCTTTTTGTAAATACAAATTATTAACTTATCAGATAGGAAATGGCTTCTGGCTTATGCCATTGTCATGTTTATTTTTATTTTTTATACTTTTCTTTCTTCTTAGAACCTAGATGCTGTCAGCCAATGTACATCCCCAAACCAGACAGACAGACAAAAAATTTTTTATTGCTAATGGTCTTTTCCAAAACAACAAAAAAATATATATATTTTTGTTCCAATGTGCAATAAATTCTAACCACTTCTATGCAAGATTTGGCTAAACTTCATCATTGTTCTTAGGTCTTGAGATGGGCAACAGAGCTATAAGATCCCGCTCGGTACCCCCCAAGCGCTCATGCTAGTGATGTCATTAAGCTACTAGAGCATATTAATGAGATTTTTCTAAGATCTGACCTTTTCCCTCCCCTTCTCCCCGGACCCCCAACAGCTATCTCCTCAGTCACACACACACACACACACACACACCTTGGTATCTGACACCCATCAGCCAGCTTCATAGGGAAGAAGCCACCCCCCACTCTATCTGATGTTTCGACATTTTTTGTTTGTTTGTTTTGAACTTTTCCTACCTTCTTTTCCCTCACCCACCGCCCCTACACCCACCCGCGCGCTCACTCTCTCACCACCGCCCTGCTCCGCACTTCTTTGGTAGTGAATGACACCATCACCAGCAGTTTACACCCGCAGTTAACAGGCATCGAACCGAGTCGGTGACGACGTCTCCGTGCGCCTTCCCCGAGTGGGCAAGTGGCAGTGCTTTGCCAAATATTAACGAAGCCAATCAAAAAGCAGCGGCAGCCACAGTATCACTGCACATATATATATATAGATATATAAATAGAATATAAATATTTATTTTTTGTAGCCAGGTCCTTGGTGCGGTATTTATACTCCACAATCCACCTTGAAAAAAGGACAAAAAGCAAAAAGACACGTGTGATGCTGTTAACTTAAAATGCAGAGCCAAAGCCACTGAGCAGCACCTGACAACAGTTGCTGGTTTGTGCGTGAAAAACACTTTCCCCTCTTCTTTCTTCCCTGAACCTCCTTGTTGCTTTAGGCTGAGGAGACTCCATAATTTAAAGCAGAGGGTGAGAGCCGCGAGAAAAGTCCCCCTTCTCTAAATGAGCCACTTTCGGCATCAGAAGTTGACTGGGGAGAAATAAGCAGAAGCTCCCAGTCAAAGCCCCTGGAACGACAGTGCCCAAAGTTCTTTTCTTCGCCGCCACAGCCGATGTAAACTTGTAAAAGACCACTAGTGAAGATTAGTGTATTAGTGAATGCATGGAGGCCAACACTGCTCTAAATGAGACATGATTAAAAAAAAAAAAAGTACATCACTACTCTAAGCCAAAAGGAAACAAAATAAAAATGACCCTTTTTACTGTACAAGGGAAGCCTGTCTTGGTGTCCATTTGTTGCTTGACTATCCCAATTCTTGAGTCCTGGGAGGGGTCTGGGAATCGGGACCTTAGCCCATTTGGGAAAAGGAGGGGAACAGAAAGGGAGAAAAGTTCTGGCTGAGACGTAAAGATTGGCGTGAAGAGCAAGGTCCCGCCTGCCACCTCCCCCCACCCCGATCCCCCCCTACCTCCTCATTGCATGTGGCGTTCTTCCCCCTCCTGGGCCAGTGCCTCTAGGCCCACGAAACCCCTTCTTCACCAATCCACCTGGCAGAGCCCCCAGAGATGACGTCAGCCAACCCGGCCGGGCTGGCCTCACTTCTGCCTTTTTCACCAGTATGTTAAAACAAACAACAAAAAAATACAAAAAAAAAAAACCCACAAAAAACTGTCCTAGTGCCCCAAAGCTTGGGCAAGCACGGTGCCCGATAGTCTCCACTCTGCTAGCTAAGGCTGGGCCCTGCCCTCCATCACCCCAACATGTACACCAGCAGACCACGGCTGGTCTCGTTCACATTCGTGCAGGGGAGAGGGGCGCCGCTCCCCGCCCTCACCCTGCCCTGCTTTGGGGACATCCCTCTCTAGGCCATGTCTCCCCGTCCAGGAACACTCTCAGGAGGATTTTGAAGTGCCCACTCTAGTCCGCTCCAGTAGCTCCACGCTGGAGAGAGATGGCTGGTAGGTCAGTCCCCATCCTCTTCCCCTCGGCCCCAGCCTCCAGGCCTACTGTGGAGGTGAGATTGCCATGGGTTATGACTTTGTGACTTGAGTCCTGGGCATCTTCTGTAATGATGCCTCTTTCTTTTCTCAGATGTTGCCCAAAGTCTTGCAAAAAGCTTCGTTCATTTTCAGGTACCCCCACCCCCTTAAAGAATCGGCTGCAACTAGCCAGCCAGGGGGACATCAGGAGAGAAGAGGAAGTCTGGGTTGGGAGGGGCCCAAGGTGCGCACAGAAGTCTGTGCTGCGGCTCAGCTCTGTGCTTTCTTGGATTCCCTTTCCAAGATTACCAAGATTTCCTCCATGAAAATGCTCCTGAGGCACCCCCTGCCCCTGCCCCCCACTGCTGTTTGCTGTACATAGAGGCTAAGTGGGGTGGGGTGGGCGGGTGTGCACGTGTGGTGTGTGTGTGTGAAGAATGTATATAGGTAAAGGGGAGCGTGGTCCAGTGGTTCCAGAAAAGGGACAGAACTCCTGTGTTCCATCCCCAGCTCAACCACTGGCTCGCTGTGTGGCCTTGGGCAAGTCACTTAACCTCTCTGTGCCTCAGTTTCCTCATCTGTAAAATGGGGATAATAATACTGACCTACCTCACAGGGGTGTTGTGAGGCTTTAACTAAATGTTTTGTAAAGTGTTTTGAGATACAGAGGCAAAGGCACTAGGGAAGGGCAAAGTATTATTTGGACTTAAGAAAGATGAAATGGTACCATAAATGCTGCTATTCTGAGAGCCATTTTAAACTGCACTGCTCCAACCACCCCCGCTTCTCATCATCAGGACAGCAGGTCGAGAAAATGTCTTTCCTTTCACTTGCTTCTGGGGTTTGTGATTATTCTAGACACTTAATTTTGTTCCCTTGCTGTATCTCCTCCTTCCTTCACCCCCTCGACTTGTTCCCTGTTCCGTTTACGCGGAAATGGCAGAAATGCTTGAGAAATGAGAATGCATAAGTGGATTGGAAGTTTATAGTCTGAAATTTCAATTTTACTTTGTACTGTACATCTTTTTACTTTAGAATTTGCAATAAAGGGTTACGTCAATCTTGTTTTCAACTCTCCTCTTGGACTGGCCTGTCACTCTGTCATTGTTCTCACACCAAAGCCCCTCGGTGAGGGGTGGGCAGGGGGGAGTCAAGCTCTCCCACCCAGCAAGACCCCACAGCTGTGCCCTTCGCCTTCCCCTGCGACAGGGGACAGAGTCTGAGGGCTCACCCAGGCTCAGCTCCTCCGGTGGGCTGGCAGGACCCCAGCCACTCAGGCTGGTGGGAAAGGTGAGGGGCTCCAGGTAGGGTAGGTCTTACTGTCTCCTCCATTTAGGGAGCCCTTGCCTGAGTAGGGCGAGCAGCTTGGCAGCCGCGGCCCCTGAAAATGGGGACACTTCTGGCTGTCCCAGCCCTGCAACTCCAGCGGGGCCTCAGAGTAAACAGAAACTCCCCATCTTGTCCGGCTCCCTTACCGGTGGTCACAGATCGTGCCCTCCGGAGTCCAACTTTGGGCTCAGGCAGCTCTGGGTTCTAAGCCCTGACTATGCCACTAACTAGCTGTGGCCAGTTTTCTTCACGTGTCATGGAGAGCACACCTGCTTTCCCTGGGTTCTGTGGAGTGTATCAAATCATGTAGGTAACTGCTTCGCGCGGGGCCTGGCAGACAGCACTCACTAAGTGGTAGCAGTCTGTGCAAGAATTCCCATGAGAGAAGGCGGCACTGAAGCTGGCCTTCCACCCCGGGGACTCTGGCACCAGGCCCTTCCTCTCCTCCTGGCAGCCCCGTTGGCGATGCGGCCATTTCCAACAAACCAACGCTTGCTCCCTCCTTTGCGTATTTGGTAACGTTTATAACAGGGCGAAGGCGGCTCTCTGCCGGGGCGGCGCTCCCGTCTCACAGCCGGGGACACTGAGGCGAGGGGGGACCCGGCCGGCGCGCGGCCCAGGCCCTCGGCGACGGCGGCTCCAGCAGCTCCGCGGACAGGAGCGGCCTAGCTTCCCCCTCGCCGCGCGCCTGGGCGGATCTGCGCCGGGGAGGGAGGGGGCCGGGACGGACGCCGGGGCCGTCGCCGCCCGTGAACCACAGCGTGAGCACAACGAGCAGCGCCCCGGCGCCCAGCGCCCCCACGAAGCCGGAGAGGAGGCCGAGCGCCAGCGGCCCGACCCAGCCGGCCGGGCTGCGCTCGTAGGGCGCTTGCGGCAGACGCTCCACGATCAGCTGCAGCCCGTCCCAGTCCGGCTCGGAGAGCCAGGCGCGGCGGGGGCGCGGCGGGGCCCGGGGCGCTGCGGCGGGGGCGGGGCGCGGGGCGGGGGCGGGGGCGGGGCCCGCGGGCGGCCGCACGTAGCGCTGGCCGAACTTGCGCAGCTGCAGCGTCGCCTGCTGGTGGAGGTTTTTGCCCAGCTCCCGGGCCACGTCGGGGCGGCCGCTGCGCCGCAGGGCCCGGGCCACGCGGTCCCAAGACAGGGTGGAGGCCTCGGCCGCCAACCAGGCCGCCAGCCCCTCCCGGCAGCCGTCTGACACCTCCGCGGGCTCGGCCGCCGCCCGCCGCCGCCGCCACAGCCGGCCTCGCCGCGCGGACGTGGGTCCCGGCGTCTCGGCGCGGGCCAGCCGGTCCTCAGACAGCCGGGCCAGTTCGGCCTCGACGTCCGGCTCCGGCGCCTTCAGGAGCGACTGGAAATGGTCGCACTCCTCCGGGGTCAGCAGCTCGGCCAGACGGACGGCCTCGTGGGGGCCCATGGCGTCCAGGGCCCCCGCCGGAGCCAGCGCCCAGCCCCAGAGCACCAGCGCCAGGGCCCGGGCCTGACCTAGCGCCGCCATCGCCATCGCCATGGCCATGGCGGGCTGTGACTGCGCCGCACCCACTGTGGTGGGAGGAGCTCCGAACGCCCACGGGTGGGGGAGGGGTGCCAGGTACCCGCGGGAGGGCGGGAGGGAGGCTTCCTCAGGCCGGGACTGGGGACCAGAGAGCAGCCCACACATGGGATCTCCCAGCACCCAGAAACTGGGAACTGAAAGGAATTAGGAGTGAGTTTTCCAACACCCAGGGGTGGGGCACACCCAGTCCCCCAGGAGGGTGGGATCCTGGGCCCTTACCTTAGAACACCTGCCCTAGGCCTGGCGCCTGGCGATCCCACTAATGCCTCAAGTTACCAGTCTCCCACATCTCTAATAATCCACTCACCGCCCCTCAGCCTCCAGCACAAGCCCTAGACCCCTTGCTCACCCCACTTCCCCAATCCCAAATTCTCAGGCTACCTACTAAATACCAAATACTTCTAGAATCACCAATTCCCATCCTCCCACAGTGCCTCCAAACCCTCGCCTTCTCTTGTCTGGATTAGGGAAACTCCTCAAGTCCCCACCCGGACTCCCCGCACGAGGGAGGGCCCCACTCCCTAACCTTGTTTCCTTCCCTGAGCAAGCTCGCTTCCGGCCTTCCGGTGGATCTTGGCCTTGGTCATTCCCAGGCTGACAGGTCCCTGCTGGGAAGCCCTCCCTGACTCCAGTACACACCCTTTGCCGGTCACCATTAGGTATCCCTCTTACCTACTCCTACAGTAGACTACTGCTCTGCCTTTTTGTTGTCTCCTCCATTCTACTGTCAGGTCCATCTGCTGTCCCTGTAGCAATTAGTGCAAAGTAGGTGTTCGGTAAAGATTTGTTGGCATCATGTGTGCATCCTTATCTTTTTTTTTAAGATATTATTTATTTGACAGAGAGGAGAGAGATCACAAGTAGGCAGAGAGGCAGACAGAGAGAGGGAGAAGCAGGCTCCCTGCTGAGCAGAGTCTGAGGCGGGGCTTGGTCCCAGGACGATGAGATTGTGACCTGAGCTGAAGGGAGAGGCTTTAACCCACGGAGCCACCCAGGCGCCCCTGTGCATCCTTATCTTGCAACTCAGCCCCGTCCACAGGCCACCGGCCCACTTTCCTCCAAACACACACGTGACTTTGATCTCAGAGCCTCAGCTCTTCGTGGGTAGGAAAGGTCCTCAGGGTGCCGTGGTACAGTCCCAGTGATTCCTCTGGCCTCACTTTATGTGCCTGTAACAAATCATACCTGTGGTGCTTTCCAGCCTCTGGAGCTTTGTTTGGCTGCCCCCCACCCTTCCTGTCCAGGAAGTTTTTCTGATCCACCACCACCACCACCACCACCACCACCACCAACACTGTGGCCACCAGGAGACAGGAGCTCTTCTGGGCATCCTTCAGATAGCCTGTTGTGGTTTTGGTTTTCTTTTCTGTTACAAGATAGCCTGTGCATCCTCCATTGGGACATTTCTCTGGAAATTGATTAATCGAAGGACTTATCTAGTATTTTAGTGTCTTCCATGTACCAAATCCTATACCAGATGTGAGAATATAAAATTTTTATAGGGTTCCTCCCCAAGCAGCTTCAATCACTTACTTGCGAATGATCCATTTTTTAGCTCTTCTCCCCTTGAACAGTGGCTGTGCTTAACCATTTCTGTATCCTCAGTGCTACAGAGAGTCTGCCCAGAGAAAGGGTGGAATAAACCAACCAGAGTGTGAGGGAAGTCTAGACCTCCGACAGCCAAAAGAGGGTTGGCGGCGCTGAGTTCTGGGGCAATGCCCTGGGGCTCCCATGTGCAGGCACACGGTTGTTTCTCTCACAGAGGTCTGCTTTGCAGGCTCTCCCCCCTTGAGCTTGCTTTGCCTCCTGAAAGCCCAGGGTGTGCCTCAGCCCTGAGCCCGCGTGCACATGCGCTGCTGTCCATGCAAGCGGGTGCATCTTTGGTAATTTTGCTTAGAGGATTCGAAGACCTCAGGAGGTTGTGGGTCCACACTCTCAGCCTCTCGGTTTATGATGAGCTGGCAAAGGTAGTTTGGGAATGGACAGATGGTAATGGACAAAGGATCCCACGCGCCCCTAAAGGCCGGAACTTAGCTGTCTCCACACCCTGCCCTCTGCCCCCTTTCCTCCCTCCAAGAATCAAGTCTAATCTTAGCTCTAATCTCAGCAAGGGCTGCTGTTCCCGTTCTGGGTACACCGTCCTCTTCAGCCCCCCGTTTCTCCAAGCATTCATTTCCTCATCCATTCACTCATTCAATAAACACAGGAGACCTTCTTTCCCCTTGTTCTTTGAGACTCTGGAGATAGGAGTCAGTCCCACTTCTGAGCCTCCGGGAGCTCATAACTGCAGGAAGGCCTCCCCTACCCAGGACCTTTTCATCCGATAGCCTCGGAGCCCAACGCCTGGTAGGCCCTCGCTGGGCCAGGAGTACCAGGAGTCCCACAGTGATGTTCTGCTGAAGGACTAGAAACACCCACAGGGCCACACCCATGGTACGCCTGGGCGCCCAGGCAATCCCCAGAGGGCTCCCCACATTTTGCTGCCCCCCAAGAAATCCTTTGGACACATGTCATCGCTTTAATACTGTGTAATACTTTCTTTTAAAATACAGTCTCTTCTGAGGTAGACAGACCACAACTGCAGAGCATCGTCAGACAGGAGATAAATACGTCCATGTACAACACGCAGCAAAATGAGGTAGAAATGGTTACAGCTGGAGGAGAGGACCCCAACCCCAGTGTGGGTAGAAGACGAGGAGGGCCAGCTTGCCAAGTCTGCCCACCCTCCCCTAATCCCTGCCCCTGGATTCTTTGGTATGCCCCCTCAACACTGCCAGGACCTGCCCATCCCCCCCTCCCGCCCCAGACTGGCCCCAGTACCCATGAGGTAGGTGCTAGTAGACTGGGGGCCGTCTCCTTGTGCAAAGTCCCCCAAGGCCAGGAGAGGAGGCAGTGGGGCCCTGGGTCTCAGTGAGCTCCTCCCCTGGGCCCCAGCTGCCTGCCTCTTGACAGGAAGGCTGGGATCCCAACCCCACTTCCCCATGCCCTCCACCCCCCCACATACATACACACACCTGAGAGAACCTCGTCACGCCCTGCTCCCTCCAAAGGGCCCTTCCCAGCAGTGAGGCGCCAAAGCCCTGCAGTCAGCCAGCTCCAAGGAGAGGAGGCCCGAAAAGACCAAGGATGAAAAGGAGGGAAAAACAGAGCAGCCTTCCTGTTAGCACTCCTAGGGCAGCACAAGCCCTCAGCATCTTGGCACCTGAAATGTCCGCCGTGGACACCCTTCCAGCTGGGAGTAGGAGATGGTACAGAAACTGTAGGAGCTATAAGGGAATGGGGGCTGGGGGGCTGGGCGGGGAGAGAGAAGAGGTAAGGTGAGGGCTTGCACCCGACTTTGGAGCAAAGGTCAGAGTTGCGAAATGGACTCCCTGATGGGGAGGAGGACAAACCGTAGTCCCATCAAGGGCAAGTTGCTGGGAAGGAGAGGAATGGTGCTCTCACAAGGAAGGGCCCCCAAGCCTGGCTTCCGGTGGAAAGTTGGGGTGGGACTGAAAATAAACCCCCCACGTCAGGGAAAAACAGCTTAGCCACCTCCTTCACCCTCTCACAGCTTCTGGATCTCTCAACCTAGGACCCTAGGATAATGGGAGAGTACACTTCCCCAGAGAATATTCTCGAACGGGTGCTCACTCCTCCTTGGAGCCTCCCAACACACAGGGAAGCTGAGTCTGTAGCCAGTTTTGTGCCCAACCAGACCTTTGGCCACACTGTCTTCTCTCCCAAGGGAATCCTCCTAACATAAGTCACAGAAGACCTCGGCCTGTGAAGGGCCAGGTGAGATGACCTCTCTGGGGACTTTCTGCCTCGGTCACCTTCCCACCTGGGCCCTCTCTTTCTGGATCTGGGGCAGGAAAAGGGGCAAGGGGCATCCCTCTGGATAACACAAAACACTAAGCTGGGGCGTGGGGCTCGGGGAGAGCAGCAGGACGTACCTCTTCTCAAATCCCACAACCCACTCCCCCACACCCCTGCCTACAAGCTTGGACCTGGGCAAGAAGCCCTAGAAATACATTCCGCTTCTGTCCCAGGAAGAGCAGGGGTTTCATTGTGGCTCTGGGTCTTCCTCTCCTCTTCCCCACCTCACTTTCTGAGTCTCCTGGGAGAATTTGCTTCCTGGGGAGGGGTTGGGGGTGGGGAATACACAGGAGAGCAGCCAAAGTCTAACATTCTTTCTGAGGTCAGTTTCTTCCTGAGTTGTCAAAATAAAACAAAAAACAGCAAATTCTACACATCTTACAAAAATAAGAGGCCTAAAATATTAAACAAGCTACATTTCTGGGATTTCCCCCTCAAAAACAAACAAACAAACAAACAAAAACCCTTCTTCGGGTTTTTTTTTCTTTTCTTTTCTTTTTTTGCTTGCCCTCCCCCCTAAAACCCAAGGATACAGCTGGGTGAGGGATAATGGGGTGGGAGGGAACTCCCTACCCCCCTCCTCCTCAGCCCCTGGACTTCCAGATCTCCTGCAAAGGGACACTGCATTCTTTTGATGAGAGGGGCCGAAAGAGAGGCTGGAAAGCCAGGGAGGGAGACAGAAACACAGAGGGTGATAGATTGAGAGATAGGGGAGGGAGGAGCAAAAGAGAAACAGGGCCAGTATATGAGGAGGTCAGTGACAAAACCAAGGAGAGAGAAAACTACCCGAATGCAGAGAAAGAGGGGGGAGGAGGGAACCATTCAGAGCGAGGAGACAAAAGGATTGTGGCGAGGGCGCAGGAGTTCCTTAGGCCCCGAGTGCCAGCCCATCCCGGGTCTGCCCATCGGCCGGGCGGAGATGGCGAGCTTCCCGTCCACAATAAATAGGAAAAACCTGAGTACACAGCGCATATGGCATCTATCTGCCTAGCAGAAGCATTTTCCTTCCCACGAAAAACAAAAACAAAAACAAAAACACCGGCAGCCCCTCCCCTCCCCCAGCCCGCATTCATCACTCCCGCAGCCTCCCAGCCCGGTTTGGCTAAAGACAACCCTCCCGACCGGAGGGGCGGGGAGAGAGGGGCGGCTGCTCCCGTGGCCTCCGGCGCGCCGTCAGTGTCCGGCGCGCCGTCAGTGTCCGGAGCCGTACATTTTGTCCCATTCCACGTACGAGTCCAGGTCCTTGGGGGAGGCCCTAGGGCCCACCTTGGCGAGTGCTGCCTCCAAGTCCTTGTAGGAGAGGGGCCGCTGCAGCCCCGGGAGGCCCGCCCCGGCCGCTGCCTGCTGGCACAGCTGCCCCAGCTCGCCCCCGGAGAAGCCCTGGGTGCCCTGCACCAGGGCCGCGAGCTCCCGCTCGTTCAGCGCGCAGCCCTGCTGGGCCAGCGCCCGCTGCAGGATCTGGCCGCGGGCAGGCCCGTCGGGCAGCGCCACGTAGAAGCGGAGAGCGAAGCGCCGCCGGGTGGCCTCGTCCAGAGCCGCGGGCCGCGAGGTAGTGCCCACCACCAGCACGCCATCCGCCCCTGCGCCGCAGCCGCCGTCCAGACAGGCCAGGAGCGGCGCCTGCAGCGCGCCCGCCGCAACCGCGACGCCGTCGTCCCCAGCCCGGAGCAGCGCGTCCAGCTCGCTGATGAGGAGCACGGAGGGCGGGCGGCAGCGCGCAGCCGCGAAGGCGGCCTGGAGGAGGTGCGCGCCCTCGGCGGCGCCCGGCGCGGCCAGCGTCGTTCCGCGCAGGCGCAGCAACGTGGCGCCCAGCTGCGTGGCCAGACAGCGGCCCAGCAGCGCTTTGCCGGCGCCCCGCGGCCCGAAGAGCAGCACGGTCCGCGGCGGGCGCGGGCTGCCGGGGTAGGCGGGCGGCCTGAGCAGGGGCCACACCAGCTCCTCCTCCAGCGCCGCCTTGAGCGCGCCCTGGCCCGCCACGTCTGCCCACTGCACTGGGGGCCCACAGTCTAGCATCTTGCTTGTTACCAGCTCCAGGGCCCCCGGGTCCATGCCTTTGGGGGGCTCTCCCGACGGCACCGCGAAGCCCCCGCGGGGAGCCGGCGCCGGGGGGCGCTCTGGGAACTTTTCAAAGGGCTCGAGTTGCGGGCCATAGACGGGGGAGCCCAGGACCTTGAGGGGGACACCGCCAACGTACTTGCCCGACGCCTCCTCCGCGGCCCCCGGCGGCTTCGGCCGGAACCCGTTGCCCCGACACTCGCCGTTGTCCGTTGCGGGGTAGGAGGCGCCTTCGGTCGCGGGGGTCTTGGCGGGCTCGTAGACGTACTTGCGGTAGCGGCCCTCCGCGCCCTCGTCGGCCGCCTTGCGCTTCAGCGACACCCCGGCCTCGGCCGCCTGGAAGCTGTAGGAGGTGGGCGCCGGCCGGGGCGGCGCGGGCGCGGGCAGGGGCGTGGGCGCCGCCAGGCCGGAGGTCAGGTAGGGGGCCGGGGGCGGGGCCGGCGGCGGCGGGAGGGCCCCGTAGCCGGGCTGCGCGGCGTAGCCCCCCGCGGGGTAGTTGTACAGGGGCCCCGAGGGGCCGTAGCCCGGCGGAGGCGGGGGCTGCAGGAGCGCGGCCGGGGGCGGCGGGGGCAGCGCGGTGCCGGTCTGCGCGCAGTAGCCGGGGGCTAGGTACCCCCCGCCGTAGCCCGCCCCGTACTCGGGCGCCGCCGGAGGGCCTCCGCACGCGTTGCCGGCGTAGAGGGGCTCAGGCAAGTTCCCGGCTAAAACTGGGGAGCCCCCGAGGCCCCCGGAGCCGCCTCCGCTGCCGGACTTGGTTCCCGGGAGGCCCTCGTGGAGGGTGGCCAAGGGGTAGGGTGGCTCCGGCCCTGGCCAGGGCTCGGGGTCCCCCTTGGCGCCGTTGAGGAAGGCGGCGTCGCCGTAGCCGCCCAGCGCGGGGCGCTCGTAGGGAGGGTCCAGGACCCCTGAGTACTTCTCCGCGTAGCGCTTGAGGAGATTGGAGGCTGTGAGGGCAGAGATGTCGTCGTGTGCCCAAGCATAGTGGCAGCGCTGGCGACCCCCCGGGGGCAGCTCCAACTTGTGGGCTGGCGACGGGGTAGTGGAGGAGACGTCCAGGTGCTGCTCTGGCCACTGGTTGAGGGGCTGGGCGTGTTCCGGTGTCCAGTGCATCTTCGACAGAGCTGCGGGGGAGAGGGGGAGAAGCGGCTAGAGGGGTCGTGCAGGGCCTCGGAGGGCCCAGCGGCCGCCAGCCCCAGGCCAGCCCGCTTAGATGGCAGCTTGGCCCCGGGGCCGGTTTCCACGATCCACCACCCCCGTGCCACCCTCCAGGGCCTCCCCTCTGCAGGCACCGAGTACACAGTACTTGCCCTAGCGGGCACGTCCCAGGATTAAAGCTGTCTGAAAATATGTTCCTCAGAGAAGTCTGGAAACGATATGTTTGACCCTGACTTCACCTTAGAGGCAATACGATGATGATTTTGTCCCAGCCACACAAGCCCTGCCCTCTTCAACACCTGGTCCCTACTTTCAGCCCTAATGTAGTTAAGGGGGTCGCGGATGAGTGAGCCAGCCTGCCCCTGGAAATAGTCAAACACAGGTGGGGCTCCTTCAGTAAGGCCTGTGTGCTGCATGTGCTACTAGGTTTGGAGAAAGACGAATGGCCCGGCAGTTTGATAGTCCTACCTGCGCTATTCCCCAAAGCCCTCCCGAAGATTCTTGGGGCCCTTTTGGGCCTGCGGTGGGAGACTCCAGTGTGTGGGGGCAGTGCCTGGTGGTCGCTGGGAAACCCCAGGGACTGACCTAGAAGCCTTCACTTCTGTCCACCTCCTTCCTTTTAGTCTCTGCCTGCTGAAGTCAGAGCACCTGGGTTCCAGACATGCTGACTGTGAGCCCCGAATGTGTTTCACCACAATACTAAACCGCTATTTAGAAGAGACAAATCCTATTCCAGAGAAGATGGGGAAAAATAAGTAGAAAGTGGGTCACAGATTTGTTTCTGAGCTTCCCGGTAACCACATAACTCACTTCGTGAAATAAAAACCACCACCCTACTCAAAAGAAGCGAAAATGTTCCTGGTGTAGAAATCTTGGAACTTTCTTCCATTGACTCGGGAAGCAGGCCTGTGAGATGTAATAAACCATGACCTCTTAGCCACGCCAGAAACATAGCAGAAACGTTCCACAGAAGTTTCTTACACTAGCCTTGAGCACCAGCCAAGGCATGAGCCAAACGCTGGTAAAAGGGATTCAGGGCTTTGGGACCAACATTTTGCAGACACGTGGCTCCAGTGGACTGGCCTGTTCTGAGGATTAAATCTCAAAGACTAAATGGGCCCGTGGCATGCTAGAGAGGGTTTTTGCTAATGATTATTACTCAAACCTAAACTTTTGATAAGATAGGTTAAACTTAAGGGTTCAATATTCTTTCTTTGCATTTTTATTAAGCAAATAGTGTTTTGCTAGGCAAGGGGGCAGATTGAAAGGCGATATGACAGTTTAGACAGGTGGAAGGGACAGGCAGACAGCATTGTTTGTGAGGTGGGAACATAGAAGGGTGTG
>CM053611.1:56028713-56043493 GCA_028646535.1 Procyon lotor
GGGGGGGGGGGGGGGGGGGGGGGGGGGGGGGGGGGGGGGGGGGGGGGGGGGGGGGGGGGGGGGGGGGGGGGGGGGGGGGGGGGGGGCCTTGCCCACTAGAGGGTTCCAACACAGAGCATTCTGAAAGCCAGGGCTGTGCTAGCTAGCTCCCACACCTGGTTTCTTCCTCAAGACCCTTTACTGCCACCTTCTGGAAAACTGTCATAATAAATCTTTAAATCTACTGTGTCCATGGGGTGAATTGTCCGCATTTAGAAGGGTTCATGTTCAGTGTGCAACCCGCATAACCATACACTGCGAGCCTGGCAGGAGTGCTAAGAAATGTTGGTTCACCGGAGCCTTGGAAGTGGGTGTGTATAGGGGGAGTGGCAGAAGAGGCAGCAGATCAAGTGGCTTCTGGGGTTCTCCACAGTTGTCCTCACTTGCAGCAACTTGTGACAGCACCACCTCTGTTGGGTTCACTACCTCCTACGGCTGTGACCTGCTGTCAGTGGGAGGGGACACTCTTTGAACATAAAACCGTATTCTCATCCTCATTGCCCCAAGGAAGGCATTAGCCACAAAGATAACTAAAGCTAAAAAGGGAAGTAGAGTTCTTTGAGGTTTCATCTCCGTCTGAGAGGTGATCCTGGCCACCAGAAGCAAGAGGCTCAGAGCAGAGACAACAGCCTGGAATGTGAGGTCTGTGGACGGCGGGCATGCAGTTCTCCAGTTCGTGCTGAGAGGGGTCCCCACAGAACAGAGGCACTACCTAGTGTCACAGGGGGTAATTTCCCGGGACGTCAGAAACCACAAGTGGTCCTGGTTTGCCCGGTTGTGTGAAGTAACATCAAAGTTCTACAGATGCAGGGCGCCTGGCTGGCTCAGTTGTTTAAGCATGAGACTTTTGATTTTGGCTCAGGTCATGATCTCAGGGTCCTGAGATCAGGCCCCACATTGCACTCTATGCTCAGTGGGGAGTCTGCTTGAGATTCACTCTCTCTCCCGCCCCTTACTCCCTCTTTCTCTTGCGAATAAACCTAAAAAAAAAAAAAAGTTCTACAAGTGCAAATACTGTGTTATGACATGGATCCCAAACCTGTTTTGTTTTGTTTTGTTTTTACTTACTATTGTAAGTGCGTTGGCTCCTTAATGTGGAGAAGAGAGATTTGACTTGATCACACTCTCCCCTGGCACACTAGGGAAAAAAGCACGACCCCTCCCAGAAAGACACAAAGAAAGCTCTGGATCTGGACCCACCCACACACACTTTCTTCACCCCCTGCCAGACTCTCAGCTCCCCCTCGTGTCTGTCACATGGTATCCTCCCTGCTCCTATCACTCAGCTCCTGCCATGGCCGCGGCGCTCTCCACTCAAGTCCCCACCCTCCAGACCAAATACTCAGGCCTGGCCATCACCAAACCGCTCCGTCCCAGCAAGTGTGCCCTCAAGGAACCCACCTCCAGCTCTCCAAACCCACCGCCCAACCTCATGCCTGCTCTCCTACTCTGGGATTAGCCCCGTTCAGGCAGCTCCCAGCCGCTCCCTCGAGGGGCCCTGTCCTTGGAAGCTTATGCTGCCCGCTCGCTGTCCCGTCCATCCCCTCAGATACTGGCCCTTCCAGGTAATCCGCTGTCCATTTTAGCCAAGGGCACAGCTCCCTCACTCCTGGCCTTCCTTTTCCACCTTTATCTACATCTGCTTTGCAGCCCAGTAGACCTGAGGGGCCATCCACCCGAGCCCTTGACCCCAGTCCAGCCCAGGCGGGGACCTTGCCCCGTCCACGAACTATCCCACCCCTCTATTGTGTCCCGCTTCCCTCGGCGCAACAAGTTTAATTCTTTCCCACCTCTCAAAGACCTCCTGGACCCCACGTCCCCCATCTCTCCGGCCCTTCTTCCCCCTGCAGCCTCTGCTAGAGGTCCTTTAGACCACTCACTGGGGAGCAGGGGACCAGGCCAGCAAGCGGACTGCTGGAGTCCAGAGACTCCCTCTCACCCCTTCCAAGGGAAAGAACAAAGGTCCAGCCACAACCAAGCCGCCCCAGCAGCAGGCTCAAGCAGCCAACCCAAGGAGAAGGAGAGGACAGAAGCTGGCAGGAGAGGACAGGAGGGGAGTCTGCCCGACCCGCACCGAGGCTGAGAATGCGGGCCTATGTGAGCCTGCGGACACAGCCGCCCGCGTGCCCCCTCCGCTGGGAACACGCACAGATGTGCACAGCTGCAGGCTGTGTGCGTGTGCACGCATGCAGGTGCATGAACATAGGCACACTCAAGCCTGCGGTACACCTGCAGTTGGGTGCCTCCTGACACACCCATGCCCACCCCGGCCTTGCCTTCTCCCCCTTGCAGACGTAGGGGCTGGGGCGGGGGAGGGCAGGGGGCAGACCGTGCTGTCTCCCTGCTGCCAACCCCAGGCCAGCCACAGCCCACAAGCTCCGGCCATTCAGCCTCCCGCACCGGAGGGGGCCTCCTTCCTGCCTTACAGGCCACACTCCTGTGCCCCGCATCAGCTAAGGTGGAAGGCAAGGCCCCAGGGATTGGTGTTGAGCATGGGCTGTGAATCAGCAAGACCAACGTTGGAATCCAGGCTCGGACGCCACGAGGCCCCGACCGAGCAGATTACCTGGCCTCGCTCAGCCTTAATTCCTCCATCTATGAAACGGCATAACCCGTGCCTTGTTCAATGGCCACAAAGATTTAAAAAGGGAATGTGTGTAAAATATGGAGTCCTGCGTGGAGTACATAGCAGTATGATACGTGGTACAATTAAGAACCCAAGCAGTGGCTTGGTTCTTGGTGCTCAGTGTGGCCAAATAACTCCCCTCGGGGTTGGGGAACTTGGAAGACGTTCTGTGAGGGAGGTTCCTTTCCGCTCTATATGACAGATTGGCCCTCATGCCATTTCCCCAGCACCCCAGCTCTAGGGGCAGAACCAGACCTTTCTGTGCCTTCCATGCATTGTCTTCTGTGGCCTTCACAATGGCTCTAGGAGGTGACCACTATTGTTGCCAACCCCATTTTACAGATGAGGACACTGAGGCACAGGGAGACTAATACATCCCAAGGTCACACAGCTATTACACTGGGGCAGGATTCAGACCCCAGTCCTATGACCACAGAGCCCAGGCCCTTCCTCTTGCCTGCACTGCCTCCCTGGCCAGCCCTCGGTCCTCTCAGCCAGAGAAGAACTGGAAGTCCTGACAGCCTTTCTCAACACTCATTTCCTTGGTCCTACGGAAACACATTTCTGTATTTGCCTGGGAATAGCCACTATGCCTCCAGGACTGGGTATTTACCCTTTGGCTCTGCAGTCGGAAGCACCTACCCCCTGGGGGATCCCAAGCTTTGCTCCCCAAGCAGGAGAATTTGTGTCTTCATTGCAAAACAGCCGAGGAGAAGCTGTCCCTTCTAAGTGCTCACTCCCCTCCTCAGGGCAGCCTGGTCTTTACTTGAGTCTGCGATCTTCCCTGGGCCTGGGGAGGACCCTGGAGAAAAAATGTAACTCTTCAGCTGCAGTGTTTGGGAAGCAAGGTCAGGACCTGGTGAAGCTCTTTCTCTGCAGACCAGTGAAGGCCAAGGGCCCTCCCACGCGGGAGGCTGGAACTCCGTTTGACTCCACCCACAGAGCGCTGCCTTCGAACTCACAAGTGACAAATAGTAAGAATTACTGGTTGGAAGGGTAAGTAAAGAATCCCTTAAACAACACTCCACCCCCTTGTTTTTAGGAAGTCTCCCGGGATGGATGAGAGAAGTGATCAGTCTTCACAAGTGCCCAAAATACTCGGTGCACCTATTTTTCGTCCCTGGGGTTGGTGCCCAGGACACTCGGTGCACCGGGCCCAACACAGGCCGGGAGAGTGTGATTTGTAAGAAATATATTTAGTCTTTGTCTGCTGTTCTGGCTCACAGCTCCCAAAACCCTTAAAATGTCCCAAGTATAGGAGCAATGGGGGCATCTTCCCGTATGGTCTCTTGTCCTCGGTCCCTGAAATGGCTTTGGAACCAAGCTTTGGAACTTGTTCACAGCAAGCCCCTTTCCACTGCACCTGAACTTCTGTTAACGAGGTGATTTTTGGAAAAGCTCCTGGATACTCTAAGGATGGAGGCTGGTTGCCAGAGGAACCAGCCTTGATTAAAGGGTTGGAACTTTTGGTCACACCCACCCCACCCAAGGGAGAGCTCAATCACCAATACCCAGTGACTTAATCAATCGTGGTTATGCAATGAAGGCCTCCACAAAACCCCAAAAGGACAGGGTTTGGAGAGCTCTGGGATTGGTGAACATGTGGACATTCTGGAAGGGCCTGGAAGCTCCACACCCCTTCCCACACCTTGCTTCATGCATCTCTTCCATTCCTGAGTTGCATCCTTTTAGAATAACCTGGTGATCTGGGGCGCCCGGGTGACTCAGTGGGTTAAGCCTCTACCTTCGGCTCGGGTCATGATCTCGGGGTCCCGATGCAGGCTCTCTGCTCAGCAGGGAGCCTGCTTCCCCCTCTCTCTCTGCCTGCCTCTCTGCCTACTTGTGATTTCTCTGTCAAAGAAATAAAATTAAAAAAAAAAAAAAAGAATAACCTGGTGATCTAGTAAGTAAACTGGTTTCTTGAGTTCTGTGAGCCCCTCTAGGAAATTAACCAAACCCAAGGAGGGGGTCATGGGATGTTAGCCATCAGTCAGAAGCACAGGCGACAGCCTGGATGGTTGATTAGCATGTGCACTGGGGCAGTTTTGTGGGACTGAGCAAGGCCTTACCCTGTGGAATCGGATGCTACCTGTAGGCAGAAACTGAGTTCGGTCGGTAGGACCCCCAGCTGGTGGGACAGAGCTAGCTGGTTGACCTGTGGAAACCCACACGCGTGCTCTCAGAAGTGGGGCACGTGGCCATGGAGCATGAGCATGAGGGAGAGACAGGTGAGGAGGGTGTTTTCCCCTCACTCAGGCCTATAGGCACTCCTTCTCCACCCTGGCTCCACCCCCACCCCAGGCCACCAAACCCCTCAGTGGTCATGGTGACTTTAGGCGAGACACGTAACCTCTCCAAGCCTCACTTTCTTCAGGTGTCAAATGAGAGTGGATTCAGGTGGTGGACAGCCGACTTCTCTCTCTCTAGAAACCCTTTCCAGTCAATTTTATTCAAGATGCAACCGGAGAGGACCCCAGGCACGCAGGGCCAGCACCCGCCTCCAACTCCTTAAGGAGGTACCGAACACCCCTTCTGGATCTTACAGAAATTCTCGGATTCCGGATGCCATTACCCACGCCCAGGGCTGGGGGCAGCCCAGGGGAAGGGCAGCTGCATGGCGGCTGCAGACCTGAGTGGAGAAGGGGCAAGGCCGCCCTCCTGGGCAAGCTCCTCCGGGCTCCATTATCTCAGCCTGGGACAAAGGGGCCGCGGTGGAGAATCCCATTGTCAGGCCGCCTATGGAAATCTCATTAATCTATTCACCACGGCTCGCACAGGCCTTTTGTCCCAGGCTTTTTGTCTACTGCTCACAACCGGTGTCCTGGGGGTCTCTGGCCGCCTGGCAGAGCTCGAACAGGGCTGTCCACTCCCCCGTCCAGTGGGCCCTGCCCCCTTGTGCCAACCTCCCATTACTGCGAGCGGAGACGAGAGGGAGGGGTGTAGAGAGGAGCTGAGGGCTGGTCCCCTGCCACAGCCTTGCACCCACCACACAGCAGCCTCTGCCCTAGCCTGGGCCAGAGAGCAGACCCCAACACAGCAGGACCCCGGAACCCTGCCTGGGGGAACCCCCAGGGCCTGGCACCCGGCCTAGCATGGGTAGGCCTCAATAAACGTTTAGGGGATGAGCCGGAGGAGGCCGCAAGACTTCCTGTGGCAGGAAAAGAGAGAGAAAAGGAAAGAAGGAATCCTGGCAGATCAGAGTCAGGGGAGGCTATGTTTGGGGCCAGGGGATCATGGCAGCACCTAAAATGTGTGTCTGAAGCTGGAGGGCTGGGGGGGCTTGAGGCCAGTGAGGAGGACCCGAGCCGAGCAGGGAGCACTGGCATATCCAGCTCAGCCCTCCTCACTGCCCACAAGCCCCCACGTAAGTAGACAGTATTTACGGACCATAACACGAAGTCCCGGGGAGGAGATGCAAGGTGCAAAGGGGCCTCCTCCCTCGGGCAGGTGCTTTTCCTGCCTCCACAGGCTGTGGTCAGGCAAGGCTGTAAACCGGGGAGTAGGGAACAGTTCTTAAGATCTGAACTCTCCCTCCCTGTCCCCAGACTCAATGCTGGACTGGACAATGGTAAAGAACTTGTAGCTGGCAAGGGCAAGGGGAGGGCTATGGAAAAGATGAGGACTGGGGCGCCTGGGAGGCTCAGTCGGTTGAGCGCCCAGCTCTTGATCTGGACTCAGGTCTTGATCTCAGGGTGGTGAGGTGAAGACGGGCATTGGCCCCACACTGGGTGTGGAGCCTACTAAAAAAAAAAGAAAGAAAAAAGAAAGAAAGATGAGGACTGGGGCGCATGCCATGGGCTGGAGGAGTGGCAATGGTCGGCACAGGGGTGTTACTGTTGGGGTGATTGCCTACGTGTGTAGGGCGAGTTGCTGGTTCTCTCTGTTTACTCTCGGCGAACACCACAGGCTTCCCTGACCCCTCGGAGCCGTTAGTGCAGGCCGGATTTCCTCTCCATCCACAGGGCCTGAAGAAATCTAGAAAAAAACCAGCTCTGCTCCTCCGGGCCTCCTGAGGGTTGCTCACACAGTTCCGCCCATCAGAAGTGCCTTCCCTCTGCCAACCAGCCCTCTCCCATCCTTCAGGGCCACTCGGGGCCTGCGCCTTCCAGGCCGCCTCCCCGGCCACTCCAGCCCTAAGGACCCTTTGCCTTCCTGGGCGAACTGGACGAGGCCCATCCTGGCAGCAAGAGCAGAGGACATGCCCCCTTCGTGTGCGGATTCCATCCCTTTCCAATGCTCCAGGCCAGGGTTCCCTCCGTGCTCCCCTTTTCTGCATGACCTGTTCTCCTGCTAGTGGTCCTTCTCATTGCACAAAAGCTCACAATAATCTCTCCATCCTCCTCCAGCTACCTCCCATTGCTCTCTGCTTCCTCTTTCCCAGAACAGGTGAAAAGCTGCCTGGACTCCTATTTCTGGTTTCCCCTTCGGTTCTCTCCGGCACCCCGTCCAGCCAGGCTCTCACACCCCGCAGTGCAGCCGCCTGCACGCACGGCCACTTCGTTAAACGGATGGTCAGCCCTCAGCGCGGCAAGGCGAGCCTCAGCCCATCACACTCCTTCCCAAAACCTCTTTACTGGGCTGCCCACTGCCTCCTCTTCCTCGGCTCCGGCTCCGTTCACTGCCCTGTCGGAGCCTTCTCTCCACATTAACCCCATCCAGTCCCGTGCCCTTGACCGGGGCGGTAATGCTGAGGATTCCTAAACACGATTCCCCAGCCTAGAAGTTTCCCTTGCACTCCCCACTGGCACATTGAACCTTCTTCCCAACACCTCCATCCGAATATTTATTTATTTACGTACTTATTTATTTTAAAGATTTTATTTATTTATTTGGCAGAGAGAGACACGGCAAAAGAGGGAGCACAAGCAGGGGGAGTGGGAGTGGGAGAAGTAGGCTTCCCGCCGAGCAGGGAGTCCGATGTGGGGCTGGATCCCAGGCCCCCGGGATCATGACCTGAGCTGAAGACAGATGCCCAACGACAGCCACCCAGACGCCCCTACATCGCAATATTTAACTGGTATAATGACATATATTATGAGTTAAACCTCTGACTTCTTCACTCAACCCTGATCGACCCCTTCCCCATCTTAGGAAATGGCAGCTTCATGTTTCGTCGTTGCTCAGGCCAGAAAGTCTTGGGACCTCAGACCTCAGACCAGTCAATCAGATTGTCCCTGGCGCCCCCCCCCCCAAAAAAAAGCCAAGGTCCCAGGAGGCTGGCTGGCTCAGTCAATAGAGCATGCGACTCTTGATCTCAGGGTGGTGAGTTTGAGCCCACACTGGGCGTAGACATGACATACATACATACATACATATATTAAAAAAAAAAAAGCCAGCGTCCTCACAGTGGCCCACCAGGTCCTAATGACCTTCTTCCCCTTAGCTCTCCTGCCATTCTACAGTCTCTTAAACACTTATTCTGCGAGCCGTTCTCCCCTGGCCCGAACCCCCTCCGGCCACACAGGCCTCTTACTTAGCACACCAGGCGGGCTCCCTCCCCACACTCTTTCTCCCACCAGTCCACGCTCACACCCTCAGGGCTCTGTTCACGTGTCACTTCATTACACACTGGCCCCTGCACCTGTAGCTCTTTGGAACACTCATCATAATCCGTCGTACGGGTTGCTTTAGCATCTAGTACCAACTAGAAAGTTCCATGAGGTCAGGGAAAGAAAGATTTTAAAGTTGCCTGTTTTTTTCCTCTTCCATCCTCTGATTTTGTTCCCCGTCCTAGCCCAAGCACCTAGGATAGTGCCTGGCACCCAGCAAACTTTTAATAGACTGTAGAACAGATGGATGGATGTTTGGGCCAACAGAGGAGCCAAGAGGCTGGAAATTGCCTCTGTGGCCAAATAAAGGGTGACTAAATGTGAGCCCACACAAGGGGAAGGGCCAGAGGGTTCCCTCGGGAGCGGGTGGGGGAAGGGTGTTTGTGTCTGTGAACACCGGCAAAAACCGTCTAGCCCTGATCTGGCTGGACTTGAAGGGCACCCAGCCCAGCCCCCAGGGACCCCCGACCTGGCCTTTTTTTTTTTTTTTTTAATCTCCCTTCTTCTTTCTTCCCCTTGTTAGGCCTCTGGGAGAGGACAAAAGGGGCGCTGGAATTCCCATCAAAGGCCACCGGACACATGGTAAAGAGATTAGGACCCTTGGGATCCTGCCTCCCCGAGGTAGTGAGGCCTCCCCGCCAGTCTGGCTCCTCTCTGGGATGGGAGGTGTAGGGGGGGTGCTCTGGCCCTGGACTCCTCATATGTCAAATGCCGAATAGCTGGAGGTCAGCCTTGGGGGGGTGGAGGGCTGGCCAAGCAGCCCCCATCTGGGCTGTGTGTGTGTGTGTGTGTGTGTGTGTGTGTGTGTGTGTGTGCACACGCGCTGGGGGGAGGGGAGAGTGCAGAAATCCCTGCCTGTGTCTGCGGTCAGGGCCACAGACAAGCTGTGACCATCTGTTGTCTTCTGGAGAGGCCAGTCCAGGGGCCCAGCACCTTGAGGGTAACCCATCCCTTTCTCCCAGCCTTCTCGTGTTTGCAGAGAACTTCCATGGGCTTCCATTTGGTTTCCCTCTCACATCTTCCCTGCCAGACAAGCATATTTCTCCCCATTTTACAGAAGATGAAATGGAGGCTCAGAGAGGGGGAGTAATTCTCTCAAGGTCATAACAGTAAGAGGGGAAGCTGGGACTCTTCAGCCCATTCTGCCAACCCCTCCCTACCCCAACCTTGGCCAAGGTGCCTGGGCATCAAACACAGGGCTCTCGGGCATGGCCTTTCCATCTGTTCCTGGCTCATTGCCCAGGGCCAGCTCAAGATTGCCCCACAGCCCCCTCTTCCAGGAAGCCTTCTAGGACTGCCACCCCCAAGGAAGTTCTGAAGATGCCTCAAAGTCTAGAGCTCTTGTACTGCCACTCCTTTCCCACCCTGGGCTGTTGATCTGCCGGGCGGTCGTTGGTTTGGCCCCCGTGTGTCCCAAGACCTCTTAAGGGCAGTGCAGCCATGCCCAGGAGCATAGGGAGACGATTCCCTAACCATGTGGGATCCACCCTGGGACTATGGGGGCCTGGCAGGTTGGGGAGAGAGCCTCTCATGTGGAAGGAGCCCTGCCCAAGGCTCACTCAGCCAGGAAGGGGTCTGTACCCAAGAGCTTGGCTTCAGGGCCTGAACAGAGCCTGGAGTCCAGGGCTGCCCACACCACACCCACTAGCCACAGGTGGCTATTCAAATGCAAGTTCATTAAAATGTATGAATGACTTTAAAATGTATATCATTTATTATTATTTCCCAATTATTAAAAATAAAAATATATTATGAAAGTTAGATTAACAATTCGGTTTCTCCAGGGCACCTGCCACCCTCCGAGTGCCCCGCAGTCCCATGTGGTGGTGGCTGCGGTATGGGACAGCGCAGACACAGAATATTCCCAACATCACAGAAAGTTCTAGTGGACAGAGCTGCTCTAACCCAGCCAGGGCTCCATTCTGCCAGGGTGCCTCCCGCTGCAGCTGGAGCCTCCCAAACTTTCTCTTGAACTTGAATGGAGCCTCCCTTCCTGTGGTCTCCTGGTAAACTTCGCTGGGACTCAGACTCCTTTCCTTAGAATTCCTAGGAAGTTTTCTAGCTAGGCAGGGCTCCAGCTTCTGCGGACTAGCTGGACCACCTCCTCTCCCCACCAGCCCAGCCTGGCCCGCCCGCTGCCCTCAACCTCAGGGCAGGAGAGGAGGGGCAGGCTGAAAAGAAGAGGACGGTAGGACAGGATACTTTGTCATCTGGCCCTTCAGGGCTGTGCTTCCTTCTCCAGCTCCCCCCCCCCAGCCCCCCCCACCCGCCCTTAGCTGCTCAGCACCCCTCCCCCTCCCCACCATCCTCATCCTCATCAAATCCCAAGGACAGATGGGGGCCGGCTGCAGGAAACGTGACCACAGTGAAAGCACTTTCAAATGGCAACAGAATCTGGGGGTCACAGCTGTGTCCCCCGAGGCCTGGCCAGTCCCTCATGTCCGGCCTGTGTCCGCCAGGCCTGGACTAGAGCAAATTTCAGAGAAGGGGGAGGATACTCAGGAGTCTTAGGGGGAGGTTTGGGAGTCTGTAGGTGCTGGATTATTCCGGCTGACACAGCCCCAGTTAAAAATGCAGTCAGTCATGTGGTCACTCATCCATCCAGCCACTGAGAGCGCGCGGTGTGAGTCCCCACCATGTCAAGATGTAATAAAAGGATGCAAAAATGGACAGGTGGGCTCCCCAACCAGCCTGACAGGTAGCTTGTTCTGCACTTAATCCTCCGTCCAGGCCAGATGAAGATCCTTTGTCTCTGCCCAGTGGTCTGAGCAGGATGGACATCCCCTACCCCCCTCCCCTCAAACAGGCACACGCACACATGCACACACACACACACACACACACACACACACACACTCTCCCAGCTGCTGCCATGACCCCCCCATCCCCTGGTCTCTCTTCTCTCTGACCAATCACAGCACCGAAGGGTAAGTCCCACTGGCCAGCGGCCCCCAGGGAGTGTATTAGCACATTTGAACCGCTCAACCCGCAATGACAAAGCCTGGGGCCTTGGGAGGAGACACAGCAGGAGGGGTGGGGGCCTGTGGGGGGCTTTCCTCCCTCCCCTCCCAGGGGAAAGCTCAGGACTAGATTAAGCATTCTGGGGCACAGAGGAATTTGGGGGCCCCAGCTCCAGCAGTGAATAAGCGATCCATAAAATCCCAATTTACACACTCACTGATCAAACGGTCCATCTACTACCCCAGAAGGTTGGGGGGGGTGTTGCTGCTGGGTTGTCCCCACTGTTGGAGAAGGTCCTGGGGAGCCTGGAGCTGGACCCAGGATACAGGCTCCCAACGCGTTATCTGCAGCCTCAGTCCCACTCCCAGTCTCCTTGAGGGGCATCCATCCCCGGGGCCTGGGGACCTGCCTGTCCCCGCTGCGATCTGGCGGCCTTTGGGGGAGGCGGCTGGCCAGGCAGCCATCTTGGCCTGCCCTCTGTGAATAACAGCTTCTTCTCCCCGCTGCTGCCCCCGGGGCTGCCAGAGCTGGCTCCGATTTCCTCAGAGCTGCTAATCACTTTTCCAGCTCTGAAGCTCTCCTCCCCACCCCCTTCTTTCCAGCAGCCCCTCCGTGTTTCCTCCTGGCCGACTTCTGATGCTGTAGCTGCTGGGGCAGGCTGGGGGGGCCTTCCTACCACCACCTCCTCTCTCCCCACCCCCAGGCTGGGAACACAGCGTGGCAGGGGGTGGGTACCCATCTCCCTGGGGACACCAGGTAGGGAGAACCCTAACCCTAACCAGTCTATGGCTACCCGGGCCTCTTCCCCGGAAAGAAACACAATTAGTCTTCACCTGCCTAAATTGTGTTTGCTTCACTTAGTGAAGGCTGCCTGGAATTTTAGCAACCCAAGACCATTCTGGTTCACAGACGTCCTCTTTTAAAGCACGCGCACTTCTGGGGTCTTCCAGGCCGTCAGCCACTCACCCCTTGGGAAGCTGAGCAAGGCTGACGGGCTTCTGCCTCCCGCGTGCTTGAGATGAGCTGCGCTGGGAAGGTACAAGGGTTCCATGCATTCCGGGGCGAGGCTTTAGGGCCAGGGATCGAGGCGAGGGCAGGGCCGCCCACTCTGCCTCACCCTCTTCTCACACCTCAGCCACCTTGGAGTCCTTCGGTATGGACTTCAACTCCTGGGCCCGGCAGACTGGACAGAAAGGGAAGGAAGGGTCGCCCTATCTGGCACTTTCCAGAGGGCTCCGAAGGTCAGGCTGTCTCCCAGAGGCCACTGCGCGCCGAGCTAGGGCTAGTCTCCTAGTCTCCTAGTCTCCATGATGCTTCTCCTAGTCTCCATGAGACTTCGGCTCCGCCAGTCTGCTCCACACCAGGGCACACTCCTTCCCTTCCCTGCCCGCCCTCACCGTCATGGCTGCTCCCAGGGACCCTGGGATGCAGCCCGGACCCACGAGCAGCTTGGGTTGGGCAGGTGTCTGAAAGCCAGCCTGAGGGACTGACCTGGGGCAGGGTCTCTGCACCCGCCCCAGCAAGCTCAGGGTGTCCGTCTGGAGGTCACCGTCCCACCTCTCCCGAGTGGCTCACATGGTGCCAAAGGGAGTCCCTCTCTGAGATGTAGGACAAGGTTCTATCTCTGTCCCTCTGGTGTGAAAGAGGCTTGGTGGGGGATTGGGTGGGCCCAGCAGCTCCCTCACTGGGCTGGCCTGAGGGTGGTACTTCTTCTTTTTTTTTAAGATTTTATTTATTTATTTGACAGAGAGAGATCACAAGCAGGCAGAGAGGCAGGCAGAGAGAGGAGGAAGCAAGCTCCCCACCGAGCAGAGAGCCGGATGCGGGGCTCAATCCTGGGACCCTGAGATCATGACCTGAGCCGAAGGCAGAGGCTTAACCCACTGAGCCATCCTGGCACCCCGAGGGTGGTACTTCTAAGACTTGCTAGAAGGGGGCCAGGGGCTGGGACAGGACCCTAGGGCATACCCTGACTTGGCTCTTAAGAGGGGCTTGGCTAGACGCTTCAGGCTGGGAAGAGTGGGGAAGGGGGAGAGATGCTCTCCGGGGCCCGAAACAACCCAGTGGGCTTGAGGAACTCCAAGGACAGCAGTGCAAGTCCCGAGCTGCCAGCTGTGCCCAGAGTGGAGAGCACCCCATCCTGGCCCTGCCTGACCTTCCAAGGGCGCCTGCAGAGGCTGAGCTCACCACCACTGAAACCACCACAGCTTCCCACACCATCCGAGCCTGACCTTGGGCCCCTCAGACCTGTGTCCTGGGGCGACTTTAGCCAGCTCCTCCCCTGCTCATAGAGGGAGGAGCCCCAGGGCCCTGCCCCTGCACCCCCTGCCCCTGCCCAGAACCTGCCCAGGCAAGGTCACCTGCCTCTTCAGGTCCCTCTTGAGAGCCCCCACACCAGACCCAACTTCAACTTGAGCACAGTTTTCATGGCCCCTGAGACTCTTAGGGGGAGATTGAAGAATCTAGGTGAGATTCCTTAGGGCCCCGTAGATGCCCACCAAGACCTCAGACTTGACACGCCTGGAGGAAACACCTCTGCCTTCTCTCTCCAGAATCCATTCATCCAGCTGGAAACCCGGGGGGCCCCATATCGCTCTACCTCTCGCAGCTGCTTCCCACGTAGCTGGCAACGGGGCCCCCCTGACACTGTCTGACCTGACGCGCAGCTCTCACATCTCCCACCACGGCTGGCCCCACGGCTGGACTCCCTGCCCTCTCCTTCTAAACCTTCTTCTGGTTGGCTTCCCAGGGGTTCCTTCCATCTGAAACAGACTCAACCCTCTACCAACCTCAGAGTGGACATTGAACCCCTCAGCCTAGCACCAGACATGGCCCCCGTTTGTCCTTCCTTCCTCCCTCAGGCCCTGCCCTTCCAGCCCCTTCCAGCCCCTCCGGCCATATCAGCCCATTCTCTGGTCAATACACATTCACACTTTCAGGCCTTTGCTCCCTCTGGTTCCGGAACACCTCCCCCAGTTCCGCAGCAGCGGTGCTCCCACACTCTTATGTTACTCTGGTGCTGCTGCTGGCTCCTTCTCGGGTTCCCCCAGCAAGTGCTCTGCACCTCTGTCCTGCCACTCAAAGGCCTTATTTAGAGTCGATATCACCAGTTAAACTGGGTTCCCCACTCCGTCCCTGCTCAGAAACCCACCCCTGGGCCTTTGCACGACAGTTCTCTAGCCCAGTAGCCTACATGCTCCCTGCCTACCCTGTCCTCTCCCTCCCAAAGTCCTCTACCCAGAAAATCTTCCCTGGTACAGTGGCAGTGGGAAGAGCAGGGCCTTTAAAGTTTCTATAGTAAGTACCTGTTCCAGATCATTCTATCTATCTATTTATTTATTTATTTATTTTTATAGATTTTATCTAGGGGCTCCAGGGTGGCTCAGTTGATTAAGCGTCTGCCTTTGACTCAGGTCATGATCCTGGAGTCCCAGGATCCAGCCCATGTCGGGCTTGTTCACTCTCTCTCTCTCTCTCTCAAATAAATAAATAAAATCTTTTAAAAAAATATTAAAGGGGTGCCTGGGTGGCTCAGTGGGTTAAAGCCTTTGCCTTTGGCTCAGGTCATGATCTCAGGGTCCTGGGATAGAGCCCCATATCAGGCT
>CM053611.1:56052204-56079335 GCA_028646535.1 Procyon lotor
GCCCCTTCTCTGGCCCTCTCCACCCCGGGCTCCTTCCCCGCCCTCCCCCACCTCGCCCCCGCCCCGCCCCCACCTCCCCTGGGCTCGCCCGTCCCCTCCTCTCAACCCTCCCGGCTTGGCCCCGCCCCCTCCCTCCCCTAGCTCTAAAATAAATTAGCCACAGAGGGGGAGAAAAGAGCAAATGACCCTGATGTGGATAGTGTCCTTGCGCCACTCTCCGGCGCGCCCGGGCCTCTCCCGGGCCGTGGAGCGGGAAGTTGGGGTGGGGGTGGAGACCGGGCAGGCGGGTAAGGGTGGGGGAGCGCTCTACCTAGGGAAGAGGCCAGATTGAGTGGGGCCTCCGAGCGTGTCCGCTGGGTGTGAGAGGCTTCCCGGGTCGAAGGGCAAAGGGGAAAGCAGTCGGCCCTGCCCGGCCCGCCCCGTCTGCTTGCCGCCCTAGACCCCCTCGCCCAGTACAGCCTAGGCCCCTTGACCAAAGCCTTGTTGACTCACGCCCTCATCCTCCCGCCGCGCGCCCAGGTGCACTGAGCTCCGAGGGCTGCGGACCTGGCTGGGATGCAGAGGGTGGGACACACATAGCCGGGCAAGTCCACCTCTCCACTGATGCCACTCCGAGAGGCGTGTGGCCGTGTGAAACCCTGGACTTGGACAGCGGAGGGTGGGGTGCGAGTTCTAAAATGGGGGCCTTGCTGGAGGGCTTCCCCAAGAAGGCGATATTCACATCGGGCAAAGCAGGATGAATGAATACCAGACCCATGGTGGGCGGAGAGGTATCCAAAGCAGATCATTGATTGGTGCAGTCAATCCACAGACATATGGAGCCCCGACCCCGTGCCAAGCTTTGGGCTAGACGCTGGAGACACCTGAGAGAGTCTCAAAGGCACATCCCTGTCCCCTTGGAGCTCCCAGCCCAAGGGTAGACAGAATCCTATCAGACACCTAGGCTCTCGGATTCCACAATGATCCAGGTGGGAAAGGAAGCCCGCAGGGCTAGCAGCCCATAGCTGAACCCTTTGCCCAAAGAGGTTGTAGGAGATGGGGCTGAGCTTAGGTTGGAGGGTCCAGGCACATTTCCTGGAGAGGATGTTGAGTCGTCCTACCACATCATCCCACCTGTGGAGGCAAGACTAGCACCCAAGCAGGTTCTGAACCTTAGCAAGAGTAGGATCTTCTTCACCACCAACCCCCTCGCCGGGATCCTCTCTTCCTCTCCACTTCACACCCCCAGGGCCACATCCTGGCACAAGGGACAGATGTGTCCGGGCTCATTATACTGGGGAACCCTGGCTTCAGAACCAGAACAGCAGGGTAGAGCCGCAGCGACTACCATCAAAGGGCTGATACTCTTTGCTGAAGGGACCCTCCCAAGAAAACAGAGGTAGAGGGAATTCATTGGGTATTTCTTTACTGATGGGGCATCTGAGGCCTAGAGAAGTGACGCCCTTGAGGTCACATAGCCAAATTGGATCTAGAAACCATTTTACTCTTTCCACCTCACTTGTCCTGCTCCCCAAGGGTCAGAGGCAAGAGTTAGGAGAGAAGCCAATGTCTAAGCGTCTGACTAGTCTAGGACAATGTCTGAGTGACTTCAACCAGCATGGTTCCAGAAGGCCAAGCCTGGCATTGCCAGAGCATGGTGGCTGGGTGTCACTGGGAGCCATTCTCCAGGCTCCAATTCTCCCCCACCAGGCTCTAGGGTCAGGGGGCGGGGGGGTGGATGACAAGAGTAAGGCTGGAGGAAAGAATTGGAGCAAGGGTCCAGTTCTCCCTCATCCTCCAGGCCCCTCCAGTGCTGGTAGGAAGGACAAGGTTAGACCTCAGGAAGGCCTTCCCAGTAAGAGAGTAGGACAGTCCAGTGCGATGAGAAGGCCTTCGCCGGCCTCCAGGAGCCAGAGAGAAGGCTCTGCATCTTGGAGGCACTGAGTTATTTCTGATGGGCAAACCAGCATAGGTCCCATGAAGGGGGTTAGTTATCAGGTGGGGTGCGGCTGGCCTCTTCACCCCTCTGCCCCCCATCCTGCACCAGTGCTCAGGCAATGAAGTGTGGCATTCAGTGTGGTCCCCTCCTGAGCTCATTAAAGTCCCCTTAATACATCATCCAGCCTCCTGGGCTGACAAATACTCAATCCTAGCAAATGGCCCTGGGCAGGGTGCCAGGGGTCTGTTCTCTGAGGCCTCCCCGCTCCCCTCTCCTGGCTGGCCCTAGTCAAGGGATCTGGGCCTTGAGAGCGCCCTGCAGCACACAGGCGTCAGGCTGGTCTTGTGATCCGCTCGGGGGTGCGGCAAGTGCCCCGTGGACAATAACAGTGGGGATGATGGCAGTGACGCTTGGCTTCTGCGGAGGGCCCTCCATTCTTTCCCAGTCCTTCTGCTCGAATCACATCCAGGGCAGAGACTCCCACCTCCGGCCCCACTCCAAGAGAAGGCAGGTGCTGCATTTTGGGCCTGTGTGGGTGCGGCCCATGTGGGCGCAGGGCCTGGGTGCCTGTGCGGTCTTCCTGATCCAGAGACTTGCAACAAGGCCTTTCTGAAAACAAGAAGAAAACTCACCCAGCTGGCCCTGGGGGAACCAGCATGAAGAGTTCCAGAGAGACAGAGAGAGGAGAGTCAGAGGGAAGATGTGGAGGGCAGGGAGGGAGGGAGGGCAGGCGGGAGCAGCAGGTGGGGTGAGGAGGAAGGAGAGAAAAAGGCCCTGGGGAAGGATGGGGGTGGGAGGGAGGAAGGGAGGACTAAAAGGAAGAGAGGAAGAGGAAAGGGCGGGGAGAGCTCTCTTTGTGGTCCTCTGGATCGGCCACTCAGGAGTCATTAAGAAGCAGGAAAGGAAGGAAATGCGTCCCGGGGCTGAGGGATTGGGGTGCGCCCAGAGACACCACACCCAGCTCGGGGCTCCTGCCACACTGCCTGCCCGCCTGGGCTCAGGCTGCTCCCCCCACAGATGGGGGCCCTCGCTCTTCTCTTGCCGGCTCTTTGGCCCCAAAAGCCCAGCTGCCAGTGCCTCCCCGACCCTGCTCAAGCCCCCCACTCTCTGACTGTGTGCTCACACCCCTTTGCCTTCCCCATGAGCTACAGGCTGTTGGGGCCCAATTCCCCCCACCCATCCCTCCACCCACCCAACCAGCAGCTCTTGTTTTTTTTCTTTCTTTTTTTAGTAATCTCTACACCCAACATGGGGCTCGAACCCATGACCCTGAGATCAAGAGTCATGTGCTCTACAGACTGAGCCAGCCAGGTGCCCCAAGCCAGCAGCTCTTAAGGAAGGGCCTCCATGAGAACTAGAAAAAGTGTCCTTCTGGGCAGACATGGCTCGGTGCCAGGCCACACCAGATTTGGGAAGAGGAGCTGGGGCTGGCCATCAGTCCCCTCCCTCCCCTTAGGGGCCCAACTCTTGGGGACGCTGGGGCCCATCCTTCTAAAACCTCAGTGCACATCTGGCTTTACCATTTGGTCCATGAGCAGAAGCACCTCCACTGCCACAATCCTGCAGCACAGCCTCTGGGCCAGCCCCCCATAATGAGCTGTCATCTCCCCCATGTATCTTTATAATACAGCCCCACGGAACATCTCACAAAGCACCCACACCAGTTTAATACCTGAGCCTCTCTCCCTGGAGTATCTTTTCCCCTAGTCTGTCTGGGAGCTCCTATTCATCCTTCAGAACCCAACTCAGATAGGCCTTCTTCTGTAAAGCCTTCCCTAGCTATCCCTTACTCCCAGCAGAGCTGAGAGCTCCTACCCTGGAGCTCTCCTAATCCTTTTTCTTTGGTTCCAGGTGTTAGGGCCCAATACCCTATCCCCTAGAGGAGCCCTTCCCTTCCTGTACCCTGTCTAAAGGCAGAAGACTACCTCCAGGGGCGCCTGGATGGCTCAGTGGATTAAAGCCCTCTGCCTTCAGCTCTCAAGTCATGATCTCGGGGTCCTGGGATCGAGCCCTGCATGGGGCTCAGTGGGGAGCCTGCTTTCCCCTCTCCCTCTGCCTGCCTCTCTGCCTACTTGTGATCTCTCTCTCTCTGTCAAATAAATAAAAATTAAAAAAGAAGAAGATACATCCAAGGCCTGACCACCTTGCTTTTTCAGATGCCAGCTCCCCTGGAACCCCACTGGGCTTCTCCTTTCCCTAAAGCTCACACACCCAGGACAGAATGGGGAAGTGGAAATCCAAGTGGCTCAGAGGTCTCCCCACCCCCACTCTGCCCTCACTGGGGCTGGGCCTGACAGGAGACTCCCAGCACATCTGGTTGTACTTAAATCATCCAGCGCCCAACTGCCCAGGCATGTCCCCCTACTTTTCTCCCCTCTGCCCGGGTCTCCGGCCCTTCCTAAACCAGCCTCTGCTTTCTCTCCTCCGGGATGCCTTCCCTGATTGGCCCACAGCCCACACTCGAACCCTCCGCCTCTACGGGTCTGGGTTCCAGGATGGCGTGTGCTTAGCGTGGCTCCGTGTGTGGAACCCCATCCTTTCCAAGCATTGGCCCTGGATAGAAACTCGCCCCCTCATACACACCCCCGGCCGCGCGGCCGAGGAGAGCTGACCGAGGGCGGCTCCTCTGTACCACTGGCCTCCAGCCGGCTGCCTCCCGTTCCTGGTCTGGGCCGCGGGGAGTGGGAGAGTTTCTGCCTTTTTCAAGTTTTGGTTCAGATCCAGACAGAGAGCTGTTCCCTCGGCAGCTCTTGCTGTCAGCCATTTCCCAAAAGGCTTTGCTAATATTCAAGAACCAAAGGGAAATAAATACAGAGAATACGAGTATGACGAGACACCGGCTGCCAAGAACAGGACTGTGGATGACCTGCTTCCCCAGAGCTCCAGGTTTGGATGTCCCTCATCCATTCATTCAGCAGCAGGGCCCTATGCCTCAGAGGGCTAAGTTTGGGGAATAGAGACTTGCCTGAGCACCCCCCCCCCACGTCCCCAACCCGTGCCTCCTAAACAAACTGACAGTCAGTGGGGGAGAAGGACAGGTGGACGAGCAAATGCAGGGTGCTGTGATTTGCAGAGTGGGGGGTGAAGTGACGGAAGATCAGAGACTTTGGTCTGAGTCCCCACTTCCCGGCGGCTGCCCCTAGGGGGGCCACATAACCTTGTGGAGACTGTCTCCTCACCTGTGTGGGACCTGTGTGTGGGACCTCAGGTGTGACCTGAGAGGGCTGTGGGGGAATTCAAAGAGGATACAGTGTGGGGAAGCACTTTGTGCCATGCTAAGTGAGCAGTCGCTGTTATCATTATGCCCACGAGTGGCCTGTCTGGGGCCCAGGCTCAGTCTGATGCGTCAACAGCTGTCTCTGCGCCCCCTCCTGGGGTGGGAGCCATGTTGGAGAAACTTCTCAGATGGAGGACCACCCCCCAGCCCAGAACAGTGGGCAGTCAGGGTACACACACACACAAACTTTTGTTATGCAAGTAAAACACTTTTTTACCAAAAAAAAAAAAAAATACAGAACATATGGCTAAGCACAAAACAAAAAAAAATTTTTTTTAAATCAAATACCCTTAATCCCACAACCCAGAGATAAGCACTGGTAAGGCTCTGGAGTAGTCCAGATATTATTCTAGATATCAATATATAGATATCTCTACACTGTTTTGTAATCAGCTTTTCTCAATAGACAAATATTTTGAGTATCTCTTCCCATCTATAAATGCATTTATCCTACATAATTTTTTTAAGTTTTTTGTTGTTGTTGTTGTTTTAATTTTTAAATTATTTTTAAAGATTTTATTGGGGCACCTGGGTGGCTCAGTGGGTTAAAGCCTCTGCCTTTGCCTCAGGTCATGATCTCAGGGTCCTGAGATCGAGCCCCGCCTTGGGCTCTCTGCTCAGCAGGGAACCTGCTTCCCTCTCTCTCTCTGCCTGCCTTTCTGCCTGCTTGTGATCTCTCTGTGTCAAATAAATAAATAAAATCTTTAAAAGTATATTTTATTGGGCACCTGGGTGGCTCAGTGGGTTAAAGCCTCTGCCTTCGGCTCAGGTCATAATCTCAGGGTCCTGGGATCGAGCCCCACATGGGGCTCTCTGCTCAGCAGGGAGCCTGCTTCCCCTTCTCTCTCTGCCTGCCTCTCTGCCTACTTGTGATCTCTCTCTCTCTGTGTCAAATAAATAAAATACATATATTTTATTTATTTATCTGACAGAGTACAGCAGGGTGAGAAGTGGAAGAGAGAGAGGGAGAAGCAAACTCCCCACTGAGCAGGGAGCTTGATGTGGGGCTTGACCCTGGTATCATGACCTGAGCAGAAGGCAGACACTTAACCAACTGAGCCACCCAGGCGTCCCTAAGATTTTAAGTAATCTCTCTACTCTGTGGTGCTCAACCTTACAACCCCCAGAAGGTGTGTTCCACCAACTGAGCCAGCCAGGTACCCCCATACCATATAATTTTTAATGACAGCTTAATATTCCATCATGTGGACATGCAAGAATTAATTTAACAAGTTTCTTTTGTTGTCAGATTTTTTTTTTCATTAGTAAAAGCTTGATGAACTGACTTGTAACATCCACCTTTGTGCACTTCTGGTTGGGATAATTCTTAGTAATGGGAGGCAGGGAATACATATTTTTTTACTTTGAGGAGCCACACTAGCCCCGGCCTCTTGGTGGTGCTCTCACACCTCCTCCAGGCAGCCCTCCCAGACCGGCAAAAGTGCATCTCACAAAGCCCACGCCTTTCCCAGTGGCTTCGTTTCTTAGTGACCTGGCCTGGAAGCCCTGAAAAATGCTCAGTGGTGACGGGCCCCCGGAGGGGCCCTGGGTGGAAAGCACAAAGCAGGCTTGTCTGGGGCCCGGAAAGGGGCCCCGCCCCCCTCAGGGCTGCTGAACGTACATTCCTTCCCCAGACAATGGCTGCCTCGGGAATCCCGAGAATGAAGAAGGCCGGTGGTTTTCCGAACCCTCCCCTCCAGCCCCGCCAACAAGTTGTACCCGTTCCCAAAATGGAAAGAAGGGGCACTTTGTATTGGGGGCGGGGTGGGGAGGGCAGTACTTCTTTGCCTACAGCCCCGCCCCCTCCTTTTACCGACTCTGACGCACAAGCCTGCTGAGGCCTACCCCGCCCGCTACCCCTTCCCTGTGGCTCCTGGGCACGTCCTGCTCTCCCTGTAGGCCCCTGCTTCCTCAACTGTAAAATCAGGGGCTTGGACTTCCGTGGTTGCCAAATCCCCCACAGATTTAAAATGCCACAGTGCGGTGGCTAAGATGAGCCCTGGCTTTGGAGCCAGATTGCCTGAGTTCAAATTCGGATCTTTCACCCTGTGAACGGAACAGCCCTGCCTCAGCTTTCCTGTCTGTAAAGAGGGTCTATGATAGAGGCGGACTCCCTCATGGCGCTGTCTTGAAGAAGGATGAGAAGAGGCTCATGAGACAAATGGTTATTTGTTCAAGTGTAGGAATCATGATTCAGGCTTCATTCTAACGCCAACGGGATCCCCCGCCCAGTCTAGATCTCATGTCCAGTCTGGATTTTGACCCCTGGACATTTGCCCAACAATTGGCCACACTTCTGGAAGACAAGGGGGCCAACTGATGCTGGAAGGAAGAATCCCTCTTGTCTCTTTCCATGTCCCCTGACAGGAGCCCCAAAGCTGCAAAACTGTAAGGACTTCTGGGGGCAAATCAAATGTAAAATACAGGAAAACTCCTGTGTCAGATCATATTTCTTCATTTTTATTTGGGAAATGCGGGCGTTTCCAATGTCACCTGCAATTGCTAAGTGCCAGGTGTCACTGGATTCCAGGCTTTTCCTAACCCACTGGACCTTTAGGACTAACACACTTAAACAGTAAACAATATGGGCTTCCTGTATGTACTTCTGAGCTCTTTGCCCCAAATCCTGGTTCAGCCTCCTCCAGCTGTCCCTCCCGGGCTTGTTTTCACCTCCCCCCTCCCTCCTCAACCCTAGCCCTACACTCTACAGAATCTAGATCCTCTGCTGCAAGTATCAGAAAACTCCCCGCACGATGGCTCATACAATAAGGAAAGCGCACGATCACATCTTGTCCAGTTTAGATGACACTGATGTTAATAAGCACTGTTACTTTATGTACCGTTAGAAAGAAAAAACACTGCCCATTAAACTAACACAGGATTTCTTATCACTTTGAAATTTTATTGTATATTTATGATGTAGAAAGCTCTTTTAGACTTCCATCGAAGTATATATTTTTTAGGATTTTGTTTATTTATTTATTTGTTTGAGAGAGAGAGAGAGAGGGAACATGAGTGGGGGAGGGGCAGAGGGAAAGGAAGAAGCAGGCTCCCCGCTGAGCAGAGCTCAATCTCAGGACCCTGAGATCCTGACCTGAGCCTAAAGCAGCTGATTAACAGGCTGAGTCACCCAAGTGCCCCAGAACTAGGCTTTTTTTTTTTTTTAAGGTTTTATTTATTTATTTGACAGAGAGGGAGCACAAGTAGGCAGAACAGCAGGCAGAGGGAGAGGGAGAAGCAGACTCCCCAATGAGCCGGAAGCCTGAGCAGGGACTAGATCACAGGACCTCCACATCATGACCTGAGCCTGAGGCAGCTGCTCAACTGGCGGAGCCACCCAGGCATCCCAAGACATTTTTTAAAAATAAATTACTCTAGGGGCGCCTGGGTGGTTCAGTCATTAAGCGTCTGCCTTCGGCTCAGGTCATGATCCCAGGGTCCTGGGATCGAGCCCCGCATCGGGCTTTCTGCGCAGCAGGCAGCCTGCTTCTCCCGCTACCATTCCCTCTGCTTGTGTTCCCTCTCTCGCTGTGTTTCTCTCTGTCAAATAAATAAAATCTTTATAAATAAATAAATGAATGAATAAATAAATAAATAAATAAATAAATAAATAAATAAATAAATAACTCTAGGGGTGCCTGGGTGGCTCAGTGGGTTAAAACCTCTGCCTTCAGCTTGGGTCATGATCTCAGGGTCCTGGGATCGAGCCCCGCATCAGGCTCTCTGATCAGCAGGGAGCCTGCTTCCCTCTCTCTCTCTCTCTGCCTGCCTCTCTGCCTACTTGTGATCTCTCTCTGTCAAATAAATAAATAAAATCTTTAAAAAAAAATAAAATAAGTTACTCTTGCACATGCACAACAAGGAAAACACGGGTGAAATAAGTTGGTTAAGGTTTTCTTTATACTTTATCATACTCAGAAACTGATTCTCTGACTCACTTTTCGTCTTTGAGCTCTTGGTGTGTGTGTTTTTCCACATAGACTCATCATCTGGGTCATCACAAGTATTGGTGATACAGCATTTCTTTAAAACTGCTCTACTGAATTAATTATCTCTTGCTGTGTTAAAAAAAAAAAAATTACCCCAAAATCTTAGCAGCTTAAAGCCACAAACATTTCTCATCTTTTTTTTTTCTTTTTAAGATTTTATTTATTTATTTGACAGAGAAAGAGATCACAAGTAGGCAGAGGCAGGCAGAGAGAGGGGCAAGCAGGCTCCCTGCTGAGCAGAGAGCCCGATATGGGGCTCAATCCCAGGACTCTGAGATCATGACCTGAGCCGCAGGCAGAGGCTTTAACTCACTGAGCCACCCAGGCGCCCCAAAACTCAGCGATTTAAACAAGATCGAAGTTGGGGTGCCTGGGTGGCTCAGTTGGTTAAGTATCCGACTCTTGATTTTGGCTCAGGTCATGATCTCAGGGTCATGGGATTGAGCTCCACATGAGGCTCCACACTTGGCAGGGAGTCTGCTTGAGATTCTTTCTTTCCTTCTGCCATTCTCCCTTCTCTCTCTCTCTCTCACACACACACGTGCGTGCTCTTTTAAATAAATAAAAGATAGATACATAGATAAATCTTAAAAAAAATAAACAAGGTTTAAGTTTATTCTTTCTCATATATTAAGTCTGAAGATCGGCAGTGCCATTGTGCTGGCTCCACAGTTTCAGTGTCACCAAGAACTCAGGTGCCACCCACCTCCTGTGATTTCATTCTCAGATTTGCCTCATGTTCCAAAAGGGCTGCTGCAGTTCTAGCCATCAGATCCGTATTGTAGACCAGAAGGGGCAAAAGCAGAAGAACGAAAGTTTGTTCCTCAGCAGCATCAGCTAGCTCCTTTAGGCAACCTTCTCAGATGTCCCACAGAACATTTCAACTTACATCTTATTGGTCAGAAGTTGGTCACATGGTCACATCTAGCTGCAAGAAAAGCTAGAAACATTTTTTAGCTGGGTACTTTATCACCCTATAAGATTCAACTCTTTATTACTAAGGAAGAAGAGAGGAGAATGGTGTAGGTGGCCACAGTCAGAGACTTTCAGGCTCCATGCTTAAACCAACCCCTGGAGGGGACAGAATTACCAGAATTGATGGATGTTGATGTAGGATCTACTCCTGGGGTGGCCATGCGGTTATAGTCCTTGAGAGGTGGATCCCTGAACAAAATCCAAATTCTGTTAACAAGAAAGAAGCACATGGAACCATCAGTATGGTTATTTACCAAGAACTATTGCCCTCCTTTCTTGCTAACAGAACCTTGATTTTGCTCAAGGACCAGACCGCCTTGTTCTTCTGGGGAGGCTGAACCCCTCCCCAACCCCAGGGGGCAAATCTTGATTAGGCTTAGACGCTTGTGGGGATTTCATTCCCTCTGCCGGTATTTGGTTTAAGGATGGACATGTGATACGATTCTGGCCTATGCCACTCGAAGGGATTTTTGTCAGGGGACTTCTGGAACGATTTTTCAGAGACTGAAGAAGAAAAAATGTTTTTCTTGGCCCCTGAATGCTGTTTTCTGCATGTGATGTCTGGAACTGCAGCAGCCATCTTGTGACTTTAAGAGAAGTCAGGGTACAAGGACAAAAACCAGCATGATAAGGATGGCAGAGAAAAGAGAAAGCAATATAGTGGAATACTCACAGAATGGAATCCTACTTCTGCAACAAAAACAACTATTGATGCAGACAACAAAATGGGTGAATTTCAAACATTGTCTGAAGCAAAGAAGCCAGACACAGAAGAGTATATACAATACAATTCCATACATAGGAAGGTCTAAACAGGCAAAACTAATCCACGGAGGCAGAAATCGGAAGAGTGGATACCTGTCAGCAGGGGATGAAAGCGGATGAGGGGATCGACCACATACAGACACTAGAGAACTTTCTGGCATGATGTCAGGGTTCTATATCTTGATTGGAATGGTGGCTACCAAGTATTTGTTCATCAAAACTCATCAAACTATATTTTTAAAAATGTGTGCTTCTACCACATGGAAATTGTATTTCAATAAAATTGATAAAAGGAAAGAAAAGAAGAAGCAAACAGGAAGGAAGGAACCTAGGTCTTTGGTAACACTGTTGAGTCACTGAATTAACTAACAGCCTCACCTTGGGACTTCTTGTTTGGCAACATAATAAACAATTGTCCTTACTGTTTAGGGCATTTTAAAGTTGGCTCTTCTGTAACTTGAAGCCCAGTCCCTCTTGTTAAAAGAAGGGAAAGGCACACAGAGGTCAGGGCACAGATCGAGCTCAGGGAAACTGTGGGCTTCAAGGAACAGCTGAAAAGAGCAAGAGACTTTGAAGCTCTACTTGATCTGGTGGGGTGTGCTCCCTGCCCTATTATCATGAGAACCCCGGACAGCTGAGGGTTTCTTCCCATCTTTCCTTGACCTTCCCTACTCCCATGTGTGAAATGGGCACCCTAGCAATCAAAGGACCTACTCTCGGGCTTCTGGTGAGGATTAATTAAGAAAACACTCAGGAAAGCTCCGAGCAGAGTGCCTGGCATACAGCAAGGAAGGGCTCAGTAAGGCTCCGGTCTTACCTCACCTGGCCTGAACCAAGCAGAGGTCCAGGAAGGGGAGGGAACAGAATTCAGAAACCTTTAGGAAACAGGTCTTGAGACTGTAAATGATTGATGACACCAAGGACTCAGGCCTGGGTGACAAAACAGATGGAATCGCTCCTCAAGCCCTTGGCACACTTTATGAGCAGACTCTAAACGCCAGGAGGATGCTGGTAAAGGGAGATAAGAAATTCGAGGAGGGGGAGATTTGGAGAGTGCAAAGAAGAGTGTGAGCTGAGTCTGAGGTGCCTGTGAGCAGCATGGAGTGGTGACCAGAACAAGGGGGTCTGCCACCAACTAGCTGTGTGATCTTGGGCAAGTTACTGCCTCTCTGAGCCTCAGTGTTCTTCTCATCTGTGAAATGGGAAGTCTGGGAATTCTTACCCCATTAGGTTGCTATAAAGATTAAATGAAACAGGGGCACCTGGGTGGCTCGGAGGTTAAGGCCTCTGCCTTCAGCTCGGGTCATGATCTCAGGGTCCTGGGATCAAGCCCCGCATCAGGCTCTCCGCTCAGCCCGGAGCCTGCTCCCCCCTCTTTCTCTGACTGCCTCTCTGCATACTTGTCATCTCTGTCGGATAAATAAATAAAATATTAAAAAAAAAGATTAAATGAAACAATATATTTAAAGAGCTTAGCATAGTGCCGGCATATAGTAGGTGCTCATTAAGTAGTGCTAATAATTTTCACCAAGCCCAGGCAGGCAGCTCAGGTTGAAATACTACAGCTACAGAACTAACCATAGCTGATGTGTATGGAGTTTTGAGCACGCACTTGACTTTCTCCTGCCTCCAACAGGGTGTTCCCCAGCAGAGGATTTCCTCTCCTTTTCTTTGACCCTGTCCCTCCCTTCCTTCCAGTCTCTACTCTGACCTCCCTCTTCCAGGAAGCCTTCCTTGACTAATGCCTCCCCTTTCCCTGCCAACCCCTCCGGGAGCCTCCCTGTAGGGGGTTGGCCTCCCAGCCCAGAGCTCTAACCACTCCCTTCCATTGCCCATCCCTCAATAAAGAGCACTCCAGCTCAGATAAGGCTTAGACCCATGGGGATGCTTGTCCAGTAAGGGAAGGCTGCCCGCTCTCCACCACATCTCTTGTGGATGAGCGCTCTGAAAGCTGTGGGGGCTGGTGGGGAGGCGGCCACCTGCCAGAGTGGCAGCAGACAGGCCAGCTAAATCCTTGACCTACGATTTAAGGGGTCGGGCATAGTTCAATAGAGCACTCCAGGCCGAGTCCCAGCTCATTCACACAGGTCAGGGGGATGAGGGGCAGGGAGGGGAGGGGGGCCATCTCCTCCAAGAGCCGCTTGGAGTCATTCCCAGCCCTCGGAGGCATAATGCAGCACCCTGAAACCTGCAACCCCCATCCCCATCAGTGCAAGAACCCTCTCTGAGAGGCGAAGTGGGAAGGTGGCGGAGGGGGGCGGGGAACCGTGGTTTGCAGGGAATCCTCCGTGCCGGGCACACAGTGAGGGCTCAATAAAGGCTCCCGTCTGGATTAACCGCAGGGGTAGAACCCCTTATTAGGTCCTGGGACCCAGCAACTTTGCCCAGAGTTCCCAGGTCGGCCCTAGTCTCGGCTCCTCTCCTCCTCCTTTGGAATTTTCCCGGAACTGGGCTCTACCAGGATTTGCCGGGAGGTCCTTTGAATAGCTGGAACGTCCGATGGAATCCCACGGGCAAAACGTAGATTTTCCTAGCCATCAACGCCTGGTCTGGCCCCGAAGCTCCGATGCAGGTCTCAGGGGGACCCCCTCCCCACCGGGTTTTCCTCAAGGGCCGCCGCCCGCGTGCTATGCAAAAAAGATGCAAAACAGGCCGAGACGGCCGTAGGGATTGGCTGACGCGGGAGACTCCGGCCGCCCAATCCGGGGCCGCCGGCGGCCTGGGCTCCCCCGCCCAGGGCCTGGTCCCGCCCATAAATCAGCTCCGTCGGCGTTAATGGCTCCTGACTAATTGCCGGGACTCGGGCTCCGCGCTCGGGTCGCCCGCATTAAAATTCAATCAGGCCCAGCGCTGAGCTATTAAATATTCATTGGGAGAGCTTCCCGAAACCAGACTGGGGGATGGGGGTGGATCGGGTGAGGGACTACCCGAATCCCCAGCTTCAGCGGAACACCCTCCCCCTTCGCTCCTCCCCAATACTCTCGCCTCCAGCAACTGGGGCCTGATTTCCATTCTGCTGCGCCTGATTTCTCTATGGAAGTCCCTGCGCCCTCTCTAGAGACTCTTGAGAGATTGAGCTGCCCTGCAGGCGAGTGGTGGTAAATTGTGCCCAGGGCTGCCCTAGTCCTCTGGCCTGCATCCCCTCCGCGCCTGGTGGCCTGGCTCCACAGACCTCTTATCCAGGGCCCACGTGGGCCCCTAATCAATGCTGGAGTGGAAAGCTCCAAGGCAGAGGTGGTTTCATCCTCAAGAAAGGCCCCTAGGTCCCTGGCCTGGTGTTTGCCAGGGGCTTTGCTGGCATTACACTGGTCATCTTTAGCAGGCACTGGTCATCTTCAGCAGGCCTGAGAGAGCTTCAGGCTGGGCAGCATGGGGTCTGTGCTGGGAGGAAGGAGGGGGCCCTTTGCAGCCCTCCTCTCTTCTCCCCTTCCCCCAGGAATGCAGTCTGTGCAAGCTGCTGGGCCCCTGGCCTGATGCTGAACAGGCTGCCTGGAAGTTCTCAAGGAGGGTACCCAGGGGGAGGGGGCTGGGCCCGAGGGCCTGGAGGGGGCCACTGGCAGTGTCTGAGATTTGAGCAGGAAGTACGCAACTGCCCCCATTCATACACACTATAGCTGCAGGGTCACATGAAGAGGGTTGTCAGGTGTGAAGACAACCATGGCCGGGAAGCTGGAGCAAGACACTCAAATAAGGACTGGACCCTACATATTGTATTAAGACATCCTGTAACACAGCTCCATCCTGGGTCAGGGGCTGTTTGAAGGAAGGGAAACACCAGGAAATATGTTAGGAAGAGACCTGTGTCCCCTCCTGTTTTTACAGCAAATCTTCAGGAGCAAACCACCTGCTCCTGGGGCTCTTCCCCTGCCCTTTGGACTGCTCCCTGCTCCCTGTGCCTGAGGTCCTGCCAGAAATTAACTCGGCAGGGTATGGAGGAGGCTCAGGCACTGCCGGGGAAGGACAGAGGCTGAGGGCGTCAGATTCTGCAAAGCCAGAGGCAGCTCAGGGCTCTAGGAGCAGTGCGAAGTTCAGGGGGTCCTGTCTGGGTCTGGGAAGATACTGGAAGGGACCTCTTGTTCTGCTATTCCGAGAGCACCAGGTGTTATAGAATTCTTGTCTGAAAAGCCCTGCTCTCTCAGAGCTGAGGTGCTCTCCCAGCAAGAGATGGGGGACCCAGGCTGGCCCCAGAGCTGGATACAGGGCAGAATGTGTCTGGCAGCAATTAGGAAGGGAGCTGGGCTGGGAGGCCTCAGGCTTCAGCAGGTCAGGAGTGACCTGAGCCAAGTGTCCAATTCCAAAGCCAAACGTCACAGGCAATTCGGGATTCCAGCTCACCCCACGTGTGGTTCCCATTAGGGCTGGCTGGGGTCTTCCTGAAGGCCAGGCGGATTCCTGAGCCCCTCCCCCAACACAGCCCCTCCCTCTTCAGGCTGCTTGGAATGTCTTACCCAGACCTTCGGGGTGGCCCGCCATGGGGCAACCTTGGGGATTTTCAGGGGCGTCCCACTCCAAATAGGCCTCCCCACCCACTAGATGATGTTTTTGCAATCTCTTAAAGGGGACACGGGATAGGAGACTTAAACCCTTACCCCTCCTCCAGGAAGGGCTAATCCCCCGAAGACCCCTACACTGTGTCTGGGAGCTTTCCCTCCTCTCCAGGTCAGCCGCCTTTGTTAAGGCCTCGGCCCCTTTGGTCCAGACACTTACAACTGTCCCACTTTCCAGGCCATTCCTCTATACTGCCCCCGAGTGAGCATCAGAGCACCCGGCCTAGGATTCGGATCATTACCCTCCTGATGAAACTTCCAGTAGCTTTCCAGCAACTCTGCAGCAGTTGCCCAGATATTCGTGTTATGTGAATTGGGGACGCGCATACCATTTTAGAATTAAAAAAAAAAAAAAGTTGTCAACATCTAAAAACCTGGAGGTAGCGAATAAAAATCGACATTTCTAATTTTTCTTGAAAACATCTGACGACACGAAGCTCACTTGGTAGCATGGCAGTCACCCCCTTTGGCCTTCAGAGGGGGTCCCTGGGGCTTCCACTTCCATCAGTGCCAGTGCTGGCACTGACCTTTTTATCTCACTTCCTGTCAGCTTCGCTCCTTCTAGCCATTTAGGTTCCCGGTTCCTGTCCGTCTCTCTCTCTTGGTGCAAACACTTCAACCTGCTACAACAAACCCAAGTCTAAATCCCTTGGCCTCAGGTCTATGTCATTGCGCCACCCTTCACACCTGTCCCTCCAATCCCCATCAACTCCTCCCGCCGTCAGCTCTCGGTCCAGGCCGCCTAACTTCTCACTCTTCCCCAGATACCTCCCGGACTTCCACACTCCAAGTCTTTGCGCGCCCTCCCTTAGGCCTGGAGCACCGCATCCCTTCTGCCCCTGGTGAGCCTCTGTTGCTTCTTCGAGTCCCACCCCAGAAGCCACTGCCTCCGTAGCATCGTCCTCACCCCTCCCAAAGGCAGTACCCTGGGTCCTCCGATGGTTCCGGTGATTCCAAGATGTCTCATGCCGCATCCCCTCCCTGGAGTGAGAGCCTCTCCGGGGCTGGGAGTAGGGCGCTGGGCACCCCTGGGGCTCCCCTGAATGGAGGAATGGGCCATCGGGTTGGTGGTGGGAATGGCTGGGGGGTGGGGGGGCTGCATCTCAGCCCCTCCGCAGCTGGCCTTGGTGGCTACTGCAGGTTTGTTAGAGTTGGCAAGGTTGGAGGAGGGGAAGGCAGCAGGCATTTGGGGACATAAGGTAAGGTCTTGTGGCCCTGGCAGGAAGGAGGCCTCACCTCACTCGGGACCACCTGTTTCTTCGCTTGGGGGACTGTTTAGACCGCTGTGTGTGTGTGTGTGTGTGTCAAGATGTGTAAGTGGGTCTGGTACCCAGGCGGTGGGGTACTACCCTCCCCTGCCCTGTGAGCACCCCCAATGCCCCCAGAGCTGCCATACATTTTGGATAAAGAAGTCAGACAGCATCTTCACCTCCTGAGGCTGAAATTGCAGAGATCCCAGGAGATGGGCTTGAAATCAGTGGGGCTGCTTCCTCATCCGTTCCCAGGCCTCCTGCCCCTAGCCCACCCTACTCCCCTTCCTGCCTCTTCAGGGTTCCCAGCTGCCACAACACCTTCCAGAGAGCCCACTCCCCCTGCCCAGCAGCAAACCCCCAACCTCCCCAGGACTAGCAACTGGCCCTCTGTGGAATCACCTGACAGGTAGGTCTTGGGGATCCTGTTCTTATGGACAAGGAAATAAACTCTGAGGACTCTCAGGCTCGAAGGAACATACTCGAGATCCCCCGAGTGAGTAGTAACTGGGAGGAATTTCAGCCCCAGCCGCTTGCGTCTAAGGACCACGTTCTGGCCTCGAGCACCCCCCCTCCTCCACGCCGCGGTCCGCGGGCTCCAGGCTTCGGCCTTGGGTCCCCCGCTTCCATCCCACGGTCACAGCCGACCTGTACAGACAGAGATCGATGCGTCAATGTCCCAAGGCCGGCGTTAACCACCGACCCCGTGCGGAAGTCGTGGGCGCCCAAGACCCTTCCGGGGTCCCTATCCGGCGAGGGGCAGAACCGAACGCTGAGAACCAAAGCGGGGTGTCTCCCCTCGGGGCCCCTCAGCTCCTGCCAAGGAGAGGCGGTGCTCTCGGGACTCGCCCAGCACTCACACCGAGTTCCGGGGGCTCGTGGGGCACTCGGACCTCCCGCCCCCGGGACCCGGGCGCGCGCGTCAGAGAGGCGTGGGCGCGCGCCTCGGCCCCTCCCCCAGGCGGGGGGGGTGGAGGAAGAGGGGGAGGGGAGAGAGCAGATGGCAGCAATTACGGCTCGGACCCTCCCCCGCGCGTAGCCTGAGGCCGGAAGACCGGCTGCGTGCGCTTTCCCGGGCGGGAGGGGTGGAGGCCTCCTCGGCCCGGTAGCCGGCGGAGGCGGGGCAGGGGCGCCGGGCCCGGGAGGGGACTTCCTTCCCTCGGGAACTGGGCTGGGAGATTCCCTCAGGAAAGGCCGAGCCCCACCTTCTCGTCCGGGCCGGCCCCAGAGTGCTTTCAGGCTCGTGTCCCAACAAGCCCAGCGCCTGCAGGTCCCAGCGCCTGCAGGTCTCAGAACTCCGAGGATTTTCAGGTTGGGCCGGTGGTCCAGGCTGGGGAGAGGGGAGTTGTAGGGTTGTACAGGTTGCGACCTAAACAAGGGCCGGGTGGAGGGGTTAAAAGGGGTCTGATGTCCAAGTCTTGTGCCTTGGCAGGTGCTGCTCTTTCTGAAGGGAAGGCAAAGGACACCTTTTCTCACAAAGAGCCCGAAGGAGCAAGTCTGGACTGCCCCCGCTTTAAGGCTGCTGACTGTAGAGGGGAGAGCAAATGGCTAGAATTGGCTTGGGTGGCTCAGGGGCAGGGCCAAAGAGAGCAGGAGGACTCTCACAGCTCAGGACAGGGACAGTGCTACCATTTGAACTTCCCTGCTTCCTTCTTCCTGAAATCTACTCCCATCCTGATCCTGTTGTCCAGTCCACTACAAAGTTTGTCCCTTCTGTCTCTAAGATCTATCTTGGATCAACCCCTGCTCCCCATCCCCATCCAGCGTCCAAGCCCCTCTTCCTTCCTTGTACAACTACAAAGGCTCCTGTCTACTCTTCTGGCTCCCGGACTGTCAGTTCACATAGCTTCCAGGGGGACTATTAAAAATACCAATCAGGGCGGAAAAAAAAAATCAGAGCATGTCACTCCCTGTCTAATAACTTGGCATGGCTTCCCTTGGAGGAAGCCCCAATTCCTTACCCTGGCCCCTGCCTGTGCTGACCTCTCCTAGATCATTCTCCCCTCTGTCCAGATGCCGCTCCCACTGGCTGCCTTTCTTCTGTTTCTTGAACTTGACAAGTTTTTCCCACCTCCGGCTTTGGTCTTGCCATTCCCTTTGCTTGGAACACTGTGCCCAGATCCTTCCTAGGGATGTCACCTCCCCATCAATCCTGCCCACAATACTACAACAGCCTCACACCCAATTGCCTGATCTACTGTGTCACTTAACCGTGTCTATTTCTTCAGGACTTAACCGCTTTCTGTAATTATCGTCTTTATTCGCTTGGTTTGTGGTCTGTTTCACTTCCCAGAATGCCATCTTGATGAATGTGGGTGTCTCGTTCTCTGCTAGCACGGTGCCTGACACAGACCTAGGAGATGCTCAACATATATCATGCAGTTAAGGAATGTGGGAGTCCCTGGGGAATGAATTGGGGGCCATTTGATCACTTCTAAGGGGGCCACTCCCTGGGAGAAGCCAGCTGCAGACCCCTATATTCACCTGTGTTTCACTCAAATGCCTCACATAGGGGCAGGCCTGTGGTTTCCAATATCCATAAACTTAGCAGCCAAGACTAAACATGTGCCAGGCATTGAGTGCTTTACATGGCTTAACTGATTTAATTTGTCCAACTAAGTAGGTCCTAATATCCTCAGTTTACAAGCAGAGACATACGAGGAAACACACCAGAATGTGTGGTCATTCAGCAAACACCGTCAGGCATCATAAGGACTGAGTTGATTATCAGACAACAGATGGGTGCACTGAGTAAATACAGGGGTGAGCCCACTGCGGGGACTCAGGAGGACAGAGCATTAGGAAAGATCAGCATGGGGGGTGGGGGTGGGGGACACAGGCCTAGTTTGGGCAAGTGGGTAGAGGAGGAAGTCTAGGACCACAGCGCATGCTCCTGCCCTGGGTCCCCATGGCACACAGGGGTGCAGCTGTGGACACAGGGGTCCGGTATTCTGCCACCCACCAGAGGGGTGATCTTGGGCAACCGCTTACCGGCTTGGGGCCACAGTAGCAAAATGCCGGGGAAGGCTTGCATAACACTAAGCTGCCTGAGCCGTTGGTCACTGGGATTAAATTTAAAAATGCTCATGAAAATGCTTCATCAGCTGCACAGGGCTGCTGAGGGAAGGGAGTAGGGAAAGGGTGCCGGCTGCCGGCCTGAGAAGCTGGGGATAGAGCCATATTTGGGCTCCTCTTGAGTCAGTCCCCTGCTGTGTGCCCCTCTAGGGTGGACCGGGGTCTACCAGTTGTTCTGCGTATGTGGCCGGCCCGGAGTCTGTACTCAGTGGGGGTTTGTTGAGTGAATACGTGTGTTTATTGAGTGAATGCCTGAGTGAGGGAAAGGCCAGGGGAAGGGTAAGAGAGGGAAGATAAATGCATGAGTGAGAGGTGGAGGAAATGAAGGAGGGACTGGAGACCCCCTCACCCTCGGAGCCTCAGTTTCTTCATCTGTAAAAGACAGTGGTAAGGCTTAGCCCACCTTTCTCTTGGGGCTCCAGTGTGGATCTCAGGAGACGTGGCAGGTCCACGGAGCCCACCCCTTGCCGTCTGTGCTGGGCTGAGATGACCACTGCTCCCCTCCCCCACATCCCCGTCCCCCGGAATTTATAGATTCCTCATTGTCCTGCACAAAGGCCCTCTTGGGGGAGGAGGCGGGGCGGGTAAGGAGACTGGGGAATTAGAAAGTCAGAGGCTGAGTAACAGCCCGCCACACCCAAGGCCCCATAAATCTTCCTGGGCTCCCTGTAAAGTGGATTTGCTCTGCCCTCACCCAGAGCAGCGGCTTGCAGCTCAGAAGCATCACCAGCGCCACGGTGAAGGTGAAGGTGTGGAGGCCCAAAGACGGGACCCTGACCGTGGGGGAGGGGTGGAGCCTATTGTTTTAACCCTCTGACATCAGAAAGTCCTTCCTCCCATCCCGCTCCACTCCCTTACACACCCTTGTAAGTCTAGCCCACTGCTGTTGGGATCGAGCAGAAAAATGACCTTTCTGGGAGTATTCTGAGTTCCTTGGCGAGGGGGGCCTGGAGGTCCAGACTCCGGGGAAAGCAGCCACCTCCCCTGCTCCGGCCTCTCTGGGAGAGGAGGACTGGCAGATGGTGCAGTGTTAACAGATGCCCAGAAAACAGAATTACTCAGCTGCTCTGTCCCTCATGTTCGAGGAAGGGGATGGCCTTCAAACTGGAAAGAGACAATGGTGTCGATGGGGAGGGCTGGGGAGGAGAGGGAGGGAGAGAGGCTGTGAGGCATGGGGGTGCTGCAAACCAGCACATGGAAGACCAGCCTGAGGTCCCATCTGGGCCACTCACCGGTTGGGGGATCTCAAGCAGGTCGGTTAACCCCTCAGAGTCTGCATGGCCTCCTCTATTAAATAGGTCAGCGAAAAACCCTGCCCTACCTTCTCACTTGCTTTCGTGAAGATGATACGGGTCTTTCTCTTTATAAAACAGGCTTTATGGGGCACCTGGGTGGCTCAGTAGTTAAGCGTCTGCCTTCGGCTCAGGTCATGATCCCAGGGTCCTGGGATCGAGCCCCGCATCGGGCTCTCTGCTTGGCGGGAAGCCTGCTTCTCCCACTACCATTCCCTCTGCTTGAGTTCCCTCTCTCGCTGCGTTTCTCTCTGTCAAATAAATAAAATCTTTAAAAACAACAAACAAAAAAAAACAGGCTTTACAATTTGCGATGGTATCGACACGTAAGAGGTTATGTATCAGCTGTAACTGCCAGCCCTGTAGACGTTTTGTTTTTTTTTAAAGATTTTATTTATTTGACAGAGAGAAACACAGCTAGAGAGGGAACACAAGCAGAGGGAATGGTAGTGAGAGAAGCAGGCTCCCTGCTGAGCAAAGAGCCCGATGTGGGGCTTGATGCCAGGACCCTGGGATCATGACCTGAGCCGAAGGCAGACGCTTAATGACTGAGCCACCCAAGAGCCCCTAAAACAGGCTTTACAACTTGTGATGGTGTCGACACGTAAGAGGTTATGTATCAGCTGTAACTGCCAGCCCCGTAGATGTTTAAAACTTAAAGATTTTTAAAACTTTATTTTCCTTGCAACAAAATGGAACAGAATAGAAAATATCACACGCATCACAATGTTAGGTAAAACTTTTGCTTTTACTTCTGCGGATGTTCTTGTGTCCCTGGGGCCCGAGGCAGATGTATTTTACTGTGAGTGATGGCCAGAAAAGTTTGAAATATTCCAAGTAGAAGAAATTCTTTCCTGGTATCTTCAGAAGGGAAGGGCGGATAGATGGAAACTGACAACAAGAAATGCACAAGGAGAAATATACCTTGAATGGGCCTTGGTCTGTGGAAGCCCAGGGTGGGCAGACCTGGCTCTGAGTAGCTCAGTGTAGCTAAGATTTGTGGCGGCTGGGGGAGCTTACTGAGGACTTACCAGACTGCCCTCTTGGTGGGTAACAAGAATCTCTTTACTTTATAGGATGCCTTGGGCCCGAATCATGAGGACACTGTCCTTGAACACCTACTCAGCATGGCCCTGAGCTGAGCCAAAGAGAGCAGCTAATCAGTAAGAACCTTGAACTCCTGTACTTGGGCCCTTCCCCCCAACAAATCCACTAAGAGTGCAACAGGTATGATGTAGTGGTAGTCAGGACCCTCCTGCCTGAACTTCACCCATGACCCTCATCCCCACCTCCCCCCCAGGGGCCATAGTCCAGTGGGGGTGAACTGGTCAGAAGGAGCCCTAAATCAATCCCAGACTTCCCTGGCTGGCATTGAGTTATGAGCTATGGGTTTTGTGATGTAGATCATGGTAGGGGAGGAGGGGGCATGACCTATGGCAGGTCACGCGGGACCCCCAGAAGGGGCCAGAGCTGGGGTCAGAGGTCACCTCCTCCATTCTCCATCAACCGAGCTGGGTCCCATCCCATGTCTAGTCCTTAGGCGGGGGTGGGCTCTTTCCCCACTGACGGCTGGCCCCCAGCTGCACCCGCCACCAGGCCTGTAGGGAATTGGGGGCTTGTGCTGGAAAGAGAACCTGAAAGAAGGGCAGAGGTTGAGATGACAGTACATTTTGTTCCCTAACGGTGACTGGCCTCTGCTCCAAACTTGACTCAAGAGTTTGCTGAGCTCTTTCTCCGTAGATTTGTCACTGCACTTTCCCCCCAACCTCCCCTGTCCCTTCTGATTGAATTCCACAAGTCAAGACTGCTGCAAACCCAGACCAAAGCATTAGATGGCTGGAGATAACGGCGTCACGGTCAGAGACAAGAGAGGGAGAGAGAGAGAGAGAGAGAATCGAACTGGTGCCCCAGACAATGTATGTTATCAGGGCTTAAGCGAGATTGTTAGAGGGCCAGATAGATGGAAAGATCCAGACAGTGAGACGAGAAAGATCAAAACTGGAACGAGGGAGAAGAGGTGAAGTCAGGCAGACAGAAAGAAGATGGATCGACAGAAGCAGTGAAGAGATGGAGATTGTAGGAAAGTTGGAGTGGGCAAAATAAAAGAGCATTCTGGTACACTCCTATCAGAGCCCAGCAGCTAAGAGATCAAAAGGAGGATAACCCTCACTGGTAATCCTTAAGACTGCCACACTGAGACTCTGGAAGTCTGAAATGTACCCATAATACCCAGGAGGTGATCCATTATTTTACACATTAACTAGCAACCTCCGGTCCCCCTCTACCACAATCATCCCTATCAGCAAAGACATACACAGGGAGGGTCAAGACCCAGCCTGGGGAACTGGACGAGGGGGTGGGGTGGGAAGGGACCAGCATACAGTCTGCCTGAGGACAGAGGCTTGGACAGGGCACTAGGGAACCGAGCATTGCTGCAGGCAGAAGGTAGAAGAAACCTTACAAACTTTCTGGGTGCCCAGCCAGGTCGACTAAAGCCGATCCACAGAAATAATTCCCCTGCCTATCATCCTTCGGGATCAAAAATGGACCTCGCCACACTCCTCCCGTGCACCCACCCTGCCAAGACCTTGCCCCTGCATCCAAGGCAAGGACCCTCTGCTTTAGCCTCCCTGCGGGTGGGGATGCCGTCCCAATTCCAGCCCAGGGCTGCCACCTGCTGGCGGAGAGTGGCCTTGGAGAACAGGACTCTTGCTGAGGCTGGGGGTGGTCAAGGCTTGGAGGAAGATCATTTGAAAAGGAGAATGTGAAATTCCCTTTTACCTAGTCAGACGTCCGTGGGGCCTCTCAGCACAGATTAGAGTCTCCTATCCTATCCTTCTACAGTCGTTGCTGAATGGTACTGGGGGGGGGTGAGGGGGGGCGGGACCCTTCAAGCCGGAGGAGAAACTGTCGGGACTTCCTCTTCCCTGAGTGGCCAACACTGTGCTGGATGAGAGGACAAAGATGACCAGGTGAGGGAAACAGCCAAGGACAAGATTAGCGGTAGCTCACGAGAAGAGTCAAAGTATGTGCCTGACACAAGCCCAAGCAGGTTTCAGGTCATAGTTACTGAGCAAATGATTGAATGAGGGAAGTTCAGAGGTACACTGAGAAGTGATGAACTCTGTGGACAGGAGAGGTTGGGGGGGGCAGGGGCGCCTGCCTGGCTCAGTAGAGCAGGCATCTCTTGATCTGCGGGTCATGAGTTCGAGTCTCATGTTGGGCAAGGAGCCTCCTAAAAATAGAAAAATATAGGGGCGCCTGGGTGCCTCAGTTGTTAAGCAGCTGCCTTCGGCCCAGGTCAGATCCCAGGGTCCTGGGATCGAGCCCCGCATTGGGCTCTCTGCTCAGCAGGAAGCCTGCTTTTCCCGCTACCATTCCCTCTGCTTGTGTTCCCTCTCTTGCTGTGTTTCTCGCTGTCGAATAAATAAAATCTTTAAAAAAAAAGAAAAAAAGAAAAATATACATACATACATGTATGTATATACTCTTTTTTCTCCTTTTGTCATGAAGTAGTAATTATCTTGGTGGAAGATTCAAACATCATACAACTTGAAAAAACCAAGCATGAAGATCCCCTTTCACTTCACTCCTATTTTCCTCCCTTAAATTAGCCACTGGCAACGCTTTCATTCCAGTCATTCTTTTTTTTTTTTTTTTTAAGATTTTATTTATTTATTTGTCAGGCAGCACAAGCAGAGGGAGAAGCAGGCTCCCCACGGAACAAGGAGCCCGACGTGGGGCTCGATCCCAGGACCCTGGGATCATGACCTGAGCCGAAGGCAGGCACTCAACCAGCTGAGCCACCCAGAATCACATGGGGGAGATGTAATTTTTTTATTTTAGTTCTTAAATTTTATTTATTTTTTTAAGTAATCTCTACACCCAATGTGGGGCTCAGACTCACAAACCTGAGATCAAGGGTCGCACGTTCTACCGACTGAGCCAGCCAGCTGCCCCTACTATTTTTGTTTTGTTTTATTATTTTTAAAGAAGATTGATTGATTGATTTTAGAGAGAGAGAGAGCTGAGCAAGGGGCAGAGGGAAAGGAAGAGAGAATTCACAAGCAGACTCCCTGCTGAGTGGGTAGCCGGGCTGCGGGACTCGATCCCAGGACACTGAGATCCTGACCCGAGTGGAAACCAGAGTCAGCCCCTCAACCAACTGAGCCAGCCAGGTGGCCCTACTATTTTGTTTGTTTGGTTTTGTTTTAAAGATTTATTTATTAGAGAGAGAGAAAGAGCACACGTGCACTCACACGCACAAGGACGTGGGAGGAGGGGCAGAGGGAGAGAATCCCAGGCAGACTCCCTACTGAAGGCCCCATGAGATCATGACCTGAGCTGACATGAGTCAGGTGCTTAACCGACTGAGCTACCCGGATGCCCTACTGCTATTTTTTTTTTAAGTGATTAAGTGATTACATGGGGCACCCCATGTTGACAACTACTGTTCCAGTCCTTTCTATGCATTTATATACACGTAAGTTAGCCAATCACACACACACACTTCACGTGTGTGTGTATATATACACACACATGTATATATATGCCATATATATATATGGCTTTTTTCTCTTCAATTAACATGTCTCAGAGATATTTTCCAAGCAGTCTGTATGGATCTATCTTTTATTTATTTATTTATTTATTTATTTATTTATCTATTTATTTTTAAAGATTTTATTTATTTATTTTTAAAGATTTTTTTTTTTTTAAAGATTTTATTTATTTGACAGAGAGAAACACAGCGAGAGAGGGAACACAAGCAGAGAGAATGGTAGTGGGAGAAGCAGGCTTCCTGCTGAGCAGGGAGCCTGATGCGGGGCTCGATCCCAGGACCCTGGGACTATGACCTGAGCCAAAGGCAGACGCTTAACGACTGAGCCACCCAGGTGCCCCAAAGATTTTATTTATTTGACAGAGAGAGTTCACAAGTAGGCAGAGACGCAGGCAGAGAGAGAAGGAAGCAGGCTCCCTGCTGAGCAGAGAGCCCAATGCGGGGCTCTATCCCAGGACCCTGAGATCATGACCTGAGCCGAAGGCAGAGGCTTTAACCCGCTGAGCCACCCAGGCGCCCCCATTTACGTCATTTCTAAATTTCTTTTTTACAATTACAAACAGTGCTGCAAGGATACACAGTATATCTTTGTTCACATATGTAAGTACTGTTTTGGGAAAGATTTCTAAAAGCAGAATTTTGGGGTTCATGTGTATGTACATTTGTATTTTGATAGATACTGTCAAAATGCCTTCCAAAAATACTTGACTAATTTACATTTCCCCAACAGTGTAACCACTTAATATTATTAATGTTTAATTTTTGCTAAGCTGATGGGCCAAAAGCAATGTTTCATTATTGTTTTAATTTGCCTTTTCCTGCTTACTTGTGAGATTAAGCATCTTTTCATATGTTTATTGGCACCTGTATTTCTATGAATCAATTACCACATCTTTCCCTCATATTACTATTAGGTTGTTTTTTAATTAATTAAGATTAGAAGAAAATCTGTTTCCAATAACATGACTGGCTGGACTGATATTTCTGAGTAAAACAGTAAAAATGCTAGTTAAAATACCAAATAAAAATTATTCTAAAAGAGCTGGCCAGATAGAAGAATTTATTTGGAGGTGTGCCTGGGTAGCTCAGTTGAGTGTCCAACTCTTAGTTTCCACTCTGGTGGTGATCTCAGGGTCATGGGATCAAGGCCTATGTCAGGCTCTACACTCAATGAGTTTGAGTTTTTCTCTCTGTCCCCTCCACCACTTCGCCTTGCACATGCCTGCACTCTCTCATTCTCTCTAAAATGAATAAATAAATATTTTTTTTAAAGATTTTATTTATTTATTTGAGAGAGAGAAAGTGAAAGGATGAGAGCAGCGAAGATCAGAGGGAGAAGCAGACTCCCCGTGGAGCTGGGAGCCCGATGCGGGACTCGATCCCGAAACTCCAGGATCATGACCTGGGCCGAAGGCAGTTGCTTAACCAACTGAGCCACCCAGGCGCCCTAAATAAATATTTTTTTAAAAAAGATTTTATTTA
>CM053611.1:56079835-56111309 GCA_028646535.1 Procyon lotor
AAATAAAGGCAGCAAGAGAAAAAAGCTTTAAAGGGAAACAGACTTGTTTGCAATTTTATACAGAAGAATAAAAATTAGTTTTGAAAAAGAAAACCAGATAGGGTGAGCACCTATCTGTCAGGTCGTCAGACGGACTATGGACCTGGAGTAGTGCGATCAGCATCCGCGGAAGAACGGTCTGCTAAGATGGTCTCTGACAACTCAAACACGACAGGAGACATTAAAGAGAACCCGAAGTTTGTATCAAGTTATATATAAATGAGGTCAGATCTTGTATGAGTCTACTTGAGCTGCCACAACAAATAGCACAGACTGGATGCTTTAAGCAACAGAAATTTATTTTTGCAGTTCTGGAGGCTGGAGGTCCAAGATCAAGGTGCCAGCAGGGTTGGTTTCTGGAGGGGACTCTTTCCTTGGCTTATAAATGGCAGACTCCTCACTGTGTCCTCACTTGGTCTTTCTGCTGTGCTCACATAGGGTTGGGGTCGGCGGGGGAGAGCAGGAGGGAGCTCTGGTGTCTCTTCCTTTTCTTCAAAGGACAGCGATTCTGTGGGATTTGGACCCCACTCCATGGCCTCGTTTAATTTTTTTTTAAATATGTTTTTTTTTTAAAGATTTTATTTATTTATTTAACAGAGAAAGAGAGAGATCACAAGTAGGCAGAGAGGCAGGCAGAGAGAGAGGGGGAAGCAGGCTCCCAGCTGAGCAGAGAGCCCGATGCGGGGCTCGATTCCAGGACCCTGGGATCATGACCTGAACTGAAGGCAGAGGCTTAACCGACTGAGCCACCCAGGCATACCGACCTTGTTTAATTATAAGTACGTCCACAAAGGCCCCATCTCCAAGTACAGTTACACTGAGGGTTAGGGTTTCAAGTTACAAATTTTAGGGGAACACAATTCAGCCCATAACAGATCCCTTCTTCACACTATATGTGACTAAATTTCAGATGTTAACAGTTAACGAATTATGACAAAAAAAACTACAAGATTAATAAAAGAAATGAAGATCTTTGATCTTGGAGTAGAAAGTTTTTTTTTTCCCTCCAGATTTTATTTACTTATTTGACAGAGAGTGAGAGAGCAAGCAGGGGGAGAGACAGGCAGAGGGAGGAGGAGCAGGCTCCCCACTGATCAAGAAGCCCCAATGTGGGACTCGATCCCAGGACCCTGGGATCATGACCTGAGCCTAAGCCAGATGCTTAACCAACCGAGCCACCCAGGTGCCCCCAAATCAGGATTTCTTTCAGTGAAGCTCACCACAGATAAAGCTAACAGAAATGTACATATTATGGTTACAAAATCTAAAGCCTACTTGCCAATAGGTTTATTATCTAGAATATTAAAAGGGATTCCTGAAAAAGCAGTAAGAAAAAGCTAGGAAGACAGCAAAACATCGGACAAAAAGCTAGGAACAGGCAGTTTGCAGGAAGGGGACACAAGAATGGATTGCAGGTAGTTGGAGAGATGCTCACCTTGTTGATAAAGCAGAAAAAAATCCAGTGTAAAATAGTGATACCACTTTATAGTTCTGTACGCTCAGATTGACAAAAGTATGAAGGCTGAAAATTACAAGCATGGCCAAGGATGTAGGAGGATTTTATGCACTGCCGGTGGGCACGTGGCAAACGAGAGCGCAGTCTGACAGTCCCTGCTTAGCAAGCATATGCGCGCCCCCTGACCTAGCAGTTTCTTCTGAGACACGCTGTCGAGGGTGTACTGGACGTGTACAAGGATGTTTTTGAAGTGGCAGGAAGTTGGAGGCAGCTAGGTGTGCAACACTGGAAGAAGAGGTAAGAAAAATCTGATGGGGGCGCCTGGGTGGCTCAGTCATCTGCCTTCAGCTCAAGTTATGATCCCAGAGTTCTGGAATCAAGCCCCTCATTGGGCTCCCTGCTCGTCGGGAAACCTGCTTCTCCCTCTTCCACTCCCCCTGCTTGTGTCCCCCCCCCAAATAAATAAATAAATCTGAAAGAAAAAAAAAAAAAGGAAAAAAAATCTAATGGATGCTCACTATGGGACTTTATGCGGCAGGAAGAAGTGGGGAGAAAGAAAGGTAAAGGATATGCCCTGTATCATTTATCAAGAGAGCAAAGATTTTTCCTGGGAGCCTCACCCATTAGACTACTGCTTGCATTTCACTGGCCAAAACTGCGTTCCATGGTCACACTTAACTAAAACGTAACTAGAGAGAAGGGGGGGTCACAGATAGGGATTGTGTCCTCTAATTAGTGATATATAACACATAATCTAGTAGGTTTCTTCTAATTGCTGCACAGAATTCTGTTGCAGGCATTCAGCGCATTGTACTGTGATGGCTAGAGCGACAGTAGCCATCTTGTGCCCATGAGGAAAAGTCAAGAGGTTCCCAGAGAAGGCCCTGCCATCATCAGTTTATATCAACATGAACAGCTTATCCCTGAACTTCTTAATCTTGTGTGAAGAATAACCCCCTATTGGGTTAAGCCACTTGGGGCCGTTGGGTTCAACAGTAGGCAACAGAAATAGATCTGGCTAGTTTAGACATAAAGGAATGGAGAAACAGATTCTAAGTTCAGAAGCAACTCCCGGCTCGGAGAAGCACATGACCTCTGCCTGTGATCGGGAAGGAACAGTCACTACTAGAGGAAGCTGATGAATCAGGAAGCTGCTCACCAGAGCCCCACTACATCTGTCCTGCTTTGTGACAGCAAAACAGATGTCCCATGGTATTTAGCTCTGTTCCAAAATTATGTCTTGCACAAGAACCTAAATCACGGATTCCCAGCTCAAGGGAATCGAGGAAGTGTCATTTTGGTTTTCTAGCTTCTGTAATTCAGAAGAAACACGAAAAGGAGTTTTGGATCAGTGTTGGTAGCCACCACACCGTGGAGGCCGGCTTTTGGTTACTTACAACCAAAGACACTCCTCACAGATACACTGCAACAAGGGGCGATCTCCAAAACAGCACGGAGTGAAAGAAACTCAATGAGCTCTGTCACACAATTCTAGGGTGCAGGTTAAAACATACATAAACCAGGGGCGCCTGGGTGGCTCAGTCATTAAGAGTCTGCCATTTGTTCCGGTCATGATCTCAGGGTCCTGGGATCGAGCCCCGCATTAGGCTCCCTGCTCCGTGGGAAGCCTGCTTCTCCCTCTCCCACTCCCTCTGCTTGTGTTCCCTCTCTCGCTGTGTTTCTCTCTGTCAAATAAATAAAATTTTTGAAAAAAAAATACATAAACCATATAGAGGAGGGGAGGGAAAAATAAAATAAGACGAAATCAGAGAGGGAGACAAACCATAAGAAACTCTTAACTCTAGGGAACAAACTGAGGGTTGCTGGAGGGGAGGTGGGGGGAAGGGATAACTAACTGGGTGATGGGCATTAAGGAGGGCACTTGATGTCATGGCACATGATGACATGCCATGTCACTGGGCATTATGTGTAAGGGGTGAATCACTAAACTGTACCTCTGAAACTGACTAAAAAACATACATAAACCAACACTACCTTTTTTAATGCAATGTACATTTTCAAGATTATATAAGTGCCAGTTGATAAAGGGAAGCAGGAGCAAAATGGGCTGTGGGGATCAGGGATGAAAGAGATAAATCAAGTAAAATAAAAAAAAAGTCTCATGCACGCTCACGGTGGAAGTGATATAAACAGATGAACACGGTTGGCTCTGTTTTCTACACCTGAGATCCAAAACTGATCTATTAAATTTAATATTTAGTTTTATATTTATAACTAAATTAATATTTAGTTTTAATTTACTTTATTTTTTAAAAGATTTTATTTATTTATTTGACACAGAGAGAGATCACGAGTATGCAGAGAGGCAGGCATACAGAGAGGGGGAAGCAGGCTCCCCGCTGAGCAGAGAGCCCGATTTGGGGCTTGATCCCAGGACCCTGAGATCATGACCTGAGCCGAAGGCAGAGGCTTAACCCACTGAGCCACCCAGGCGTCCCAGTTTTAATTTACTTTATTTTTTTAAAATTTACTTTAAAGGATGTTTCAATAATTATTAATAAATAATTGTAAATAATTTAATCCAATTGTTAATTTTAATGCAATCTAAATATTCCATACTGAACTTACCATACCAAAACTTGTCCATGAATCATAACTATATCATAATTTTTGTCCTCCTAATTAGACATTTCTTTATGTTTTGATTTCCCCAGAATCTCAAAAAAAAAAAAAAAAGGTCCAGGTGACCTCCGGAGCCCCACCTCCCCCAGTCCCAGCCCCTGTTCATGTCTGTACCCGAATTCTCCTTCCCCCACCCTGGCTCTGAGAAGGGAAAAGGACTTCGGGCTTACGCGGCTGGGTAGGGACCCCTCACGACTCTCCCACCTTCGAAAGGTCTGTTTCTGGTGCGGGAGGGGGAAGGTGAGCGCGTTCCGGGGGGGCTGGGTCTTACCCCACCTCCGCGGGGGAGGAGCCGCCGCTACAGGCCCCGCCCACTCGGGGGACAGGCTTAGGCAGGTCCAGGTCTCTGGAAGAGGAGAGCGCCCGCACCCCAACCCCCCACTCCGCTACTGACCCAGCTTGATCCAGCTCAGCCCCGGGGTATTTGCAGCAGCTCCTTCCCTAAGTCCAGCCATCTGTTAACTGCCTTGCTTCCTGGGGAGAGAGAGTCCTCCTCGGACCGCCCCCGGAGATCCCGCGAGTGTGCTCCCAGGAGTCTGGGGGATGCTGTGGGCCCCTGCGATGACCGCCTCCTAGGGAGCCTCCATACCCGGGTAAGGTCTGGGGGGAAGGAGAAGACCACCCCTCTCCTTGACTCCTACTGGGATCCTCACAGCAAATCACTCTTAAGGCTCCTGCCCACAGTTTATCCTCTCTTAAGGTGGGTGGGATGCTGGGACCCTTCCCTGGGGTACAGGGAGACACGGTTCCCTCCATTCTGTGTTACAGATGCCAGCTGCGTGAGGCTGAGGAACGGGCCTTCTTGCCCCCCACTCCCTCCCCTGGCTGGAAGAGGGAGAGCCACGGTTGCACAGGGGAGGGCTGGGCATGTCTGCAGCTTCGTCCTGCCCGGCCGACCAGGAGCCCTCTGCCCCAGGCTCTAGGCTGGGGACCTTGTACTGGGCCTGTGTCCACAATGACCCTGTCCAGCTCCAAGCCACGTTGGATGGTGGGGTCTCCCCAGAAGAGGCCACCCAGGTGGATGGCAACGGAAGGGTGAGCTACCCCAGGGGTTTCCCAGGGCAGCTAGAGCAAACCTGTGTCCTTGCGACAGGACATTCATCCAGTTCCTGGATCTATGGAAGGAAGGCAGGGGGTGACGGTGGGTCTAAACCCAGGCTGGACATCTCTGGGATGGATGTGGGTTTAGAGGGCACGGGGCCCTAAGGAGATCCTGGGAAAAAACGCAGGGGCTGAGCTGCCCCTCCCCCAGACAGGTCTCATGGTTGCCTGCTACCGAGGCTTCGAAAGTGTTGTGGCTCTGCTCAGCCGCTGCCCTTTCCTCGATGTGAACCAGCAGGATAAAGAAGGGGACACTGCCCTCATGCTGGCCGCCCAAGCAGGTGAGAGATTGTTGACTTTACCCTCCACCAGTTTCCACCACTTCAGACAGGGTCACAATCCCGTAATTTTTGTATAACTTTCTCCCACCGCAGGGACTGTTGTGTTTGGTGGAGGGTGTGTTTGGGGCTTCATCACCCTCTTTCGGGGAAAGCTAAGCTCCGTCCCTGGTGCCCTACAGGCCACGTGCCTCTGGTGAGTCTCTTGCTCAACTACTACCCGGGCCTGGACCTGGAGCGCCGAGACCAGCGGGGGCTAACAGCACTGATGAAGGCCGCTGTGCGGAACCGTTCGGAATGCGTGGCTGCCCTCCTCATGGCAGGTGCATGGGGTCTGGGCCGGGATTTGTGACCTCCAGTCCCTCCCCTAAGCCTTCCCGCCTGATGCTAAGTCAGCTGTATAGTTGCGGAGAGAAGAGAGGTGGAGATGGAGGATGAATCTAGGCCGACTTCCTGGAGGAGGGGAGTGTGCTTGGGCTTCTCAGAATCAACAAAGTCCAGCTATCGCTGTCTCTGTTTACACTGTGAATGTTGGTCTTAGAAAAGAAAGCTTGGGAGGAAAACCTAGACCAGTCAGAAAAACAAAAAACGCTGATATCTGGAACCAGACTCCTGGTTCTAGTCTTGGCTCTGCCGCTAGCTGAGTGACCCTGGGCAGATGCCTTCCCTCTCTGGGCCTTACCAGTATAATGAGGGTGTTGGTTTTCTCTGGGATGACTTCGTCTTTGACGAGTGAGGGTTTCAGGGACACGATGATACGTAGTTGAGGCATATGCAGCCGAGTGGAGTTTTTCTGGGGTAAAGTCCACACTGCTCATGAAATCTTGGGCCTCCATTATTCCTTCAGGTGGGATTGCCCTCTGTGGGTCACTCTGGGGACCCCCAGCCTCCAACTCTTCCTTTCCCTATCCCATCTGACTGTGTTTGGGGTGAGAAGGGGGAAAACTCTGCAACCTCCTTTTATCGCAAAGTGACTGCTATCGCCCCACCCTAGATCCGAGGGGTATGGTGATGAGGAGAAGAATGAGGAATGGGGGCCCACAGGACCCCCCTCCACCTGCCCAGCAGGTGCCGCTCAGGCCTCCCCTGTCCTGGGCAACCTGCCCACCATCCCTTCCTTGGCTCAGGAGATCTTTATTCCGCTCCAGGTTTGGAGACCCTCCCCCTCCGCCCCCAGGTCTCTCTCAAGTCTTTTCTACTCTCTGGACTTCTCCTTTGGTCTTTTGGGTTTTGGTTTTTTTTTTTTTTTTTTTTTTAAAGATTTTATTTATTTCGGGGAGAGAGAGAGCACAAGCAAGGGGAGTGGCCAGGGAGGGAGAAGCAGGCTCCCCACTGAGCAAGGAGCCTGATGCGGGACTCGATCCCAAGACCCTGGGATCATGACCTGAGCCAAAGGCAGACTCTTAACCGACTGAGCCGCCCAGGTACCCCTTCCTCTTTAGTCTTAAACAGGAGGTTGGGCTCTGAGGCTGGTATTGTCCTGAGGTTGTAGCCATTCACGGCTCCCAGATTCCAGCTGCAACAGGAGGGGCCTCTGCGATTTGTAATCCCCCCAAATCAGTCCCGCTGCTAAAGAATCCGCCCTTCTGCAAGTCGCCAATCCCGGTCCCATCCCATGTCACTCCTGCGCCCCCTCCCAGGTGCTGACCTGACAGCAGTGGATCCTCTTCGGGGCAAGACGGCCCTAGAGTGGGCACTGCTGACCGACAGCTTCGACACCGTGCAGAGGATCCGGGCGCTGCTGCGGCGCCCCCAAATAGAGCAGCTGAGCCAGCATTACCAGCCCGAGTGGCCAGCCTTGCCTGGGCTCGTGGCTCAGGCCCAGGCCACCCCATCTCTCCTAGAGCGACTGCAGGCCACCTTGAGCCTCTCCTTTGCCCAGTCTCCTCAGGAAGGGGGTGTTCTGGACCACCTCGTGACCATCACGACCAGCCTGGCCAGTCCCTTCCTCACCACGGCCTGCCACCCCCTGTGCCCTGACCAGCCACCCACGCTGGGCACCCGAAGCAAGTCTGTGCCAGAGCTACTAGGCACTGCCCCGCCCCCTCCCCCGGCCCCCCAGCCCCCCCAGGTAGTCCCTGGTTCCCGGGTCCTCATCCCCTACCAGAGCCGTCCGGGCGTGCTGAGTATGGGCCCTCAGTGGCTGCAGCCCAGGGACAGCAGCGGCCCCAGGCCCCCGGCCCCCAAGATCCGCCTCTCCAAGGCACCTGCACCTCCTAGACAGTGCAAGCCAGAGCCCAGGTGCCAAGAGAATCGAAGGCTAGCCCTTCCTGTCTGGAGATACCAGGAGCTCAGGATGGAGAGGAAGAGGCAGGAGGAGGAGGAGGCTAGGTAGGCCCAGAATTAGGGGAACATGGGCGAGGCCAGGCTGGGAGGAGGTGCCCGGGTCCCTCTCTAAGGCTCCTTGGCCCTCTAGAGCCCTCCTGCTTTCCCATTCATCCCTGTACAAATGCTTTATGCTAACCTCCTTGGGAGGTTATTCGTGCGGCATTGTTTGCTATCATCAGAGTGGAAACAATGTAAGTGTCCATCACCTTAGCTAGGGGACTAGCTAAGTTGCTTATGGCTGTGATCACAGTGCATCCATAGGATGTATCCTATACACTGGTAAAACAAGGTTAAGGCCGCTCTGTATGTTCTGATACGAAACTATCATCAAGATGTATTAAGAGTAAATAATCGAGGAGTGGAATAGTGTGAGTGGTATGCCGTTTGTCAAGGTAAAATTTGCACCGAGATAAACTTGACTGATACAAACGTGTAGTGAGTTCCGGGGTGTATTTAATGGCTTAGTGAATGAAGGAATGAAGGAGGGAAAGGAAAAACCATTACCGACAGTGGAGAGAAAAATGCTTGCATAAGATTGGAAAGGCAGGTACGAAAAAATGTAATTCCTACCTGGCAATAAAACTATCACTTTTTTGTTCTGCCAGAGAAAAATAGTTTGCTGTATATCAATCTTCGGCAGCTTAACCTCTTAACTTTATGTAAGGTCTGGGCCCTAATAAATAGTAAATAGCATGTTGGACAAAATACTTCCTCTAGATGACCCATAGGTGGGGTTATTAGCCAATGATCTAAAATATCTTGAAAGGCACTTAGTAATTTTTTGCGTGTGCCTTATTTATGATTTTTTCTCACTTTTTTTTTTAAAGATTCTATTTTTTTTTTTTTAAAGATTTTATTTATTTATTTGACAGAGAGGAGAGGGATCACAAGCAGGCAGAGAGGCAGGCAGAGAGAGGGGGAAGCAGGCTCCCTGCTGAGCAGAGAGCCTGATGCGGGGCTCTATCCCTGAGATCATGACCTGAGCCGGAGGCAGAGGCTTTAACCCACTGAGCCACCCAGGTGCTCCAAGATTCTATTTTTAAGTAATCGCCACACCCAAGGTGGGGCTCAAACTCACAGCCCTGGGATCAACAAACTGAGTCAGCCGGGCGCCCCTGGGTATTTTTTCTTAACACGTTTGCTCCATAAATACATTTGCTTGTTTATTTGTAATAATAAAAGCATCCATTTATAAGGTGCTTATTATATACATTAATACCTTTAATACTGCCAATAATCCTATGAGGACTTTATCTTTGAGGACACAGGACCCAGAGAAGGTAAGGAATTGCCTGAGGTCACACAGCTAGAAACTGGCAGAGATCAAGCTTGGGAGCCAGCCATCCAGTAGTGGACAAGCTTTACACTGGGGCCCTGCTGCCTCACTGGAACCTCGCTGGGAAAAACATGGCCGTTTGCTCGGGAAGATAACTGAGCAACTGACCAAGAGCAGAAGGGAAACTTTTCAATGAATATCTTTTTGAAAGTTTTGACTTTTTTTTTCTTTTTAAGATTTTATTTATTTGACAGAGAGAGAGACACAGCGAGAAAGGGAACACAAGCAGGGGGAGTTGGAGAGGGAGAAGCAGGCTTCCCGCCGAGCAGGGAGCTTGATGTGGGGCTTGATCCCAGGACCCCGGGATCATGACCTGAGCCAAAGGCAGACGCCCAACAACTGAGCCACCCAGGTACCCCAAAACTTTTGACTTTTTAAAAAAGCTTTATTTTTTACAACAGTTTTAGATTTACAGAAGAGTTGTGGTGATGGTGCCAAGTTCCCATATACCCCACACTCAGTGACCTGGTCAACATGAGTAGTACGTGTATTATAATTAGTGAACCAGTATTAAAACATTATTTTTTTTTAAAGATTTTATTTATTTATTTGACAGAGAGAGAGAGATCACAAGTAGGCAGAGAATCAGGCGGGGGGCGGGGAGGGGAAAGCAGGCTCCCCACTGAGCAGAGAGCCCGATTCGGGGCTCAATCCCAGGACCCTGAGATCATGACCTGAGCCGAAGGCAGAGACTTTAACCCACTGAGCCACCCAGGCACCCCCAGTATTAATACATTATTATTACTGAAGTCTAAACTCATTTCAGATTTCCTTAGATTTTTCCTGATGTCCCTTTTCTGTCCAGAATTCCATCCATGATATCCTATTACATTTAGCTGTCATGCCTTTGTAGATTCCTCTTGACTGTAATGACTTGTCAGATTTTCCTTGTTTCCGAAGACCGTGACGATTTTGAGGAGTACTGGTCAGTTGTTTTGTAGAATATCCCTCAACTGGGATTCGTCTGATGTTTTTCTCATGATGAGACCGGGGTTATGGGCTTTTAGGAGGAAGACCGCAGAGGTGACACGTCATTCCCATCACATCCCGTGAAGGGTACGTGCTATGAACGTCACGGTTGAGGGAACCTCGATCATCTGGCTGAAGCGGTGTTTCTCAAGTTTCTCCCTGTGATGTTATTCTTTCTCCCCCCTTTCCATATCGTCGTGCTCTTTGGAAGGAAGTCATTACATGAAGCCCACACTGAAGGAGTGGGGAGTTAACGTTCCATCTTCTTGGGGGTGGAGTATCTACATAAATTACTCGGAATTGTTCTGCACAGAACGTTTTGACTTTTTAGTCATGTATTACTAAATTTTGAAAAATTAAAAAATAAAGCCATTCTCTGAACAGGGGAAAGCACGCAGACACACTGAGGTGACAGCAACTATTTGGGTAAGTAGTGTGTGATTTCTCCTGGAGGGTTCTTTTTGTTTCTTTTTTGAAGATTTATTTATTTATTTGAAATTGGGCACACGAGCTCGAGTCAAGGGAAGGCCAGAGGGCGAGGGAGAGAGAGAAGCAGACTCTTGCTGAGAGTGGAGCCCATTGTTACACGGGGCTCAATCCCAGGACCCTGAGATCATGACCTGCGCTGCAACTAAGAGTCAGCAACTCAATTGACCAAGCCACCCAGACTCCCCTTTGCTGGAGGCTTCTGAAGGCAACTATGGTGGATTGGAATAGATTCAAGGCTAATTTACCATTTCCTACCTGTGTGAATAAGACACTTAAATTTCTCTCGCCTCTGTTTTCTCATCTGTTAATGGGGGAAGACGGAGTTTTGGGAAAGACCCATTAGATAGTCTGGGTTAGGAGGTCCTATAAACTGTAAAATACTACCAAGATTTGAGGTGCTATGGAAGGGTCTGGGAACTGAGCTGTTCCTGGGCCTCCTGGATGGAGCTGGTCCTTTCCTCCCATCGAAGACAGGGAAAGAAACTACATCTGCAGGCTCGGTACGGCATGGTGGATACACGCTTCAGCCTGGGAGCTGGCTGGTGACCTTGGGCCAGTCACTGAGCCTCTCTGAACCTCCAGGCTCTCACACATGCAGTAGAGGTAACAGTAACATGTCAGCACGGGGCTGCTGGGAGAATTCAGCCAGCTGGAACTGTCCCGGCTTAGCATCACCATTACCCTATTGAATCCTCATGACCTTCCTATTTTATAGTCAAGGGAGCAGACTATGATTACGTGACTTCTGCAAGGTCACCAACTGGTAAGGGCTAAGTGGCACCCGGAGCTCATGTCTGTGGACCCTGAAGCCTGTGTCCTTCCCACGGCATGGCCTCTGCCCACGGTCCGGGTGCGCAGGCTCTCTGAGCCTCTCCCGCCACATCTAATCAGACTGAGTTGTCCTAGGGCACAGGGGTGACGTCGGCATCTTCAGCACCCCAGAACTAGCCCTCCGTGGCTCTCTCTCCCTCCTGGCCAGCGGGGGCTGGATCTGGGCTGGGGGTTCAACAAGCAAGCAGTCATCCTCCAGCAGAAGCAGCCTCTCCGCCTTGGAGACCCACCGTCCCTCCCTGGCCATCCTGGGGCAGCTCTAGTCCCAGGTCTGCCATCCCGCAAGTGCCCCTCCGAGGCCAAGCAAGCCTTTTGTCTGGAATCCTCTAACAGCTTCTGACGGCCTTTCAGGCTTCCAGAGAGGAAAGACACTGACGTGAGCGGCTCTGCCTGGGCCGCCCAAACCAGCTTCTTCCCACGCCAGCCCAGCTCCCGCAGCTCCGCATGGAGTTCCGTCGGCAGAGCCCAGGGAACTCAGGGCCAGGTCCCTGACTGTGCGGAGCGCGCCCCAGCAAAACGCCCTGCTCAGGCCAACCCCTGGGTTTGGATCCCGGCCCTGCCTCTGACCATCTCCGTGACCCAGGACCGCTCCTAGCCTCGGTCTCCTCATTTGTAACATCCAGCCATGATAGTATATAATCTCTACTTCCCGGGGTTGTCCTGCAGCCTAAACGGGGCGGTGGCGAGGAGGCTATGCGGTCACTGAGTGTGGCCCCGCCAACAGTCAGCACCCCGTCAACAACAGGTGTTGTTACTGCACTGATCTGTGAGGGGTCGGCTCTGCGGAGGAGGCCAGTGGACATGTCCCGGGAACCCCATGGCATCCCCCCATGATCCCAGGACTCTACTCTGGTGGACCCTGAAGTGGAAACACGTGCTTATCCCAGATAGCCTTCTCAGAGCTGCTCCTGGAAACTGCCCGACCCCTGCCCCGCCCCAGCCGGGGGCACTCCCGGCCCATTGCCCATCCCTGCAGCACTGACTGCTGGCCAGCCTGCTCCCCGCACGTGCATGTCCACCCTCACCCTGTCCAACAAGGTCTCCTACAGAAGGGACTGAAAAGTTGGCTTTCTGGACACACACCCCTGTGAGGACTCCTGGGACAGCCTCCCCTCCCTCCTGCATGGGCAGAACCTGGGTCTGTCTCCCCAGTCTCTGGCTCTGCGCCCAGCCCCTACAGGCTTAATGAATGTGTGTAGACAAGAACTGCGTTCAGGCTCCACCAAGGTCTGAGATGCTTAGAGGGTCCTTTATCACTGCCTTCCTGTTCATAGGGACTGTCTTGGTCCAAGAGCCACGATATCCCCAGTCATCCCAGGGCACGGCCCAGAAAATTCCCTCTGGTCCAAGACAAGGCAAAGCAGTACATATATGTAGGGAAGACAGAGGGACAGGTGGAGACTCATTGGTTTATGGCCTCTTTCTTCCAAACTGGGGCATCCGGACAGGATTTCCTCCCCTCCAGCAGTCATACTTTCTTTTTTTTATTTTTATTTTTGTTTACTTTTTTAAAGATTTTTACTTATTTATGTGACAGAGAGATCACAAGTAGGCAGAGAGGCAGGCAGAGAGAGAGGGGGAAGCAGGCTCCCCACTGAGCAGAGAGCCCGATGTGGGGCTCGATCCCAGGACCCTGAGACCATGACCTGAGCCGAAGGCAGAGGCTTAACCCACTGAGCCACCCAGGGGCCCCCAGCTGTCATACTTCCCAAATGGTTGGAACCATCCACACATCTTCCACTCCCCCACACTTCCCCCCCATCCCCCACCCATTCCTCTCCCGGGCCTCTGAGGACATTTCTGCCATCAGATTTCCCCTGGCCTCGCTGACAAACCCACCTGGCCAGGGTCCCTGCAGAGAATCGGAGCTGTTCCTCTCTCTCCTTTTCCTCAGCGGGACCCTGGCTCTTAATGGTTCAGGAAGGTACCACATCCGGAGGGAGGACTGGAGGGCAAGGTTTGGAGTCGGAGGGACTGCGCAGCCTGGATCGGTCACACGGGTGATGTCATGTGCCAACACACCGCCAGCCCGGGTCCCCCAGGGCACTGCAGGTCCTCAGGCACGGAAGTATGCACAGGCCACTGCCCCTCCCCTCACAAGCCCATATAAACCCACCCGGTCACAGGGACACAAATACACGGACCCACAGACAGGGAAAAATAAAGACAGGGTTCCCTGTCCCTGGGGTCCCTGGGGTCCCATCCCGCCCCTCCCCCAGCCCCTCTGCACCCCAGTACTCCCCATTCCCCAGCCGTCCAACACCAGGCATTGCCCGTGGGACTGTGCTCCGAGCTGTAGTCTGTCCAGCTCTTTGGAGTGGGAGTTGGTGGGGGGAGGAGGGCCAAGGCTTACCCTCGAGTTCACCCTTAGACTTCACCGAAAAGCCATGGTCCCTTGGAAGGAAAGGAGAGAGGGGAGCAGGTCAAAACCTAAATCCTGCTTGGTGCCTATTTACTCCCGACCCGCCTTGGAGACCTCCCAACCTCTATTTCCCACATCCGTGCCTCTGATCTGCTGTGGGGGAATTTGGGGCAGAGGCCTGTGGGTGAGGAGGTCCAGGAATCAAGAGCTTGCTGACGGTCGTCCATACCAGGCTGTCTGGTGCTGCAAGGACAGAGCTGGGCACGGATGCCGGAGGGGTGGGAAAGGGGCAGGATTTATGGCATTTCCCCTCCAGCTGGAAACAAAGGCAGATTCCTGTGTCCAATTCCAGCAATCCGGTCCCACCCACCCGAGTCGCTGGAGCTGAAGGAAATCCCGCTGGCCTATGGCCTCACCCAGCCACTCAGACCCTCTTTTGAACAATCTCTCCCGGCGGGGGCCATGATCAGCTCTCAAATCCTGGGGACCCCCTCCTTGTCCAAAAACCAACCCCTTCCCATTGGGGATAATCCCTTTAACCTCTCAGACTCTGTCCTCAGGCAGCAAGGGTCCCCTCAGCACCACCCAAGAGCCTTCCAGGCCCCTATCCCCTTGCCGGGCAACTCTGCTCACCCTCACCCCACAAATTTGGGATCCGCTTTTCTTTAGAGTGGGCAAAAGTCTTGATGATTCTAGGAATTCCCGAGCCATCCTAAATGCTCAGCCAGACCTTCCAAGAATCTCCAATGATCTTTCAGTTAACAAAACAAAAACAAACAAATGGCCTAAATTCTGAAACTATAATATAACAGCAGAGGACGCCTGGGTGGCTCAGTTGGTAGAGTTGGGCAACTCATGATCTCGGGGTTGTGAGTTCGAGCCCCATGTTGGGTGTAGAGAGTACTTAAAAATAAAATAAAATAAAAATAACAATGCCCTGAAGCTTTTCAATGTAGACACAGCTGAGAGACAAACATTGCACGGTTTCACTTATGTGTGAAATCCAGAACCAAGGCAAACTCATAGACACAGAGAATAGAAAAATGGTCACCGGGGCTGAGGGGTGGGGAAAATAGGGAGAAGTTAGTGAAAAGGTACAAACTTGCAGCTAGACGATGAATAAGGTCTGGGATCCAATGTAAACTATGGTGACTATTGATAGTTGAGAACACTGTATTGCATAATCGAAAGTAGCTAATTGTGTAGAACAACTTAAATTCTATTCCCCAAAAAACTTCTAAACAACACAACAAAAAGATAAATATGAGGGTAATGGATGTGTGTGTGTGTGTGTATGTGTGTGTGTGGGTGTGTGTGTTTTGCACAAAAAGAGGGCCTGGGGCTGGGCACAGGTACTTCTCATGCTAAAGTTTCTCTGTGGGGGCGCCCGGGTGGCTCAGTCGGTTAAGCCTCTGCCTTTGGCTCAGGTCATGATCCCAGGGTCCTGAGATTGAGCCCCACATCAGGATCCCTGCTCGGTTGAGAAGCCTGTCTCTCCCTCTACCTGTTGGGATTGTGCTCTCTCCGTCTGTCTGTCTCTCTCTCTGTCAAATAAATAAATAAAATCTTTAAAAAAAAAAAGTTTCTCTGCAGAATCCCATTTCTTTATTTCACTCCCTGCTTATTTGGGATCTTTTGAATTTTTTTTTTCTGTCGCCTCATCCTTCCAAGTCTGCAGTGGGCTCTGCCTTCATCTGGATAGCTAGCCCTCAGGCAGGTACTTGGCAGCAGGCGAAGCGGCAGGTGGTACTCATCTTGGACCAGGTAAGGAAATGGAGCCTCTGATCGCCTGCCTCCCCTTTCCCGCTCTTTCTCCCACCCCACGCCTCCCTCTCGCACACAGCCGGACATCTGTGTGGGTTTTACAGCTGGTAGGGGACTCTGCCCGATCGTTTGCCTTTAGGCGGAGGACGTAGTAGAGAAGGAACTGTCCACCTGGCACAGGTGTGGAGTTGAAGACTTGTGGGCAGAGACTCCAGGTCCAAGTCCAGACTCTTTCCTACAGTGGGGGAGGGGCAGTGCAGAGGTCGCTCGCCTGCCTGGAGCGGATGGTGCTGGAGCAGATCCCCGGCTGGCCCCGTGGGCCAACTCACTCTGAGCCATTGTATGGCACCGCCCAATCTCAGACCTGCTGCCCTGACACGCTCCCCCTTCCTTCAGAGCTTCCATCGTGGGATGAGTCATCCTGATGGCGCAGGGGTAGGCGAGGGGCGGATGAACCCACCTAAGGGACATCCTGGAGGAGCTGGAGAGGAAGAGGAAGGTGACTCGGTGGCTCCAAGTCTGGCAGTCTGGCCCCCGGCTGCCAGCCTCTTCCTGGGGTGCCAGGCGCGCTCTGGCTGCCACGCCCTCCTCAAACCTTAGCACCAGCCGTGTCGCTGTTCCACGCGAGCCATGATGGAGCGGCCGTGGGACCAGACCATTTTCTGAATTGTAGAACCAAACAAGATGATAGAAGGCCAGGCAGGACCTGCGGAAGTATCTGTTTTAAACCCCTCAGTGTCCAGAGGAGGAAACTGAGGCCCAGAGAGGTGATCCAGGCCCCACAACCCCTGGTTTACTGCTGTCTGCAGGATTGATGGTGCTTCTGCTCAGAGCTGAAGGAGATCTGGAGAGGTCGCTTCTCCCTCCCTCTCCAGGCAAAAGTTAGGCTGCGTCCAGCCCACAAAGCTTGCTCTGTCCTCTGTGTTGAATAGATGGACAAACGGAATTCACAGGGATCTGCCTCACTTCTCTCCTAAAGAGACCCGCGGTTCTTCTTCATCCTCAGGTAGCAGAACCTTGTTCTATGTTTCTATGTCTCTTGCATTTGGAAAATCCCTAGGTTAGCTGATCTAAATCGCCCACTCTGCAATTTAAATGAAGCAAAGCCCAGCTCACCCTCTCTGCTCTTCCCAACCCCCCTTGCTTTTTCTTCCTACTCATCCTGGTGCAGAACCAGCTACATAATTTGTGGGGCCCAGTGCAAAATGAAAATGGCGGCCCCTTCGTTCAAACATTATTAAGAATTTCAAGATGGCCACGGCAGAGCATTAATCCAAGCGCGAGGTCGTGTGCACCTGCATGGGTCCAATACCCACGCAGTTGGTCCTGCCGTGGTGTCAGGGGTGATGCTCGAACCCAATACTCACAGCTGGCCCTGAAAGCCCAAGGTGTCCAATGTCCTTCATGTGGGCCTCCGTGCCACCTGCCAGGTAAGACTCTCCTGGAGGTTCACCCCACCGACCTCCCCAGGATCTCCAGGCCTCTGTTTCACACACCGTTGGGAAATGCTTCTGAATAAAATCATAGCCCTTTCAGCCTGTTTCCTCTCGTTCTGTCCTCACTGAATATGGGGAACAGCTGGTCCTTCTGAGTAATTAATCTTGTACACTTGGACACAGTTTGTAATTCCTTTCCCTTTCCTCATTGGGCTGAGTCCCCAGGGCTTTCTCCAACTCTGCGTCCCTCCTCGGATGCCTTCGCCAGGTTCTCTGTGTGCTCTACAATGCATGGGGGTCACAGGAAGCCCGAGAGAGCCCCGGTCGGGGTCCAGAGGGCTCAGCGCTCTGGCGAGGTGGGGGGGGGTTCCCCAGTTCCCCATTGGGCTCTGCCTTCCTCCTCCAAACCTGACCCTCCTTCATCTGTTTCATGACCCCTTCCCAGATAAAGTCCTCCGTCCCTGCCGACTCTTTCTCCAGCGACTCAGACCTAGCCCTGTCACTGTTTCGGTGTTTGCTGTATGTCTCAGACCGAATGCTTCCCTTGGGGAAGCCCCCTCTTCCACCTCCCAGAACAGAGATCCATGTGCTGGGATTGGGAGAAGTTTATCAGAAGCCAGAGCAGGGCGGGGGGAGAGTGGGTATGAAAGATGGACGAGAGGCCATACTCCGAAGTGGCCGCTATAATCTGAAAGAGCAGATACCGTAATCCCATAGTACTTCCTATTGGCTGCAGGACACAGCTCTGTCCTGACACTGAAATTTGGGTGTGCCTTGGTTCTGGAATTCACAATGCTCCCGGAGCTGTGAAGCAGCTGTGGGGTGGGGGCTGGGGAGGGTTTCAGCAGAGGAAGTGAGGTCAGTCAGCAGTTGAAGGCAGGCTGAGCCTTCGGCTGATGTCCCCCCCAGCCTCTATTCCCAGCAGAGGGTGGGGGTCCTGGCCCATTTTACACAATCTTCATAGAGGAAGACACCTTAGAGGTCCGCTTCAGCTTCTAAAACATGCTCTTGGGGCGCCTGGGTGGCTCAGTGGGTTAAGCCTCTGCCTTCCGCTCAGGTCATGATCTCAGGGTCCTGGGATAGAGCCCCACATCAGGCTCTCTGCTCTGCAGGGAGCCTGCTTCCCCCCCTCTCTCTGCCTGCCTCTCTGCCTACTTGTGATCCCTCTCTCTGTCAAATAAATAAATAAAATCTTAAAAAAATAAAAAATAAAACCTGCTCTTTCCACTTCGCTCGGAGGGTATCCCCTCCCCGGCTTTTTTATTTATTAATTTTACACGTTCTTTGATGCCAGCCAACATTTTCACTCTGCACGGAGATAAGCATCATTGCCTTCATTCTCACGATGGCCCTGTGAGATTGGCGGGGTTGATCATGCCCATTTAGCAGATGGGGGAGTGAAGCATGGAAAGGTGTCACTTGTCTGAGGTTAGGCAACTAGTCTGGGTTCCCAGACTTCAGGGTCTTTGTGGGTAACCAGGAGGCTAGAAATGAAGTCCTGCCTTCAGGGTGCTCCCACTGCTTGGAGCAAAGCAAGAGGATGATGTCAGTGTTCTGAGCCTCTGCAAAGGAATCTGAAGGAAGAGCCAGTCTCTCTCTGGGGGAAAAGCCATTCTGCTCCCCTTCCCCACTGTCCCATCAGTGTTCCCACATAGGTTCCAGTCCCCATCTCCACTCGGTGGGGCGAGGCGCCTGCCTGGAAGGGGGCAGTCCAAGGCCGTTCCTAGCCTCTCCCTCCTTTCTGGCCAAGCCTTGTAGGGAGAGACATCGTTGTCACTGAGCTATGCTGCGGCTGGAGGGGTTCCGCTGTTCTCACCACTGACCCAGAGCAGTCCCACGGGGCCTGGAGGCTGCGGAAGAGGGGAGTGAACAAGAGGGGGTGAAGGGGCAAGAGGGAGGAGGCTGAAGGATTTGGATCGGGTGGGGAATCCTCTAGGGCAGGGGCGTTAGGGGGTGGAGAGGGCGGGGCTAAAATATTTCGGGCCCTGCCAGCCCCAAACTCTGCCCGGGCTGCTCCGAGCCTCCTAGGCCCCGGGACCAGGGACTTGAGGGTGAGGGACTAGAGAACAGGTAAGTCACCTCCCCTGCGCCCATCTCCCCGCGGTCCTTCCCTCGGTGTCCCCCTTCCAGTCCCCGATTCCATGCCGCCCCCTCCGCGGCTCAGAGCTCGAGGGGCCCTCCAGCTCCATCCCCTCCTGGAGGGGGGGCCCTCAGATAGTGCCTCCAGCCTCGGCTTCTGGCCCCACGGCTCCAGCTCCGGGCCTGGCCCCCATGAGACCCCCGCGAGATCCCCGCGGCCTGAGTCCAAGGCCCGCCCCCTCGGGGAGGCGGATGTGGGAGGCTCAGGGCGGGGGCGCAGCCGCGATCCCGGGGCGGGGGGCGGCCGCTGGGGGGCTGCTGCCCTCGGGGTCCGGGAGCCGCGCGGGGGAGGGTCCGGCCCTGCGGTCCCAGCTAGGGGCGAGCGGGCGGCTCTTCGGCTAGTTGGGCAATAGGAAACGGTTTATTAGGAGGGAGTGGTGGAGCCGGGCCAGGCAGGAAGACGCTGGAATAAGAAACATTTTTGCTCCAGCCCCTTTCCCAGTCCCGGGAGGCCGCCGCGCCATCCGCGCCGAGCGAGCCCCTCCGGGGTCCAAGCGCGCCCCTCCGGGGTCCAAGCGCCTTCCCAGGCCGCGCACGACCCGCGCCCGCCTTCCAGCGCTCGCCGGGCTCCCGCGGCCGCCGCCAGGGAGGGGAGGCGCCCGGCCCGCTGCCCGCAGGGCGGGCCCAGAGGTGAGTCCAGGTCCGCGGGCCGCCTGACCCCCGCCCCCCAACCCTGCAGGGGCCCTTCTTGGGGCAGATGCCAGAGAGCGTCACAGAGAGGTCGCCGTAGGGTCAGTCCCACCTCCTCACTAGGGTGAGCTGCCCCTCACCTTCCCCGCACATCTACACATCTGCCCGTGTCCCCATCTGAGACTGGAGCAGATTGGGCCCAACTCGGGCTGGGAATCAGAAAACTTCTGGCTCCTGGGGCTCCTCCTCACTTCACTTCTTTGTCCCCCTAGCCTCATCTGTAAAATGCGCAGAAGGGATTCCTGCTCTTCTTCCCAGACTAGGGGTCACAAGTCTGTCCAGGCAGCTGCCTTCCCCTACCTGGGAGGGAGTGTCTACTTCCAACCCTGCCCAGCCCCCCTGGAAGCCCAGCTTTCCGGGACCAGCCTTTACCGTTCTTGCTCAAGGCATCTGCCGCTGGGATTCCACCCTACAAACCTCACCTCCAACCCTTCGAGGTCAGATAATCCCCATGCCATGGCCTTCTCTGGGGGTCCAGGCCAGAGGCGTTCCCAGTCTCCCTGCAGGCTGGGACCCCAGGTTTTCAGCAGGCCCTGGAGGTCAGTGCTGTAAAGAGCATCTCTGGCCTGGCCACCCAGCCCCTTTTCTTCCTGAAGGACCAAGGGCATAGTGGACTCTAGCACTCGCCCTCTCTATAGGGGCAGTTTCTGGTTGAGTCAGGGTCTGTCCTCTCCAATCCCTCTCTGGCCCGTTTGCCCTGATCCCTCTCTCCTCCCATCTCATTGGGTGGTAAAAATAGCTACCACTTACTGACTACCTACTGTGCTGTCTTAGATGTGCACTGAGCTCCTTTTCTCTCATGCCATCCTGACTGCAGTTTAGGAGAGCAGGTTTATTATGCCCGTCCTCCTGAAAGGGAAAGAGTTTCGGACCTGAGTCACTTGTCCAAAGCCCCCTGGATGGTGTAAATGGTGCTCTTGGGTTTTGGGTGGCATTTATTAGGCACTAACTGCGTGCCACTTAGTATTCTGCTAAATAATTTAACCACAGTGTACCGCTGAAATGAGCACTTTTGTTATTCTCATTTTTTTGTAGGGAAGCCTAAGCCTCAGAAAGTTGAAGTAACTTGCCCCACATGTCATAGCTCTAGGTGGCAGAGGCAGGGTTGGAACCCTGACCCCATGCTGTCCGGTGCTGCCTGCGCCTTTTGCCTGGCCCTAAGATCCGGGCTTGATGCTCCATCACACGGGCCGTCAAGGGCCAAGGAGGGGATGCCAATGAAAGTGTTGTGTGTATGGGAAGGGCGGCCTGGTCTCTGCTGTTCGGCTAAGACCTGTTGACACACCAAGTGAGGCTCTTTCCAGCCCTGTGACAATTCCTAGGGTGTGCTGGGGAGAAATAGAATGACAGCCACCTTCTGAGCGCCCCCCAACTCTGGTTCTTCCACTTAAGACTAAGCGTACAGCAAGCAGATGATTTCTGTCTTCACATCTAAACAAGCCCGCGTGGGGCACCCGGCGATGACAACAGCTGTGTGCCATCTGTTACTGTCCACGGAACCCACTTGCTCTCTTTCTGCCTTTGAGGGACTCGCTGAACACCAAAGAATTGGAGGCAGGAAATGTCCGAGGGAGGATTTATTCCCAGCAGCGTAAGTCGATCAGGACACACGTGGTGATCGCAGGCAAACGTCCCCGAGCCTCAGTTTCCCCCCTGGGTGGTTGCCAGGATTAAATGAGGTTAACTGTCAAAACGGAGTCCTTAGGACCTAAGTAGTATTCAGAGATGATCAATTCTTACTACGAAGGCTTTCACGGTGGTAAGTTAACCTTTGAAATTAGCTCGGCACCTGGGATCTCTGGCCCCCAGCGGTGCTGCTTCTGTCCGCAGGAGATCTTCCAGCCTTGAGGCAGAGGGATGCCACCCGTCACCGTCACTGGGAGTCTGTGCTGGAGTCAGGTCTCCGGGCGGATCAGTCAGGGTCGCTGGGAGTTCGGACTGGTCAGGACTCAGCGCCGTCCTGTAATTCACTCCGTGCTCCGTTAAAAGCCGGAGGGAGAGTCACAGTGTTACTCCCCCATATTCCCAAGTTTCGACCAGAGGTGGATTCTGCAAATGCTGCCAGGCCCTCCCTGCGCCGCGACTGAGCCTGGGAAGCTGGAGAACAAAAACCTCACCCCTCCCTCCCCCTGCGGTGGCTTCTCCAGCTTGGAGGGGGGTGGGGCGTGGGGAGGAGGTGCCCTGGTGGGAGCGAGTCTCTGTCCTCAGCATCCTGCTCCCCGACACCCAGCAGGGCCCTGCAAAGCGAAATGAAAACACGTGGCCCAGATTTAGCCCCGCATAGGGCACATTTCTCATGGGGTGGTACCCATGCCAACTGATGAGAATTACCTGGAGACCTTTTTTAAAATGCGTGCTTCTTGCTGGTCCCGGGTGGACTGAAGTCAGAATTTGGAAGTGGGGAGGGGGAGGAGGCAAAGAATGTGCATTTCTAACGAAGCGCTTCAAGAGATTCTGATGAGTGATGAAGTAGGTAAGGGGGGTATCCTGGGGCACAGTCAGAGAAGGGGACGCATGGGTACAGATCCGAAAAGGATGCCCGATTTCATCCATACCGTCATCCACCCTTTCCTTCCTGCCCCATGCTTTCTCCTTAGCTGCTCTCTGGGGAAGCAAAGGCTTCTAAGGATGGCTTCCCGCCCCCACCCCAGGGGGCAAATTCAGCTGTCTGGGACTCCTTCTCCAGGTACCAGTCCCACTGCTGAGCACTAGCCAGCATCCTCACTACCTGACGGAAGGGGCAAGAGACAGGAGGTCAGGCAGGAGACCCGGGACACAGCTGCAGGAGCCCAAGGCCCCGTTTCCTCCCCCAGCCCTGGGCCTCCGGGGCAGAGGAAGCCCAGGCAGGAAGGCCAGAGCTGCCACCCGCCAGAGAGGCCCATGAGTCACCCCCACCCCAACCATCCTGCCCTCAGGCCTCAACACCATGGAGCTTCATCTGGTACCGTTCTTAGACTGCTGGCCCGCCGAAGCCCATGCGGCCAGCCAGCCAGCCCCCGCAGCCTCCCTGGGTTATGCCAGAAGTCACTCCCCCTCCCACATGTTAGCTGCTCCGGCCTGGGGATCCAGGCCCTAGGCACACACCCGCAGCCTGGCCACCACTGAGAAAGTCCTTCTTGCTGTCTGACCTAAGTCTTTCTTGCTGCATCGTCGGCCCTTATCCTCTTGTTCTCAGCCTTTGAGAAATGAAGAAGGGGGTGTCTTCTGGAGCACTAGGTGGTTTGGGACCTGGGCTGGGGACTCTCCTAGATCAGAATTACTTCCCTAACCCTCTCCACCACACTTCTGGAAAAGTTCAACCCTAACCAGCCGTGGAAGGTCAAACATTCAGTGCCTAAGTATGTTTCACTTCCCCTCCCACATTCGTTGGCCCTACCCCCCACTCCCTCCCAGGACAGCAAGGAGAGAGAGGGAAGGGGGCCAGGGAATGGCTCAGAACAGGCATCTGATACTCCAGCGAGGTATAGAGAGGTTTCCTCACACCTGGTGAGCCAGCACAGTACGAGCTGTGTTTGGTCGTTACAACCCGAGGGCTCAGACCCAGGCTGCCACCTGGATTGGGAGACAGAAAGGAGGAAGCAGTGGCCTGGGGGTCTGAACACCTGGGGTGTACTCCTGGTACTGCCGCTGACCTTGGACGAGTCTGACCTTGGACGAGTCTCCTGGCCTGTCTGAGGTTTAATCTCTGTCTTCTCTGAAATAAGGAGCTGGGCTTGGTGGTTCCCAAGGTGTCCGCCTGGAATTCTGTCAGGGGGCTGTCCCAGCCCCGGGTGGCTCTGCCAGACCCTGTAGCTGCCTCTGCCGGGGCCCCGAGGACACACCCTGAGCTCCCTGCTGTGCGTGACTCCTGCCTGTTCTATCCAGACCCCAATCTAAACAATCTTGATTCCTGTTCCCAGCTTGGCGGGACCCTGAATGGCAGGAAGTGAAGACAGGAGCCTGTTTATGTTTGAGGCGGCCAGTGCTGGATGGGGGGGTGGGGGCGCTGGGAAAGGGATGGACGGGGAGGGGGTGGGCAGGAGCGGACAACTGGCAGGTGGGGGAACTGCTGAAGAGATGCCCGTTTCACCCCGGGCCCCATGCCCTCTGTGCCCTCCAGTCTGAACTCAGAAGCAGGGGTAAATAGCTGGGAGTCCCCCAAACCCTCTGTCACTTAAACATGGCTCCCCCACCCTCTACCCCTAACAGGATGGTTTCCATGGGGAAGTGAACCAGGACTTCCCCTGCAGGCCCCGCCCCAAAGCCAGACACAGGGAGTAGGGAGGAGGCCTCCCTGCCCCCCCAAAAAACTCCAGTGATTTCCTCTGGGTGGGAGGGACCCGCAGCCAGTGGCTGAAAACGCCGAGGTGATCACATTTCACAGATCTTACTGCACCCCCTCTCCTCTCCAGGGACCATGACTTTGGATCCCCCCAGGAGAGGCCTTCTGATGTTCCTGATGGCCTTGGGCCTGACCCAGGGTAAGTACTAGGGAAGCAGGTAGGGGACAGGGGCCTGGATGGGGAAAGGGCTGTCTGGATTCAGCTCTTGCTGGGGCTGAATTTGAGGAGCCGGGGAGAGGGGGGACTTAGGAGCTTGGCTGGAGGGTGGGAGGCAGGCTCAGTTAGAATAACCCTGCAGCTACCCCAGCCCTCCTTTGCTGTCCTTCTGATCCAAACCCACAGCCTGGTGCTCTACCGGCCTCCAGGGTGGGCACCTTTATCTGGGCGGTGCCGAGAGTGGGAATGTTGGCAGGGAGGGCCTGGGAGAGCTCTTAGGGTTAGGGCTGGGGGCCAGGGCTGGGCCTAGAACCAGGAGGGAAGGTCCTAGGATCAGGGAGGGGACAATAGCCTGGTTCTCATTGTGTCAGAAGGTAAGGTTCTGGAAGGAAGGATGATCTAAGGATGGGACTAAGGGACCAAGGCCTCAGGGGTTATGTTTGAGAGGTCAGAAGGGAGGGTAATGGGACAGACACAGGGTGTGAGGCCCGGCCTAGGAGTCAGACCCAGAGTGGCTGAGCTTCAGTGTGTCCCCCAGGCGACCCCGTGAAGCCCTCACGGGGCCCGCTGGTCACCTGCACCTGTGAGAGCCCACAGTGCCGGGGGCCCACCTGCCGGGGGTCCTGGTGCACGGTCGTGCTGGTGCGGGAGGAGGGCCGGCACCCTCAAGAGCACCGGGGCTGCGGGAGCCTGCACGAGGAGCTGTGCCGAGGGCGCCCCACCGAGTTCGTCAATCACTACTGCTGCTACAGCTCCCTCTGCAACCACAACGTGTCCCTGGTCCTGGCGGGTACGTGCTGCCCGGGTGGGGTACGTGCGGCCGCCCCGGCCAGCCCGCCCCACCCTTCAGACCCTTCCTTCCCTCCCTGCTCCCACCTCGCGCTCTGGCCAGGAAGAGGGGCGGGGGTGGGGTGGAGGCAGGACCCTGGGATCTGACTGGCAGAGTGGCCAGGTGGGGGGGATCTGGTCTGGTGGGAGCTGGGCCTCCGTGTCCCCCCTCCACCACCAGCCACCCAGATTCCTCCGGAGCAGCCGAAGGTAGATGGCCAGCTGCCTCTGATCCTGGGCCCCGTGCTGGCCTTGTTGGCCCTGGGGGCTCTGGGGGCCCTGGGCCTGTGGCACGTCCGGCGGAGGCAGGAGAAGCATCGGGGCCTGCACAGCGAGCTGGGCGAGTCCAGCCTCATCCTGAAGGCATCCGAGCAGGGGGACAGCATGCTGGGGGTACGGGCCTGGGGGAACCTGGGACGTGGGTGGGGGCCAGGGAGACAGGAGCCACAGAACCAGAGAGGGTGCCGAGGGACAGGTGGCCAAGAAAGGCACAATCGCAGACACTCAGAGATCGGTGGGCCGTGGGGGATGCCGGGCGAGCTCGGAGCACGTGGGGACACAGTAGCGGGGCCCAGTTTAAGGAGGAAGAAATGGGCTGGACCAGGTGGGGGCAGCCTGTCAGTGGCCTGTTTGTACCCCCAGGATCTCCTGGACAGTGACTGCACCACGGGCAGTGGCTCGGGACTCCCCTTCCTGGTGCAAAGGACAGTGGCACGGCAGGTGGCCCTCGTGGAGTGTGTAGGTGAGCTGTGAGTGAATCCCAGGGGTTGGGACCAAGGGCTCCCATGAGTTTGCAGGAGTGAGTGAGCTCTAGGTCTCCGAGTCATAGGCAGGGCCAGGCCCCGAGTGGGAATTCTGCTGGGTAGGGAGTGGCTCAGAGATGGGTCAGGGCGAGGTCCTTCTGCAGGTGCTGGGGTGGCCGGGCAAATGGGGCCGGGGCTGGATTAAGAGAAACATAAACATCAGGGATTCTGCGGTTGGGGTCAGTGCAGCATCAAGATGGGGGTTTCTTCTGGGGATCCCCATGCCCAGGGCCTGCGCATGCCTATACGTGACCTCTGCCATCCCTCCTGCCTTCGGATCAGGCAAGGGTCGCTACGGCGAGGTGTGGCGTGGCCTGTGGCATGGTGAGAGCGTGGCTGTCAAGATCTTCTCTTCGAGGGATGAACAGTCCTGGTTCCGGGAGACCGAGATCTACAACACAGTGCTACTCAGACACGACAACATCCTCGGTAAGTGGGGATTACTGAGCCAGGCCTGGGGCTCTCAGCCCCCTGCACTCAGGGCTGGAGCCCCCAGGCCTGGGGACACCGACCTAGTCCTGAAGGACTCCAGCTCCCTCTCCGACCTAAGCCAGACCAGCCTCTGCCCCCAGCCCCAGCTTTGCCTCGATCGTCTCTCCTCTGTCCCCAGCCCCGGCCCTTACCCTGACCCCGATCAGTCCAGCCTCCTTTCTCCCTCGCCCCGATCAGTCCAGCCTCCTTTCTCCCTCGCCCCTTGGCTGAGCCACCTGGACCCTCTGTCCACAGGCTTCATCGCCTCGGACATGACCTCCCGCAACTCAAGCACACAGCTGTGGCTCATCACGCACTACCACGAGCACGGCTCGCTCTATGACTTTCTGCAGAGGCAGACGCTGGAGCCGCAACTGGCCCTGAGGCTGGCCGTGTCGGCCGCCTGCGGCCTGGCTCACTTGCACGTGGAGATCTTCGGCACACAGGGCAAGCCGGCCATTGCCCACCGAGACCTCAAAAGCCGCAATGTCCTGGTCAAGAGCAACCTGCAGTGCTGCATCGCCGACCTGGGTGAGCTCCTGGGCAGGGGCGGGCGCTAAGCAGGGCATGGGTTCCAGCACCCTCCTTCCCTGCTACGTTCTGCCTTTGCCTCTTCATGTGCATGGCGACGATGCTGCTACCAATTGGTGCTTTAAAACCTCCCGGTGCGTGGGTTGTCTATTTCACCTCTGCAAGAGCCCCGTGAGTTGCCTGGCGGCTTTGCAAGCCCAGACTCCTTCCAGCAAACTGCCCAGATTCCAGGACTTGGGAGAAAGGGGCAGGGTGCCAGGAACCTGGGTTCTCCCCCTGGCTTCAATTGACTGCATTGGTCCCCTCACCAGGCATCGAGGTTTTACTTTGTGAAATGGGCATGATAACACCTGCCTTGCCGACTCACATCTCTCGGGGCGCTTGGGGACCTAGCAGGACACAAGCTGAGCATAACCGGGACAGGCGGGGGGCTGCGAGCTCCGGGGGGCTGCAGTCTCCCAGCCCACCTCCGGGCAGGTGTCCGTCTGCCTGCTGCTCCATGTCCCACCATCTCTCTCCATGTCCACCTGGCCTCCTGCACCCTAGCCCTTGAGGCCACCCTGTCTGGGGGCTCGGGTGAGCAGCAGGAATGACAGGCCCGGTCCCCACAGGCCTGGCTGTGATGCACTCCCAGGGTAGCGATTATCTGGACATCGGCAACAACCCACGAGTGGGCACCAAGCGGTACATGGCCCCCGAGGTGCTGGAAGAACAGATCCGCACCGACTGCTTCGAGTCCTACAAGTGGACAGACATCTGGGCCTTCGGCCTGGTGCTGTGGGAGATTGCCCGTCGGACCATCGTCAATGGTGAGGGCCTGCTCTGTGCAGGGTGGGGAAAGAGGCCTGGTGCAGACAGACAGACAGGCAGGAGACTGGCCTTCTGCCATAGATGGTGCCCATGGCCTGAGGGTTCAACTGAGTGACCTATTAAGGTGTGCCTCTGGGAGTCTGTGAGTCTGGCTGTGAAATGCTGGATAAGCGGGAACAGAAACATCGGTAGTGGCTAAGTTTTATTGAGCTTTATTATCCTAGTCCACCGTCCCGTGTTGGCAGGGGGTGATGTCACTTCGTGGTTAAGAGCTGGAGTCGGGAATCACACTGCCTGGGTTCCGTTCCTGACTTTGCCGCTGACCACGGGCAGGTTACTTAACCTCTCTGTGTCACAGTTTCATTTGAAAAGGAGAATGAAGATAGTCTAAGTTGTTGAGATAATCCTAAGATAGTATCTGGAGCTATTCTGGGGCTCGGTAAATACCCGTGGCAATTTATCGTGATAACGAATGCCTGACACAGTATCGTCCCCATTTCCCAGGTGTAAGTACTGAGGTTCAGAATTCCAGAGGGCTGCAGGTGGCGCCAGGGTCTGAAATCCAGGCCGTCGGACTCTGGGGCTGTGGTTTCTTTGCTGCAAAAATGCAGGATAGAATAGCGTCTGTACTGCCTGCTTAGCGCTGCCTCGTTAGGACTGTGGGTGCCTGTGGAGGGGCTGGGAGCAGGTGGAGGGAGCTCATTCCTTCTGGCCCGTCCGGGGGCGCCCTGGGGCCAGTGCCCTCCCAGCCCCGGGGTGCACGGATAGTGGGTGGTGGTCCGGGCCAGGTGGGGGAGGCTCGTCAGTCTCCGTGGAGGCTGTGTATGGGGAGAGACTGCTGGCCATCCTGACAGGTTGGGGACAACCTCGGGCTATGACTGGAGCTCCGTTCCTTGGGGACGGGGACATTGTCATTTCCTGAGCATCTGCTAGGAGCCAGCCCCAGGCCAAGCTTCCTTTCCCCTCAGCATCCACAAGTGGAGGGCAGGGTGTAACCAGTCCCGCCGAGAGATTCTGGAGGGGCTCAGATTCCTGCCCCCTCAGGTGTGGGCTCCTAGGCTTGAGAGGAGAGACCGGTGTCAGGGGGCTGGGGCAGGGGGCACCTGGAGGGCGCCAAGGCCCCTCGGACAAGGCTGCGGGGGGGGGGAAGAGAGGGCTGGCCCGGCCAGGGCTAAAGGGGGAGGCTGACTGCAGGCTCCTGGGGCGGAGGGAAGCTCGTCAGCCCCACACAGATTCGTGGCGCATTATAAACACTGTAATCTGGTGTCAGCCCCGGCACTGATTAAAGGCCCATTAGACACGCTCAGGCCTCTATGCAGGGCTGATTAGGGCCCTAGCGGCACAGGGGCCGGCCTGGAAGCCCGCCATGCGGACAACAGCTGGTGTAGGCTCTAATGAGGTTGTGGCTGTGTGGCCACGGCACACCCCCCTCCCCCCACCTCAGGCTGGGAAGCAAGGGGAGGTCTGGGGCACCTTCTCCAGGTCTGGCCTCTTCTGCCTGACCTGGCCGCAGCCCTGCAGGCAGCATTTTCCAGAAGGCTCCTGCTAAGGGACAAGGTGGGGGGAGGGAGCGGCTCGGGTGGTGGTGGGGGAGGGGCAGCGAGGCCTGTGCCTTCGTTGACAGTGGGTGGACCTGGGTAAAAGTCCCCTGTGCCACATTGTCCCCCAGCAGGAGGCCGAGGGGGACACCCACAGCTCTCCTTCTTGAGCGGAGCTTGGACGTCAAGAGCGCGGGCTTCAGTTAGAGCGTCTGGGGTCACTTAAATCTTAGCTCGGTCACTCACTTACCTGTGTGATTTTAGCCAAGTTTCTTCACCCCTCTGGCCTCGGCTCCATTGTCCATAAAGTGGAGCTAACAGTATGACTTATCTCATACGATTGTTGTGAGGATTCAATGCCGTGAAGTTAGGACAGCACCCCGCACAGCATACGTGGCCAGTAAACGTGTTTTTTGGGGTTTTTTTGTGTGTGTGTTTTTAATGTTTCTTTTTTTTTTTTGGTAGTTATTTATTTTTTTAAAATATTTTATTTATTTATTTGACAGAGAGAGATCACAAGTAGGCAGAGAGGCAGGCAGAGAGAGAGGGGGAAGTAGGCTCCCTGCTGAGCAGAGAGCCCGATGCGGGGCTCGATCCCAGGACCCCGAGATCATGACCTGAGCCGAAGGCAGAGGCTTTAACCCACTGAGCCACCCAGGCGCCCTTTGTAGTTTTTTAAACATTTTTATTTTATTTATTTACTTGAGAGACAGAGTGAGAGAGAGAGAGCATGAGAGGGGAGAGGGTCAAAGGGAGAAGCAGACTCCCTGCTGAGTAGAGAGCCCAATGCGGGGCTTGATCTCTGGACTCCAGGATCATGACCTGAGCTGACTAAGCCACCGAGGCACCCCTTGTGTTGTTTTTTTAAAAAAGATTTTATTTACTTATTTGACAGAGAGAGACACAGCAAGAGAGGGAACACAAGCAGGGGGAGTGGGAGAGGGAGAAGCAGGCCTCCTGCCGAGCAGGGAGCCTAATGCGGGGCTCGATCCCAGGACCCTGGGATCATGCCCTGAGTGGAAGGCAGAAGCCTAATGACTGAGCCACCCGGGCATCCCCAGTAAATGTTTTTATTGGGCATCTGGGAGAGTTGGGACCTGGGATCAGTGCCCGGGCGCTAGGTGGGAGGCAGCCACGGAGAGACTGGAACAAGGTCCCGCCCAGAAATCTGATGACATGAGTTTAAGCCTGGACTCTGCCCTTGCTAGTAGCGTAACCTTGGGCTCACCTTCCCTGAGCGTCAGATTCTTCATCTGTAAGCTAGCGGTAACAATAATGCCCAGGGGTTTGTTGTGAAGACAAGCACAGTGGCTGGTACCTGGTGAGTGCAAGTTCAACAGCCATAATTCTCAATGTTTGTAAACATATTGATTATGTGATAGTGGTCCTCTCAGGGGTAGCATGGGTCAGAGAGCTGGTTTTCTGGACCCTGGGACAGAAGGTGGGCAGGGATCTCCTCGGGGTGGCATGGTGACAGCCCTGTCCCTGCTCCGCCCTCAGGCATCGTGGAGGACTACAGGCCACCCTTCTATGATGTGGTGCCCAATGACCCCAGCTTTGAGGACATGAAGAAGGTGGTGTGTGTTGATCAGCAGACCCCAACCATCCCCAACCGGCTGGCTGCCGACCCGGTGAGGCCTTTGCAGGGGCCGGGGTGGCACGGGGTGGGAGCTCACAGCTGGGAGTCCGGGCCCCGGGAGCGCGTGCCTGAGGCCTCTGCCTCCCCTGGAGAGGTCCCTAGAGTCCAGGGTCCCTCCTGGGGGACCCCCTCCCACATCCCTGGCCTGTGGACCCCTGAGATTTGGGTTATGCTGGGATGTTCAGAACCTTCCCTCTGGCCTGAAAAGTCGGAGACTCTGTCAGCTGCATTTCTTGCTATGAACTTTCGTTGTTGCTGTCTGTTTTTGTTTTTTTCTCAAAACCCTCCACATGCATACATAAGATACATGCATGCTTGGACATGCAAATGTAAACACATACAGGCACGCATGCTTCTACATAAGCACGTCCTCACCGGGACACACGCGGCGTGCCAGACCCTCCGCCCCGAGCAGACAAAGAGTGTGTCTCCTTCTTCTCTATCGCTGGGCTGGCTGACAGTAAGTGCTCAATCGCTGTTTCTGGAAAGAGCGAATGTTCATGGATACACACATA
>CM053611.1:56111409-56151196 GCA_028646535.1 Procyon lotor
TCTCCTCTCCTCCTTGCCTCCATGCCCCCCTCTTACCACACCGGCTTTCCTCTTCCCCGCCTCAACGCTCACTCTCCTCCTTTCTGTCCTGCTTGTCTCCCCATTCCGGGGCGTCGTCCCTGCCACCCCGTTTCCAGGTTCCCTGACCCAGGTCCCTGCTTCCTCTCCTCTGCCTCTCCCTGCCCCGCAGGTCCTCTCGGGCCTGGCTCAGATTATGCGGGAGTGCTGGTACCCCAACCCCTCGGCCCGCCTCACTGCGCTGCGGATCAAGAAGACACTGCAGAAACTCAGCAACGGTCTCGAGAAGCCCAAAGTGATGCATTAGCCGCAGGCCTGAAGCCCGACTCCCCTCTGCCTGCCGCGCCTGTGGGGCGGGGCGGGGCGGCAGACGGTGGCCCACGGGGCTGCTGTGCCGGCTCCTCCAGCCAAAAATACAGCTGGGCTGAAACCCGATCCCCTGCTGTCTGGCCTGCTCGAAGCAGCAGGCTCCCTGACGCCTGGCTGCCTCCCCACCCTCAGGCCCCGGGCACAGCCCCTACCATCCCCAGGACAGGATGCAAAAGAGGCCCCAGAGCCAGGGTGGCCAGGCCAGGGAATCCCAGTCGCGGGCTCAGAGCCCGGGCCTGCACTTTTCCCCCTGCCCTCGGTCAACCCCGCTGCCCCTACCAGAGCGGCCAGGGTGACGCAGGGCTCTGTATAGCCTTCAGGACACATCCTGCCTCTGGCATCAGCCCCACACCCATGGGCCATCATTTCCTCTCTCTGGGCTTGCCTGGGGCCTCTGTCTCCTGGACGGGACCCCCCCAGCTGAGCAGCAGCCGCCTGGGAGAGCTGGGGCCTGATCCTGGACCCCTTCCCCACGCCCTTCCTAGCTCACTTCTTAGCACGGTAAACCCAAGGACTCCTGCAGCAGGTGTGGCAGGGTCAAAGGACGGTGGAGAGGTAGTCAGTCAGATGGGGGAGGCCCAGGACCTTCAGAACAACAGGGAGAGGCTAAAGCCAAGCACAGGAGGGGGAAGGCTCAGCTGGGAGTCGGGAGACCCAGGTTCTGGCCCTTGGCAGTTGCTCTACGGGACAAGAATGAAGTCTTCACTGTCGGGGACCTTTGTTTCCTCATCTACCTATTGAAAGATTCAGTCCTGATGTCCTTTGAGGTTTTTTCAGTTCCAGTCTTCTTTGACATTTCAGCCTGTGTCAGAGGTCAGTTCATAAGTTCCTTCTGCTCCTTTTTGCCGCAGCCCCTGGTAATTTGCCTCAAGGTAGGGACTTGGAAATAACTTAATCTGAGGCCAGGAGTGCCTGAAAGGCGTCCTAGACAAATTCTGCAAGCTCCAGTTCCTGCCTTAACTCAGACCAGTCGCCATCCTTGGATTCGGACAGCTCTGGGCCTTTTGGCAGGTCACCCAGGCCACTCAACCCACTCTGTGGCTTAGCCTTCTCCGTCCAGGACTGAGAAGGGCTGAGGGCTGGCTGCAGGGCCTCCGAGGCTCAGAAGACATTTGGCTCCAGCCAGCAAGCCTCCAGCACCCAGGTTCCTGCTCTCCATTGGCCCCTGGCCCAGGCCCACAGCCTTGGCCAGGACCCAGACAGTGTGTGTCTAGGAAGAACCTGGGGGCTGTGGAGAAACACATGGAAAGTTCAGCATTTGGCCATGTCAAGGGTGTAGGTCCATGCAATAAAGAGGTTACCCCAAACCCTGGTGGGGGGATGAGCTGGAGGTCAGGGAATGGGAGGTAGAGCCTGAGGGTTGGGGGATGGGGGGCTTGGGCTAGGGACAAGGACAGTCCCAAAATTGGAAGACCTAGCATCTCAGCCCCCAGGGCGCGGTGGAGAAGGAGCCTCAGTTTTCCACAGGAGGTCACAAAGAGACTGCGTCCTCTCTCCTGCAGTGGATGACCCAGCACAACCTCCCCAGGCGGCCTGCGGACTGCTTCCTCCAGCCACTGTGGCACTTTCCCAGGCCTGTCTCCCTACGTTGTGCAAGGCCCACAGCACAACCAGGAAGCGAAACTGGGTGAGAACAGAAAGTGAGACGGACCTGCTGGGTCCTCGGATGAGTTCGGGGCACTTTCATGTCTTCTGGTCACTGGAAGCCACCCAGCTCAGGAGCCAGTCCCCACCCCCACCCCCACCCCCATGCCAGATTTTCTCTCTGCTGGATTGTGGGGGAGGGGGGTCATGCATCTCCTCCTGGGACTCCACAACCAGAAATGGAAGGTCACAGCTCCCCCTGCCCCCCGAGGCTGGAAAATCCCTGAGAGGGAGAAGGTCTGAGGCAGGAGGCAGAGTGACAGGGGTCACAGTGTCTGGAGAGAATAGCCAGTGGCTAGGGAGGGAGGTCCTGGGGAGAACAGTGCTCCTGGTGCTTCTGTCTGAGGGTAGGAAGGTGTTCCAGGGCCCAAATTACAGTCTCTCACGTGGGGACACTTTATGGGAGTACTGAGCTTGTGCTTAGCACATAGTAGGTCCTCAATAAACCGTGATTGAATCTTGAGCTCCCGTTGAGTCTTCCCAGGCTCGTGCCTCTGGAGTGGCTTGACGCAGAGGAAACCTGAGGCTGCAGGGAAGGAGTGGGTCCCAGAGCATCATGCTCGGTCCTTGCCCTTCGGGGTCAAGTCACAGTTGGCGCAGACCCGGGCGCCCCAAATCTCAGTTCAGTCTCTCGGCTGGGAGCAGCTTGCACTCACGGCGCCCGCCACACCGCCCTCTGCTGGCCGATGGCTGCTCAGCAGCCGCCTCCTGCGCCGCGGGGCCTTCCCGGGGCGGGACCGACTCCAGCGCGCAGGGCGCCAGCGTGCGTGCGCTTTGCCGGCCTCAGTTTGCAGGGACCGTCCCCTGAAAACCACAACTGGGAAGGAGCTTTCTGCGTCTTTACGCGGAGGCAGCGTGGACCTTCCGCCTCAATCTCTCTGTTCTCCATTCCCTCCTCAAATGCGGCCCCCACCTTGCCTAGAGTCAGCGCGCTCATTCCTAGAATGAGCTCACCATCCTTGGGGACCCATCTTGGCATCCTTCGCTTAGAGAGCACCTCCCCCAGCCCCAACCCCGGGAAACTGGGGACAAGGAAGTGTCATGGGGGAGACAGGTACTGAAAGAAGCAAAGAGGGTCTCCTCCATCTGACTTCCCAGCCTCGAAAATTTGCGCCTTGGTATTTGAGGCCCTCTTAGGGAACCACAGAAAAGGTACCCTAATTCTTTCTACTGCAGAGGACCGGCACGATTCCCTGCAGACCCCAAGTCGGCCTCATGCCTGGTGCCCGCTAGAGCCTCCTAGGGTCTGTGTCCATGGATGCCCTACCCGCTCCTGTTCCCCCAGACAGTGCCCTCCTTCCCAGAGGAACCCTTAGGCCCGCTTTGGGGAAATTAGAGCGTTCCTGGCATCCCACAAAGGCAGCTTTTCCCCCTCCCTGGTCCTTACATACACACCCTGATGTCCACAATGGTTGGACATGGCTGGGGTCAGAGAAAGGAGAATTGCCTCCAGGGCTAGAAGAGTCCGTGCGAGATCATCGTGTCCTAGCCTCTGTCTCCCACTTAGAGCCCAGGGAACTTGCCTGCTGGTGGAAGAAGAAAACCCAATGACTCTTTGCAGTTTCGCCCTGCTTTCCTGGGGTACCCCAAATTCTAATTTTCTTGCCTGTACAAAGAGGGAGAGGATCATCTGTGTAATGAGAACCCTCCCTAAGGGGTGATGAGTGTCTATAACATGCTCAAGTGGGGGGTGAAGGTGGTCTTCAGAACATGAGCTTCGAAGCTGAGGACCACCCCTTCCTCTGCCAAGGCCTCAAGGTACCCAGGCCCCCAAGGACGGTTTTCCCTTCTTCCTCCAGAATCACCAGTCCCCCTCAGTCCCACTCCACATCAGCCCTCGAGGAGGGTGCTCTGCTTCCCCCCAAACCTTCCTTGCATCAAGACTAACAGACCAAGTCGTGGCCATCCTCGTATGTAAGAGACCCAGGCCCGGGGGCGGAGCGGAGGGGTGGACGTCCTGAGTCCAGCCTCCCAGGGCGGGAACGGATGCTATCTGTGCCACCGTCACTCTAGGTGGGCGACTCTTGGAAGGAGCTGCTTCCACCAAGGCCACGTTCAGTTTGCTAGAAATAGAGACAGAGGGCTTCTTGACTTTGCATATAATTTGCATAATGTCATAGACACAGTCTATTTTCAGGCAGATTTCAGGTTAAAGTGTTGTCACTTGCTGCCCTGCGGGGTGTCACGTCTGGATGAGTCTCTTCTCTGTTCTTTCTCACCCACCCACTCTTACTGACCTAGATCCCAAGTGCAGGAGCAAGTGGCGAGGTGAGGGGGAAGAGCGGGGTTGTCCAGGGAGACACAAGGACAGGGCAAGAGGCGCTGGAATTTTCACGATGGGCAGAGGGCGAAGGAATGGGAAGAGGGTAGCCCATGTTTTGTTCTACAGAAACCTTTCCCGTCTCTCCCAACCAGGAGAACGGCCAGTTCTCATACTCTTGATTTAGGCTTCTGCCAGTTTGAAGAAAGACGCCTCGATCAACCTGTTCCTCTGAGCCACCCATAAAGCCTCGCTTGGCCCAGCTATCCCCCTTGGGCGTTTATTTTCAGCACTAAGATTTGCTCTTCGCCTCCTGTGAAATCTGACCCTCAGTCTGGCCCTCTCCTGGAAATCCCATCTGGGAGTCCAGGATCCTGATCTGGCGATCCATGTTTTTAAAGCACCTGCACATAGTAGGAGGTCAATCAGCGCCAGAGCTCTTCTCCTCCCCTCTGTCTAGAAGTCTGTGCCAAGTTCCTAATTGTCGCGGCCCTGGATGCCCCTCACAGGCACTGTCCTCTGAGAGCTCGAGGCAGACACACTAGAAAGGCCAGTTGGAGTGACTGTCGCTAAGTAGTCTGTGACCCTCACAGGTCACTTGGCCTCTCCTCAGCTAGAAAGGAGGGGATTTGGTGGGTTTTAGGGCCAAGAGCAACTCTTATTTCATAGCCTGAGCTCTTAGGTAACTCGTCCTCATTCACCGGTCACCGTCACTGAGGGCTAGGGGTGGAGCCCCACCCCCCTGCACCGTTCGGCCTCAGGGCCTGTCTGGCGTGCTGTCTCACCTCATAGACCTACGGATTTACCTGATACCAAGGCAAAGAGCCTTACCAGGTCCTGGGAATCGTGAGGCCACTCGGTCAGGCTGGACAGCAGCAATGCGCTACCCAGAATTCCCAGTCCCTGGCGTCCAGTCCCCCGGGACCTGCTTCGTCCCCTTAGGCAGGCGTTTCCTGTTGATAAGAAGCTCAGTCACAAACACTGATAAAGAGATGGAGAAAGGAAATTGACGGGCTCGGGTATAATGGGCATTTTGTCTGCCTTTTCTACCTTCTTCCTTCTCCAAGCATCCCTCCCCCACTGCTTCCCAGAACTTAGGGGAAAACATGCCCCCCACCTCCACCGTCAGCCTTATTTTGTAGTTTCCAGGAATTTGGCCTCACAGCACCCTTAGAAGCAGGGCCTAGCTTGACCTGGTTGGGGGTGGGGTGCGGGGGCAGAGCTCAGTGGCAGGAAGCACTGGGTGCCTGCCGTGAGGCCCCCAAGCCCAGGGAGAAGGGCAGTGGCAGCAGGAAGGAAGGACGGTCAGGTGGTCAGGCGCAGGTTGCCTCCGTGACCTTCCCTCTCCCTCCTCTCTGCAGAGGCCTGGCTCCAAGTAGTGGCTGGGTGGCTGCATGGTCTATAGTTAGTGGATTTTCCATAATTTTAGTCTTAGGCTCATTACTGGGAGAGCTCATTAATTTTGACTACTAATTTGGAATCCATGATCCTTCAGGACAAGGAGCCAGACTGATCTTTAGAAAAACAAACACAGTAAAGAAGTTTGTTAAGCATCCTGGGCTGCCCTTCTTGGGTCTGGATTTGTAAACTCAGTGGGATGAAGGCAGTTTTTCTCAAGCACCCCCCGCGTCCCCCCCGCCCAGGAAGTTAAGATAAGCCACCAACAGGTGCGTGATGAGGTCTTACCTGCCCCATAGGCTTCAAGTAGCCATTGCTCACCGACAGAGGTGTTCTAAAGATCTCTAGTCGATATTTTTTTCCCGTCCTCCCCAGAGATGTAATTCCTTAATGAAACAGGCAAACAAATGAGTGGAATAGATGGTTCTCTGAATGGCCGGTGTTTAAAAGAAAAAACAACAGCCATTTAGCCATTCGGTGACTTTTTCCTGAATTCTTAACTGTTTCTAGTCCTGGTACCCACCTGACCAAGGTCTCCTGGTTTCGGTCCCTCGTATCTTCCATTGCACTTTGGATGCTGGAGGAAGGAAAAGGGTAGCGAAGAGCAAAGGCTTTTATCCTAGTCAAGAATCCAGCTGGATTTTTCTGTTTAGTAATTCAACACATTTATTCTTAATTTAATTTTATTTATTAACTTTTAAGATTTATTTATTCGAGAGACATAGAGGGAGAGAGAGAAAGAGAGAGCACAGAGGGAGAGCAAGAGGGAGAAGCAGGCTCCCTGCTGAGCAGAGTCCGATGTGAATCAGGGCTCGATCCCAGAACCCTGAGATCACGCGACCTGAGCCAAAAGCAGACACTTAACCCACTGAGCCACCCAGGTGTCCCTATTCTTAACTCTATATAGAAGAATAGAAATTCCTAAAGAGCCACATCAATTTTCCCCTTATTTTAGATGACTTTTTGAATAGTTTATATATTCACATGATTCAAAGCCAAAAGTGCCAAAGTCTCTCTTCCATCATTGTCTCTTATCTGCTCAAGTTCTCTGATGTCCAAAGAAACCACCCATCTTAGTTTCTTATGCTTCTGTCCCTTCAAAGTTTATATATACATATGTATATTTATATGCTTATATAAATATGTATATGAATTTAGTATGGATCCTATTCCACCCTACCTTTTATACAAAAAAGTAGCATTTTTAATTTTTATTATTTTTAAAAGATTTTATTTATTTATTTGACAGAGAGAGACACAGCGAGAGAGGGAGCACAGGCAGGGGGGGAGGGAGAGGGAAAAGCTGATGCGAGGCTCGATCCCAGGATCCTGGGATCATGATCTGAGCTGAAGGCAGATGCTTAATGGTTGAGCCACCCAGGCACCCCCCAAAATAGCACTTTTAAAAAAAAAAGATTTTATTTATTTATTTGATAGAGAGAGAGCAAGAGCAGGGGGAGCTGCAGACAGAGGGAGAAGCAGGCTCCCCACTGAGCAGAGAACCTGACACAGGGCTCCATCCCAGGACCCTGTGATTATGACGTGAGCTGAAGACAGATGCTTAACCGGCTGAGCCACCCAGATGCCCCAACACCTTATTTTTTCCACTTAATAATATATACTTAATAATATAGGGGAGTGCCTGGGTAGCTCAGTCAATTAAGCATTTGACTCTTGGTTTCAGTTGGGGTCACGATCTACGGGTTGTAGGGTTGGGCCCCTCGTGGGGCTCCATGCTCAGCTCAGAGTTTGCTTGTCCCTCTCCCTCCCCCTCTGCTCCTCCCCTTGCTGGCTCTCTCTCAAATAAATAAATAAAATCTTTAAATATTAGGGAAGAAAGGCTAGGCTGTTTAGATACTGTTGGGAATGCTAGATCATGGTTTTGAGAAAAAGTGTAGCTGGGTCTCTACTTTCCCATCGCATATAAAGATGGCCTCTAAATGGATTAAGGACGAAAATGTGAAAGGCAAAACTGTAAGGCTAATAAAAGGAAATGTAAGAGGACATCCTTGTGACCTGGTAGGGGCGGGGAAATATTTAAATAAGACCCCAAAACACAAATTGCAAAACAAATAAATCATATAGATATAGGGGCACCTGGGTGGCTCAGTGGTTAAAGCCTCTGCCTTCGGCTCAGGTCATGATCTCAGGGTCCTGGGATCGAGCCCTGCATTGGGCTCTCTGCTCAGTGGGAAGCCTGCTTCCCTTCTCCCTCTGCCTGCCTCTCTGCCTACTTGTGATCTCTCTCTCACTCTCAAATAAATAAATAAATAAACAAAATATTAAAAAAGAATCAAATAGATATATTAGTTCACTCTTCAGCTATACACCATAAATAAATTTAACATAAATAAATTCATAAAATTAAAAATAGATGGTAGACTGAAAGAAGATATTTGTAATTCCTAAAACATTAAGGCATAAATATCTACAACATATGAGAAACTCCTGCAAATCAGCAAGACCCGACCCAATAAAAAATGGGCGAAATGTGAAGAGTCAATTCACTAAAAAGGAAGCCCAAAAGACCAACAATCTGAAAAGGAATGCCTTAATTCACTAGTGATCCAAGAAATGCACACTTAAATGACATAACAACTAACATCCTTCAAATTGGCAAAATTTGAAAAGGGGGTAATGCCAAGTGTTGGCAAGGATGTGGGGAAATAGAAACTCTTGTGTAATTCTTTTTTTTTCTTTTAAGATTTAATTTATTTATCCCAGAGAGAGAGAGCAAGAGCCAGAGAGAGAGAGCACAAACAGGGGGAGAGGCAAAGGAACAAGCAGATGCGGGGCTCGATCCCAGGACCCAGGTATCATGATCCGAGCTGAAGGCAGATGCCTAATGACTGAGCCACCCAGGTGTCCCATAAATAAAATCTCTTAAGAAAGAAAATGTGATGTATATCTATATCTATATATGAGGGAATATTATTCACCCATTAATTGTTAATATTTATTTATTTATTTTATTTTTTTATTTGAGGGAGAGAATGAGAGAGAGAGCATGAGAAGGGGCAGGGGCAGAGGGAGAAGCAGACTGCCTGCTGAGCAGGGAGCCTGATGTGGGACTCGGTCCTGGGACTCCAAGGTCATGACCTGAGCGGAAGCAGTCACTTAACCAACTGAGCCACCCAGGGGACCAATGTTAATATTTAAAAAGGAGGAAATCTGGGTCGCTTGGGCGGCTCTGTTGTTAAGCATCTGCCTTGGGCTCAGGTCATGATCCCAGGCTTCTGGGATCCAGCCCCACATGGGACTTCCTGCTTGGCGGGAAGCCTGCTTTTCCCTCTCTCACTCCCCCAGCTTGTGTACTTTCTATCGCTGTCTCTCTCTGTCAAATAAATAAATAAAATCTTAAAAAAAAAAAAAGGAGGAAATACTGCCATTTGCAACAACATAGATGAACCTGGAGGACATTATGCTAAGTGAAATAAGCCAGATACAGAAGGACAAACACTACAAGATATTGCTTATACAAGGAATCTAAAGTAGTTAAACTCACAGAAGCAGATGGTAGAATGGTGGTTATCAGGGTTGGTGGGGGGAGGTAGGGTGTTTGTAGTCAAAGGCACAAAGTTTCATTTATGCAAGAAAAATAAGTTCTAGAACTCTACAGTATACAGTCTATTGTTAACAATACTGTATTGCAGGGGCACCTGGGTGGCTCAGTGGGTTAAAGCCTCCGCTTTCAGCTCAGGTCAGATCTCAGGGTCCTCGGATCAACCCCCGCATCGGGCTTTCTGCTCATCGGGGAGCCTGCTTCCCCCTCCCTCTCTGCCTGCCTCTCTGCCTACTTGTGATCTCTCTCTGTGTCAAATAAATAAATAAAATCTTAAAAAAAAAAAGAAAAGACATTATCAAAGGAGCGCCTGGGTGGCTCAGTCTGTGAAGTTTCTGACTCTTGATTTCAGCTCAGGTCATGATCTCAGGGTGGTGAGATCAAGCCCCAGAGGGCTCTGCACTCAGCGAGGAGTCTGCTTTGGGATTCTCTCCTTTTCCCTCTGCCCCCTCTCCCCCCGCCATTCATGCATGTGCGCTCTCTCGCTCTCTCTCTCTTTCAAAAAAAAAAAAAAAAGACACGAGCAAATTCACCAGAGTGCCTGTGGGGTGAGGGGAGCAGGTGGATGGAGACTGTGAAGGGGACTGGAGAATGAGGTAGAAAATACAACCAGAGAGGCGCCTTGCTGCCTGGCACAGGCCAGAGATGCTGACAGGCAACCGCGTGACTGACCTGAGGCCCATCGTGGAGGTTGGTAAGAAAACGCAATCCACAACTGCTGAGTTTTTGGGTCCTGTGATCCTGGACCCAATCGGTACAGAATTCCTCTTGAAATGGGGATAATATCCATAAAGTGGTTGTGAGCGTGCGGGGCAAAGGGCCTGGCCAGAACTGTTGTTCAATAAATAATAACACCGATGCCAACACCAGGACACTAGCCCCACTGACCGTGTTGATGGCTTCAGTTCTGCGGGACTCCAGGCTGGCTTGGTGTCAATGCTTCTAGCTTTGTTCCTCTCCCAAGTGAGAAGAGAGAAAGGCAGTCCCTCTCCCCAGCCCCTGGCTCTCTAATCTCCCCGGCCTCCTTATCTGGGCAGCAGCTAAAAAGGAGAGATTTGCGGGACAAGGTGAGAGCCTAAGATTGCACGCACACATTATATAGGCTCTGTTTCTATGCATGTTTATTTCAATTAGAAAAAGCCTTCTCATCCTGTACTCACTGGCTGATCCCTTTGGATCAATACTTTAGTTAGGTCTTTCGTGAAATGAAATTTATATTCACGCTCCGCTGTTCCCTTAGTAACAATCTCCGGCAATCAGATCTGCTCTCTGGTGGAAATGGCCTTTGGAAAGTGCCTGTGTGGGGCACAGTTGCACGATCCTACCTTTGCCAGAAACAGTTTTCTGATGTAGCCGGTATCTATTCCAGAATAAAAAAAAAAATTAACTACATTTAAGCAGACTTAACAAGGCCTTAAAATAGATATAAAGTGGTTTCACCCCACAAGGGGAATTCTTAAAATACTAAAGTACTGTTTTTAAGCATAGTCAAGTACTTCAGAAAAACTAATTTACATTCCAAACAATTTCTATGCTAATTACAAATGATCCTTTCCCAACCGCTAGGTAATATTTTGTGTTACTGTATGTACCTGAAATGAATAAAATTATCTTTCTTTCTTTCTTTTTTTTTTTTTAAACCAATATTCACTCCTTCGGACTGGCCTTTCTGCAATCCTTCCAGATCCGTATTTTTATTGTATTTCAGGTGTGAATTTGAGAATTTGATCCCGTAGCGTCGAGGTAAAAACCACAAAAACAGATTTCTCACAGTTGTCTAAATGAGATGATTGTGAATCTCAGATTTCCAGTGCTTTTGCCTTTTTGTAGAAAATGGAAGCCCAGGATGCTCTCTCTGGCTGATATGAAACCTAAAAACTCACCTGCATCATTATCTCTCCCTCTTCGGGGGCCCCCTTTCAGGTTCCTCTCTCTCTCTTTCTCTCTCTCTTTATGTTTGAATAAAACTTTATTTATAAAAACAGGCAGCTGGCTTGGAGCCTCAGGTTCCTCACTCCTTTTTTTTTTTTTTTTTTTTAAATTAATTGGACAGAGAGAAACACAGTGAGAGAGGGAACACAAGCAGAGGGACTGGTCGCGGGAGAAGCAGGCTTTCTGCAGAGCAGAGAGCCCGATGCGGGGCTCGATCCCAGGCCCCTGGGATCTGACCTGGGCCAAAGGCAGACGATTAAGGACTGAGCCACCCAGGTGCCCCTCAGGTTCCTCACTCTTGATGACCCTTCACTCTTCGGAATGAATCCTCAACTTGCCCTTTTCTATGGGTTTTTCCCACCAGGGTGTAAACTCGCTGCAAACAAAAAACTCTCACCCCCACCTTCCAACCCTGCAGATCTCTCTCAACCACCCCTCCTCTTGCCGGTCATATTTACTGGAAAAGTCTCTACTTCCTGGCTCCCCACTCCCGGCCCACTGCCTTCCAGCTCTGCTGTGGAAACTGATCTCTTGGTGGTTATCACCGGCCTCCTTGTGAAATCCAGTGGCCCCTTATCAGTCCTTCCTTATTTAACTCAACCTCTAGGCAACGTCTGACTGCTAACCACTCCCACCTCTTGGCTCACCGAGGGGGCCTCCCTCCTGCCTGGGGTGGGGGTGGGGGTGGGGTGGGGGTGGGGGCTCCCTCTCAGGCTTCTCTGCAGGCTTCTCTTCTTTGCCTCTTCCACAAAGGCTGGCGCCTGGAGCATTCTGTCGCTGTCCTCTCTTCCATCTACATATGCCCCTGAGTGAGCTCATCACTCCTTGGTTTTAATGCTCACTGATGACTTTCAAATATGTGTCTCCAGCCCACACATCCCTCCTGAGCTCTAGACCTCAAGCCCCAGCTGCTTCTGGACCGCTTCTTGGATGTTTCCCAGGCTTCTCCAATTCATCATGTCCCAAGCAGAGCTCGTTATCTGTCACCCCAAATCTGCTCTGTCCCTGATGTTCAGAGAATGGTATTACTATCCAAGCAAACGCGTGAGACCTCCTTCTACCTATCACTGCCCCCATCAGTCAATCAATCAAACCCAGACTCTTGTCCCTTCTACCTCCCAGTTACCTCTCCGGCTCTGCCCACCTCTCTCCATCCCCACTTTGGTCCCAGCCACCAGCATCTCTCACCTAGGTCAGTGGGAATTCCTCTTTCTGGCCTGCACCCATCTAGCCCCTCTAGTTCATCCTTCACACTGAAGCTGGAGAAGTTCCTCTAAAATATAAATGTGTATTCCTTAACGTTCTCTGCTGCATGCCACTGCCCTCAGCTTAAAGTCCAAACTCCTTATTAAAAGGCCGGCATTGCTTGATCTGAGCCAGCCTGTAACATTCCCACAGCCCTCCTCTCTTTGTGGTCCAGTCACACTGGATTTCTTCCCTTCGGCTCCTTACACCCACAGTTCCTCTTTTGCCTCTGGGCCTTTGGACAGGCCATCCCCTCTGTTTGGGACACTCTTAGGTCTGACTAACTTATTATCAGTAAATGTGTATGGTAATGTGATGGAGCGGATTTCTAACTACCTGACCCACCTCCACCTATCCACTTGGAAATACTTTTGCGAGGAATGGCTTCCTCTTCCCTCTTTATGTGGGAACAGTGGCAGCCATGTTTATATGATGTGATGAAGTCCGATCCCCACAGATAGTGGGGCCGAGGCTGGCCCCTGACCCAAGCTGGACCATCAGTCCTTACCTCCTGAAGGAGGAGTTGGAACCCAGACCGAGTCACCCTGGAGACTCTCCTGGGCGGCCAGCCTGAGCATAGACCCACCAGCTCTCAGGAACCATGTGTTCCTGGCGGATGGGAAGCAGAGAAAGCTGGTTGTCTCAGAGAAGATGGAAACAGGTGCACAGAAGCAAAGGCCAGAAGAGGTAGGGAGGGTGGAAACAGAGAAAGAATCTTGTGCCTTTGATACCCTGCTTCCAGTGACTGACTGAGACTAGCTGCACTGAGTCTGGAAGAAACTCCTGCATCCTTGCACTGAAAAAGAAAAAATATGTATATATTTTTTCTTGAATACCTAGACTGGATTTCTGCTACTTGGAACCAACAAAGTCCTATGTAATTTACCATCTCACAGAGTTCAGAGTTGTTGTGGAAGGTGGAAATGAGCGAAGTATCCACGCGGTAAGTAATCAATGAATAATAACAGTAAGATTATTATTAATACATTCAATGGATGAATGAAAGGAAGACTGAAGATGTCAGTCTTCAGTCTGTACCTGCTTCTCTAGAAGAGTTTCAGAAATAGGGCCCAGTGCTTAGAACTACATCATCCCGTGACTATTTTTTTGTAATTAAAAAGGTAAATGATCATATTTTGGTAATTTTGAAAGAAGGGGGAAAAATCACACATAATCTCACCCTACCAAACTGAAGCAAATATTTCCATTGCATATAATCGTGGTGCACACTCCGTTTTCTATTCAGTGTTTTTCACTTATGATATCGTTAACGTTTTAATATTTCTACACAGGCTTTATAATCATTTTAATGACTACATAGTACTTAATACAGTATATTAGATAATTTAATAAGCCATTCTCTCTCTATATATATATGTATATTTACTTTGTTTTTGTTTTTTTCTGTCCTACATCACACTTCAATGTATATTTTTCTGGATAGGCTTTTTATTTTTAAGATTTTATATATTTATTTATTTGACAGTGAGAGAGAGAGAGCACAAGCAGGGGGAGCAGCGGAAGGAGAAGCAGGCTCCAGGCTCCACACTGAGCAGGGAACCTGACACCATAGGGCTCTATCCCAGAGCTCCGGGATCATGACCTGAGCCGAAGGCAGATGCTTACCCAACTGAGCCACCCAGGGGCCCCTGGATAGGCTATTTTTTTGTTGTTGCTGTTCTTTGTTTTTTTATTTTTTTAAAGATTTAATTTATCAGGGCGCCTGGGTGGCTCAGTGGGTTAAAGCCTCTGCCTTTAGCTCAGGTCATGATCTCAGGGTCCTGGGTTCGAGCCCCGCATCAGGCTCTCTGCTAGGCAGGGAGCCTGCTTCCCCCTCTCCCTCTGCCTGCCTCTCTGCGTACTTGTGATCTCTTTCTCTCTGTCAAATAAATAAATAAAGTCTTAAAAAAAAAAAAAGATTTAATTATCAATTTGTCGGAGAGAGAAGGAGCCCGATGCAGGACTCAATCCCAGGATCCCGGGATCAGGACTGGAGCCAAAGGCAGATGCTTAACCAACTGAGTCACTCAGGCATCCCAGGCTATTTTTTAAAAGATTTGTTTATTTATTTATTTGAGAGAGAAGGCGAGAGTGGGGGGAGGGGCAGAGGGAGCGAAGCTTCAAGTAGACTCCCTGCTGAGCGGGGGGTTGAGGCAGGGCTCAATCCCATGACCCATGAGATCATGACCTGAGCCCAAACCAGGAGTCTGGCTCCCAAGCGACTAAGCCACATAAACGCCCCTGGATAGGCTCTTTTAAATGAGCTCACATTGATCGTTTTAATTGCAAAAGTAATATGTAGTCATCTTTGAAAATGATGATACAGATAATCAAGAAGAAAATATTTGTCATTTCACCATCCAGAGATAACGCTCAGAAACATTTTGCTAAGTATTTTTCCAGCTCTTTTTTATGCATAAATATGCGATTATACTGTACATCTTTTATTTTTTAAAAGATTTTTATTTGTTTATTTGACAGAGAGAGACAACACAAGCAGGGGGAGTGGGAGAGGGAGAAGCAGGCTTCCCACTGAGCAGGGAGCCCAATGTGGGACTCCATCCCAGGACCCTGGGATCATGACCTGAGCCGAAGGCAGTAGCTTAACGACTGAGCCATCCAGACGCCCTTATACTGTACATATTTTATAACCTGCTTTTCCCCACTGTAACTGTATATCAGAAACATATCTTTGTGTCATTAAATATTTTTCTACAACCCTTCGTATAAAAGCACTTTACATGAACAATCATCTATTTTTGAACATGCATTTATACCAATATTTTACTATTTCAGCTGAAACTGCAATCACTGGAATTCCCAAGTCACATCTTCATGCACGTGTCTGATTACAGTATCTCTTTAGGATGAACTCTCACAACTGGAATTGTAGGGTCAAGAAATATATGGATATGCGTGGGATAATTTCTAGGAGTGAAATTATGAGGTTCAAGTTTAGAAGTTCTTTAGGACTTTTGATGTGCTATTTTGCTCATTAAAAAAAAAAAGTTGCCTTAATTTTTAAAAGTGGAATTTTAGTAGGGGAGGAGGGAAGAGTGCTTTTTAGTCCCCAACCCTCCCTGGGAATCACTGGCTTATGGGGACAGGCTCTCTTCCCTCTTCCCTTCCTCCTCTGCACGCAGGCATTTCAGGATAATGGCAAAGATCAAAGGACTTGCATTCCAAGGGCTATTTCCACACTTTACAGACTGAATGACTCGGGCAAGTCGCTTAGATGTTTCTGAGGCCTCAGTTTCCCCATCTGTTAAGTGAGGTTCATTATATCTACTCTGGAGGAGCATAGTTTTCTCAGAGGTGAAAAGGAATAATAAATCAACCATAAACCCCTGTTCTGAGCCGTGCATTTGTTTAGCCTCATGAGGAGATAATGGTGCTCAGTACCGGGCTGTGTTTCTGATAAGATGATGGAGGGGGGCGGGGGTGGAGCATGTTGAATCATGGGATTTTACCTACCCAGCCATTGGCGCAGGATGGGCAGGGGGTAGGCCCCATAACCTCCTCCCGCTGGTCCCCACTGTCTGGATCTATTCTATGGGGCAAGGACGGTGGCCAGCCAACGGTGGTACTGCTTCAGCAGCAGTGGTGGGATTCTTCGGCTTTAATCCACAACCCCTTCCTCCCCCAAACCCAGGCAGCCCCTGTAGGTTCCCATGACAACAGCACGCCCAGGAAGGACCAGCCTGGGGGGAAAGAAAAACAGATTTCACTGTAAGAAAAAGTGGCCAGAAGCCACAGGCAGGGCAAGCCAAGACAAGGGCTAGTGGGGCTGGGTCTTGGGGACAAAGACCACAGAGGGGGTGAGTGAGGGCTGCGACCGGGACAGTATCCAACCTGATCTGAGCATTTACTCCGGGCAGACACCATTAAATGTGCCGTGTATGTATATTGACTTGGATTCTCCCAACTAACCTGTGAGGTGGGACCATTATTGGCCCCCGTTTATGGGTGCTCAGACCAATATAGGGAGCTTAAAAAGCGGCAGTCTGACTTCACTGTTTGTATCTTGGACCTCTAGGAAGTCATAACTCTTCTATCCACAGCCGTTGGCAATTGATCAAGTACAGTTTCCTTCTGTCCTCACCGAAAGTTTGCAAGAGAAAAATGATTCCCATTTTACAGATGAGGAACCCAGACGTCAGAGAGGTTAAGTGACGGGTCTCAAATCACACAGCTCGGAAGTAATAGAGCTGGGATTTGAGCTCAGATCTGTCTGAACCCAAAGCCCAGGGTCTTTCTTCTACAGAAGGAGCCGAGAAGTGATTCTAGAACTTCCTATCTGCCCATAGGTACACTTTGCCTGTAATCCTGAAGAGGCAAGTCACAGTTGCTTAGCATAGCTTTAGGGGTGTGTGTGGTGAGTGTTTCTGTGCCTTTAGCACTGTGCTGACTCTTTTCCAACACACACACACACACACACACACACACACACACAGGCACGCGCGCGCGAGCACGCGCTCGCGAGCGCACGCACACACACACACACGCGCATGCTCGCACGTAGGCACGCACACATGTACACACAGGCCCCGGCAGGCTGATGCTGTCTTCCTCCCCAGCCAGGAATGGGCCCGCCTACTCACAACAGGCTTCCCAGGCGGGTGAGCCTGCCCACACCTGCTCGCCTCACCTGGGAGAGGCCGCTGGAAGGCACGTCTCCCTACCCCAACTCCTCCTGTGTAAGCAGGCTGGGGCTTCCCAAGGGAGAGAGAAATTTCTGGAGGTCTGTGGGGCCCCTGGGACTTCAGAGGGATTTTTTTTCCTAAATAGAACAGGGACCCTAAACTTCAGAGCTTGGAGCCTCACTTGCTCCAAGGTTAGGATAGAGAAGGTTCTCAGGTATTCCAAAAGGAAAACTGTCCCTATTATTCTTTCAGTGTTCGTTTTTTACTGGATGTGGCCTTTGATTTTTAAAAGTCCTAGGTCTTCTGGACCTAGTTGCAGTGGTCTTCTATTTGTCATTCTATCTTTCTTTTTTAATGTTTTTTTTAAGGTTTTTTTTATTCCAGTGTAGCTAACATATGGTGTTATGTTAATAAAAGATGAATATATTAGTAAATAAAGAAGAAATGGATAAAGAAGACAGATGAATAAAGAACACACACACACAATGGAATACTACTCACCACAAAAAAGAATGAAATCTTGCCATTTGCAACAACATGGATGGAGCTAGAGGGTATAATGTTAAGTGAAATAAGTCAGAGAGAGACAAAAACCATATGATTTAACTCATATGTAGAACTTAAGAAACAGAACAAACAAGCAAAGAAAAAGATAGAGAAATAGAGAAGTCAAGAAACAGTCTTCTTTTTTTTAAGATTTTATTTACTTATTTGACAGAGAGAGAGAGATCACAAGTAGGCAGAGGCAGGCAGAGAGAGGGGGAAGCAGGCTCCCTGCTGAGCAGTGAGCCTAATGCGGGGCTCGATCCCAGGACCCTGAGATATGACCTGAGCCAAAGGCAGAGGCTTAACCCACTTAAGCCACACAGGTGCCCCGTGATTGATTGATTGATTGATAGAAAGAGCTCGTTCTCAAGAGCAGGAGCAGAGGGAGAGAGTCTCCTGCAGACTCCCCACTGATTGCAGAGCCTGAAATGGGGCTTGATCTTAAGATCCTGAGATCCTGACCTGAGCTGAAACCAAGAGTCATACACTCAACCAACCGAGTCACCCAGGCGCCTCTGCCTGTGCTCTCTTCTAGGACTTTTATGGTTTCGGGTCTTACCTTGAGGTCTTTAATTCTATCATTCTGTCTTATCTCTGAATGGCAATTCTATATTTTCACCTGGGACCTTACCCCTAAGTTCTTGAGTAAAATCACAACATTTATAAAAAAAAAAAAAAAATCACAACATTTGCATAAGATCAGTCATTGCACAGAGATTGATCCTATGCCTTTCCCTTGAAAGTCAGGGTATATGTGGGAAACTAAAGACACAATTAGGTCCACCCCTTCTTATCTCTATAGAGTCAAGGAAGGCACCAGAAGCCTCTTCTGCCAAGGGTCCTCTTAAGTAGTGAGCTAGATAAGGGGCAGAGATGGAAAGCCCGTTTCATAGAAGGAAGCTTCTACACACTTTTCCACTGGAAGCAGAATTAAGGTCCTCTCCCCAGCTCCATCAGCCTGTTCTCCTCTGAAGCACCCACAAGACATCCTCAGGGAAGACCTGGAAACCATCCTAAGCAGCTTTCTCTAGCATCCAGCAGACCCTGCCCTGCTTAGGTGCAAACCCCATTTCTGTTCCATGCCAAACTGCCGAGGATGGGAGTGGAAGATTTAGCACACTGCAGCTCCCAGTTTCATACTTGTGTAGAAACTGGCCATGAAGCTTTTTTTAGAGGACCCTGATGTCCATCCACAGGACAGCATGGATTCCTAAGTGGCGTGGGCAAGGGGGAGAGAGGTGCCAGAGCAGGGGACTATGGCCAAAATAGGTCAATATCATGTTTGTTTCTTCCTCTTATGGGGAAGACAGGGGAGAGCATGCCCTGTCTTGACTATGGTGCACCTGAGCCTGCCTCCCATCCCCCCGAGGTCCCTGTAGGCTGGCCCCAGCATGCGGTGGGCATTTAGGAAGTGCACACGAGAGCTGGTGATGAAGTTGACAGGATGGCCACACAACACTCAGTCTGCAAAGTCCAGACTTCTGTCTCTCCCGCCCCCTGGGAATTTCATAAATAAATCCCTGGCCCTGTTCCAAGAAGAATTTCAAGGCTTCTCTGCGTGTGTGTGTGTTTCCAGAAACACAACCATTTTACATGCTGCCTGGTGTGCAAACTCCTAAGCAGCTCCTGGGGAGGGATGAGGGCCGACAGGGCATGAGAACATGGAGCCTGGGTAAGGCTGGGCCAGCAGGGTGGCCAGGATACCCGCAGTGAACGGGTAGGCTGGAGCCGAGTCCCTGCCCCCGGCTCAGCTAACCTGGTTCGCAGACACCCAGGCGGCCTCAGGCTCAGGTTGCTCAGCCCCCTCCCCCACTCCCTGGCTTTGGCAGTATTCTCCATCAGGTTTTTGCAAAGCGCTGGGGTCTTAAAATAGCATAAAGACACACACACTCTAGACTATAGTGTCAATTCCCGTACCAAAGAACGGTCCGAAAGGAGGGAGAGTGGAGGGGAGAGAACTCCGGGGCACCTTCCTGAGCAGAGAGCTGTATGAGCGTGAGTGTGAGGCCAGGCAGGAAACGAGGTGGGCACTTGGTGTGAGGATGAGGATGAAGGAACAGGGAGAAGAAAACAGGGCAGAGCCCATGTCTGGGTGTGTGTGACACAGTGACAAGGCTAATAGTCATGTCTGGGGTGTGTGTGTGTGTGTGTGTGTGTGTGTGTGTGTGTGTGTGTGTGTGATTATTAAAGCAGAGGCTATGTTGCTGTGAGCAGTTTGGTGAGGAGAGTCTGGATTTCTCTCCTGGACTATGAACTTCATATTAACCATCCCCAGGGCCTAGCCTGGTGCCTGGCACATAGACATTCAGGGCATGTTCCCGGGATAAGTAAACGATGAATGGGTGGATCTGTGGATTTGCTAGAACATAAAAATGATAGCAAAGATGATAGTCCAAATTCAGACAGCGAGATTAGAAATGGGTGCCCCAAAGTTAGAAGGCTCGATCAATCCATATGCATTTACTGAACATCAGGAGGCAAATGGAAGTGGTAGCGTCCACGGTCTGTCTGGGGAAGGAGAGAGGAGCACGTCCAGGAAGGGGAAGGCTTCCTGGAGGAGTCAGGCCCTGAGCTCCTTCTGAAGGATGGGTGCAATTCCTTGAGCTAATGTTCCAGCTAAGGTTCGCAGGCTTCAAGGACCAGCACCCTCAAACCGATGGAAGTGAAAAGAGGATTTCCTGGAAAGCTGTGGGAATCTCAGAGAAATTGGTAGTGGAAAATACAGCTAGATCTCCTGGGATCTGAGAAGACACTGGGCTCGGTATGTGGTGAAGATGATTTGACTGAAGGGGTGAGTCTGGAGGGCATGTGTGCACACGCACACACCCACAGGCACACCTCAGTAATCTCTCTCTCTCTCTTTCTCTCTCTCTGCCTCTGTTCCACTCCACTCTTCTCTCCTGGCTCAACCTGATGCCACATGTCCTGATGCATGATGGTGAGCTCCTGTCACCATCCAAGTGATTCGGTTATATGCCTCCTGAGTTCAAAGGCCCGCAAGAGAGAAACTGAAAAAGAGAGAGAGAGAGAGAGAGAAACTGAAGAGCTCAGCCAGTCTACTGGCTCTTCCTGGGTTCAGATGCCCAACCCTGGCCAATCCTCTGTGGACAGAGGGCAGACCATTTACTCACCCAGGAGAAGGGGGTGCTGACTCTCATAATCCAGATGGAAAAGAGGGAAGGAGGGCTGTCCAGGCAGGGGGAACACTGTGAGTGAGGATTTGGGGTGTGTGTGTGGGTGGGCATATGTGTAAGAGGGAGAGGGAGAGAGAAGCCAAGAGAGCTATCAGGACCAAGATTAGTTGGGTGAACTTTCGCAACTTATTTAATCTCTCTAATGCCTCAGTTCTTCATCTCTGCAATGGAGTTGTTGTGAAGATTAAATAAATAATCCATAAGTGTGGAAAGAGCCAAGATGCCCTTCAACAGATGAATGGTCATAAAGAAGATATGGTCCATATATACAATGGAATATTACGCCTCCATCAGAAAGGATGAATACCCAACTTTTGTATCAACATGGACGATACTGGAAGAGATTATGATTAACAGTCAGTTATCATATGGTTATCATATGGTTTCACTTACGTGTGGAGCATAAGGAAAAACATGGAGGGCATTGTGAGAAGAAAAGGAAGAGTGAATTGAGGGAAATCGGAGGGGGAGGTGAAGCATGAGAGACTGTGGACTCTGAGAAACAAACTGAGGGTTTTGGAGGGGAGGGCGTGTGGGTTGGGTGAGTCTGGTGGTGGATATTGAGGAGGGCACGTATTGCATAGAGCACTGGGTGTGGTGCATGAACAATGAATCTTGAAACACGGAAAAAATAAAATAAAATTTAAAAATAAATAAATAAACAAATAAATAAATAATCCACAGAAAGCCACAGAAAGGAGAATAAATGGTAAGTTCCTGTGGGCTATTTTTAACTAAGTCTGGATGGGTAGTAATTCTCATCCTGTGGAAGTCTTGACTGACAGTTTTGGTTCTACCTCAGACAAGTCATTGATCTTGTCTGAACCTCAATTTTTCCATCTGTAAAATGAGATCAGACGAAAATAATTTCTAAACTCTCCTCCAGATTTAGAATGTGGTGGCTTCGGCTTGGTGCTTTGGGCAACGGGCAGCCTGTAGGCTGTCCAGAAGGCAGACGAAATGAAAGGGGCTTTCGTGGACATGGGTGTGCAGGGGTGTGCCCGGCGACAGCGGGGAGTGTGGCCAGGTGGTAGAGAGGTTGCAGTATGAGCAGAACCAGCGATGTGTGGTCTGAGGCTCTGGATGGGGCCTCACGAAGGGCAGGGAGAAGACGGGGCCAGGCAGGCAAAAGCTCCGATGTTCCACGACAAAAGGAGCACGACCAGGAGAGCCATCCTGCTGGGCCATCGGGCATGCTCAGAGAGAAACTGAAGTATGAATCATCAAGACTGAGGGCACCAGGCCTGTTTACCGAGGAGCCGCTGGGGTGGAACGAGGTCAGTGTGAGAGTTAAAGAAAAAAAATCTAAAATCATGCAATGATCTCTGGGCAGCAACAGGGGGAGGAAAGCCAGGGGAGGGTTTTCCTCAAGGAAACCAGAGCTCAGCACCATCCCATGGGACCACTGAGCGCAGACGGCACATAGCTGACGGCATCGGGTCCCTGATGCGGTCTGGGGCCTTCGGGCTCCCAAGGGCCACAGCAGCCCCTCTGGCCAGCCTCCTACCCCCAGCCGCCAGCCACATCACATTCCATTCCTACACTGCCCTCCGGCTGCTTCCCTCAACTCCCTGTCCCATCTGTTCACCTACCAGCCCCTATCACCCTACTCCCTAGCCCTTCATCCTTCAAAAGTCACCTCTTCTGCTCCCATCCGGGGCCGCTAAGTATTTCCTGAAGAAACTGTACCAAAGCTTGTTATGACCTCAGCTTTATGTTCTGCGACCCTGGCTGGGCCCCGGTGCCATCCTGGCGACCCCTTTCTGCTTTTCCATGTCCCTACACACCGCTCCCATTCTCCATAGCAGCTTTTCCAAATGCTCACCACGATCTTCAAGCAGATCCACCATCATATGCCATCCTGCCTCTTGACTGAGTGTGACCAGTAGGATCACAACAGAGGGCCGCGGTTTGGCTGAGAGCACCCAGGTGGCCCTCTCATGCCTATAAACTCCCTTGGTCCAGCTTCTTCCTCCAGCCTCTGGCCAGCGCTCCTCCCTGTACCTCTGGATCTTGATCCTGGGTTCTGGCTCCATCACTTCTTCCTTCTTCTTCTTATATCTTTGAACTCCTCTTGGCTCCTTTACTGCAGTCTAAATGGCCATCGCTCCCCTCCTATTAAAGCAACAAAACACAGCAAACACTTCTGTGACCTTGTGTATCCTTCTAGAAATCTCCTTTTCTCTCTTTCTCTTTTGTCCAATCTGGAAATCTGTGTCTTTAAATTGGATTATTTAGCCCATGCACATTTATTGTAATCATGGACATAGTTCAATTTATTTTCACCATTTTGTTTATGCTTTCTGTTCATCCTTCCTTAATATTTTTTTCTTTTCCTTTCTTGCCTCCTTTTGGATGGATTACTTTTTCTCATTCTATTTTTTTCCTTCTCTTAACCTGGAAGTTATATAATCTGTTTCTCTTTTATTAGCAAATATCTGACAATTAATAAAGTATGCATGAATTCATATGTAACATATACATTTTTTTATTTAGCCTTTTTTTTTTTAAAGATTTTACTTATTTATTTGAGAGAGAGAGAAACATGAGCAGGGGGAGAAGGAGGGGAGAAGCAGACCCCACTGAGCAGGGAACCCCATGGGAGGCTTGATCCCCATGGGATCATGATCTGAGCTGAAGGCAGACACTTAATGGGCTGAGCCACGCAGGTGCCCTGAGCCTTTATTTTTGAAAGACATTTTCTATAAGTACAGTAGCCCCCCCTTATCTGTGGTTTCACTTCCCACAGTTTTAGTTACCTGTGGTCGACTATGGTCCAGAAGCAGATGACTCTCCTTCTGATGTATTGTCTGAAAGTCAATAGAAGCCTTATACTACATTACAATGCCTACATCATTCACCTCATTCATTTCATCTTGTAAGCATTTTATCATCACACATTATCACAAGAAGGGTGAGTACAGTACAATAGGCTATTTTGAGATATTACATTTACATAATTTTTATTACAGGACAGTGTTACAATTGCTCTGCTCAACTGTTATTGTTGTTAATCCCTTACTGTCCCTAATTTGTAAGTTAAACTTTATCATAGGTATGTATGTACGGATAGGAAAAAACGTAGTATATTAAAGGGCTTGGTACTATTCACAGTTTCAGGCATCCACTGGGGGTCTTAGAATGTATCTCCTGTGGATGGGGGAGCTATTGTTTATGATATTCTAAGTTGACTGCTATTTTTCTCTTGGACCTATTTAGTTGTTTTTGGATTTTAACTACAGAGACTATATTTCTTGGACTTTTGCCTGTGAGAATTCCCTGTAGCCTGAGTTGAAGGTGGGCTGGTCTAGAGATGATCTGCTCTTCTTCCTTCCAAGTACTTTCAGAAGGTACCCCTAGCCCCAGGACGATTTGAATCTAAATAGTGTATAGTTTTTCAGATCACACTGGTAGAGTGAATTTGTAATGAAATTGAATCATGCAAGCCAGTTTGTAGTTGGGAATTCTCAGGGAAGATTTTCCCCCATTCTCACTCAGAGCCAAGGTTTGAGTCCAGCAATTTTCCTTGCCTATCTCCTGGACGAGTGAATTATTTCTAGTTCATCCTTCAACCTAGTATATTATTACCCATCATGGGTCACAGCTTTGTGCAGATGGTTGCTTATTAGACTCCTCACCTTGGGCAGGCCTGGGCTTTGTTTTCTGTTCCCTGTATCCCGCTTGCCTTTGAAAACCAAAGTTCAAGTTCACCTGGTATCCAAATGGTCTCAAGGTGAAAGCCAGCTTTGCAGCTTTGCTTTCCTCTCTTTTGTTCCCTAGCTTTTGACTTGAATATTCTTCACTTCCTTGGTAGTTTACTAAGCATTTTGAGTTGCTTCTTCAGCAGAAGGTTTGCTCATGGAAACTGGTCCATCATTCTGAAGAAAATCCAAACCTCCCTCTCCCATCACAGCCATGATCTTTATTTATTTATTTGTTTGTTTGTTTGTTTATTTATTTATATTTGTGGGGAAGAGCAGAGGGAGACAGAGAATCTTTTTTTTTTAAAGATTTTATGTATTTTTGAGACAGAGAGAGAGGGAAAGCATGAACTTGGGGAGAGGCAGATGGAGGGGGAGAGTCAGACTCCCCACTGAGCAGGGAGCTTGACATTGGGCTCAATCCCAGGACCCCGGGATCATGAGCTGAAATGAAGGCAGATGCTTAATCAGCTGAGCCACCCAGGGGCCCCGGGAGACAGAGAATCTTAAGCAGGCTCCATGCTTCAAGCCCAGCATCCAGCACAGAGCCCAGAGATACGGGGCTTGACTCACAACCCTGAGATCGTGACCTGCCCTGAAAACAAGAGTTGGATGCTTAACTGACTGAGCCACCCAGGCGCCCCTCAGCCAAGTTCTTTTAAAGAACAGACGACTCTCAGTCTTTCTAAGCCTCTGCTTGCCATTCACTTGTAGCCCCCTGAGGTTAGGCCTCTACCCCATGTTCCCCTGAACCTCCTCAGGTAATCATCACCTTGAAGCATCAGGCTTCGAGCTTCAAATCCTAGACATTCTTTGTTCCTCATCTGACTTTTCCCTTTCTCAACATTAGAAACCACTGATCTCTTGAAACCCTGGGTGTCATATGCAAATGATGAATCACTGAACTCTACCTCTGAAACTAATAATAATAACACTATACGGTAATTGAATTTAAATAAAAAAAACCCAAAACCAAAGCAAAACAAAACAAAAACCTGCCTGCTTAGGACCTTGCCAAGAAAACCGGAGAAAACATTTCCAAGTATCCGTCCACATCTATCTCTTCAACGTTACCTGCCCACCCCCCCCCACCAGCCCCTTCACGCCGCACCCCCCTCACCCTGCACCCCCCTCACCCCATGTGCTGCCATGATGATCATGCTCCCCTAAATGCCAGGTAATTTTACTTCAGTCTCTTGCTCATACTGCTCTCTCTGCCGGGAACCACCTTCTGCTTTCCCTTGCCCCACACCAGCCTGTCTATCTAGAGGATGTTCTTTGATCTTCCAAGAGTCAGCTGTAGTACGGCCTCTCTGTGAAAGCTTCTGCACCTCCTCAGCTTGTCCCTGAAGAGCTGAGACATCCATACCCCCCTGAGTGCCCCCGTTGAGCCTTTACTGATGTGTGTTATAGCATATACAGCATGTTGTTGCCTTTTTTTTCTTAAGAGGAGGAAGTGGGGGAGGGGAAAAGGGAGAGGGGAGAGAGAGAGAATCTTAAGCAGGCTCCACGCCTAGCGCAGGGCCTGATGCGAGGCTCGTCTCAGAACTCTGACATCATGACCTGAGCCGAAATCTAGAGTCAGCCACTTCACCAGGAGCCATCCAGGTGCCCCTGTTGTTGCCTTTTAAAAAAATGCTTGTCTCTGTTATTGTATGTTCCGTGATGGCAAAGACCATGACTTAGCGCTCGTTCACATGGTACATCTGGTATACCATAGGTACCCCATACATGCTTATAGAATGGGTGAATGAAGATGAACTATTCCCTTCCTGAGGTTACTGAGCCTACTGTTCACCAAGGCCAACTGAGCCAGATCCCCTAAGATGACAATGCCTTGGAGCACTGTGACTAAGATCAGCCTAACACTGGATGGTCTAGTCAGTGGAGCCCAGGGAGTAAGCTCTGGGGAATCCCATGACAAACGGACAGAGCAGGGCAGAGAGGAAGTTCATACACTGTGACGTGTGGGTCCAGTCCTAAGATTAAGGAGGTTTACAGAAATGGACACTTTGCTGAAGCCTTCAGGGATGGTCAGAGAGCTGAGTTGTGGGCGGGACACAGGTGGACTGGGCTCCTTAGGGCTCGGCTCAGGACCTAAAAGGGGAGGTAGGCACATCACATAGGAAAGCCATGATTTGAGGGGATGTGCCAAACCCTCAGGAATAGGGTATGAGGATACTAACCCTTCCCACATCCCATCCAGTCTCATTTCCCCACCTTCAGCTGGCTCTCAGAGACCAATCCCTGGGAAAGCATGAGATGCTACGATGTTGAAGGAACACAGGACAGCGGGCTATGCCTCCAACACTTAATTATACGTGAGCTTGGGCAAGTTGCTCACCTTCTCTGGATCTCAACTAACTCACCTGTAAATTGCACACACACTGGCATGCCTCAACCACTTCACAGGATTGCAGGAAAGGTCAAATCGTCAACATCATAATAGTTATTCTTTTTATATCACTTCCTATGTGTCAGAGGCTATGCTAAGTGCCTTACATAGGATATCCTTGCAACATCTTTGTGAAATAGAACTATTTTTTTAAAAAGATTTATTTACTTGAAGCTTTGCGCAGTGGCAGTATCATAGCCAATGAGGTTTATCCGAGGCTTGATTATTGCTAATTGAAAAAGATTTTTTTACTTGAGAGAGGGAGGGCACAGGGAGGGGGCAGAGGGAGAGGGAGAGAGAGAGAGAGAGAGAGAGAGAGAGAGAGAGAGAGAACTTCAAGCAGACTCCCTGCCGAGCGTGGAGCCTGACATAAAGCTTGATCTCATGACCCTGAGATCATGACCTGAGCCAAAGCCAAGAGTTGGACACTTAACCCCCTGAGCCACCCAGGTGCCCTGAGATAGAACTATCATCAACTCCATTTTACAGATGAGTGAATCGAGGTTTAGGGAGGTAAAATACCTTGCCTGAAGTCAAATGCTATCAGGTAAGATGGTGGAGCTGGTTTTTGGGTTGTTGACCCAATGCTCTGGTTCCCCAGGCTGTATATTCTGGTACGTAGCTGACCTTGCAGTCCAGGAGTAAAGCAACCACAGGGGTTGGCGAATGTATTGTACTGAATAGTGTCTCCCCTGAATTCATGTCCACCCAGAACCTATGAATGTGATCTTATTTAGAAATAGGATCTTTGCAGAGATAATCAAGTTAAAATTACTTGAACTCATAGTGGATTAGGGTTGGCCCTGATCCAGTGACTGGTATCTTTATAGGAAGAGAGAAATTTGGAAACAGAGATAAATGGAGAAAAGATGGCCATGTGAAGATGGGAGGCAGAGAATGAAATTATGCTTCCATAAGCCAGGGAACACCAAGGATTCTGGGAACCATCAGAAGCTAGAAGAGAGAAGGAAGGATTCTTCCCTAGAGGCTTGAGAGAGAGAGAGCATGGGCCTGCTGACACCCTGGTTTCAGATTTCTAGCCTCCAGAACTGTGAGAAAATAAATTTCTGTTATTTTAAGCCATCCAGTGTGTGGAACTTTGTTAAGGCAGCCCTCGGAACTAACAGAGTAACTCACTACTGTGCACATCACAGTTGGGGACCCTAAGAATGGGTGGAGCAGAGTTTGAAAGACCAGTTAGATGGACTCAGGGGTGTGTGTGACCATTTTGGGGTGATGAGGGAGAGCAGTATAAAAATAAGGTGTTTACTCATCCAGCTACTGACCAGCTCAGAGAGAGCGTCTCTGCGTGACTTTGCCCGAGTGTGTTTGTGTGTGAGTTACATCTGAGGAGTGTGGCTGCAGTCTTGTTTTTTTTTTCTGGACTGGAGGATGGGTGTTCTTCAGATTTGTAACAACTTAGAAGATAAGGATTCCATTTGGGAAATGGTGCCCCCCACCTCCTGTCATCCTTTCTACCCCTAGATCTTGGATGACGATGCACTGCACTTAGAAAGGTTAAGAAACTTGCCCAGGTTTTCATGCCAGTTAGTAAGAAAAGGAATATTCAGACCCAGAACTCTGGTTCCAAAGATTCTGCCCTCTTGAAGAGCTAAAACTGTTTCTCAAGCTAAAGAAAGTAAACTCTTTTCAAAAAGATATGGGCGATTCAGTTAACCTTCTTTAAGTACTTTTTTCTAAATTTGAACGTAACACTTGTTCATTTGTAAAATATTTAGAAAACATTGAAGTGTTTCAAGTCTCCTGGCAATAACTACTGATAATTGGGTAATTCCTTTCCAGTCTTTTCCCCATACAGTTATATATTATCAACAAAATTAGAATAATACTGTAAATAGTTCGGTATTTTGCTTGCTCATTTAACATTATCTCACAAACATCTCACCTTATTGGTTTTTATAAATATAATTTTTAATTACTAAATAATGCTCCATTCCATGGATGGGCCACAATTTATTCGTCTTTTATTATTGCCTCCTTAAGGGTCCAGCTTTTCACGATGATAAACAGGCAGCTGTTAACATTTTTCATACATCTTGGTCCTCATCTCTATTATTTCTTGAAGACAGATAAGGAATAATACCAGCCCATGGGTATGGATATTTTAAGGCATTTGATACATAATGTCAAACTGTTTACCAAAAAGGTTCTACCTGTCAGCAGAATGGGAGTGCCTCCCGCAGCCCCCTCCCCAAGACTGAGCGCTGGCATTAAAAATCTGGCTCTGTTCTGCAAAGAGGCCCCCCACGATGCGATCACACAGGTTGCCTGCGTCCCGCGGACCGCAGACGGCCACGCGGGACAGGGAGGCCGGTTAGGAGGACCCCGGCGGGACGTGAATCGTGATGGGGCTTGAGGCAAGGCAGTGGGGATGGAGGGAACAGAAACACATGCACGCGACCCGTAGAGCGTTTGATGCGGAGGAGGGGGTGGGGGGTGCTGATAACTGAGCACTGGGCGGGGGGGCAGGCCAGGGTGGAGGCCGCGTGTCAGACTCGGGCCTCTCCTTGGAGCGCTCGGCACCCACCCGAGAGGTGGCCGAGGCGCGAGCCCCTCCCACCCCTTTAATAGGGACACTCCCCTTTAAGGCGGGCGCCCGCGCGCGCCCGGCCCCGCCCTTCGGGGGCGCGCGCGGCGGCCGCGGCGCCGGCTCGGCCGGGAGCGCACGTGCCGGCGCCGGGCGGAGGAGAGGGAGGCGGGAGCGGGGCCGAGGGAGGAGGGGAGGCGCCGGGGGCGCGCGCGCGCGCGCTGGGCGCTGCTGGGCTGCGGCGGCGGCGGCGGCGGCGGCGGCGGCGGCGGCGGTTACTATGGCGGAGTCGGCCGGAGCCTCCTCCTTCTTCCCCCTTGTCGTCCTCCTGCTCGCCGGCAGCGGCGGGTCCGGGCCCCGGGGGATCCAGGGTGAGTCCCGGGCCGGGGGGCGGGGGCCGGGATGGAGAGGGCCGGGCGAGGGCGAGGCCTCGCGCCGCGGCCCCTGGCTACAGCGCGCCCCCTCCCCACGCGCACAATATGGCCGGGTGGGGGGCGCGGAGGAGTCGGGGTGACCCGCGGTCGGCGTCCCCAGACCTATGAAGCGCGGCTGCCAAGCCGGGACCGAGCTCACGCGGGGCCCCTGGGGACCTGAGCCCTCTTCCAGGCGGAACTGGATTCGGGGAGCTCTCAGGGTCGCGCTCCCAGCACCCCCTTGTTCCATAGAGGGGAGTGCAAGCTCCCTCCCCTGAGATTTGGAGGTCCGTGCTTCTGCCACTCAGCACGTCCAGGGGCGGAGGTCTTCATTCCCTCCCTCCAGATGCTCTTGGGGGGAGCCTTTTCTCCCGCCAAGATTGAGGGGCTCAGGCGATGGATGTTTGCTTCTCTGAGGTATCCTGATGTTGCGAGCCCTTGCGCACCTCAGATGACAGGGGAAGGGGTCTCTAACCTTTCGTTCAGGACCTGCATTTGGGGTGTCTCTTTCCCTTCCCTCTGCTTCTTCCCTGATGTTCTGGGAAAGGGAGTCACATTTCCCCTACGCGCAGCCCCTTTGAGTTCAGTGGGGCAAAACCCCCCACATACACATGCCCCTGGAAGCTGTTGGAGGAAGCGAGACCAACAGGCCCCTAAACGTTTTTGAAGCTTGGCTTTGGAATCTCTCTAACCCTAGGAAACCTGGTTCCTGAACGGTTAATCTGCATCTAGGTGTATTTGCTTTCCACCTCGCTTCTCCCACCCCACCCCAGGGGGCCCATTCAGTTAATCACTTTGTGGATGCCTTTCAGGTGAAATCCTAGAACCTCCCTCCAACCCCCAAGATTATTTAAAGATCCCACCACTGGACTGACTCCCCGGCCCTTGGTCAGTACTTATTTACCTTCCCACACAATCCCTTTTTCCAGCCCTGCCCCCCACGCCCTCCCCCTCCCTCACACACCCCTAACCTTCCAACCCCCACAGCCTTCTGCTCCCTGACACCACCCCCACCCTTCTCACTATAGAGGTGGGTTCCTCTCTGGGACACTGGGCTGGGTGTGTTGTTTATGAGGCTTTAGGGGCTAAGAAAAGCAGATGAAACCCTAAAATATTTAATTTAAGAGACTCATCTGAAATGTGTCTTGGCATTGGGGTAGCAGATGAAGGTTATATTTGGCAGTTATATTGAAGTGATTATTGACCCGCAGATGGATCTGGGAGAGATGATCAGGATTGTATTTGGTCCCGATGTACAAAGCCTGGGCTTTGACTTCTCAGCAGCCCCTACCTAACCTTCCAGCTATGGGAGATCAAGTGTATGTTCTGTGGCTCTCCTCTCCACTAAAAATAGTGATTCTCAGGTGGGTTCAGGCTTCTTTAGTAAACCAGACAAACAAGAAAAGACATCATCCTACTTTGGAGTCTCAAAAACAAGTTCATTATCTCCAGCTTTGATATTTGTTCCCAGTGGTGTAGCCTGTGCAGTGGGGTCTTTGTTCACTGGCTAATGCTTCTGTTCGGCACCTCGTGTGTGTTCTGGGTCTCGCAGCTCTGTGCATGGGTAATATGCCGTGGGATCTGATAAACATGGTGAAGGTCTACGAACATGGGCTGACATTTGGGGTAAGATAATGCTTTTTGTGAATAATGTCTGCTGGGCCTTATTATGGGCCATGTTTTTGGAATGTGTAATTTGTTATTTCTCTAGTAGGATAGTAAATAAGGAGACTCAGCTATCAGGTTTGTCATTTTTCTATGTGTCTGAATAAATCTTTACATTCTTTCCATAGAATTTTTTATACTGTCCCTAATATAGTTAGATTTTTGACAGCCATTTCCCTGTTGATTGGGTGTAGTGTCTGTGGGGTTTTCTCTTGTGGTGAGCCTAGTTAAGACTGTTTAATTGGTAATCTGGCTGGTTCTGAATAGGGCAGAGTTCATTTTTTGTAACCTTCCTAAAATGGGTGTTTGTTAGGGTGAGGATGGGTGGGCATAACAGGGAGTTAGTTTCTTTTTTTGGTAAATTGGAAATTAGATTGTGTGTCTAGCAAACATTCTCGAAGGCCTTTAAACTTCTTGGCCAGACGCTACAGTTTTTTCCGGGACACATGTAGTTGCCAATAGTGCATGCTACAGAGACCACTGTTGCAAAAGGCTTAAAGTAAAACGTCAGTTCTGGGAAAATAGAGACTGTGGGATTAACAAGAAGTTGATTCCTTTCCTCCCCTGAATTTCCTCTGTGTGCTCCCCTAGGTGAGCTGAAGGAATGGCTGAGCCAGGCAACTCTGATGGCTGGTACTTGGACATGACATGAGGGCAGCAAGGGATAGGTGTTCCTATTAGTGCATTAATTTTGACTTAGTAAAAGGCCAGTGACAAGGAGGACGAGTTCCAGGTTATAAGCAGCATTCATTTGATAGATAATAGCTGGTTTTAAGGCCTCACTTTGGAATTTTCACATCAGTCTTTAAAAGCGTAAAGTTGCATTAGTTAGTAGTGGGAGAACATGACATAAATTAAGACAAAAGGAACGAGTCTGATAGGAACATTTTGGATTTCTGTGAACAGACTTAAAAATCTAATTTCAGACCAGGTCTTGTAATTTTGTTGAGTGGACATGGATTTGAAGTACAGTGAAAGTGAACTCTTGTAGAGCAAAAGAGAATCTCTGGTTGATTTTGTTAAAAGAGCTCCCGGAACAGATGTGATTAAAACATAATAAAATGGCTACTCTGGTTAAAGGTTGGAGCCAGATGGAGGGAGGAGGCCAGAGCTAAGCCCCAGAACTTTGCTCCCTTACAGGTTGTCCTTGAACGAGTCACTTGCTTAACCTTTCTGTGACTGCCTCAGTTTTCCCTCTGTAAAGTAAGGAAGTAGCCCCTGTTGTTCTTATTGGGACATTTGTGAGACTAACTTACTGATAGCCAGTTGGCTGGGAGGTATTTTTAGACACAGTTTCTGACTTCAGGGAACAAGCAATGTTGGGTTACTTTTTATCTTATGGAGCGGAATAACATACTCTTGGGATTGATAGAAGCACCACAGGCCACAGTGTGGTTAATTTCTTCTGATTTGTGCATTTTTTTTTTAGTAGACCGTTTCAGATTTCCTCAAGTTAATTTCTGTCTTTTGACAGGCTCTTACATCGTAGACCAGGCAGCGTACCTGTGCTAATCAAAGTCAGTCTGGAGGGAGTGACCTGCTTTAGGCTTTATTGGTTTGGCAACGTTTTAATTCTTACGCAACTCTGGGTATGTTTATGGCACTATGTAAATGTTACATAAGAACATGGAGGCTGAGAGGTGGCTGGAATGGTGCCTGTGAACACAGGAAGGTTAGACTGAGGACTTCATCCGAAAGGACCTTGGGAATCTGCAATCAGCACAGGAAGAAGCTGCACTTCATTTTCCTCTAAAAACCTTTTAGATGATTGTGTCTTTCAGGTGGACTGCTGTGTTATAAATAGGTTTATTCTCCACCGGTGAGCTAATTGTAACCTTGCTACCAAAATATGAATCAGTGAACGAGGAGACGAGGAGCCGTGCTGCTGCTTTCGGCATGTCCTGTCGAAGCTGCTTGTTGCATTTTGGAACAGGAGTTGAACTGCGTTGCAATCGGCTCTCATAATAACTCAGGAGTACAGGGTGTTGAGGTGGATTGGAATTCTCCGTTCATGGGGCTTTAGATCTTCTTTACTTTTGAAGGTTAAATTAGAATACTGAAGTGGCTCTTTTGTTTTAATTTCAAAATCCTTCTTGTCTACTGTTCAATTTTTGCTCGGAGCAGTGGTGGACATTAATTCTGGAATCCCGCCTCTTTGTCTTGAATTCTTGTGTTACTTGTCTGTTACAGTAGGAGTTGATATAAGAGGGTCTTATCTCATTTTCCTCTCTGTGTTTGTGAAAAGAGAATCCTAGAGTCCTCTTTCTCGTCTAACCCTGATGCGGGAGGCGCTGCTGGCATCGGTAGCCCATCAGTTGCGCCTGGACTGGGAATGCCGAAGCCTTTGAAGGAATAGGCTCCTCAGACCCGCAGCCTCGTCTGCATTTGTCCCCCTCAGTAGACACCGCCTCTCGTGGCCAGGTTCAGATACCTGCCGACCTGCTCCGGGGTTTTGCTTTCCTCAGTGTCTCTCGCACACGTGGTTTGACCTGAGCTTGGGCTCCCAGAGGTACCACCCCTGCTCCTGCCTGTTCTCCCTGCCTGCCAGCTTCTCCATCAAGGATAAATGTAACACCAAGCAAAAATACCATTTCTTCTCTTTCCCTTACTCGGTAGAGCTGCCAGCATTTGGTTGAGCCGTGGAGTTTGCATCCCAGACCATCTGACCTGCTCTCTGGGCTTCAGAGACAGTGCCACCTCAGGCAGCTCTGGGGATCTTTCCAGTTTCTTTCTTCTTTCTCCACTTCATCCTAAGCCTGCATTTGTCTTACTGAATGTTTCGAATTTAGTATGATGAAAGTAACTGCCCTTCCCTTTAAAGTGTCAGTCACCCCTGTTATTTACATGATTACATATAGGAGATTTCTCTGTTCATTAGGTTGGGTATGTGCCTGGAATGGTTCTTTGCTTGGGGAAATAACCCTGGGAGAATGAGATGGACAAAATCCCTAAGTCCCTAACTGTCACAGAACTTAGGGTAGTAGTGGCTCAGACTGAAGATAAATAAGTAAACACAGTTCTCAGTCTTAAGTGCTCTGGAGGAAATAAAATAGAATGACGTGCTGGAGTGTGCTGAGAATGTGCTACCATTTCACATCTCTCTCAACTTCATTGTTTTGTCTGTAAAATGAGGCTAAAATAGTCAAGTGTCATTATTCGTGGAACTTACATTCTATAAAGTTGCCTGGAACACTGGGTTGGCAAATACTCACCCGCTACTCCTACAGAAAAGATGGGGTTAGGTTCCTGTGAGCCAGCGGTTGCCACCTTTTCATTGACCGATCAGTACATAACCCTGCTATGTGTTTGTTTCTGGTTAAAAACACCTTATTTAATATATGTTGTTGGTTAATTAACCTTGAACTTAAGACCAACAGCGCTGTAGTGCAAGCCTGAATGACACTTATCTGATATATGTATTTTCTCTGCAAGGCACATCACTGTCTCCTTGAGCTTGGGAACACCAGAGAGCATTTTAGCACTATTCTTGGGGGCCATTTTATTATTATTTTTTTAAAGATTTTATTTATTTGACAGAGAGAGACACAGTGAGAGAAGGAACACAAGCAGGGGGAGTGGGAGAGGGAGAAGAAGGCCTCCTGCTGAGCAGGAGCCCGATATGGGGCTCAATCCCAGGACCTTGGGATCATGACCGGGGCTGAAGGCAGGCGCTTAACTACTGAGCCACCCAGGCATCCCCTTGGGGGCCATTTTAAACAGTGAAATCCTTATCCACCAACACAAAAGTGCAAAAAAGGTGAAAAGCATGGCATAGAGTATACTATGAAAAGAACACATATTTATAGTGGGAAAGCTGAAACAAGAAAGCAGAGCATTGTCACCTTCTTCACCATCAGCTGGGGACATGTGCATTGGGTGACTTACATTTTTTACCACTCTGCACATGTCTGTGAATGACCGTGAAAGCACTGAGAGTATTGATTTTGGGGTTATAGATAAATTTTAATGAATATGGAATCTATGAGAAATGAGGATCACCTCTATTTTGTTAAAGCCATACAGGTCATTGTGGCAGGGATAAAATTATATCATCTGGAATTCCAAGGATTCCTAAATAGTTTCACTGAACCAGAATTTGAAAAGAGAGAGAAGTCTGATTTCTAGCCTATAAATATAATTATCTGAAGTAAATATATATAGTTATCTGTATATAGTGATCTAAGTGATCTATATATAATGATATATAGATGTGTAGTGATCTAAGTAAAGATATAGTGATCTGAAGATTCCTTTAACACATATCTGTTGAGCACCTACTATGTGCCAGGTACTGTCATAGGTGCTAGAGATAAATAACAGTAGGCACAAGGATATACAAATGCCTTCTTTCATGAAGTTTATTTTCTGGCAGGTGAGATAGACAATAAATGAAATATAAGGTGATTCTTTCTGTCCCAGTCCACCCTCTGCTCCCTCCCCCCAGGATTTCCTCCTGCCTTTGGATTGTACCACCTTCCAATAATTAAACACGAATCTAGGCATGCCTTGGAGGAATTTTGCAGATGTGATTAAGGTCCCAAATCCGTCTGTCTTCAGCTAAGGGGACTGTTGGGATAGACCTAACTAGCTAGACTTTTGAAAGCAGTTTTCACAGCTGATTGCAGAAGAGGAAGTCAGAAATGCTCCGGCTGGTTTTCAAAAAGTAAATATCCGTGTGTGAACTGCCCATGGGAGCCACGTGGCTAGAGCTCTGGGCCAGCTCTCAGAGCTGAGAGTGGTCCCTGGCTGTCAGCAGGGAGGCAAAAGGGGACCTCCGGCTTCCGTCCACAAGGTAGTGGAGTTTGCCAACAACCAGTGAGCTTGAAAGAGGTCCCAGCCCTGGAGGAGAAGGCAGCCCTGGCCAACACCAGTCACGCTGCGCCTGGACTTTTGACCTGCAGAAACTGAGATAGTAAATAAGTGGTGTTTTTTAAAGTGAGTGAGTGTGTGTGTGTGTGTGTGTGTGCACGTGTGTGCACGCATGTGTGTGTGCACGTGCATGCGCTCAGATGGATACATGAAGAGAAGGAAAGCAAGAAGGGAACTACCCAAGATAGGCTCAGGGAGATCTGAGACCTGGTACCCAGCCATGCTATTGATGGACCTTGCATGTGAAAAGTCTTTTGACTACACACGGCCTTCGACTACTGCCAGTTGCCTTTTCCTAGATAGTTGTGAGTGAGTGGAGGAGAGAGATTGTGGGCACTTTGGAGATAAGTTTTTTAGGTGTTTGAGTTGAGGAATCTGAACTGAAGTGTATCTTTTTTTATTAAATAGTTGTGGTGAACCTGCCTTTCCCTAGATCTTCCTGTGTTGTCTTGGTATACATTTACACATTACATTTTAGAATTGTGGTCCATAAGACTGAATCGTGTTCATTTCTAACATCTAGCAGCAAGCTGAATGGTGAGAGGGATGCTGAGGAAAGAGTCTGTCCTTGCTTTTAAGAAGTTTACACACAAATGTACTTTTCTTCTTCTTGGAACAACCACAAGACTAGGAAGAGTTTAGTCCCTTCTCATGCAATGGATGACAGTAGTAATAAAGGCTTCTAGTTAACTGAACGCTTGCTGTATACTTAGGTGTGATGCTAAGGACAGTTACTCTGTGCAGCTACTCTGAGCACTTTTATCCCCCATTTTACAGATGAAGCGACCGGGGCATGGTGAGGTTCAGTGGTGGGCTTGAGGTCTGTCGGACTCCCAAAGCATGTGCTGTAGATCTTCTACTCTACCATATCCTACGAGGACTGTGAAAGTAATTTTTTCTTTTCTTTTTTTTTTTTTAAAGATTTTATTTATCTATTTGACAGAGATCACAAGTAGGCAGAGAGGCAGGCGGGTTGGTGGGGGGGGGAGTGAAGCAGGCTCCCTGCTGATCAGGAGCCCGATGTGAGGCTCGATCCCAGGACCCTGAGATCATGACCTGAGCTGAAGGCAGAGGCTCTAGTCCACTGAGTGACCCACGCGCCCGAAAGTAATTTTCTAACCAGCGTCTGCTTCCAGTCTCCCACTTGTTGTCCATTCCGTTGCTGGATTTAACTTTGGAGAGTATGTCCTGCGTCTCATGGCTCCAGTGCTTTCACGTGGCCTCCAAGATCACCCCCAGACCCCTTAGCCTGGCATCATGGTGCGTCTGATCTGGTCTCATCTCCCTTTCCATCCTTGTCTCTGGCTGGAACCTTGCATCTGTCTGTTTGCCATGGACCTAATATGCCTCATGTTTTGCTTGGCCTCAGCCTTCTCTTCTTAGCCAAAGTGACCATCCTCCAGTGTGGGACCACCTTTGTCCTTTTGCCTTCCCCTGGTCCATGGTTCCATCCTCTTTGCTCTTCTCTTTGGTCCATCTGCTCCTCCCACTCTCCCAGCCTCTGCCCCCTAAAAATGGATGCTCGGAACTGGCTTATTCTTCTTTCCATGGCTTTGTCCTATCACAGAGCCTTGCACATTTTAAGTACCTAATAAGTTCGTTTAATTGAATTCATTCAGTTCTTCTCCATCCTCCCAGCAATATCCTAGGTAAATGATTCCAGTTCTGTCCTGCTGTACTTTTAGTATCTCCTCTTTATACAGTTTTTATCCTAGTCACTCAAAAATGCTACAAACATTTGTGAGTTACTTGGAACATGATAAGCTCTCTTCCTACCTCACTGCTTTCATCTTTGTTTTATTCTACCACCTACCCATTTTATTCCAGCCAAATGCACTTGATCTCAGCCTCATTAGTTTTATTCTCAGCCCTGGCTGATTTTTTTCTCCTTCATTGTCCCAGTAGCCTGAAACCATTCCTATTCCTCTTCTCACTCAGAACTGTGACGTACACGCTCTCTTCTCCACTCAGCCATAGTATGGTAAATAGGTCAGGAAGCAAATACAAAATACCACTTATAAACATCCTCCCCTGCCCTAATGAGCCACAAATATGTCTATTTAAATACAACAAAGAGGGAAAGCAGAATGGTTTTACATGTGTATTATAAACCGTGAGTAATGAAGAAGTACCAAGTTACTCCTAGATAGTCTGAATAGGACCGCCGAGTCCGTACACTTAGATCCTGGGAGCACTGGGCACGCGCTGTAGTAAGACACCACTCGGTCCAGTTTTACCTTGACATTCTCCTGGGCAGCAGGTGGGCCCTTGCTAAGATACTCAGGTATTTACAGTCAGCCATAAATTAAGTTTCAATGACAGGTCTCCTTAGCATAAACATCAAACATCTCTTTTGAGTGAGAACAAAGCTTTCATTCTCTAGACCTGAGGCTTAAGGGTGAACTTGTTTAAACAGCTCTCTCGGGTTGGGTTTGTCTCCAAGTAGAATGTCAGAGAGGCAGTTGGTAGAATAGATAGAGTGTGGAGCTGGCTTTTCAAACACCTTTCTCTTATGCAAACCCCATTCCGAGACCTTTTCCCAGATTGGAATTAAATACCAAGCTTATCAAGTGTCTTATTGTTAAGTCTCTGGGTTTTTTCCCTCCTCATACAAATAGCTTCCTTTATTAAGTCACTTGCATGTTTTTCATAAGTGCGTTTTACCAGTACATTTTTTGGTTTTTTAGGTACCACCCAACTAGGCATGTAAAATTTGAATTTATTTTGGCTTTTGGATACTTGAGAGGTTTGGTTTGGTTTGGTTTGGTTTTAATGTATTTTTAAAATCTTAAAAAAAAACACACCTAATTTTGATGGTTGTGAAGGGTGAAAATATAACTTGGGTCTTTTATTATTTTTTTTTTAAAGATTTTATTTATTTGACAGCGAGAAACACGGCGAGAGAGGGAACACAAGCAGAGGGAACGGTAGCAGGAGAAGCAGGCCCCCCGCCGAGCAGGGAGCCCCATGCGGGGCTGGATCCCAGGACTCCCGAATCATGACCTGAGCCGAAGGCAGACGCTCAACGACTGAGCCACCCAGGCGCCCCGGGTCTTTTTTTTTTTTTTTAAGCCAGCCAGTAGCATCTGACTGCTTTACTTTAACATTACATGATGTTTCTACTTAGGTTAGAGGTTTGGTTACTGGCACATTGTCAGTTCCCAGTTACTGTCCCCCCTCACCCTACCAGGAGAACCAAACATGACCTCTGTTTTGTGACAGTTTAGTGGCAGATGCCTCCATTTTTTAACCTGACTCAGGATTTTCCTGAACATTTTGGCAGTTGTTTAGATCACTAGTTACTAAACAATATTTTTCTTTTTTCTTTGTCTTTTTAAAGCAGTGCAACTCTTTTTTTTTTTTTTTTTTTTAAAGATTTTATTTA
>CM053611.1:56151296-56197518 GCA_028646535.1 Procyon lotor
CATTGGGCTTCCTGCTCCGTGGGAAGCCTGTTCTCCCTCTCCCACTCCCCCTGCTTGTGTTCCTGCTCTCGCTGTCTCTCTCTGTCAAATAAATAAAATCTTAAAAAAAAAAAAAAAAAAGAATACAAAAGTAGAAATGTATGTACAGCAGATAAAAGCCACTCTGGCAGAACTCCCTTTCCTCTCAAGTTATTAGGCTGGGATTTATTAAACCCAGTGCTTTTTGCCAGGCACTGTGCTAGACACCAGTGAGAAAATGGTGAAGCAGCGCAGGGCAGTGGCTCCCACCTTGTGGAGCTTGTTCCTGGGACATCTTGAAGAGCACAGGGGGAATTCAGGAAGAATACAGTCCGAAGAACACTGGACCTCCAGCGTTTTTCGTCCTATTTATTTATGTATTTATTTATTTATATATTTATTTAAGTAAGTAATCTCTGCGCCCAACGTGGGGCTCAGACTCATGACCCCAAGATCAAGAGTCGCATGCTCTACCAACTGAGCCAGGCACCCATTTTTTTTTTCTATGCATGTGTAAGGTTTGTTTCATCATTGGTATTATATTAGACATACTATTTTTGAAAGACGTGGTATTTTTTAAATTGTGGTAAAACACAGATAACAGAAAATTTACCATTTTAACTATTTTAAAATGTACAGTCGAGTGATGTTAAGTACCTTCATAACGTTATCACCACTGTCTGGGTCTAGAACTTTTTCTTTACCCCAGAGGAAACCTAGTAACCCATTAAGCAGTAACTTCCCATCCTCCATCCCACTCTACTACACAGCCTCTGACAACCACTAATGTGCTCTCCGGATATTTAATATAAATGGAATCATACAGTATGCGGCTGCCTTCGCTTTACACAGTATTTTCAGGGGCGCCTGGGTGGCTCAGTCGTTAAGCATCTGCCTTTGGCCCAGGTCATGATCCCAGGGTGCTGGGATCAAGCCCCCCATTTGGCTCCCTGCTCGGCGGGAAGCCTGCTTCTCCGTCTCCCACTCCCCCTGCTTATGTTCCCTTCTCACTATGTCTCTCTGTCAAATAAATAAAACCTTTAAAAAAAAAAAAAAGTGTTTTCAAAGTTCATTCATATTGTAGTGTGTATCAATAGTTTATTCATTTTTATGGCTGAATAATACTCCATTGTAGGGCTATACCACGTTCTGTTTTTCTATTCATTATTTGATGGACATTGGGTTTGTTTCCACCTTTTGACTATATACATAGTGCTATTATGAACATTCATGTACGAGTTTGGTTTTTTTTTTCATGTACACGTTTTTGTTTGAATCCTTGTTTTCAGTTTTTTGGGTGTATACCTAAAGTGGAATTGTTGGGTTATATGGTAATTCAACTTTAGTTTACGGAGGATCCATCAACTGTTTTTTGCAGCAGCTCCACCATGTTATGATCAGTGGTGTACTGGCAGTGTGTGAGGGTTCCTGTTTCTCTGAGTCTTCACTAACACTGGGTATTTTTCTTTTTCATTTTCTTATGAGCTTCCTAGTAGGTGTGAAGTGGTATCTCATTGTGGTTTTGATTTGAATCTGAATTTAAAATTCATTTGCATTTGAGATGATGTTGAACATTTTTTTATGTGCTTGTCGATCATTTGTATATCTTTTTTGGAGAAATGTCTGTTCAAGTCCTTTGCCCATTTTTAATTGCTTTGTGTTGTTGAGTTATGAGTTCTTTATGTATTCTGAATACTAGGCCATTATTAGATATATGACTTGCAAAAATTTTCTCCCACTCCGTAGGTTGTCTTTGTATTCTCTTGATATTATCCATTGATGCACGAAAGGTTTTTATTTTGACTAGTTTATTTTTCTTTTGTCACTTGTGCTTTTGGTATGCTGTCTAAGATACCATTGCTAAATCCAAAGTCATAAATCTTTACCCCTGTTTCTTTTTTGAAGTTTTAGAATATAGGTTATAGCTTGTATATTTAGGTTGTTGATCCATTTTGAGTTAATTTTTATATATGGTGTGAAGTAAGAGTCAACTTCATTATTTTCATCTGGATATCCAGTTGTCTAGCACCATTTGTTGAAAACTAGGCCTTCCCCCTGAACAGTCTAGAAATCCTTGTCAAGAATCAGTCGATCATAAATGTATAGGTTCGTTTCTGGACTCTTATTTCTATTCCATTGATTTATGTGTCTATGTTTAATGACAGTACCACCCTGTTTTGATTGCTGTAGCTTTGTAGTAAGTTTTGAAATCAGGGAATGTGAGTCGTCCACCTTTGTTCTTTTTTCCCCCAAGATCATTTGGGCTCTTCAGACTCAGAATTGAAGTCTTCATTCTATCCTAAGGAAGCTGTAGGGGGTTTGGATAAGGTCCAAGGAAGACTAATTAAAATAATCATGCGTTATAATAGGCTATTCTTACCAGTTTGGCCCGTCTGATGGACACTGTCATCTGGGAGGAGGGGGGCTGAGAGGCAGAAAGTGGCGAAGGGGAACGGCTACGCAAGCTGGTTTGGGCGCCTTATCATGGATACTATAGAACTAGAAGGTGGCCCAGTGAGGTTTGGAAGAGGCAAGTTTAGTGTACCTGAACAGGACACTGCCCCATTCTGGTACGAAATCAGTGAAGCTTATTATCTCCAAGGAGCGGTTAATATAAGCGGAGAGTCATAAATACTGTAGCTATACTGTAGCTTTAAGAGGTTTTAGAACATTTGTGGATGTTTATCTACCAGGACAGATGTGGATGTTTTGTGGTTTCCCTCTGACCTTCCCAGGTTGGTGCCAGCACCCTGTGCGCTCCCCCACTGTGTCCCCTGGAGTTGTGGTCTGGGGCAGAGGAGTGGGCTGAGTGGCCGGGAGTCTATGCCAGTATGGCAGCTCCTGGGAATTCCCATGAGCCACACCCTTGCCAAGTGTCCTCCCAGTGGGTCAGAGAGAGATAGAGAGAGAACCCAGGCCCAGTGCCCTGCCTGCAGTGGGGTTGTCTTTGCTGAGACCCAGCCGCGTTAGTGCCTCTGTAACGTGCAGCTAGACGGATGCTGCCCAGGTTCGGACTTGTTGGTCTTCTCGAAACACAGCCTCTCTCATGAATCAATTTGGCATGTTGATCCTACCACAGACCACCTTCTAATCATAGTTTGGGACCATATTCAAATGCTGCTTAGGTGGTTTGTTTTTAGTTCAGGCTTGACTGACTTGTTGATAACAAAATGCTGTGCTAGTGAGAATTTTGTTTTGACCCCCTTTTTTTTTTAGTGGGGGGAGGGGCTGAGGGAGAGCGGGAATCCTAAACAGGCTCCACACCCCCAACAGGGAGCCTGACGTGGCACTCGATCCCACAACCCCGAGATCTTGACCTGAGCTGGAACCAAGAGTCGGATACTTAACTGACTGAGCCACCAAGGCGCCCCCTCATTTTGACCACTTTTTAGCTTGGTTGTATCTCGAGTGATTTTGTTACTCTTCTGTGATTGGTTTTCCAAATTGTGTTGTTTCTACTACATAACTCCTTGGTTGTGGAATACGGAGAGTTTTAGGTATATATTGTTTGTGTGTGTGTGTGTGTGTGTGTGTGTGTAGACTGATTTAACCTGATGAGTCACTATGAAGTAGATTATAAAGGGCTGTTAGCATTCATTAGTCCAGATTTAGCTTTTCAAAGAAATCGCGATTAGGTTTCTGATTTAGTGGACTAGTACATTTACAGTAAATTCAGATGTTTTTATAACTTTATTACTTCCTTTGAAAAACGAATATTGACAGAAGACTAGTCCTAATGTCTGTCTTTAAAGTTCAGGAGAAAGTATATAAAATTTAAAACAGAACTTCCCAGTGTGGGATCAGTGATCCAAACAATGTGAATTTAAAAACAAACTGGATTCAAATTTCAGCTGCAGGATTTTAGAGGTCATCTAGTTCATTGCCTTCTTTCTGATTAATCATGAGGAAAATGAGGTTCAGAGAGGCTAAGTGACTTGCCCAATGCCACACGGCTAGTTCCTGGCAGAGCTGAGGCTAGAATAGCAGTTTCTTGCTGCGCTTGCTGTGGTCTTACTGTAACTTGCCACTTCCTAATTAGTGGTTAAAGAGACATTTTACGTGTGCATGCCTGTGTGTGTGTCTGTTTATGTTTGAGTCTTACATTTCGAGGAGAGATTAAAGTTGATTGAGCACCTACTTGCCGAGCGCTTTTTAAAATGTATCATTTCGTATGGTTCTTGCATAGTCCTGTAAAGTGATTATTAACGGTCCCACTTTACAGATTAGGAAACCAGGGTGCAGGAAGGCTACTGACTTGCGCAAGGTCATGTGATTGGTGTTAGAGCTGGTATTTGAGCCTTGGGTCCTTCTGACCCGCTCCTGCCATCATAACCCCGCTGTGGCTCGAGTGATAAGTAACTGAAGCCTTTTCAGGGTGTGGGCAGTGGTGATGGTTATCTTAAAGATATATCTGTTTCAGACTTCTCCCTCCCTCTGTGAAATATATAGAGGGACACAGATGTGTGCAGAGAGAGTCCTTCTCCGAACACTCACAGCACTTAGCGGATGTTTGGCTAATCTTCATACCATCTCTGTAAGATAAATGGTATTTTCTGGTTAGGCGGCTGAGGCCCAGAGAGACCCGGGGACTTGCCTAATTCCTTATCACAAACCCGCATGGCCCTGCTCCCAGTTCCGTTCTTCATCCCGTCTCACATAGATTTCACCACTTTTGTTCTTTCCTGTCTTACACCAAGATTGTTTAAGTACTTCCCAAAAATAATGAGCCACGTGTGGGTGTGTTCGTTCTCCAGAATGAATCACTGTGAAAGAGGCCATGAACCAGTGAAGGGAGAATAAGTATCTGGAATCAGAGACTCCCGGCTCTCCTGTCTGCTAATTGACAGACTCTGAAGTGAGCTTTTTTTTTCAAAAGGCGGCTACGGGTCTGGCCTGTGTGTCCCACTGTGCTCAGAATAGCCCTCTTGGAGTTGTTCGTTTTCCCTCCTTGCTTCCCAAAATAGCCCCAATGCTACTCTCTTTGCTGGATGTCACAGCACATGTATGGAGAGGTGTGCGCCCCACGGGGAACCCCTTTGTGCCCGAATGTCCTCCCTGACACAGCAGGGAGGGGCGTCAGCTTTCTTGGATAACCGGTCAGGACTCCAGAGTAAAAGGTTTGGCTCGAGTATTCAGAGGGTTGCAGAAGTAAATTTAAGTTAGCAAGAAGAATGAAAGAGGGAGCAAAAAGAGATATTGGGGGAGGTGAGGAGATTTCTTCATCTTTCTTGTGTCTAAAAAGGATTGGAATCGAAGTTTAGGAAGAACTTATTTTTAAAATTGCTTTTATGATTTTGATTCTAGTCTAAAGGGACCTGCTTTAAACTTCCTGCCCTTAAAATAGAACACTACCCTCACCCTGCAGCAGGTAGCTGCGTGTTTGGGAATTTCTCCCGGGAGAAAGGGCTCTGATCAGCGGCCGAGTCCCTGTCATGTGGGCTCTCCTTTGTTCCGGGCGTGGGAATGGCCGTGGGCCTGGTCGGTTAGCCTGAGGAAGGGGGCTTGGGCGCGCAGACAGGTCGAGTCTGGCTTCGGAACAGGAAAGCCGAGAGGTGCCTTCCCGTGTCTTGCAGGAAGAGACAAAGATAGACTGTTTACGGCCTCAAGGGGTGAGTTACAACAGGCTAGTTTTTCATGGAATCCGTCATCAACGTCTCTTCCCTAGGGGCCTTGGTCTGAATGTATTCCCTCTTGGTGTCCACACGGTAGTCACTGGGAGTCTAGTGTGGGACTTGGGTGGGCTGCCCCCGCCATTCCCCGGTGGGCGAACACTTCACTCAGCGCCAAGTCCCAACCTAAGTGTCCCGGCTGCTGCCGAGCTCCTGCCCGTTCTGAGAGGTCAGGGCTGGGTTAGGCTCATGGGAGACAGTGTCGGGGAGAACCAACTGCTACTGTCTGTGCTATTCTTGTTAGATGGATAAATAAAGGATTTCAGATTCCAGGGCCGCTGGACTGGCTTTTCAGAGGCGCCAAATTCATTTACAGTAATTTCCTGTCAACAGTGCACACTTATGTATAAAACACACCCAGCAGAACTCATTAGGCCCAGACATGATTGCACACACTGCCTATTTGGGGGGCAGGGGGGAAGTGCGTGCGCACCCATGTGTGCGTGTGTATGTATGAAATACATATTTTTTATACATGTAGATACATTTTATTATGTTTATAATATTTTTAGAGTGATATCCAGGGACCTTCCAGAGTAGGTTTAATTTATTGAACACTTTTTATGCATCAGCTCATTTGATCCTCACAGTAACTCTGCGAGGTGAACATTCATATTATCCTTGTTGGAGGTTATTCTTTTTGCCCCTCATGAGAGGTGCACCTGCCGTGGACCAAAGGGAGGAGAAGGATGTTGGCCTAGTGGGAGGGAAGCTTTTCAAAGGAAGTGATGGTCAGGCTGAATCTTAAAGGATTTGGAGAAGCAGCCAGGGAATAAAGCATTGCAGCAAAAGAAAGTGTGAGAGCATGCATACTGCATTCAGAAAACTGTGGGCCTGCCTAGTGCCAGAGAGCGGAGATGGGCTTGATAAACCATCGTCAAGTGAGGAAGCCTGTGCGGTTCTGGATGGAGGATGTAGGGGTGGGGCAGGAGGTGGTGTCCTGTATCCTCTGGGGGGCAGGTGCCTTCCTCTCCGTCCTCAGGGATCTACATTTAAAGGAAAATTTCATCCCCAGCCACAAAATAATGTGTGATGAGTCTTAAGGCAAAGTTCAAAAGGGGGTTTCTCTGTTTCTCATAGGCATCAAATAGGGCACTTAGAGGAAAATGGTGGAGCTTGGAAGCCGGGTTTCTGAGCTGAATAAGCAGGCGAAAGTTGGTGCTCCCATTGATGGTGTCATCTTTCGGGCCCTGTCTCTATAAAAGCTCCTTATTTGGGAACATCAACTGTGCTAGAGGATTATATTCTAAGTCTGGAAAAGGACCCAGGAGAAGATCTCACCGTTAATGTCAGTGTACTCCCAAATTTCCTGCAGCTCTGCAGTGTGCGTGTACCAGCTGCCTCCAGGCCAACTACACGTGTGAGACAGATGGGGCCTGCATGGTTTCCATTTTCAACCTGGATGGGATGGAGCACCACGTGCGCACCTGCATCCCCAAAGTGGAGCTGGTCCCCGCCGGGAAGCCCTTCTACTGCCTGAGCTCCGAGGATCTCCGCAACACCCACTGCTGCTATACCGACTTCTGCAACAAGATCGACCTGAGGGTGCCCAGTGGTGAGTGGACACCCTTGTTGGACTATTGGCTCATCCTGGAGGTAGGGCACCCCCGTCATCTCCTCCTTTTCTGTTCTTTCCCAATCCCTTTGTTCGGTGATAGGTAAAAGTACCTTTTTGATGTTCTCCAAGGTGACAAGGGGGATGGGATTCCTCCCCAGTCAGGTTTGTGGACAAGAGGTTGGGGGAGACAGATGGTCAAGGTGGTCCCAGAGGTGGAAGCTGCGTTTTGGCTGCTGGCTGAGCAGCTGTGGGCGGCTGGTGAGGAGTGCGCGAGCCAGGCTGGGATCCCCACGGGAAGGTATGGCGACGACCCCTGAGCTGTGTGAAGGCAGCTGTGGGGTGAGGGTGATGGCAAGACGGGAAGAGAGGCCAGAGTTGGAGAAGGAGGGCGGCAGTCACGGCGGAGAAGTGTCAGATGGCACGCCTTTGCAAGTGCACCATATAGAAGGCTTGACCGGGGAGAGCGGAAGAGGGGGGACTTAAAGCTGCAGGGCTTAAAGCAGCTGTTAGAGTGGAAGAGCCCGAGCCGGCCTCTGGGGCACTGAGGCGGACAGTCCCAGGAAATGCTGCGGACGACAGACTGGGTTGTGAGTTGGACTGTTGGAGAGGGCTCCTCCATTAGAGGATTGCATCTGAGAGCGCCGGGCAGACAGCCTGGTGAGACCAGGGAGGACAAGGGCACCTTGAACACAGGCGGAGGGAAAGGGCATTTTCACATGGAGGGAGTGTTGGGGACAGCTATGGCCAGAGCTTTCCCGTGTTTTTACTGTGTTCTTTCCCTCTGCTCTCTCACTTGACCCAGGTCACCTCAAGGAGTCTGAGCACCCTTCCATGTGGGGCCCCGTGGAGCTGGTAGGCATTATTGCTGGCCCAGTGTTCCTCCTGTTTCTCATCATCATCATTGTTTTCCTTGTCATTAACTATCATCAGCGTGTCTATCACAACCGCCAGAGACTGGACATGGAAGATCCCTCATGTGAGATGTGTCTCTCCAAAGACAAGACGCTCCAGGATCTTGTCTACGATCTCTCCACATCAGGGTCTGGCTCAGGTACCGAGTCCTTCAGCGATTATGTCTGTTGTTGGTCTTCGTCACCAGTTCCCAGTGGTATAGAGCATTTATGAAGAGGGCGGGGCCTTGCACTTGTTTCTGCCAGCATTGAAGCATTTGGCTTCCTAATTCCCCTTCTTTTGGAGTCTGATATGTAATAAGATAATGGGTCCACAGGAAAGCTTTCATTCCCTGGGATTCCAAAGGTCAACTGCAAAACTCCCCATTCCAGAAACCCCGCCTCTCTTCAGGTCTTGCACCTGTACGTCTATTAAAATTCACCTGGTTCCAGCTGAGCAGTGGCGTGCTTGATGGAAGGGCCCTTTTGGAGAAACAGGAGTGTGCCGGGTTTCTGTGAGGTGGTGATAGCTAATCATTGATCTCGGAGCAACCGCAAGGGGAGTTTAAGGACACCGAGTGAAGCTGAGAGCTGGGGTTTGGTGAATCATTGACTTGTGCCAGTTGCCCAAGGGTGTTTTGGTGGGGGTTACGGAAAGGCAGCCTGGGCTTGCAGCGTGGGATCGGGACCGTTCGTTTCCTGCGCTGCCCGTTGGTAACCGAGTCTTTCTTAGACAAGGGAATTGAGCCAGACCCTGGACCTTGGTGTGAGCCCGGAATTCAGGATAGAGGGGCTGGGGTTGCTCAGGTGTCAGGGCATAGCTCAGCTAGCTATTAGATGCGAAATGACTGTGAAAGAGTCTTTTTATGAAGATAAACAATTCTTTTAGTGATGATGGTATTCTGTCCTTGTTAAAAAAAAAAAATCATCTGCAAAGACCTCTATTGCCATTCTGGCTAAAACATACGGAATCATATTGGGAGGATTGTGTGTGTTTATGTATGTTTCCTTGCCGTGTGACAAAGACTATTGTTCTGTAGGGAAATTATGCCATCAGTCATGGCCAGACGTTCCTCCTTGAACACAAGGAATACTGTGAGCTGTGACATCTCCTGAATTTCAGTGGTTTTGCCTTTATTAAGCTCTTCAGTAGAGAGTGCCAAAATGATGGATATATTTAAAAGCTGCATATTTTTAGGAAGAGAGAAAATATATGTCTTGTTCTTTGCTGAAAGAGGTAGGGCAGTGGTTAGAACTGCCTGACTGACTCTGGACTTGATTTGCTTTCACAGGAGGGTAGCTCGGGTTTTCTGGGGTCTTTGTGAAGATCAGAACTAGCTGAGGCTAGTGAAGGTCGACGGTCATTACTTAGTCATTTGGAGTAAGATGATTATAACTATTTCTCCTTGGAGGTTCAAGTCCCTTCTTAATTCCAAATATGCAGAGCTTTGAAGGTGTCGGGAGTTTTAATACTGTGGTTTTTAAAGTGATAAGTGCTTATGTGACTTTCAGTTCCCTTCAGCAAATACGTGTTGAATAACCTCTGGGTGACACAAGGTAAACAAAGATGAAAAGGGCTGACCCGAGACAGATAAAAGAGGTGAGGATTGCTGGGAAAGGGTCTCACGGGGGAGGATGCATTTAAAGGGGCCTTGAAGACGGAGTTGGAGGTTTTAGGAGAGGTAAGAGGACAGGGAACATTTCAGGCCAAGGAAAACCCCTTGAGCTAAAGGACAGAGAGGCACCAAAGTTCACCATGCATTCCGGGGACGAAACAGAGACTGGCAGGCCCTGCCCACACTGGGCGGTGGGGACTGGCCGCACAGCGCCGGGGGGGGGGGCCAGGGCCTCGGGTTCTTTGCTTTATCCAGTAAGGCGAGGCATCTACCGGAAGTTTTCATGTGGCAAAGCAAACATTCAGATTTTCCCGTGGAAGGAATTCTGGCAGTGGTGTGGAGGGTGAATTCACTCATTCACCAGCCTCCTGTTAGGGAGGGCAGGGAGAGGCAGTGCTGTGTGTGGGTGTGCCGGCCAGGAGGAGGACAGCAGGAGAGGCAGAAAGATCAGTTGGGAGTCTTTTAAAGAAGAGCCAGAACTAGGATAGGCGCAGGGGTGATGGAGAGGAGGGGTCTGATGTGAGCACAGCTTTGGTGGTTATAGAGTTGTAGTTAAAACCGTAAACTTTGGGAGTCAGACAGTTCTAGACTTTAATTCCTTCTTTGCCACTTTGCTGCCTGTATGAGTTCAAATGAGTTACTTAACTTTCCCTTTTGAGCCTTTGTTTTGAAATGGGAATAATAACACTATCTACCTTATAGGTGGTTGTGAGGAAATGAGATAATTTATCTAAAGCTTTATCATAGTTCCTGGTGCACAGTAAGCCTCCAGTAAATGGTATGCACATCCACAGGACTTAGGGATTAATAACATGTTTATTTGGTCTGGGAGAGGAAGTGAGAGAGCTCCGAGTCAGTCCTGATGGTAAGTGTGATTGGATAGATAGGGAGACTACTGAAGGGGGCAAATGAAGCAGTAAATGAGCCCTGTAAAGACAGTAAAGTTACTCTTGGGTTAAGCGTGGCCTGTCTCTTTTTGCTTACCTGGATTTTCACCTGTGAGCAGGGCTCTGGACATGGGGACCTTGTGTGCCTGACCACAGTTTGGCTTTCATGGGCCACACAGCACCGCCCTCTAGTGGCCGCGGAGCAGAGCGGCCCGAGGCACCCCCAACCCTCCAGCCCCATCTTTTGTCTTCTCCGCCCTCTTTCCTCTTCGGTCAGCATAAAGCAGATATGGGTGGACTGGCCCACAAGAGGCCGGCTACGGAGTTGGTAAATCTGGTCAGACGTGTACAAATCTGTCACCCGTACTAACTGGAAGGAAAAATCGCTTAGATAAGGCGCAGCTAATCTCATGCATTTCCCTTTCTGTATCCACTCACTGCCAGCCGCTGCCTGGTTTAGCCCTCTGCCGCCTCACCTAGCCACGGTGCAGGGGCAGCCACAGCTGTCCTTGGTCAGTGGACCAGAGTGGCTTGAAGGCGCTGTGTGGTAATGGCCTTTCCAGTGTGGCAGTGAGAGTGGGAGTTACAAAGTTCAGCGAATTTACAATGTCCCCTTTCTTTCCATTCTTTGGTCCGTAGGGTTGCCCCTTTTTGTCCAGCGCACAGTGGCCCGAACCATCGTTTTGCAGGAGATTATTGGCAAGGGCCGGTTTGGGGAAGTGTGGCGTGGCCGCTGGAGGGGTGGCGACGTGGCTGTGAAGATTTTCTCTTCTCGTGAAGAACGATCTTGGTTCCGGGAAGCAGAGATATACCAGACAGTCATGCTGCGCCACGAAAACATCCTCGGATTTATTGCTGCTGACAATAAAGGTAACGAGCCGGGTTTGGCTCCGGGGGGTCGCAGAGCCCACAGTAGGCCCAGGTGGAGGGCGTCACTGGGAAAGTTGAACGGCTCCGGGACCGCCTTCATAGTTACATAGGAAGAGAATCCAAATAAGCTGACAGTCCTTCCAACTTTTCTTCTGGAAGCTTATACCAAACCCCGGGCTGTTGAGTGAGCAAACAGTTATTAAGCAGATACATAAGATCAGCCCCTCACCCTGCCTGCTCACTCCCCATTCCTGACACCCCTTCCCCTCACCCCTAGTGTAGTCCCGGCAGGGGCTCCAGTTAATTTACCTTGAAAATCACTGGAATGAAGAATTGTGGCCTCACGCCCTGCCAGGGCAGGAGAGCCCAGAAAAGTGTGTGGTCCACGTTCTGTGATGTAATCGGCATCGGCCACACATGTAGTGGAGTGGGCGGCACAGCAGGGGTGACCTGGCCTCCCGCAGAGTGTCACCTCCTTGTGGTCTTTCAGGCTCCACTTTGGGTCAGCTTGGACCTGAGATCCCTTGGCTCCTCCTTCCTCTCCCTTCACATTTTCCTTTAGTTTTGGAGTCTGTTGTGTGGCCAGGCACATCCTTGTTTTTGAGGGCCTCACTGACCGGCAAAGCGAGGGGTAACCAAACAGTTGATTCTAGGAAGCTAGAATCTCATAGCAATCTATTAACTAACAGATTAATCTATAGCTAATCAATCTAAAGCCAAATAGCAAGCTCTTCCAGTGAACACAGATTGGGGTGAGATGGGGGTCGGGGAGGTCACACCAGAGCGTGATTGAGGCCAGGGTGTCAGGAGTCCATCAGGAAAAGAATCAGTGGGAAGAGCACTGCAAAGGTGAGGGGGGTCTACGCATGTAGAGGTGAGGGGGGTCTGGGACCCTGCAGGTCATGGCCATGGCTACATGGGTGGGGAGGCCACTGACGACAGACTGTGAAGGGCCTTACAGTTTATTCTGAGGTAGTGGGGAGTACTTGGCATTTCAGTCATTAATTCGCTAGCAGCCATTGACCACTGTAGGGCAAGACCTCTGCCAGCTGCTTCGATCATCACACATAGCGAATCGAGGGCCCTCCCCTCGCCACTCCCGGAGAGAGAGGGAGGCAGACACGTGGGTAGGTAGTGCACCTGAAGCCGGAAAGATGGCGAGCCGTTCTCGTGTACCTTTGAGAAGGGTCGCCCCATCAGCTGTGACACAGGCTGCTCCTATGACACGGCCGTTTCTAGAAGTTACTGTCTCCAAACCTTACCGAAGATGCTAAGTATTTATCTTTCTTTTCTAAGACAACAGCAGACTGCTGATTCCTCATATTGCTGGCGGGGCGTGGGGGGGGTGCGGGTTTGTCATGGCCTCAACTTCCCCCAAGCTAAAGAGGCTCAGACTCAAACACAGGGAAAGAAGGGGATGGGAGAATATTTACTCCCTCTGAGGAAACTGTGCTTTAAAAAAAAACAAAAAAAACAGCATCTTTTGAGAACACTTCAATTTTTCATACAGTTTAAAGGCTCAGAAGATGTCTTCCCTTTTAATTGTGACTTACTGCCAGGGTCCTCACGACTTCAGGGCTGGTTGGAGCACGAGAGCCGTCTTTTGGGTGGGCTCCTTGTTCGTAATCAGAGAGGCTAGAATTGGTGCCGGTCCAAAAGCCACTCCCTGTATTGATTCTGGCAGCTCATGTGAATAGGGATCTGGCTGTAAAAACTCACATTAGGGCCAAGGGAGGAGAAAAAATCGGACTCCTTCGTTTTTGCCTTTTTAGCATGATATATATATAGTATAGTGTCCTGGAACTGGCACCAGCCTGGAATTTGGAGACCTCAATCCCATTTCCAATCTTCCCATTGACGGCAGCATAACCTAATTAGATTACCAGCTTTGGGTTTTTCTTTTTCTCCTTCCTACTACACATTGTCCCTCATCCCCCACCCCGTATAAAAGCGCATGCTGTCCACCTTCCATCGCTCTTCTGAGGATAAGATGACTTCTCTGGAGTACTGGGAAGTGTGCCCTTCATGCACTGAAAAGCATTTCTTTTTGGTCCGGAATATAAGAACGCACAAAGGAGCTCTTTGCTCTTCTCCCGGAGAGAGAGCTCATGGCCTGAGAGGAAGCAGTACGGATGAGCCAGCTGGGGGGCTAGGCGGTACTCGCAGGCCCGTGGAGCCCAGGGGAGGGTCTGCCAAGCCTTCCTCACTGGCAGCGGCGGGTACAGCCAGTCACGGTCTAATGAGTAGATGAGTAGGTCGTGTTGAGACTGACAGCCGCCTGCAAGAAATAAGGGAGCACGTCTGAGAAAGAATGCCGTTCTGCTGTCCTCCCTGGACCCCCACATTGGTGAACAAGTGTAGAGGAAACGTGCATGGAGGGGGAGCCTCAGGAGGGTGGAGGCAAGTGTGGATTCAGGAGTCTAGTTGGAGTTCGTTCTTTCCCGCCTTAACCATTTTGCTGGTAGTTATGCCTCTTCCAGAACTCCTCTGTGGTTCTCTGCAGATAATGGTACCTGGACGCAGCTGTGGCTTGTCTCAGACTACCATGAGCACGGCTCCCTGTTTGATTATCTTAACCGATACACCGTGACGATCGAGGGGATGATTAAGCTGGCCTTGTCCGCGGCCAGCGGGCTGGCACACCTGCACATGGAGATTGTGGGTACCCAAGGTGAGTGCGCCTGCCGGGGGGCAGGGAAGTTGAGGAGACTTTGAAAGCCGGGACCGTCCTGATTTAGTTTCCAGAACTCCTTCTCACTGAGGAAGTTGGAGATGGGCCTCAGGAACTGTGGCCTAATCTAAGGGAGAGAGGTTTGATTTCTTCTTGAGAATGAGCGGTGTCTCCAGTGGGGTCTTTTCACCTCCGTCTTTAGAATTCCCTCCGGGCTCTGGAGCATAAAGTTCCCACTGTTCATCCTCCACTGGCCCGGTGTGATTGTTGATGGTAAGCTCGTGTCCGGTCATCGCCAAAGCCCACCACACACCTGTGAGAGTGGAGACCAGAGGAGAGAAGGAGCTGGGGCAAAGGAGCAGTTTGCTAAAGTTATGTCGCACATTTGCCGATGGGGACGCTGGGCTTACTGACCGCATGTGGATTAGACGCTGGGCTTTTACCAGGAAGGTTCTCCTGGAGGAAACGGACCTCGGGCTTCCGTGTATGGAAACTGTGCCATCAACTCTTTGGGGGATCGTGGCTCTCATCCAGGTGGCGGGCACACTGTGCTCCCTGATTTCTGGTTGGCCGGGGCAGCAGCTCCTGCTGGCCCTGACTGGAAACCAGCCATGAACGCTGGATCCTGCCCCGAGCCCCTGTGGTGACGCCGTGGGCCTTATTTTCGCCTCTTTGACAGGGAGGGCCTAGCCAGTACAGCAGTTTTTCTCGGAGTTCCTTAGCAGTTCTGTCCGGAGCATATCAGTTCAGGGAAAGGCGAGGACCAGAAGGAGGAGGAGGAGGAGGAAGAGGGAGAATCACTAATACACATGCCCTTCTGAGCTCTTCACTTACCCACATTAATGCATTTAGTCCCCACGTAGCCGTCAGGTGAGGACTGGGGTAGCCTCATCTATGGATGAGAAGACAGAGGTGCGGACAGGTTAAGTAGCTTTTTAGGGTCACCGGGTTAGCGGGAGGCAGAGCCAGAACTCGGACCCACATGGTCTGGCTGCGGAGCCTATGCTTTTAACATTTATGCTCTCTCTATATAAAGATCCTTATTTTTTTTTTCTCTGCCAGGGAAGCCTGGAATTGCTCATCGAGACTTAAAGTCAAAGAACATCCTGGTGAAGAAAAACGGCATGTGCGCCATCGCAGACCTGGGCCTGGCTGTCCGCCACGATGCAGTCACGGACACCATTGACATCGCCCCAAATCAGAGGGTGGGGACCAAACGGTAGGAAGTCCCTGGGCCTCTGCCTTTGCCCTGCCCTTGTACTGAGGCTCGCAGGGGCGCCCATCTCCCATCCTTGAAGGAGAAAGAGGCGTAGAGGAGGAGGTGTGGCCTTTACTCTCTGGAAGCCGAATGGAAGCCCCTCCCTGCTTGCAGCTAACAGACGAGGCCCGAGGCTGTGAGCACCCTGCTCCAGAACTAGAGATGTGGATGTTCTTGGTGTTGCGCAGAGGAGGCGGCAGAGCAGGAGAATCTGGAGAAAGATGTGGAAGGGGGCAGGCCACAGGCTCAGCCAGGACAGGGAGGAAGAATGTGCAGTCCTAGGGGCGCTTGTGCGGATGCCGGGGTACGTCCGCTCTGGGGTCAGAGAGCAGGTTCGCCAGCCTGGAGCAGAGGTGACCTAGGGTGGAGAGTGGGGGCACCTTGAGGGTTATGAAGAGGGAAGCTTCCCGCTTCATACAGAAGTGAAGGAAGGAGTAAGGAATTATGATTGTAGGTTGATTTCACGAGTTGGAAATGAAACTAGTTTGTAATGGGACAAGAGGAGATCTCTTGATCGGCCACATTTCAGTGGGTTGCACTCAACTGTGCTGCCGCTTTCCCCTTCCTTTTGACCTGAATGAGTGCAACTACCTAGGCCCCGAAGTGTGAGGTCTGAGGACACCCCTGATTGGCCTTCACTTGGTGGGGAGCCTGGGGGGGAGGGGAGTGGCTTGAGTAGTATTACTTAGCTAAGGAAGACTTTAATGATCACGTAGAATTAATTTCATATTTATCTGTAATTAGATAAGATAACAAAAGAAGTTCAGAGTGAAATTTAAATTCAACCCATCACGGTGGCTACATTTAATAAAGTCCAAGACCCCAGCAACAACCAGATATTACGGGTTGTTGCTGCCCTGTGATCCACAGAACAAATACTTCTGTCGAGAAATCAAAACACACTTACATCTCAATGATTAAAAAATAGAGGTACAAATAGGAGCGGCCTAGTATCACCCAGCCTCTGCAGAAGTGTTTAGATTTGAATCCAAAACATGGGAGTTGGCGGTAAAGAGAATTGATCACTTCCTCCTCCCCAAGGGACATTCTTGGGTATTGTCTTTCCACACTCAGAGGGCCCCTGAATCACTGCTTGGATTTAAACAAAGAAACCATCGTTTTTTTCAGCGTGATCTTGTTTCCTTTGCTATTGCAGATACATGGCCCCCGAAGTGCTCGATGAAACCATTAACATGAAGCACTTCGACTCCTTCAAATGTGCTGATATCTATGCCCTCGGGCTTGTGTATTGGGAGATTGCTCGGAGATGCAATTCTGGAGGTACCCTTCTTTTTTGGCGTTCTCTTGCTCCTACCTCTCAGTCCAGGTGGCTGGATCCGCTGAGGGTGCTCACCCGAGGGTGTTGGTGTTTCCATGCCTCCTTTCTCTTTACAGCCTGTGTCGGGTGTCTAGTGCCAGAGCCCATCACGCCTCGGGTTCTCGTCAAAGATGAGAGACTCTTGGAGGTGGTTGTACTAAAGGTGTGCTGACGCTGTTGAATAGTGCTTTTTTAAAATTTTTATTTATTTTAAAAATTATTTTTATTTATTTGGGAGAGAGAGAGTATGTGTGCATTAATGGTTGGGGGGTTGGCAGAGGGGGAGAGAGATTCTCAAGCAGGCTCCACGCCCAGCTCGGTCCCCAACTTGGGACTCAATCCCAGGACCCCGAGATCATGACCTGAAGCGAAATCAAGAGTTGAATGCTTAACTGACTGGGCCACCAGGTGCTCTTGTTGCATAGTGTTTTACGTTGTGGTAGCCATTCCAGAGGCTTGCTTGGCTTCTTCTTTTTTTTTTTTTTTTTTAAACACATTGTCCTTATTGATCCTTGGAGGTTGGGAAAGCCCTGCGCAGGAATAGCACAGGACTAATGCGGGGCTCCCCTTTCCATGAGAGGCAGTATGTTCTGACACCGGCGCTCAGGCCACAGTGCTGGGGTTTCATTGATCAAATGATGATGGTAGTTTCTGAATTTGGAACAGAAAGTTTATTAACATACAGAATTTTCTCAAAATGAGTTAGTTTTGTTTTTTTTTTTTTTTGTTCTGTGGTTTTTTTCTTACGCCTTTGGCATTTGCACCTGCTCACCCATGTCAGAATCCAGTAAAAGGTAGTATCAGATCTAGCAGGAAACATTTTTTATCATTAGCTTAGTACATCAGTATTATACAATGACTTCTAAGTTTTCTGCCATGTGAACCAAGTTCAAGAACCCGAGGGTGTTGGTTTCCCTAGAACCTTTCCCTCAGCCATTTGTCTCTGTTGAAAAAGATTCCAGGTCAATGGAAGTGAAATAAATTAAAATTAAATGAACTTAAAAGAACAGGTAAGTCTTCCAGCAGAACGCTCTTCTCTTTTACTCACCTTTTCCATCTCTCATGTGTTTGGGAAGATTCACATTATGGAGCAGGCACCCAGGTATTATTCATGGAATTGCACATATAACTTTTTTTTAATTTATTTTTTAAGTAAACTTTACCCCTCTCAACGTGGGGCTCAAACTCATGATCCTGAGATTAAGAGTCGTGTGCTCTACTAACTGAGCTAGCCAGGCACCCCTGAAATATTGATCATTGTATACAGATAAAACAGATTAAGAAAAATCTGGTCACACAGATCTTAAACTGTGAATAAGTTAAGTTTTTTTCCAGAAGTTGGGGCTAAGTATTCTAATAATACTAATATTTATTCCCCACTCGCTATGTATGAACTCACTGAATCTATCCTATGGAACCTAAGACTTGGGTACTATTATTTTCATAACTTTACAGATGAGAATGAGTCACAGCAAAATTAGGTGGTTTGTCCAAGGTCGCACTAATGAGCTAGGATTCAAACACTGGCAGACTGAGGTCAGAGCATAGGTTCTCAACTACCCCTTAGATAATTACCAAGTCAGACCCTATTTACAAATCTGCCCCGTTAGCTCGCAACAGTAGAATTTTCCTGGGAAAACGGCATGGGATAGTTACATTGGGTTTTTTAAGTCAGTTTATAATTATGGAAAGTATTTCAGTTTGTAGCTCTAAAAGATAAGAACTTAAAAAATACAACGCTGTTATTACACTTTAAAAAGTGAATAGTATTAAAAAAAAAAAAGTGAATAGTATTATTATTTAACCATTCCAGGCTGAGATTTCCCCAGTTGTCTCCAGATGTTTTTAAGTAGTTTGTTCAAATTAGGGTTCAAATAATGTCCATCAACTGCAGTTGACTGATACACATCTTAAATCTCTTAAAATCTGTAGGTTCCTCCCTCTACTTTTTTTTTTTTTTTAATTTATTTATTTGACAGAGATTGAGAGAGCACAAGTAGGTAGAGCGACAGGCAGAGGGAGAGGGAGAAGCAGGCCTCCTGCCAAGCAGGGAGCCCAACTCGGGGCTTGATCCCAGGACCCTGGGATCATGACCTGAGCCGAAGGCAGACACTTAACCGAGTGAGCCACCCAGGCGCCCTACTTTTTTTTCTTTTACAGTTTATTTTATTGAAGAATCCAGGTCATTTGCCTTGTAGTTTTCCTATCTTGATTTTGCCAATTACTTTTTCCTGGCCTTTACGTGTTCTGCTATTCCTGTGGATTTCCTGTGATAGTTACGTCTAATGATGAGAATTATACACACACACAATTTTTTTTCCAAAGTTCTGTTACTAGGCACATAATAATGCAGGTTCTCTCTGTCTTCTTTGTGATGTTAACAGTCATCAGTGATCACTGTCCAAATCCAAATTCATTAGAGGGTGAAAAATGCCAATATTCTGATACTGTCAATCCTGAAATAGTAGCTAGATTTTTTTTTTTAATTTCTTAAAACTTAATAATTTGTTCTTAAGTAAACTCTGCTCCACACATGGGGCTCAAACTCACAACTCCAAGAGTTGCCTACTCTCTTGACTAAGCCAGCCAAGCACCCCTGATTTTTTATTTCTTTTTTCTTTTTTTTTTAAGTATTTTTTTTTAAGATTTTATTTATTTATTTATTTGACAGAGAGAGATCACAAGTAGGCAGAGAGGCAGGCAGAGAGAGGCGGGAGCAGGCTCCCCGCTGAGCGGAGAGCCCCATGCAGGGCTTGATCCCAGGACCCTGAGATCATGGCCTGAGCTGAAGGCAGAGGCTTTAACCCACTGAGCCACCCAGGTGCCCCGGTTTTTTCTTTAAAGAGAAGTTTCCCCTATTTGTTTAGTTACCAAGAAATGTAATTTGAATAGAGAAGACAGGAAAAATACTTGATTCTTTATATTTATTTACCATTTTTCAGGGGCGATAGTTCAAAAACTATCAGTCTTTGATAGTTTGCTTGCTTTTGGTATAAAAAAGACGCTCCTGGCTAATCTCGTGTATCTCTTACCCCACTGCTGGAACCCACCCACCTCTCCAAGGAGCCCTAGCTCCTCTCAGCGGGAAGTGGTATTTACAGATCACAGTCTAAGTGTTGTCGTGGTAGGTTTTTGAGTACCGTCCTCCCGTTGAGAACTCAGGTGAATATTTTCTTTTTTCCCAGGAGTCCATGAAGAATATCAGCTGCCATATTATGACTTAGTGCCCTCTGACCCTTCCATTGAGGAAATGCGGAAGGTCGTCTGTGACCAGAAGCTGCGTCCCAACATCCCCAACTGGTGGCAGAGTTACGAGGTAGGAAGCTTCCCTGCCTCCTGCGGCTTTTCCATCTGCCTGATTTTCCTACTTTAGAAAAAGGGTTTCCTAATTAAAAAAAAGGGGGGGGGAGGGGGGAAGAAAGGGTTTCCCAACAAGGAGGCTGTGCCAGAGGTAATCCTAGTGTGTCAGTTATACGCGCCCATGTGCTGTCACATACTAAGCCCCAAGGGGCCACAGTGCTTTGTCCTGGTCACTGTAGGGTCCCCTTGCAAGTGGACAGCCTAGTAGAAGAAAAATCTGTGTCTTGGGGACCAAGCCAAGAGAGGTGCTCAACAAGAGACAGAAACAAACAAAAGAGACAGAAACAAAAACTGAGCGGGAAGCGTTAGACCTGTCTGACTAGAAAAATGGCTCTGGAACCGCAGGGGTGAGCTGAGCTCTGTGGAAGAGTCGGGAAGAGGCATCCAGAAAAGAAGCTTAGCCTGGATGTAGAAGAACCGCAGGATAGGACTTCGGGACAAGGCACGTCTGTGAGGGAGGCGGCCTTTCTAAAAACTCAGAAGGGAGGAGTGTGTGAAGGGTTAGAATTTGGGAGGGGTGGCAGCTGAAGTGGGGCGGGGACAGCATTTGGGGAGGAAATTGAAATGAGGGCAAATTTATGATACAGGTTCCTAATAAACATGGCATTCTGGGGTCTTAGAGCCTTTGGGGGAGCAGGGTTTGTGGAACCAAGTGCCAGTGGGCTTCCTTGGCCTTGGCAGCCCTGCTTTTAGGCACTAGAACCACTAGGGGGCGTTGGTGTATTTAAGAACAAAATAACTCCGTTTCCATTTGAGGTGATGTCTTCCTGTTGCATAATACAGCAGCATTTTCCAGAATGTTCCCCGGAGCCCTCAGGTCAGGGTTTCCAAGGATGGGGGGAAGGCTGAAAGAGCTGGTCTTTAGCTGCCCCTCTGGTCAGTTTTTGAAATTTTGAAAACCACTGGCAATCCAGGACATCCATGGCCCTCAGGAACCAGTAGACGTCTGTAGGTGACCTTCCAAAATCCTTCTCTTGGCCTGACCACAGTGGTGGCCTGTGTAGTGCCGACAGCGGCAGTGTGGCTTTCTGCCTCTGACAGGCCTGCCTTCGGGGGCCCCTTTCCTGCTCCTCCTCACCCCCAGTCTGTGCCAATGAGCCGTGGGATCGCAGCTGCGCGTGTGCTCGCACCGGGGGGTGCCCTTGTTGTGCCTGGTTCATATGCTGCTGTAAAAACTCACAGTTAGTGCACAATCATGCACATGAGTCTCCAGCCTGACAGGAGTGATTTCCAGAGCCCGGGCCGTTTCAGGTACCACCATCCAGAGCACCCCAGTGATGGGCTGGCCGAGTGCGCTTTCAGGGCAGGCCTCCCCTCTCCAGGCACAGCGTTCTCCTGGCCCTCAAGGAAGTGGCAGGGAGGGAAGCTTGCCAAGCACCCCCGGGGCTCCGAGACGGTGGTCAGGAAGGCCTCCCCGGGGCGGCGGCGAGGGTCGGGCTGACCGTCTGGGTCTCCGCACGCAGGCGCTCCGGGTGATGGGGAAGATGATGCGGGAGTGCTGGTACGCCAATGGCGCCGCCCGCCTGACCGCTCTGCGCATCAAGAAGACCCTCTCACAGCTCAGTGTGCAGGAAGATGTGAAGATCTAAGCCTCTCCCTCCCTGGCACGCAGCCCTGGGCAGCGGGAACTACGCGCGGAGCTGCCGTATTGAGCGTACGATGGAGGCCTACCTCTCGTTTCTGCCCAGCCCTCTGTGGCCAGGAGCCCTGGCCCGAAGGAGGGCCCGAGCCCGGGAGACTCCCTCACTCCCATGTCGGGTTTGAGACACAGACACCTTTTAGATTTACCTCCTAACGGCATGGAGACTCTGAGAGCGAAGGGTGCGGAGAACTCGACGCCACAACTCGAGCTGGCTGTGGCGGGAAGTCCTGCAAACCCCCCAGGCGTCTGGCCGGTGGCCTGGGAGGACCCAGGAGAAGCCGCGCGGCACTGCGGGTTTTCCTCCAGGGACCAACCCCCCCACACTCCGCACTCCAAGGTGGCCCAGAGGCACCGGGAGGACCGCGCCCTCCCGCCCTCCCGCAGGCAGCTCTGGGGCCCGGCTCCCCACCTGCCTCCCGAGGAGCATCTGGAGGGCCCGCCAGCGGAGACGGGACGTGCCGCCTGTCTGTCCAGCCGTGTGTGTGCATGTGCCGAGGTGCGTCCCTGTTGTGCCTGGTCCGTGCCACGCCCTTACACATATGTGTGTGTGTACGTGTGTGTCTGTAGGTGCGCACTTACCTGCTTGAGCTTTCTGTGCATGTGCAGGTCGGGGGTGTGGTTGTCATGCCGTCTCTGCGTGCTGGTGCCTCTGTTCAGTAGTGAGCAGTGTCCGGGCGCCCTGGTGCCCTTCCCAGAGGTCCTGCTCCCAGCCCTTCCCCCCAGGACCCCCATGCCGCGCTGGGGCTCCCTGCCCAGCGGGCTGCTGCACCCGCCCCTGTGTCCACACCTCCGTTTCAGACTGTGGAACCAAAGCTGGCCCAGTTGTCCATGTCAGGCGAGGCTTTGGGGTCCGAATGTGAGGCACTGGGTGGGCGGGGAAAGAATCTTGGCGGAAGTCTTGGGTGTTGCCGTCAGTGGCAACCGTGGGAAATGAGCCAGCCCTAGGGCATCGTCCTCAGCGGCAGCAGGAAAGAGCCAAGGGATTTGAAGCCCAGATCCTGGGACTCAGATCGGAATGTCACATCTGTCTTTCATATCCCAGATTCTGGAAACAGCAGTGTATATTTTTGGTGGTGATGGGTTTAGGGTGGGGAAGGGAGAGGGGAGCAAGGAGTGGGGAGGGAATCGGGGTGGGAGGGAGGCATCTGCATGGGTCTTTTACTGGATTATCTGATCACGGTGGAGGGAAGATGTGAGACTTGCACCCACTTCAGGGGCCCTGTGAAAGGGAACAGCCCGAGCCAAATCTGTTCTTTTAACCTGAGTATAGTATTTAATGACGTCTAGAAGCATGGTTGTGGGTGGTGATTTGCTCAGTGTATCTTAGGTATATAATAACTTTGAAGCCATAACTTATAAACTGGAGTGGTTTGGTTTGTTTGTTTGTTCCTTCTTTCTCTCTTCTTTTCTTTTCTTTTCTTTTCTTTTCTTTTCTTTTTTCTTTTCTTTTCTTTTCTTTTCTTTTTTCTTTTCTTTCTTTCTTTTCTTTTCTTTCTTTCTCTCTTCTTTCTTTTCCTTTCTTTCTTTCTTTCTTTCTTTCTTTCTTTCTTTCTTTTCTTTTCTTTTCTTTTCTTTTCTTTTCTCCTTTCTTTCTTTCTTTCTTTCTTTCTTTCTTTCTTTCTTTCTTTCTTTCTTTCTTTCTTTCTTTCTTCTTCCTTCCTTTCCCTTTCTTTCCTTCTTAATTTTATTGGAAGAGTCTGAATTTTAACTTTTTTTTAATATTGTTAAGTGTTTATAAAAGGAAAACCATCTCTATGTGATGATTACCTCTCAATCTCTTTGTTTTTAAAGAAATTCCTATGAAAGAACCACAAAAAAAAAAAAAAAAAAAAAAGCTTCAATCAAACGCACACAGCTCTATCACACTGGAAATGTTTGTCCTTGCACCTGAGCCTGATCCCACTGAGCGGCGAGAGTCCCTCCCCCTTTGCCCTGGACGTCAGTCTCTCTCGCACTGTGTCCCACCCCCCAACCCCTCATTCTGAGTGGTTCCCACATCAGGGCCCTCGCCTTCTGTGCATTGTCCAGCTGGTTGCACCTTTTTCTCCATGCATTTACTCAACAGATGTTTGCCGAGTGCCTCTTGTGTGCCAGGCACTGTGCTGGGCACTTGGAATACTATACGTGAGCAAGACAGGCGTGGGTCCCCCTCCGGGAGCCCTAAAGAGGGGGCTGATCCAAGTTAGTGGGTGCCTGTTTCAAGAACAGACGTTTGTGTAGTTGGTTCTGAGAGCCTTTTGAGCCTGGAATGATTGCACGTAGAGAAGACCACCGAGGAGCAGGGTGCCTCCCCACCCCAAAGAGTCTGGTGGTGGGCAGTGAGACCCTAAATCACTGCATTCGTTCTGAGCGCCCCCCCCCCGCCCCCAGGGGAGGCATATGATGTATGCAGCCTGAGAGCGTTCTCACCTCCAGCCCAGTGATTCTCTGCCAAAGCTTGTGGAGGAGGGGCGCGCCTGTCCCTGCTCACATGGGTCTCCCAAATGCTCCTGGTCTTCCTATTTATTTTCCCGATGTGTTGCTTCTTTCCTTGCATTAAAGGAGATCTTTGCCTCACCCTTTGGGCCAATTTACTGGCTGCTGACTAATTTCCCTTGACTACCAATTGTGTCATTAGGGGGACCTTCTCTCCCCACCCCTGCTGATCCCCCCCATCCCCCACCTGTCTGCCCTGCAGCAGAACCTGGCACGGTAGAGGCAGTGAGGGAACCTAGACTCCCGTGCCCCAGTCACAACCAGCCTCTGGGATCTGCCAACACTCCTCGACCCAGGGACTCCCAAGCCACTAGCCTGTTCCCCAGGGGCCCTTCTGGCCTCGCCACACCTTGGGGAAGACTGAGCAGTCTTTTGGGAAGCTCCCACCCCCATCCCCACCACTCTTAACACCAAGAGTTAGGAGTTGGAGAGCTGGGGAGAAACTGAAGCCTAAAGCCGTGGTTTTCGGCCCCCGGGGCTAACCCTGATCCATAGGGCTACCTGCACCTCTGGATTCTGGATTCACAGACCAAGTCCAAGCCCGTTCTCACGTCGCCATCAAGGCCCCCGAACGGCATTCTCGGTACTTCTGTTTGTTTTTGTACATTTTATTAGAAAGGACTGTAAAATAGCCACTTAGACACTTTACCTCTTCAGTATGCAAATGTAAATAAGTTGTAATATAGGAAATCTTTTGTTTTAATATAAGAATGAGCCTGTCCAATTTCTGCTGTACATTATTAAAGTTTTATTCACAGAGCTCTTGTGGTGCCTGCTATCTTCTGTGTGTGTAGACCGACTGCCCAGCTCTGGTCAGGGGCGGGGTGGGGGCATAGGCTCCGAGGTGGTGGTGCCACCCTCCCAGGTGTACCAGTCACAGCCGGTCACGGTCACGTCGTGGGAAGAGGAGCTGGTCTGAACACAGGCGTCTTCCCTCCCTGACACACAGCGGGCAGCCTGGCCTGGCCTGGGCGAGGGAGCAGGGTGCAAACCGCTCGTCTTTTCTCGGGCTTCCTCTGTATCTGCTTTTGCCTTTTCCTCTGTACAAAAGAGGGTCTTGATCCCGGTGTGTCACCAACCACCTACTCTTGAAGGCAGCCGAAGACCTCTGTTGGGTTTGTGCTTTCCCCCTTGTCGATTAGAGAATAAATGTGAGTCGCGGGCACTTAGGTGACCTGGAGATGGGAGTCTTCGGTGGCTGCTCGGCTTTCGTGTGGAGCCAGACAGCCTCCGGGCGTCTTCTCCACGGGCGGTGCAGTTAGTCCCTGTGCGGTCCCTTCCGTTCCCATCAGTTCCTGTTGCTGACTAACGTTGACACTCGGTGCTAAAGCAGTGCCTCCAGATTTGCTTTACGTATATTCACTGCCCTTATCCTCAGACAGCATGCGAGGTGGGCATTACTCTCCTTCCTTTGTGGATTAGGAACCGAGGGCTAGTGAAGTCAGTAAGCTGCCCGTGGAGCTCACGGGGTGGCAAAGACCTTGGGCCCCAGATGTCTGACCGCAGACCCCTTGGCCTGTGCACTGTCCAGCCCCCGCCAGCTGCGCTCCACTGACCGCGAGAGCCCAGGGCCGGGAAGGGCACGTGGCATCCCATCCGGGCACTGACTGAAGTGCAGACTGCGACACAACTGACACCGTGCCTGACTCCTTCAGGACCCATCCCAGGACCCCTGGACTGCATCTCACGGGCTGAGTGAGGCCCGGCCACCTCCTTCATCCCGTCCACAGGAAGCTGGTGTTTGAACTCAAGTGCAGGACCTGTAAGTTTGCCCTATTAAATTTTACCAGACAATGTGCTCACGGCTCCAACCTGTCAGGATTTAAAGATTTGGATTGTTGGGGCGCCGGGCTGGCTCAGTCGGGAGACCATGCGACTCTGACCTCCGGGCTGAGTGCAGACCCCACGCAGGGCGTAGAGACTACTTAAAAATAAAATCTAAAAAATAAAAAATTCTGATTGTTATCCAGAGTTTTCCCTTGTTCTCCCATCTGAGACTATTGGGCCGGAGAAGATCAAGTAACGCACCTCTAGAAATTGGCTTTAAGTTTGGCGCATATCCCAGTAACTTGGATTAGCTGCTAATTAAATTGTCCTTGTGCCCTTGCCGTGATTCATTTGTGGACAGAGATAACGTTGCAAGTCCAAATATCTTTCTGAAATGGCAAGGTATTGTGGCCAGTGCATTTCTTTGTTGAAAGGGGAAGTGGCTTGTTGGGAATCCCCACCCCATCAAAAAGCCATCCTGTGAAGAATCTGTCATTTTGCCAGACATGGACCTAAAATTCACTAGGCTGTGAATTGCAGCTTCAACTTTACCATTCTAAAAATCAGAATGGCAACCATTGTGGTACCCCTTCGTGTGCTCTTGACGGTTCCTAACCACGTTTAACATTTGTAAGGCCCATGACACAGGAGACCTGAATTCTTTTAAATAGTGTATCACTCGGGTTTTTGTTTCACACATTGTCAATTTTTGTCCCTACCAGGTCTCGTCTTCTGATCTTTATAGTCTGGAAAACATGCTTCCGAAATACAACCAAAACAAAATTTAAAGTAGTAGAGTTCAAGAGACACTTAGGAAGGTGGCAGGAGGGAGAGAAGGCTTTGGATCAAGCCAGGAATGGTGTACTATGGTTCTCCAGAGAAACCCAGCTAATGGGATGGATGGATGGATGGATGGATGGATGGATGGATGGATGGATGGAGGAAGGAAGGAAAGAAACCCAACCAATGGGATGGATGGAAGGAAGGGGAGGGGAGGGGAGGGAAGAAGGAAGGAAGGAGGGAGGGAGGGAGGGAGGGAGGGAGGGAGGGAAGGAAGGAAGGAAGGAAGGAAGGAAGGAAGGAAGGAAGGAAGGAAGGAAGGAAGGAAGGAAGGAAGGAAGGAAGGAAACTCAACCAATGGGATGGATGGATAGATGGATGGACGGACGGATGGATGGTTGGTTGGATGGATGGATATTTTAAGGAAGGGACTTACGACCGTGGGGGCTGGCAGGTTTGAAATCAGGCCCACAGATCCAGAGAAGAGTTGATATCTCAGTCTTGGATCTGAAGGCATTCTGGACGCAGAATTCCTTTTCCCTCAGAGGACTGCGGTTTGTTAGGGCCTTCAACTAAGGCTCGATTAGACGAAGCCAGTCTATATGAAGGAGGGTAATAATTTGCTTTATTCAAAATTGCTGATTTAAATGTTAATCACATCTAAAACACACCTTCAGGGGCGCCCTGGTGGCTCAGTCGTTGAGCGTCTGCCTTCGGCCCAGGTCAGATCCCAGGGTCCTGGGATCGAGCCCCACATCGGGCTCCCTGCTCTGCGGAAAGCCTGCTTCTCCCGCTGCCATTCCCTCTGCTTGTGTTCCCTCTCTCGCTGTGTTTCTCTCTGTCAAATAAATAAAATCTTAAAAAAAAGAAAAATTTAAAACACACCTTCACAGCAATGTCTAGACAGGTTCAGCCAAACGATTGACACCACATTCCGGAAGTCATCGAACATCCCCATGGTCAGACAGGATGGGATTTAAGGAATATGGCAGAGAGCCTTGGGTCCATCTCGGAATGCTCCTTGGGAGCCACAGATGGGGGCTAATGGGGTAGGAAGGCTTAAAGAACTATTGGATGGGGGTGCCTGGGCGGCTCAGTGGGTTAAAGCCTCTGCCTTCAGCTCAGGTCATGATCTCGGGGTCCTGGGATCGAGCCCCGCGTCGGGCTCTCTGCTCAGCAAGGGAGCCTGCTTCCCCCCCTCTCTCTGCCTGCCTCTCTGCCTATTTGTGATCTCTGTCAAATAAATAAATAAAATCTTTAAAAAATAATAAAGAAAGAACAATTGGATGGACTAGGCTTTCTTTAACTTGTTGAGCAACCTTAATGTGTTAACGCAGAGAGAATACAAAGACAGTCTATGGTCCTTGCCCTTAAGGCAGAGAGACTGTACAGAAAGAAAAGGGCAGACTCTGGCAAGTCCCCTTCTGGAACTATATGTAACATGTCACAGAAGCACAGAGGGGTGCCTAGGGAACCCCATGCATCCCCGCCTTCCAGGTGCTCCCTAACTGGTGGCCTGGACTAGTAGACCGGCAACCACAATGCAGCGAGGGGTGTGCTAGGACAGAGGTTGATACAGAATGACCCGGGAGCACAGGACAGACAGAAAGCTGGAGTCAAGAGAGGTGACATCTCTGTGTTGTTTAGGCATCGGCCTGCTGACTGAGGAGAGAGTTCTAGTCAGAAAGAGCGTGTCACTGTTCGAGAACCACAGATGTCCTCCTGCTAGCTAGCGCGAGGGAGCCAGAGCTGCCATGAGGGAGTCTGTTGGGGCTGTCTCATGCTGAGACAAAAAAGATGTCCTCCTGGGGGCCACCAGTGCCATCACTTGTGACAGCTACCTCAGACCCTGCCCATCAGTGGTTTGTCCCCTCGAGTCTGGGCTCAGTCTCCACGCATTACTCAGTAGCATGCTTCTGTGGGGTTGCCCATAGGTTAAAACCTCTCTGAGGTTCCTGCTCCCTCACAGAGGGAATACGAGTGAGGTGATCCCAGTCATGTCAGGGAAGATCACCGCGCAGGTGTCGAGAGCAGAGACAGTCGAGCGGGATCAGCTGGAGGAAAGGGAGAGACAAGGGGTAGAATGCACGGGTTTGGGGCCTAACCAGAGGCAGAGGGGGTGCTGACTTCGGAGTCGGGTGGGGATAAAGTGAGTTTGGAGTAGGTGGGGGAAAGTTGGGTGTGTCCCCCTCTGTCCCCCGGGAGAGGGAACCGGGGATGAGCCCCCCGAGCAGCTGTTCTCGCCAAGAGGGAAGAGGGCTGGTGTGTCCGAGGCCAAGAACTGTCCTTTCCTGCCCTCACTATCTACACGTCCCAAAAGGAGACGGGGTAAAGCAGCCCCCTGTGTCCTAACAGCCTGTGGATGCTGCGAGGAAAGCGGGGGAGTTAACCCTCCCTTCTTCCGTCAGTCTCCCCTGTTGAAGTCGGAGACGCCTTGCCGTCCCCACCCAAGAAGCAAGGTGGTCCCAGGCCTCTGGCCAGACCAGACCCAGAGGCCACCCCTATCCAACACAAATAAGCTGCTGTATCTGCTTGGCCCTCACTCCCAGACCCCCCCAGAATCGGCTCTTTGGACCGTGCCGGGTCCTCCCCGCTGCCGGGCTCCCCGGGGCCCCAGCGCCACACGCAGACACTACCCAGTGGAAACTCTTGGGCAATGAGAGCCATTAAGAAAAACAGCCACTCCCTGCCCCGTCAGCTGCCCACCGGCTGTCTCTGCTTCAGTGTCGGTGTCGTGCAGGCGGGGGCCCAGGCCCTCATTCCCCACCCTCCCAGACCCTCCCTCTCTCCGCCTCCCCCCCTCAGGAGCACAGGCAGTGCCCAGAGAGGAGTCTCAGTGACCTATTACTCATCCTCCCCGTTCTGGGATAATGATGATGCCGGAGCTGTCACTGAGCTAGACTCCAGAGCGGCCGGAGCTGCCGCAGCTCTCGCCCCCAAGTGCCCAGACCTCCTGATGGTACCCTAGAGCTTGAGCCCATCGGTGGGGACAGTGCTCCCCACTTCCTCCACGGGCGCCTGCTGACTGTTAGGTATCCGGGCAGGGGCTGGTCCCAAAGAGAAGGGGCCTTCCTCAGACCTTGGCCACGAGCGGAACCCCTCCCACGGACAGCAAGCCCTATCCTGAGAGCTAAGAGCCCGGGCAGCTAGAGCAAAAGTAAGCAAAGCCGGGGAGCTCACCCTGAAAGACAGCCTGGCTCGGGGAGAAGATACAGATTGAGTGCACATGTCTGAGGAGCCAGAGCCTAGGGCTTTTGCAAGGAGGCCTCCCGGAGGGAGGTGTCCCCGCACACACTTGCAAGCAACGTGAGGCATGTTTCCCCCACCCCACCCCCGCCATCCTCCCTGCCACCCCCGAGCTTTAAGGAGCTGCGGAAGATAGGATGGGGAGAACAGATGCTAGACAAGAGACTCAGGCTTAGGAGGAAGTCTTGGAGGGCGGAGGGTGGGAGAAGGCAAAGCTTCAGGGACCCCACGCGTCTGGCCCCTGGGGTTATGGCACAGACGAGGCCCCCCGCCGCCGTCTGCCACTGTTTGTTGAATTACCCCAGCGGCACAGCAGCCCCGGGGGAGAGCAAAAACATAACCTCCGAACTGCCACGGCGGCGAGACCAGAACTCGGCGACCAAAGTGCAGCGTGGCATCTCGGCGGGACACAGACCCTCTTGAGCAGGAGAGGAGACGTGGGAGATCCAGAAACCATGCTTAGATTCCAGGTGGAGTCTAACACTGAACCAGACAGCCCTTCACTCTCCTTTGAAGATTTTCCAGCAAGAGACATATGGCCGCCAGAGGGCGTCACCGCCCCGTAGTGCGGCGTCCTGGGCTTCCCTTCCCCTCCCTGGAGAAACTAGGAGATTGGGAGCAGGAAGCAGGCACGGATCTCAGAGCTCTCCAGGGAGCTGCTAGCAGCTGAATTAAACAGTCCCGGGAGTCAAGAGACCTTGGATCTAGCAGGTCCTGTGGGTTCTGCCACTTGGATCTAGTGACCTGTCTTGCCACCATCCTTCCTCCCTGGTCTCAGTTTACCTCCTCCGTTCAATGAGTGCTTGGACCGCCTTGTATCATCACAGGGCCATGAGACCCTTCCTTTCCAGCTCTCCAACTCTAGGATCTGAGGAAATCTTGCAATGGGCCTCACAGACATGGCATCTCCTGGGCCCGCCCTTACTCGGGGTTTTCTGGAGCTCTGCCTGGAGGAGGGGGAAACTTGCGTGAACTTGACTTCTCTGGTGCTGTGCCCTCACTTGGAGGCAGAAAGGCAGACTGACCTGCAGACTGCCTACACGTCAGCCTGAAGGGGGACTGTCTTAACAGGGCTTGAGACACCGGTGCCGTGACGCCCGAGGCGTCCACTTCAGCTTTCAGACAAGGCGGTGTTTGTGGGGTCGCCCTCTGTCATAGCTGGGGGGGTGGTCCTTCCCACAAGAGACTGCACAAGGTGCCCTTTTGCTGGTCCCTTCGGGGATAGCCACAGGAGGGAAGAGAATAGAAACCATCGCCTCTTGCCTCCCCCTCCCCCACCCCACCCCCACCAGCACCACAGATGCCGTCTGTCGGGAGCAGGCAGCAGACGGTCCAGGGGTCCATCTGTGCTCATGCTTCACAATATAGTCCCATGTTTCCCCACCAACACCCCCTCGGCCCTTCAGCTGATGGCCACTTGGTGGTGCCAAGGGGGAGGTGGGAGGAGGGAGGGGAAGCCACTAAGGGAGCTAGCTCTTGGCTCCCAGCAGTCCCCAATCCACCCTCTGTCCCCCCCACCACCACCCAACAAGCATCCTGCCATCTGGACTTGTGCTAATTACTGAAGGGTGGCGAAGCACCCCTCCCACCCACGCCTCCTGCAGGGGCTGGGGCCCCAGGGGCCTGGGGCTAGGGCAGTGACAAAAGTCCCGGAGACACAGAAGCACAGACACTGAGACAGACAGGAGACAGAAAGCCCTTCCTGGTCTCTCCGAACCCCTCATGCCGGCCCTCAGACATAGCACAGCTCGGGAACACGTAAGCAAACCTGGAGCCTCTGTAAGCCCAGCGCCCCACCGGCACCTGGCCCGAGCAGGGCTGAAATGTAGGGCAAATGGGGAACTGAAGGAGACAGCGTCACACGGGGTTAGGATCGCAGGCTCTGGAACCAGGCTGCCTGGGTTCGAGTCTCGGTTCTGCCACCCAGTGGCCTAGAGCGAGTTACTCAACCTCCCTGGGCCTCAGTTTCCCCATCTGTGAGGTCCCTATTGCACAGGCTTGTTAGGAAGGCTGAGTTTACACGTGCACGTACCACACCTCACACAGAGCGTGCGGACGGCCCAGGGTTACTGCTCAATAAATGTCAGCTGTAAAGACATTACACAGGTTTGGGAAGGGGACAGATGGGGACAGTACCTCCCCAGCCTCTGTTCAGTGGCCCATGGTGGGATGCGGAGGCCCCCAGCTTGTGGTGCTGACGCCCTGTGGTGGCTAGCTGCTCTTTAGACGCCAAGACTGGCCTTCCACTTCCTCCTCTCACTTCTTATTTGGGCACCTCTGACGACAGAGACTTCAGCTGGGCCATCCCAGTCTCTCCCACTGCCTGGCAGCCACAGTAACACAGGCAGTGGGGGGCGGGGGGGCAGGGGAGCAGGAGGGGCTGGGAGGCTGGTCCCAAAGAGGGGGTCAGAGATCGGTGGAGCACCCCCTCAGCCCTGAGCACCCACTCGGCGCAGGCACATTCCCTTCCCCATGAGTCAACCCGTAGTTAAGATCTTTCTGCTGGGAAAAGGGGTGTCTGAGCTCCAACATCAGGAGCTGGGGTAAGGCTTATCCAGGAGGGACCACTCCTGACCCTCTGAGGGGACAGACCAGAATTCCGCCCACACCCATGGCTGCTGGGTTTCTAATGCTTCCCCTCTCTCCTTGAGGGGGGGAAGGGGAGGGAGCCTCTCTCACCTCTTCTGGGGCAGCTGTGCAAAGGGGAAATCCTTGACCCTCCCTACCTGGGGGCTTCAGCACAGTCAGGGATGGCTCTAATCTCCTTTGGGACTTCACCCCACCCCTTGTCTGTACCCCTGCCCCTGCACTGCACGGCCACTCTCCCCTTGCCTAAAGTCTCTTGCAGCCCCCTGGATCTCCTAGAATCTTCCTCTGAGCGTCCAAACCTCCTTACAACGACCCCTCCACTTCTAAATTTTCTAATCTCGCGCTCACAAGCCCCCCCCCCCCACACACACACCCTTCAAGTATCCGGGAGACCCCCGCCCGAGGATGTCCTGCTCCCCTCCTTCGTGGCTAGGCTCTCCCTAGTGAGTGTTCACATCCCTAGACTTTCCCCAGCCTGGCGGGGCGTCGGACGCTGTGGGCGGGGCTCCGGAGCAGTTGCCCCCCCGGGGGGCGGGGCCTGACGCTCTAGGGGCGAGGCCACCCGAGGCCGCTCCCCACCCGCCCACCAGCCCGCCCTGCTCACAGATCCTATAAAGGGAAGGGACCCGCGGCCCGCCCAGCTGGCATCCTCGAGCCGCTGGCAGCCCCGCCGCGCGGAGCGAGCGCCGCCTCCGAGGGTCGCCGGTCGCCGGTCGCCGGAGCCATGACCCTCCGCCGACTCAGGAAGCTGCAGCAGAAAGAGGAGGCGGCGGCCGCCCCGGACCCCGCCGCGCGGGCTCCCGACTCGGAAGTCGCTCCCTCCACTCCGGCCGCGACCCCGGCCTCGGGCCCCCGTGCTGCAGCCGCCAGCTCTGGGGCCCCGGGAGACGAGCTGTACGCGGCGCTGGAGGACTATCACCCGGCCGAACTGTACCGCGCGCTCGCCGTGTCCGGGGGCACCCTGCCCCGCCGAAAGGTGCGTCCCCACCCCCCAATTCCCACGGCCCCCCAGCTCTCGGTACCCCCCGGTGTCCTTTCTCCGAGACCTGCTCAGCCCCGCAACATCCCGCATCTGTGCCCGCTGACCCCACAACATATTCCTCGGGGGCCGCCGCGTCCCCCACCTACTTCCTCAGCCCGCTCTTCGGCCTGCTGTCCCTCGGTCAGATTCCTCGTCCCTCTTCTCCAAAGGCGCAAGCCTCCCCCCGCCGCGGCCCCCGCCTCCACGCCGCCCCCGATCTCGGCGGCTCCCCACTCCACTCCCCTCGCGCCGCCGTCGCGTCTCGCTCCTCTCCTTCCCAAGCACCCCCTTCTCCTGCTAGCTTCATCTGGCCTTCAGCACCCCTGTGCCCCGCCCCCCGCGCCCAGGTGGCTCGAGGCCCCCGGGACCCCTCGCCTGGGCTTCTCCAGTTGGAGCCGGGATCCCGGCCTAGGGCTGCGGTCCCGCCGTTCGCCGGGACACGCTGGGGGTCTCAGCCCGGGGAGGGGAGAGGGCGGCGGGTAGACGAGGAAGTGCGTGCGGCGCGACGGACTCCCGAGAGCTCACCGCTCCGAGGGGACCCCGGGATTGCTGGGCTCCGCGCCTGCCGCCTTGCCCCGCGTCGGAGTCGGAGGTGCGGGGCGCGAGGCCACGGCTCCCGGGATTTCGCCGGGACCGGACGCGGTGGGAGGGGTCGCAGGGCGCCCGCGGGGCAGGAAGGATGCGAGCCGCGCCCGCCCTCTGAGTCTCCCCCTCTGCGGGGCTCTTCCTCTGGCCTGTGGGGACCTGAGCGCTCAGAAGTCGGGACACTGACCCAGGTTAAGGAGAGGGGGCTGGTGGCCTTTCCCCGCTCAGCACGCCCCCCCCACCCCCCGGCCCTTGGCTCCCCCCCATACAATGAACAGCTTGTTGAGAATTTGCATTTTATGAAAATGGGGTTGAAAGACAAAGGGGTCTCTCTCTATGCTGCCCAGTCCTTCTGCCCTGGCCCATTTGGGAACGGCCCCCACCCCTGAGGCTAGTCTTTGGTTCTGGAAAAAGAGGGCTCACTTCTCTTCCTAGCCTTGGGGCAGCCTGGGGGGAAGGTTAAGTAGGGCGCCGACCAGGAAGGCCCTGGGCTGTTGAGGGCACATGGGACAAGGGCTGGTCTGGCACAGCCTCTTCCAAGGACCAGTAATTTAGGGAAGGAGAGAGACTAGTTGCTCCAAGGTCTCAAGGAAGCAGAAACCCTCAGCTCTGACAACCCCCCGTCCCCCCCAAAACCAGTCCCAATCTCTCTCCGAAGTATAGTGAGACTTAAGGACAAGGTTGAGGTCTGGTTTTTGTTTTGTCCCGGAGGGCGACAAAATTTATGGCAACGGGGAGAAACCCAGGTGGAGCTGGGCGCAGCTGGCCCCCTGCAGCTGGGATCCACAGTTGGTCCCCGAAACAGCCTGTGGTTTGGGGGAGGAGGGCCGGCCCAAGCGTCCCCTGACTTTCCGCATTCAGGCTGGGACTGCCGGCCCTTCAGACCTGTGTCTCTGACTCCAGCTCCCCCAAGTCACTGTCTGCCACTGAGAAATAGGAGATGCCCAACTGGGCGGGAGGGGGTTCTCTGGAGTACCTTGATAGGCAAGCCCAGCCCCCCCGCCGCCCTTCTTTGGGAACATTTGCAAAGAACCCCTGTCTCAGCTTTCAGAGTCTGGGGCTCCGAGTCCTGCAGACATACACCCTGAGGGTAGAGACTATCCTATCTAGTTTAATGAGTCCCCCTTGTGCTGCCCCCCACCCAGTAGGACTGTTGTGTCCCCACCGTCTCAGTTACGGGGTAGAGCCTTAGGGAGAGCTCTGTGGAGTGATGCTGGAATGCCGCTTGGCGAATAGTTACACTGGCCCCGAAGCAGGTATGGGAACTGGGACCAGACAGGCAGGCGACAGGAAGTGAGGTGCCGGGTCCAGGACTGGAGCCCAGGGGAGGGGCCTGCCTGAGTAGGACTGTCAGCGTGGGCTCAAGGACAGTCTCCCTCTCACCTGCTCCTTCCTCTCTGTCTGCCCACCCAGGGCTCAGGATTCCGCTGGAAGAATCTCGGCCAGAGCCCTGAGCAGCAGCGGTGAGTGGCCAACACCCCAGCCCCTGCCCTGGTCCCCAAGGGTCAGGCGGGCTGGGGGTACAGGGCAGCACGGCACAGCTCTCTGCCCAGGGGGAGTCATTCTCCTTTCAGCAGGCTTCCCTCGCTCAGAGTGAGGGGCAGGTGGGGGCGTGGGCTGTGTTAAGGGGGTGGCAGAGAAAGGAGGTAGGGACTTTTGAGTCATCAGGTGCTCCTCATGCCACCCCCAGTCCCTGCCAGCTACCCTTCCCCGGGGAGATCTGGATCTGGGGGGTGGAGGAAGTGCAAGTCTTCGGGGGCTCCCCTAAGCTCTCCCGGCCCCAGCCAGCCCTGGGGGCCCCGACCCTGCCTGGCTGCCACCCGCTGCATGAGTCCGGCGGCGCCCGCCTCCAGGAGCTCAGTCCTCTGCGGCTCCCATCCTGGAACGAGGGCACAAGTGGGCACTGGCTTCAGGCCCCACGTCACTCAGTCCCAGGCAGACTGGGGCCTGGCTTCGAGAAGGGATCAGCAGACAGCCCGCTAGCCAGACTGGCCTGTTGGGCCCTTGAGCTAAGAGTTGTTTTTCTAGCTCTAAAAGGTTGTAAAAATAACAACAAAGAACAATCTATGATAGGGCCCAAATGGAGCCCGCAAAGAAAGCCTAAAATATAAACTATCTGGCCCTTTGCAGAACAAGTTGGCTAACACTTGTGGAAACCCAGAGAGTGCTGGGGTAACACAGAACTTCCGTCACCCCATTCCTGGCCCGGCGGGCAACACACACAGACCCGGGAAAGGCCTCCCTTCACAGCGGGGAGGAGCCCAAGTTAGGGTTGGGAGCTGCTGCTCAGCATTTGGGGGGCATCTGGGTCAGGCTGGGAGCCGTGGGCCTGGGTCTCCAGGGCCTTTCTGAGGCCGGGAGACTTGAAGGGGCCTCCGGAGGCTGCTTTCACTCTGCCTCTGGCGGGGCGGGAAGGAAGGGGGTGGGGGTGGGCAGAGGAAACTCTGGGCTCCCCCAGCAGGCGGGGATCTGGAGCGGCTCCAGACCATTGTGTCCAGTGGGCAGGCCTTCAGTGCGGGAAGGGGCGGCCTCGAGGCTCCCCTCCCCCCAGCCTCACATCTGGTGGGCTGGCCCGCCCGCAGCTGGGAGGAGCAGCTGTGGTCTCTGGGCTGAGCCTCGTGACCGGCCTCCGGGGGTGGGGCTGGCCCTGTCCCCGGGGCTGCCGAGAGGCTCAGGGCTGGGGGGCCCGAACTCCGGGCCTCAGCCAGTCAGTGAATGGCACCCTAGGGTTCGCCCTGAAAGCTGGAGGAGTGGCTCAAAAGCTCGGGGAGTCCATTCCCTCCGGGGCCAGCCATTTCCAGTGCCTCCCTGCCCTGGAGGCTAGATTGAGTCTCTGTGGCTCCGTGAAGCTGATCTGGGCTGGGGACTGGGACAGGCATTCCAGCAACCCGTAATGAGAGTGAATTGTCGCTGGAGACCGCGAGTCCTGCCTGGGTGTTCCAGAGAAGACCCCAACATCAGTGGAAGGCCACGCTATGGGACCAGCAAGCTCCTTTTAATCCTGACGGTCCTGAAATGGCCCCTGTGTCCCCTTGCAGGAAAGTGCTGACTTTGGAAAAGGAGGAGAACCAGACCTTCGGCTTTGAGATCCAGGTGGGAGAAGCCTGGGTGCAGAGGGAGTGAGGGATCAGGAGGCCAGTCTGCGGGACGGCTGGCCCCAGCCCCGGCCCTGGCTGACGGTCCCCTTGTCTCTTACAGACTTACGGCCTTCACCACCGGGAGGAGCAGCGCGTGGAGATGGTGACTTTCGTCTGCCGGGTTCATGAGTCCAGCCCTGCCCAGCTGGCTGGGCTCACACCAGGTGAGGTCAGAGCTCAGGACACAGACCTCCGGGAAGGTGGCATGACCTTACTCCCAAGCAGAGGGGCTGAGAAGTCTCTTCTGAAATCGATTCCCCTTCCTCCTCCTGTTTTGAGAAGGCCAAAAAGAAGAATGGATAGAATCTAGGCTTTGGATCCAGGCAAATATGCCATTGACTGTGTGATATCGAGCAGTCCCATCTGCAAAATGGGGGCAATAACATGCCTGGGACAGAGCCGGGGCCTGGTTAACGGCAGACACTGGTGCTGCTGTTTTCCCTCCTCCTGGCAATCTGGCCATCCAGCCCAGGGCAGGCGCCGGGAAAGGTGCACCGTTCGTTAGATCTGCTTGACACTGGAGATCAGGGCCTGTCCCGCGCTGACCTGGCCCGGTAACACAGGTACCTGTGTTACTTCCTCTAACAAGGAAACGATATGATGCCTCCAGTAGGAGACCCCTGGGATTGGCCAAATCTAGAGCCCCCAGGTCCCAGGGAGGGGACTGAGACCGTACGAACTGACCCCCCCCTTCTATCACCACTTTCTTCCCTACGCCGCGCACCTCCGTGCCCACTTACCAGCAGCCCCTGGTAGCCGAGCGGTTTACTTCGACTTTGCAAAATACCTTCCCATCCTCTCTCCCTCTTGATCCCTGAAGTAGCCACAGTAGGGATCCATGCTCCTTTTTTTACAGATGGGAAGTGGGCCCTCGGAGATGGTGGCTTGCGCTGCCTCAAGTCGGGAGGTTCTGTGATGGCACAGGCTCTCAGAAGCCGAGGCCTCTCACGCTGGGGCCGGTGTCAGTTCCCGGCTCTGTGCTACTCGTCCCGACCCCTCCCTGTCTTGGCTGGGTCTCGTGACCGCCTCAGGACCCCTACGGGCTAGACAGAAGTAACCTGGGGGGGGGGGCAGCCCAGGATCTCCGAGAGGGCTCGGCTTTTGGGGACAGTTTCCTGAGGGTGGCGTGAAGGTGTGGGTGTATGAGGGCCTGACCCCTGCGCAGGGGTGCTGGGCCAGGACACCGTTTCCCCCACAACCCTGAGGAGTGGCAGGAGGGAGCTCAGGAGCGTTCTGTGGGGTTCTTACCCCGACCCTTTCCGGCTCAGGTAGGGGGCTAGAATTCTTTGGCCATGCCGCAAGGAACAGAGACGGACCCCCCTCTCTATCTGGCAGGCGACACCATCGCCAGTGTCAATGGCCTGAACGTGGAAGGCATCCGGCATCGAGAGATCGTTGACATCATTAAGGCGTCTGGAAACGTTCTCAGGTACGTCCGGGTGCCACCATCCCTGAGGATCCCCGAGCATAGCTTCTCTCCGAGTTTCCACACCCTGTGGGCTCACTTAGCCTTTGATTCCCCAACCTCCCCAGGCTGGAAACTCTGTACGGGACGTCAATTCGGAAGGCGGAGCTGGAGGCCCGTCTGCAGTATCTGAAGGTAAAACAGCCCAGATAATGCTCCTCCTCCGCCCTCTCCAGCCCGTGTCCCTTCGGGCCTCACTCTCTTTGTAGGGGCCCATGTACCTGTCTGAACCTGCTTTTAAACTTCAGGCGGCTTCTGTGTACTGCCTCACCCCTCAGTCTGTCTCTACCCACCTCCTGCTTGTTTCTTGCTAGCTCCTGACAGTGAGGCGGGGGGTGTCTCTTGCAGCAAACCCTGTATGAGAAGTGGGGAGAATACAGGTCCCTAATGGTGCAAGAGCAGCGGCTGGTGCATGGTGAGTGCAACTCGCTCCCGCCTATACCCCTCTTCATGCATCCCCCTCGGAACTAGGGGGTTCCTTCCCTCTCCAAGGTGGAGAAAGGTTTGCTGAGCTCACTACTCCGGGCACAACGCTGCCCTGCGCTACTAAACTGCACACACATTTTGAGTTCATTCTCACAATAGCCTTCTACGAAGCCTTAGTATCTCCATTTCACAGATGGAAACAGCAAGGCTCATTGAGAGAGTTCCAAATACCCTCCGGGACCCTTGCCTCCCTGCCGGTCCTCCTAAGGACCTGAGTGGAGAATCCCGTTTTGCAGAGGAGGGAATTGGGGCTTAGGCCAGGGGGTCACACGGATGGTCGGGAGGACGGAGCAAAGGAACAAAGGTCCCCTCCCCGGCCGCTCTGACCACTGGCCCTCGTGTCCTCTCTGTCCTGGCAGGCCTGGTGGTGAAGGACCCCAGCATCTATGACACGTTGGAGTCGGTGCGCTCCTGCCTGTATGGGGCGGGCCTGCTCCCGGGCTCGCTGCCCTTCGGGCCCCTGCTGGCCGCGCCCGGGGGTCCCCGCGGGGCCGCGCGGCGGGCCAGGGGCGAAGCGGACGACGCCGTCTACCACACGTGCTTCTTCGGAGGCGCCGAGCCGCCCGCGCCGCCGCCGCCGCCCCCTGCCCGCGCGCCCGGCCCGGGCCCCGCCGAGGCTCCGGTGTCTGTGCCCCGGGCCGCTCTGAGCCGCAGTGCCAGCGTGCGGTGCGCGGGCCCCGGAGGCGGCGGCGGCGGCGGGGCACCCGGCGCGCTCTGGACTGAGGCCCGCGAGCAGGCCCTGTGCGGCCCCGGCCTGCGCAAAGCCAAGTACCGCAGCTTCCGCCGGCGGCTGCTCAAGTTCATCCCCGGACTCAACCGCTCCCTGGAGGAGGAGGAGAGCCAGCTGTAGGGGCAGGACGGGCGGGGAACGTATTTATTTATTTATTCGATCCAGCCAGTGCAGAAAGGGGGCGATGGGAGGGCCGGGTACCCGGGAGGGCCCCCCCCCAGGGGACCCCAGGAGACCCCAGGAGCCTAGCGCAGCGGGAGAGGGTCCTTGCCAGCCCCGGCCTGTCTGCTGATGCCTGGCTGTCTGTGCGGAACGCTGACCCCGGGGGCCCAGATCCTTTTACTCGTCCTCCCCTAAACCACAGTAGGAGGTGGGGCGGGAGAACCAGGCAAGCTGGGGTTGGGAGAGGTTTGGGGGCGTTCATCCTACATCTGGGTCAGTAGTGCCTTGTGGGGTGTCCAGGAAAACCCCTCTGGAGAGGAGGAACCCTGTCCCACGAAGCCCTCTCCTCAGCTTTACTTGCTCCTCTTTACTTGGCCTGGGGGAGAAATGGCCTCTGGTCGGTCGTTCCCTTACCTTCTACACACATACACAGTTCCAGTTAACCAGCGGGCCCCTGAAGGGGCCTAAGGTGCTGGGCCCCCTCCTTCCCGGCCTTGACCCCTAAGGGCTTGGCCCCTCCTAGGGGCCCGTAACTAAGTTGGGTCCTGTCGGGCAGGGGTCCTGGGTTCTCTGGCCCTTGGGGGACAGGAGTGGGCGTGTCCAGGTGGGGTGGGGGCAGCCCGGACTGTTCCACCGTTTTGCATATTGTTGCTTCTGAATCACAAACTGTATAAAACTGACAGTTTTTTGCATCTGTTGTCAGCGTGGTGACTGCATGGTGGGGGGCAGGACGGGGCTCCAGCAAGCTCTGACTCTACCACGCACCCCTCCCCCAACACGCGTACGCGCACACGCACACAAACGCACACACCCCCTACACTATATTTTACATCTTATTTGCTTGGAGCCTGCAGCCGGGGAATAGTCTGGGGGATTTTAACTTACATGTATGAACCTGAGCAAGAGGCCCCACCCCCTCTTCAGAACTTGAGCCTCTGATTTAAGTGCGTCTTGAACCTCGCTTCCCAAATCCTCACACAGAGGGTGGCCAAGTCTCCTCTGAAGTCCCTAACTATCCCTGTGCAAATAACGTGTTTGGAACCCTCTCGGTTGTCTCAGCCCCCTCCTGCCTCAGTTTCTTGTCCCCCTTCTTGCTTCCTCCTCCGGCCCCTTGGCTGTATGCCGAGCGCTTCAGATCCGGTCCGCTCCAGGCCTCTGCACTCACTCTTCCCATGATTGTCCCCTCAGTCATCGGCTCTGCCTCCCAAAGGACTCCCCACCGGTCGAAAATACAGTCACACCTTCCCCTGTGACAGAGCCCTGGCTTTTTCTGTCCTACCGAGCTCATCACCCTCTGCAGTCGCCTTGACTTCTCAATAGCCTGGTGTTGGCCCGGCCCCGCCCCCTGTGACGACGCACACGCCTCACAGCAGCGCCTTGGGACCTTTCCTGTCTTCTCTGCTGCTTTCGTTCTTGCCTGCTACCAGCTTACAGTCAAACCCCAATAACTACAGCGCGTGCTCGGTGCGCGGGCCCCGGAGGCGGCGGTGGCGGTGCTATGGGTCTACCTCCCTCTATCTCTGGGAGGTAGACCGTTCTTTGAGGAGATCCAGGGCAAGTGACTCGTCCAGGGTCACACAAAAAGCAAGTAGCAGACCTAGGCCTGGGACATGAGACTCCTGTGCCAGTGCTCCCTGGCAGTGACCAGCATACAAGGAGCAGCTTTACGGGGTCTGAGTGGCACCCTTCCCCAGCCAGGCCATCTCCCACCCTCTCTGTCCTGCACAGAACTGCACCTGCCTCCTGAATGGGCCCCCTGCTTCCTCTCTTGCCCCCAGAGCATCCTTCCACCTAGTAGTTTGGGTGATCTTTCTGAAAAGGAACTCTGATCATAACCCTCCTCACTTAAAACCCCTGAAGGCTACCCCTGGAATAAAAGAATAAAATCCAAACTGTTGCCTATGGCTTATCCATAATGTGTTGTCCTTCTGGGCAGACAAATGACAAAAAGACATCCCTTCCTCTGAGTTGACAGCAGCTGCACAGGCCCAAGAATTTGGTAACCGGGAGCCTTTGTGTAGTGCACAACATCTGCAAGCGTACTGGGATGCCCAGCAGGAGGCCCTCCGGGGTCAGGTCTCTATCTCTTTGAGTTCAACTTGTTTCTCCTTCCATGTCACTTCTGTTTAAGCTACACTATTCTTCCTAGTCTAATTCCTCAAATATGCCAAGCTCTTTCTTGTCTTTGCCCTTTGCCCATGCTGTGCTCTCTGCCTAGAATACTCTTCTTTACAAGACTGATTCCTCCATCCTCTGGCTTCAGCCTAAACACTTCCTCGCAGAGCTTTCCCAGATCAGATCAGTAGTTCCCTGTCTTCGTTATTCTTTATCTCGAGCCCTCTAGTTTTTTGTTTTTTGTTTTTTTTCTTTACAGCACTTACTCCCCATCAGTAATTATCTGACTTCTGTAGAGATAGGTCTTCTGCCTCCCTAAGGCAGGAAACTCAGCCTTGTTCACATTGTATCCCCAGGGCCTAACACTGTGTGGTACACAGCAGGTGCTCAATAAACGGGAACGCTTCCATGGGGCCTGGACCAGCAGAAGGGTGACAACCATCTCCCTCCCCGCCCCCACTGCTCTCAGCCCTGGGGTAGAGGTGGTGATGAGGCCCGTCCCCTGCTCCAGCTGATGCTGGCATCTGTGGGCCCTTCTCATGATATCCCTTTGGGGCTGGGCGTCAACTCCAGCCTGGGCACCTGCACCTGGCCGCCTTGCCCTCCCCGGTTCCGGGGTAGGGAGAACATTTGATTAAGAAAATGGAGCTTCCCCAGGCTCCCTGTTTGAACAGCTGCTCTGCAGCCATGACAAACAGCAGCTCTCAGAGGCTCAGGTCTCGGGGAGGGGCCCTCTCCTACCTTTGTTCCCAGAGCCCAGGACGGCCAGGGGGCCAGCTGCCCGGGCAAAGCCTAGCACCTTGCTGGGGGCGGGCTCTGCAAGGGCCTCCCCGGCTTTCTCCTCCCAGCAGAGATACCCAGCCCCTCTCTGACCAGACTCGTCCTCCCGTCCTCCCCTGCATCTAGTCTCGGGAGTGATGTCCGGCAGCCCTCACCCAGGTCGAAGGGGGCTCCTGGCCGCGGCGCGCACCGAGGAGGGTGAGGGGGTGCCCAAAGGGGGGCTGGATCCCACCTCACAGATGATGGGATGACGGCACCAGCACAGCAGCCTCCTGCCGTGTAGGTGGGTGACAGGGAGTGACTAATGTGCGAGCTGCGATGCTAAAAATTAACCCAGGGATCGTGTTTGGTGGAGGGTGGGGGTGGATGGGAAGGGAGCAGGGACGCGGAATAGTGTGTGGCTGGTATTCCCCTGCCCTGCCTCCCTTCCTCCGTCTCCCACCAGCCTTCTGGCCCTCTCCGTGCCTTGGGGGACTCTGTGGGAGACCTTCCCCATCCCCAGGCCAGAAGGGACCCCGAATAATTCCGGGGAGAAGAGTGGAGGCCACTCTAGGTCTTGTGCGCAGTAGCGTGAAGACACAGCCTTGCAGATGGAGCTCTGGTCTGAGGTCCCTACAGAGCCCCGCACCCGCGCCCATCCCCCTGGCATGGTGGCTGCACGCCCCTGAGCCCCCTGCTTCTCCCCACTCTGCCCGGGCCAGAGCTCTGATCTGAAGTGGAGCGGCGGAGCAGAAGGAGCCCGTGCACAGAGACAAGGGCAGGCTTCTATCAGCAGGTGGAGTTGAGGGCTGCGGTACCTGAAGGAAAGGACAAGGGACTATCTCCCAGAACACCTCTAGGTACCGGCACTGTGCGAAACACTTCCAGGGTCTTCGACTACTTAGGCCTCACAGCATAGCTGAGAGCCATGTGCCATTGTCCCCATTTTGCGGATGGAGAAGAAGCTAAGAGTTGAGGAGGTTAAGGTAGCATAGTTGGTATCTGGCAGAGCCAGCATTCCCTCATATACGCTTGTCTCTAGAACCCGGATTGGGCAGAGGGAAGACTTCCTGGAGAAAGGAGTGTGAGGATGGATGTCAAGATGGTAAGGAGCTAAACCTCTAAGGTTGTGGGGCTCACGTGTAGGGAGGGAAAGCCGGAGCATGGAGGGTGGATGAAAAGTGGGACCTGAGGGAACGGGGTCCGAGATGTGCCAGAGAGCAAATGGAGATCAGGTCCAGAGGGATCAAGGCTCCATGTATGTGGGTGCTGTGCTGGAGTGAGGTGAGAACCTTCTCATCAGGGGGTTGAGAGGCTCTTGAAACTGGGCTCTGGGGGCCACGAAGGGACTTGGGCTTGTAGAAGAGCTTTCTTGACACACGTAAGAAAAAATATTAGAAGGAGTAATCCAGAAACACTCCCATTTTGCTTGGAGGCAAAACCATAGAACCTGAGCCGAATGGTGGCAAGAGAAGAGATAAGATAGGAGAAGGCACTTTCTGCTCACCAATTAGTCACTTCTAAAATCGGGGAAGTGAGAGGCTGTGGGACTCCCCAAAGGTCAGGAGAAATGCCAAGCTGTCTAGTTGGGAGGCTGTCTGGCCCCACATGATGGCTGGATGGGATGGCCTAAAGGAGGGAGGGCGGGGCTGAGGCAAGTGAGAGAGAAAGGAGCCTGAGGCAAGGAGAAGACAGGGGACCAAGGAAACCTCCTGGAAGCCATGGAAGAGCCAAAAATGAGAGGACACCGCAGAGTAGAGCAGGCGTGCCTGACCCCTAGTGGTGACCTCGGAACACTGCACCTCCCTCAGCCCTGACCTCACAGGCAGGGGACCTGGCAGAAGTGGGGAGCCCTGGCAGTCAAGCAGGCCGGGAGGGTGGCTCTCCCTCCTTAGAGCGCACCTCTCCAGGCCTCCCTCAGCCCCGCCCTACACTCTCACAAAGCGGAGCCCCCTCTGAACCACACGACCCCATCCGAAGCTCTCTGCAAGCCGGATTCGCCTAGCACTGAGCGGGCATTCGAACAACATTGATTAAAGGCAAGTACATCTGAATGGATGCATAATGCATTCAGAACTTATAAATCATCAAAGCTAATTTATTTCAACCAAAAATACCTTCTCTGTGTGGAAGCCCACTTTGTGTGAAGGCTTATAGATCCGGGGTGGGAGAGAGTGGAGAGGAAGACACCTGCTTAATTGCAAGACACGGAATTTTTGCCATAAGGGAGACCTCCGAAACCTCAGTGAATGTTTCGTTCCTGGAGTTTAGAGAACGCACCAATGTATACAAAAAGTAAAAAGTATGGAAAAGAAAGGGTGCTAATTAGTAACAGGAAAACATGTAAGAATAAATCCCATTGGAAAAGTAAATACATTATATGTTAATTAAAAGCATAAGTACATAAATAATAAAAAAAGAAAAGTAAATATATAGTAAAGGTAGTAGATTATTATAAAGCTAGTATGAGGGTTAAAAGACAAAAGTAGTAAAAATAACTCTGATTACAATAATTAGTTAAGGGATACAAAGGTAAAAAGATGCAAAACGTGACATCAAAAACACAAAAGCCAGGTCGGGGGAGAGTAAAAATGTTGAGCTTTAGAATGGGATGGCACTTAAGTTGTTACCAAATTAAAGCAGACTTCTGTAAGTTGTTATGTGTCAGCCTCGTGGTGGTCATAAAGCAAAAATCTATAATAAAAACATAAACAAATAAAGGGAAAGGAACATAAGCATACCACTAAAGAAAGTCATCAGACCACAAAGGAGAAGAGCAAGAGAAGAGGAAAGAAGCAGAGAGGAACTACAAGAACAGCCAAAAAACGGGGCACCTGGGTGGCTCAGTCGTTAAGCGTCTGCCTTCAGCTCAGGTCATGATCCCAGGGTCCTGGGATCGAGCCCCGCATCGGGCTCCCTGCTTGGCAGGAAGCCTGCTTCTCCCGCTACCATCCCCTCTGCTTGTGTTCCCTCTCTCGCTGTGTTTCTCTCTGTCAAATAAATAAATAAATAAATAAATAAATAAAAAAGAACAGCCAAAAAACAATGAAGAAAATGGCAATAAGTACATACCTATTCAGCTTTAAATGTAAATGGACTAAATTCTCCAATCAAAAGACATAATGGCTGAATGAATTAAAAAAAAAAA
>CM053611.1:56198018-56230327 GCA_028646535.1 Procyon lotor
CCCTTTAAATAGACTTTAAGACAAAGACTGTAATAAGAGATAAAGAAGGGTGTTATATAATGATAAGAGGTCAGTCCAGCAAGAGGATATAACAATTGTAAATATTTATGCACCCAACATAGAAGCACCTAAATGTAGAAAGCAAACATTAATAGACCTAGAGGGAGAAACTGAGAGCAAAACAGTGATAGTAGGGGGTGTTAATACCCCACTTACATCAACGGATAGATCATCCACCAGATAGAAAATCAATAATAAATATGGCCTTAAATGACACAGTAGACCAGATGGACTTAACAGATATTTACAGAACATTCCACCCAAAAGCAACAGAATACACATTCTTCTCAAATGCACAAGGAACATTTTGCAGGAGAGACGACACATGTTAGGCCACAAAACAAGTCTTACTAGACTGAAGAGAACTGACATCACATCAAGCGTCTTTTCCAACCACAATGGTATGAAACTAGAAATTAATTGCACGAAGAAAACTGGAAAGTCCAACCAGTACGTGGAAATGAAACAACGTGCTCCTCAACAACCAATGGGCCAAAGAAGAAATCAAGGGAGAAACTGGGGTGCCTGGCTGGCTCAGTCAGTAAAGCACACGACTCTCAATCTCAGGGTGGTGAGTTCAAGCCCCATGTTAGGCAGGGAGCTGACTTAACAAAAATTCCTTGAGACAAATGCAAACAGAAATAGAATATACCAAAATGTATGGGAGGCAGCAAAAACAATTCTGAGAGAAAATCATAATAATAAAGGCCTACCTCAAGAAACAAGAAAAGCCTCAAGTAAACAACCCAACTTTATGCCTCAGAGAACTAAAGAGAGGACAGATGAAGCCCAAATTTAGTAAAGAAAGGAAATAACAGGGGCACCTGGGTGGCTCAGTGGGTTGTCTCTGCCTTCGGCTCAGGTCATGATCTCAGGGTCCTGGGATCGAGCCCCGCATCGGGCTCTTTGCTTGGCAGGGAGCCTGCTTCCCCCTCTCTCTCTGTCTACTTGTGATCTCTCTCTCCGCCGTCAAATAAATAAATAAATACATACATCATTTAAAAAAAAAAGAAAGGAAATAACAAAGATTAGAGATGAAATAGAGACAAAAGAATCAAGAGTCAAGAATCAATAGAAAAGATCAAGAGCTGGTTCTGTGAAAAGATAAACAATATTGAAAAACCTTTAGCTAGACTCAGCGAGAAAAAGAAGAGAGAGGGCTCAGATAAATAGAATCAGAAATGAAAGAGGAGATGTTACAACTGAGGGCACAGAAATATAAAGAATCAAAAGGGACCACTAGGAACAATTCTATGCAACAGACTGAACAACATAGAAGAAGTGGATACATTCCGAAAAATGTGCAATTTACCAAGACTGGATCATGAAGAAATAGAAAATCTGAGCGGACTGATTACTAGTAAGGAGATGGAATCAGGGGCGCCTGGATGGCTCGGTCATTAAGTGTCTGCCTTCAGCTCAGGTCATGATCCCAGAGTCCTGGGATCGAGCCCCACACTGGGCTCCTTGCTCAGCAGGGAGCCTGCTTCTCCCTCTCCCTCTGCCTGTCTGCTTGCCTACTGTTCCCCTTGCTTGTGGTCTCTCACTATCTCTCCCTGTGTGTCAAATAAATAAATAAAATCTTAAAAAAAAGAGAATAAAATACCTAGGAATAAATTTAACCAAGGAGGTGAAAGACCTATGTACTGAAACCCATAAGACATTAATGAAAGAAATTGGAAAAGACATAAATGGAAAGACAGTCCACGCTCGTGGATTGGAAGGATTACATTGGTAAACAGATGTCTGTACTACCCAAAGCAATCTACAGATTCAATGCAACTGTTATCAAAATTCCAATGGTATTTTTCACAAAAATTGAACAATCCTAAAATTTGTACGGAACCACAAAAGTCCCCGAACAGCTAAAGCAATCTTGAGAAAGGACAAAGTTGGAGGCATCGCACTCCCTGATTTCCAAGTGTATTACAAGGCAATAGTAATCAAAACCGTATGGTACTGGCATAAAAACAGACACACGGAACAATGGAACAGAATAGAGAGCCCAGGAATAAATCTGTGCTTATACGGTTAATTAATTTACTACGAGGGAGCCAAGAGTATACAATGGAGAAAGAACAGTCTCTTTGATAAATGGTGCTGGGAAAACTGGACAGCCACACATAAAAAACTGAAACTGGACCCCTATCTTATACCATACACAAAAATTCACTCAGAATGGCTTAAAAACTTGAATGTAAGATCTGAAACGATAAAACTCCTAGAAGAAAACGTAGGCGGTAAGCAATCTGACATAGATTTTGACAATGATCTGACACGGAAAAGAAAAGTGACAAGAGCAGAAGTAAACAAGTGGGACCACATCAGACTGAAAATCTTCTGCACCCCAAAGGAAACCATTAACAAAATGAAAAGACAACCTACTCAACGGGAGAAAATATTTGCAGACCATGTATCTAGTAAGGGGCTAATATCCAAAATATATAAAGTTATACGAGTCAATAGCAAAAAATAAACAATCCGGTTTAAAAATGGGCAGAGGAGGACACCTGCATGGCTCAGTCAGTTAAGCGTCCTACTCTTGACTTCAGCTCAGATCTTGATCTCAGGGTTGTGAGTTCAAGCCCCGAGTAGGGCTCCACACTGGGCATGGAGCCTACTTTAAAAGAAAACAATGAAAAAAAAATGAGCAGAGGATCTGAATAGACATTTTCCAAAAAAGACACGTAGACGGCCAACAGACTCATGAGAAGCTGCTCAACATCACTCACCATCAGAGAAATGCAAATCAAAACCGTCATGAGCTATCACCTCACACCTGTCCAAATGGCTAGTATCAAAAAAGAAAAGAAAAGAAAAATCGCAAGTCCTGGCAAGGAGGTGGAGAAAAAGGAACTCCCTTGCACTGCTGCTGGGAATGCAGACTGGTGCTGCCATTGTGGAAAACAGTATGGAGGTTTCTCAAAAAATTAAAACCGGAACTACGATATGATCTGACAATTCCCCTCGGGGGTATTTATCCGAAGACAATGAAAACCCTAATTGGAAAATCTCTCTGCTCCCTCATGTTTACTGAAGCATTATTTACAATAGCCAAGATATGGAAATATTCTAAGTGTCCATCAAGGGCTGAGTGGATAAAGAAATCGTGGTATATATTACTCGCCCATAAAAAAGAATGCAGTCTTGCCAATTGTGACGACGTGGATGGACCTCAAGGGCCTCATGCTGAGTGTAAGAAGGTCAGACAGACACAGACCAATTCAGTGAGATCCTCTTATTTATAGAATCTAAAACAGCAACAACCCAAGCTGATAGATACCGATAAGTAATTGGTGGTTGCAAGAGGCAGGAGATGGGGGTGGGAGAAATGGGCTGTTTAGAGGGTTTTTGTTGTTTTTTAGCTTAAATAAATGGAATAAAACCTTTTTTTTTTTAAGTAAAAATTAGGCAAACAGTGGCCGTAGAGGCCTCTTTCCCCATGCTTCTCCGCAGAGCCACCCAAAAGCCCCCCTCTTCTCCCCCCTCCCCTGCCGGCCAGGTCCAGGCAGCACCCCTCCCCACTCACACCAGAAGGACAGGCCTCCCAGGTCCCAGCACACATAGCATGTTTGGCTGTCTCCAAATCTCTCTGTAATCCAGGCCCGGCCCTCACCCCACTTTCTCTGAGAAACTGGTCTCGGGTACAGTGAGGGCAAGAGCAGTGATGACTAGGGCAACAAATCACCTGCCGACATTCAATAGTAGCTAGGACCCTACCCTTTCCCCTAAGACTCTGATTCCGGAGTTCCGTGGTAAGCTGAAGCTTCTGCACTTAAAAAAACACCCCAGATGCTCAGTAAGGAATTACTGAATGGATGCCTACTGAAGATGATTCTAGAAACCTCCGAGCTCCCTCCCACCTAGAACCTTGGCACTCCAGATACTAACAGCGCTCCGGCTTCCCGGAGGTCACGGGATCCGCAGGGAGCTGAGGACCTCTGTGTTCCACTGGCCCCTTCTGCTTCATGGTGTGCGCCCCCCCTTCCCCAGGCTGGGAGCTCTCGGAGGGCGGGGAGATCCCATCGGACGCACGCTTGTCCCCGCGTAGGCTGGAGCGGGTGTGGACCCGGGTGTGGAGAGGTACGGAGACCTGCTGGTTGTGTGTGGCGGGTGCTCAGGGGGGAGGGGAGGGGCGAGGAGGCTGGGACCCGAGGGGCGGGCAGGCTTGCGCTTCCCTGCAGGCGACGGTTCCTTAAGGCTTCAAGTCTAGACCAAGAGTTGAGGGTCAGCAGGGGAGATCAGACTTGTGGTAGTGTTGGGGGAAGGGCCCCACGAGCTGCCTCCGGGGCTACAGGATTGACCTTCAAGTTCTGGATTTGGTTTAAGTGGGGTGGGGGCGGGGGTGCCACTTCAGTGCACCAACAGGAATCAGCGGGGGCCCCCTCCCCGTCCTCGCCCACTCTGAAGCTGAGAGGCTGAGGGCTGAATTGCAGAGGCAGGTTCCAGCCTGGGGGTGCAGCCGTCATTAGCTGGGGGTGGGGGTGGAGATGAGGACTCTGGGTTGTGTTTGGCTGGAAGCTGGGAGGGAAGCAGGTGGCAGAGCTTGAGTGAGTAACCGCCTCCCCGGAGCAGCAAATCTTGCCGCCCCAGGAAGTCCCACAGACATTCTGCACCCCCTCCCCCCGCCCACGCCGGGACCTTCTCCTGGCAAACGCCCACCCGGGCTCCGCACCTCCAGCTCGCTCTCGCGCTCGCTCTTCCGGCGCAGACGCGCGGCGCCCCAGCCAAACTTGACCCCATTGCAGACACCCACACCGTGCCCCCGGGCAACCTCTCCGGCGGGTCCCCACTTCTCCCCCTGCCCCACACCACCCTCCGTCCCTCCCCTCTCGCCGCGCAGACCCTTTAGAATCCCGGGAACTGCCCAGCTGCACCCCCTGTGGCTCCGGGGGTCCCGGGAGGTGCCGGTCCGGGCAGGGGGCGTGGCCCGGGCAGGTTTGCGGAGCTTTGGGGCGCTGCCGCCCTCTGCTGGACAGACTTAGGAACTGCTTCACCTCTTGGTCGTCCCTTCCTTTGCTTTGCCTCCTTGGCCCCTTGGTTTTGGACCTTCCTTGACCTCTCCGCCATATCTCTTCTTTCCTTCACCTGACCCCTGGAGGACTCCGAATTTTTAGGTATCGGTCCTAGTGCCAGCTATGCCACAGGCTAGGCTCGGGTTTCTTCCCGGTGATAGCAGTCATGAAGAATCAAGTAAGGACGGTGAGTGACACCTTGTGAACACCAAGGGAGCATCTGGGTATGAGGTGTGTGTGTAGTTAATGCTAAGGGCAGTCCTTCATACTTTCTGGGGTGTGGCTAGTGGGGATCACCTTTCCCCCAGTCTTTGGCCCATAGTGGAACTAGAGGCACAATTGATCCCTAGAGATCATCACATTTTGATAAATTGCTTTTAAGTTTTTTCCCCATATATAGAAGTATCTATCTATCTATCATCTATCTAGATACACACATATATACACATATGGATATGGATTTTAATACAAATGTGACCATACCCTATGTGCTGTTTTATATCTGGCCTCCCCCCGCCCCTCTCCACCCCCCCACCCCCACCCCCGGGCCCCAAGTGCACAAGTTATGGTTAAAAGCCTAGATTCTGGAGTCAGACAGACCTGCATTCAAGTCCTTCTGTTCTTAGGCAAACCACATAACCTCTACCTTTCTCAACCTGTTTCCTCATCTACAAAATGGTGTTTTTGTAGATGGGAATACCCAAACACAGGGAATACACAGGGAATACCCACTTCACAGGCCCTGGGCATGTCCAGCTCAGAACCTGTTAGCAGGTGCTGTCTCGTGCCTGTATCTTGAGCAAGACTTTTCTCCAGCCCTGTGATTCTTGGAGTGTGCTAGATGTTCTTCCTTCTACACGTGTCCTAGTAATAAAAAAGGGTGAGATCTCCATCTCTGAGCTTGTCCCCACCCCAGCGCAGCTCTTGGCCCCATGGGTCTCATTATCTTTCCAGCGCACTCAGAGTTTCCCCCTCTTAGAGCACTGCCACTGCCCTCTGCCTCGCTGACCTTTTCCGCAGGTAAGGGCTCTTTCCCTCACTTCCCTGGGATCCCTACGCCCTGAAGCCCCTCTGACTGTTCCTTTATAGTTAGCAGCCTGCGCAATTCTGCAGCCACTTACCTGCCCTGTCTGTCTTCCTAGTGCTTCTCGATAAGAGGCATTATGTTACATATGGGTTTATCAGTCTCTTCCCTCTTCCCGCCAATATATCTCCAAGGAAGGCAGAGACTGTTGGTTTTTTAATTGCTCCCCCATCTCTGTGGCTCCTAGAAGACCGCCCGGCACACAGTAGGCCTTGGACAGATTGTGTTAATATGAATAAATCCACCCCTCACCTTTCTCCCTTCAAAGGCAAGCAGCTGCTACAGGCCACTTCTGTCCAGCAGGGGGCACCACCGCATAGCATTTTGGGGGTGGTCTGGCCCGGCGCTGGCATGGGGGACCCCATGGGCGCTCAGTAGAGCTCAGACTGGAAGAAAGAGGGCCTCCTGCACTAATCTGTCCAGGTAAGCATGGAGGTGGCGATCCCTGGCTGCCTCCTCTGGGGTGCTGCGGTGCCCGAGGTCGGAATATACCCTGACTGCTGGCCTGGGGACATACCCTCGCCACAGATGCTTCTCGGGGGCTCACGCCCGGTCCTGGGCTGTGCCAAGGGATGGCAGTGACGTAAGCTGCACTGCTTGCTCCTGGGTGTGCTGCAAGGCCCAGACAGAAGCGTGTGTGAAATGTCTCGTGAATGTAAACACCCGGCCAATGTCATTTACACATGCCTCTGCTGGCGATGGCAGCAGCTTCAGTGACAGAAGAGGGGAGATCCGAGGGCACTCAGAGGGAATTGCCAGGACTAATCGAAGGTGGGCTCATGAAGAAGATCGAGACAGTGCAGGAGAAAGAAGTTGTTAAAAATAACAACTACCTTTCACCAAGAGCTTATCAGGAGCCAAGGCTGAGGAAAATGATCTCCAAACGTTGTCTAATTATAGCCAACACTTAGACGTTGTTGCCCCATGCCAGGAACCGTTCAAGTGCTTCTTTATGCATATAGACCTGTCCGATCCTCACAGCTCAGGGAGCTGGGTCCCATCGCCGTCTCCAGTCTTCCCAGGCAGAAATTGAAATAAACAACTTGAACAACTTCCCAAGGCCACACAGATCGGGCTGGGATACACACCTGAGCCATTTGCCTCCCGGAACGGGTTCCTGAGCTCTCATGGTTGCAACCACTCTGTAAAGAAGATATTATTGTTCTAGTTCCCAGGTGGGAAACGGAGGCTCACCCAGCTTACGAAGGCTGCCTAAGGCTTGAACCCTGCTGAAACACCAAGGGATACCTCCCAGTCCCCATGAGGTCAGGAAGGGGGCTGCGGAGATGGGGACCGGGTTCTCTCCAACCACTGGCCGGCAGTAAACATGCCTGCTTTTTCCTCTGAGAGTCAGGGGACGGTGAGAGAACAGAGGCCGTGTAGGGCCGAGTGGGTGACACAGAGGCAGCTTGGTGGCCTCATATTCGTGGAAGGAAGGAGGCTGGGCCACATTCTGGGCCAGGATGGGAGGGAGAAAGAGAAGGGTGCCGGTAGACACCAGGCTGTCCATAGTGATGCCATCCAGGCCTGTGAGCTCCCCCCGAACCTCCTCCACTGGTAGAAAAGGGGTGCTGAGGGGCTGGCCTGACAGTGGGAGGTAGGGGCAACCCCATCCCTTGCCGCGAGTGTCCCTAGCCTAGCCCCTGGCTTCCAACCTGTTATATAAGCTGCTCCATACCCGGGGACTGGAAATAGCCATGGCAGTGCTGGGCTGGGCTGGGGGGCATGATGAATGGTCCCCAGGAGCATCAGCTGACCGCTCCTGAAGTGACCCGAGGGCCTGCCGGCAGCTCAGGTTACCCAGCCCTCCCAGGGAGGAGGCCCTGCCTGGCTTGCAGACGACAGTTCCAAAGTGACTCTGCGTCTGGACATTTATGGTGTGAGTGTGAGTGTCGGAAGGATCGTCCTGCTCGCAAGCCTGAGCGGCAAACGGGACGCTATGCTTCGCCACTGCAGCCCTTCCCTGGATGCTGGGAGCCAGAGCCTGGCCCAGAGAAAGTGCTTTGGGATCTCTGGAGCCGGGACCAGGGACAGCGGGAAGCTCTGCCCCTCTGGGTTCTCCACCAGGGGCCCCCACAGAGAAGAAGAGGAGACGGTGACATGGGGGCTGCAGGCTGCGTTGTCCCAGGGCTGCACTCTGCCCCAACCCCACACGCGAGTCATAGCCCGTTCTGTCATTGCACCTGCGGCCCCTCAATGCAAAGGGAGGGCAGGACTCTCTGGAAAGCCCTGCCTGTGCTGATGTACTGGCCATGCCCCTGCCACCTTCCTTGTGTGCCCAGGGGTCCTGGACTTCTGGGCCTACGCAGGAGGCACAGGAGAGACAGGCCCCAAAGGTGCACCCGAGGGTTAAGGGACCCCCACCCCACTGCTGGCTAAACCCACATGGCAGAAGGGCCTGGCCACTCCTTTTCTCCGGTCTGCCTCCATGTCTCTCCAGGCGCTCCCCCGGGAGTTGTCACCGGTAACCAAAGCTGGCTCTGCTGGTGAGAACAGGAGGGGGTGTCGCTTGGCAACAAGGACACCACGTAAGAACCAGCTAATCTGGCTTTGCCCCAGCAGGCGCTGCCTGCCAGCTCCCAGCAGACCCCCAGAGACAAATGCTTAAAAACTTCTACCTATTCCACTTTGGGAAACCCCACATTCTAGGCAAGTTCCAGCAAACCCCAGGGTCTGGGCAGGAAAGACACGTTTTCTCCCCATCCTTCCTACCCTCCCTGTCCCTATCCCTTTTCTTGAGCCCTATCTCCCTTCACAGCACAGGAAAAAATCTACAGACTTCCTTAGGGATCCCAGCCTCTGCTGTAAGCCAGGAAATTCGAGGCGAATTAGTTCGCCTTTCTGAATCACACACTCGATCTGGGAGGCAAACACTAGTGGTTCAGGGCACAGACTGGGAGGCCTCACTGGCGGGAATCGCAACTCACACCCTGCTGTTTCTCAGCTGTGGGATACCAGGCACGTTCTTTAACTTCTTGGAATCTCAGGTCCCTCCATACTACAAAGTACCCACCTGAGAGGTCTGTTGAAAGAAAGAAGAGACAAAGCAAGGAAGGTGCTTGGCTCGATGCCAGGCACGGTACTCTGCACATTGGGTGAGGCACTCCTCTCTAGCCTCACGTCCCAACACCCTCCCTCCGTCACTGGGCCTGGCCCATCACCTTCCTCTGCTGCTTAGGGAACCAGACTCCCTCTGGGCTCTGGCCTTTCTCACATACTGTTCCCTCTTGCTGGAATACTTGGCCCTTCTCCCCACAGCCCACCTGACAAATACTGCTCAGTTGAAAAATTACTTCCTTGGAGTAGCATTCCTTTACCCGTCGCCCCTTCTAAATTACAGTTCCCCGTTAAATATCTTGTTGGCATCCTGCATTAGTTCCCCCCTCCCCCCATCTTTTTTTTCCAGGTCTCAAATGCTTTACTGCAAAGTGGTCTTACCCATCCAGCTGCCCCTGGAGGGACAGCTCTCATATTCCTTATTTGCAAGATAGTGTAACAATCATCTCCCCCTGCTAGGCTGTAAGAATATGCGAGGGATGACAGGGGCTGGGTCTGTTTCCTTCTTTACCACATCTCCAGCCAGAGGGTTTGGCCTAGGTGTTCTCCAAAGTATATTTCAGCTCCATGTATCTGTACCTCTTAATTCTTTTTTTTTTTTTTTTTTTTTTTTTTTACGAGGGTGCAGAAGGAGAGGGAGAGAGAGAGACAATCCAGCAGGCTCCAGGCCCAGCGGAGTCCACTCGAGGCTCAATCTCACACCCCTGAGATCCTGACCTGACCTGAAATCGAGAGTCGGAGGCTTAACCGACTCAACCACCCCGGGGACCCATGTATCTCTTTATTATTTAGTCCTTTTCCTCATCTCCAAGTTGACCTAAATAATTCTTGCATCATTTCTCGGGTTCACTGAATCTCCAAGAAACGGGGTCACACCGGAAAGTCAGCGCAAGAATTAAGGGAGCTTACCCTTAATTCCACTCCTTTCCCCCAGAGGACTGGCAGGACCAGACTTGGGATGGCTCATCGCAAACCAGCCCTCTGCAGACTTTGGGACCCCTCTTCTGCCTCCTCCCGGGGCGCCCCCCTCCTCACAAAGGCGTCTATTTGAATACATCAGACCTGAAGGAAGCAAACGCCCAATGGCTGATTTGCATACAATCGTGCTATTGGTTGGAAGGGCCGCAAGGTAGCCAATGGTTTGCAGCGGTGTTTACCCCGCGGCGGCTCCGCGCCGCCGGGTGATGTAATGGAAGCCTGGCTGGAGCGGCGCGGGCTCCCTCCCGTCCGCTCGGTGACGTAGCGGCTTCCCCGGGCCCCACCCGGCCCTGCGGGGCCAGGCGCGGGGCAGCGCGGCCGCCCCCGGGACAGTGGCGTGGGGCACGGCCCGGGCTGCAGTGTTGCGACGGGGCCCAGCCCTGTTCCTTCCGGCTGGGCGTTCCAGTCCCGGCCCCAGGGGCCGGGCCCGGCGCGCCAGATCTGATCTCTGGCGACGTGGAGAGAAATCTGGAAGCAGACGCCGGAGGATTACCGAACTCTCCTCCTTCGGGAGTTGATTACCAGCCTCTCGCTTCGTAACTCACGTAGTTCTGTAACGTTCTGCATTTGTTTACAGCGAGCCCGTTTGATTTTGTAATTAAAAAAATAAAGTTATGGAGGATTTTTGCTTGTTTTTAATGGAGAGTCTGGCTTGGATTTAGGGGAAATCTTGGCATTAATTCCAGCTCTGTCACTTCGCGCCTGGGGTTTTTCTTGCTGGCCCTGACGGCCTCTCAGCGCAACCAGGGAAAAGCAAATTGTGGAGGCACTTTCGGAAAAGCACCCAGCTAGGCCTCCTCATCCTTATGTAATTCAGAGCACGTAACCCCATCCCCATCCGGATGGTATCCCTGGGAGGCCTCTGATCTATCAAGATCAGATCTGATCAAGAAAGGCCCCGCCTATCTGTGTCCCCATTAATTGCTCCTAAAACTGAGGAAGGGTGAGGGGACCCCAGCGAAGTCTTTCTTGAGTCTGAGGATGAGGAAGGGAACCATGAAGGGAATCCCCTCCAAGGCCCCTCTCCTCTCTCAGGGCCAGTGTGAGGAGCCGGGGAACCTCTTCTGGGCCTGAATGGGTTGGGGAACCCCCTTGACATACTTTTACCCCAGCCCCAGAGGCCAGGGTGGAGGTGAGGTGGAATGATGTCTCCCTGACTGAGTGGAGTTGGATCAAGGGTTTTTGTCACCGTGAGAGGGAGGGGCATGTGGGGGAAGACCACCAGGGTATCTGGGTCCCGGGGCTTTCCACCCCCAGGCTCTCAACCCTGCCCTCACCCCATCCATACCTGAGAACTTCGAGGTTAACCTTCTTCCTCCATGCGATGCCCTCCTTCTGTCTTCCCTGGTCCTCTCCCTTCACGCAGTGAATGCCCCATGTTCTCTTCTCCAGTGGAGGCCTCTCAGATTAAGGCTCCAGATTCCCATCCCGATGCCAGCTGGAGGCCTCTCAGAGGCCTTCAGGCAACGTTTTTTGGGCCTTCTGGCAACGTTTTCATAACTATTCTGGGTCTTCCCCCCATCAAACTAGGAAGCAACTTTTTGCAGCATTATCTTGCCCTACTCCCTTAGGAATTTCCCAGAATGTGTGACAGCACTGGCCAGGGGACCCTGTTTTCCCCTCTAGTCCTAGGCTCCTGAGTCATGCAAGTGGTTGGAGTTCTCTCTCGTCAGTTCTCCCATCTGCAAAAGGGGCTTGTGTGGCCGTTCCTGGAATCTGTGCAGCAAGGAGAGGGGCTGGATATGAAAGAACAAGATGGGGGGTAGAAGCTAGAGCACTGGTCTAGCTTCTGCAGAGTCAGAAGACCGGGGCTGTGGTCCTGGCTTGGACACCGACTAGCTGAGTGCTGAGTGACCCGGGTCAAGGAGGCAAGAAGGGGGCTGAGATTACTGGACATCTGTAAGGACACAAAAAGGTGACATCGCCTCCATCACTTGTGCAGCTCCACAAGCACCCCCCCCCCCCCAAAACATACTTGTTGGGTAAAAGCTAGGTGAGTTTTCTGCATCTGCAGATTGGAGACAAGTTCCCCAGGCCGGCCTTCCCCCAAGGCCTCCTATGTGGAAATAGTAGGTCTGCCGCTATGGGCCGGACCACTTGCTACATTTTCCTATCTACTACTAAAGACACACTCTTCATGACAACTCTGTGACATGGACATGTTTTCATCTTCTTGTTTCAGATGAAGAAACTGAAGCCCAGACAAGGTGAGTAACTTCCCTGAAGTCACACAGTTGGGAATAGTTGGGACCAGCCTCTTGAACCCGTGTTCCTTCTAGCACCTCCCACTGCCATCAGAGGCCACACAGGTGTGTGTGTTTCAGCATTACACGTTTCAGTATATGTTTTCCTTGATTATAAAACAGGGGAATATATAATAAAGCCAAGTTGTGCTAAAGTATTTATAGAAGGGAGAGACCTCTGTGGGCTGGAAGGCTTCATGGAAAAACTGGTAATCAAGGCTTTTCTTTCTTTTTTTTTTTTATCCTTCCTGTCCAAATAAATGTATTTCTCCTACACAGGCAAATATTTTTAAAGTGTATTTCAAAAGTTAGATTTCTGGAAAAAGAAAAAGAGAGGGTGGGGGTAGTGGTTTTTTGAAAATGCCCATTTGGAAGGAGCTGCTGGGGTAGGAAGGAGAAAGGAGAGCTAGCCCAAGCCCTCCCTCTCCCCACCACCTTGCCATTTTGAAGCCTCAGTTTCTTTATTTCTATGTCCGCCTAACACTCGAATCTGGGAAAGGAATGTAAAGGTTCTGAGAAGAACCTGGGTTTTGAGACAAACCAGAGGTTCTTGGGATCATTATGAAGAATGAGAGAAAGGAGTTTTGAGTTGCGGCAGTCTAGGACAGGCCCAGAAAAGGATTTCTGCGGGTGGGCAGGGGGGTGGGGAGAGGAATGTGGCCCCTGGAATGAGGGCTGAGTGGGGGGTGTGGGGCCTCTTTTGGAGAGTTTTGAATGCAAAAGAGATTCTTTGCTGCGTGGGGCCTGGCCTGGGTGCTGGAGATGTGATAGCATGCTTATCATTTAAGGTGGCTCTAAAAATGAGCAGGGCCTGGTGGCTGGGGCAGCAGAGCTCAGGACTGGGGCCTGCCTCTTGGCTGTTCCCCGAGAAACACTGTAGCCCATCCCCACCCAGTCAGCCCCCAGTCCCACTGCTCCAGCCTTGGCCTGGCCCTGCACCAGCCACTCCTAAGCTGGATGCTATTGGGGGAGAAGGATTTGCTCTGGACAAGGCAGTTCTCTCCCATTTCCAAAGAGTGTTCCAGTCAGGTATGAGAGAGAAAAACCCTCTGAGGACTCCCTCCCCCAGGAAGATTCTTACTGAGGAGGCCAGTGCTTGGAGGCTGTGGTCAGAAGAGGGTGGGCCCCTCCCTGGCTTCCAGGCCCGGTGGGGAGGCTCTGTGTATTCCCTGCACTAAACACTCCTGTGGATTGGGGGAAGTCTGACTCCTAGAGGGCAGCAAGGAGAAGACAGTAAGTGTGAGTGCCTACTGTGTACAAGGCACCTCCACAGCTCTTCAATCCCCATAACCGGAGAAGGTGGATAATATTATCACCTAGGCTCAGAGAGGTGAAGTGACTTGCCCTTGGTCACACAGCAGTAGGAGAACAGCTAGATCAGTGAATCCACCGCCAGCCTGGCCCCAGCCTTGTACTCGCCTCTGGGAATGCTTCTCTTCAGGAGAAATCTTACCCTCCCGAGAAGTCCTCTCTCCCTAAGATGCTGTCCTGTGTGGAAGCTGGGCAGCCTGGTACTTGGGTTTCTTGTCTCTGGGGTGGCATGCAGGTCAACCAATCGATGCGGGTGGGGGTGCCCAAGACTCAGACAGCCGGGTTGGGTGGGGGGGCTGTCCTCTTAAACCAGCCTAATTGCTGTGTGACCCTGGCCACCGCGGGGCCTCTCTGGGCCTCACTTTTCCCATCTCTTCTTCCGGGGAAGGCCCGGGTAAATTTATTTAGAACCCAGCTCGAGGTTTGCTGCCTCGGAAGGTGCTAGCAAGGCCACGGAACCCTCACCTGAAAAACAGCTCCCGCACCCCAACCGCAGCGGGGCGGATTATGTAACCGGGTGTGCGGCGTGTGTGTTGGGGGGGGCGCGGGGCGGGGCGCTCGCGGCTATTCCGGGCGCCGCTATTTTTAGCCCCATTGATGAGGCTGCGTCGGCCGCCGCCGCCGGGATTCCGGAGACGTCAATGGGCGCGCGTCACGGTCCCCGCCCGCCCACCGGGGGAGGCGCGCCCGGGGCTGGGACAGCGGCGCTGGCGGCCGCGGACTGCGGGGGCGGGGGGCGCGGCCGCGGCCGGAACTGCGGGGCGGGGGGCTTCCCAGGGTGGGGGGCTCGGAGCCGCGGCGGCGCGGCTGCAGGAGCGCGCGGCGGCAGCGGCGGCGGAACTAGTGGGGGGACCCCGCGAGGCGCCCGCGACCCCCCGGCCTCCTGGCATGGGCACCCCTGCGGTGCGGAGCGGCTCCCCGCCGGCTGGTGCGCGACCCCGGAAGGCGGGGTGCAGAGGCGAGCAGAGCCTGGCGGGCCAGGTGAGGGGGGGCCGGGTGGGAAGGGGAGGGGGGTCCCCGGGAGAGGCCCGGGAAGAATGGGGTCCCCGCGTAGGCAGTAGGGCGGGCCCGGAGCCACCGTGGGAGTCCTGCTGGGGATGGGACCGTGTGTGGGGCTGGGGAGGGGAGGGAGGGATTGGATTCCCAAAGGAACCTGCTCGCTCAGAGTCAGCCCCGGAGTGCGGCGGCCAAGGCTTTCTCTCCCCAGCCCGCCAAGGGTGGGGTTTGGCCCGCGAGGGGCGCAGGAGGTGGCCAGGCCGGAGAAATTCCTTCCATTTCCCCGCCGGCTGCGGGGAATGGGTTCCAGGAGTCCGGGAGGGGAGGGACCACACTTGCCCGATGCAACCTCTTCATGGGATTGAGTGAAGAAATCGAGCCCGGAGAGGGTCTCCTAGAGGCAGGAAGGGACCTAGGATTAGAAATGCTGCAGAAGTGGCATTTGCAGTGGCTTACAGTGAAGCGGTAATTAGGATTGGGGGCTAGCGAGCGTTTGGGCATGCTGGGAAAAGGAAGGCTGGGCAGAGACAGGTGTCTTCACAGCAGTCGTCCCCAAAGGGTGCTGAAGGATTTGGGGGCTGATAACAGCCTGGACCGAGGCCTCAGTGGCGGCTGCAGCCTTGGTTTTACAGCCACTCAAGTGAATGTTTAGATCAGTGACTTGAATGAAAACTTAAAAGGGAAGCCGGCTGACTGTAAAGGCCTAGAGGCGAGGGGAATGACAGGTGTACGATAGGAAGAAATCAAGATTCCAAATGATGGCAGCCAGGCAGAAGGACGGACCAGATGATCAAGATGAACGTGACTGATTATCAGTGTTGGGGCCTGTGCTGGAGTGAAGAAAATTAGCTCAGGAGTTCTGGCCTAGTGCCTGTCTCTAAGGCCCGGAGCTTCCCACTTGCTTTCTGGTGTTAGTTGTCAGACTGCCCCATTGCCATCCAAGACCTCTACCCACTAGAGGAGTCCAAGGGGGGAAGAGATGGATGCCTGGCCCGGGGCTCCCTGGTTCCTAATCCCAGCTTTGCCACTTCCTAGCTGTGTGACCTTCAGCAAGGTGCTTAGCATTTCTGTGCCTTAGTTTCCCCATTGGTAAAATGTTCATTATAGTAACCTCTTCCTCACGGTGTCGCGACGCTGAGATGAGAAAGTGCGTGTAAAGTGCTTAGTAATGTAGCTAGCACATGGTGTTCAGTAAATATTATCTGCTGTCATTATTGTTAATGCTAGCAATATGCCCATTTCTGGGTGGGGGCTTGGCCAATACAGAGCTTACAATCCAAGAAGGCCCCCGTCCACTGGCCATGTCCTATGGTGAGCTGGAGTGTGGTTAAGAGAAGACAAATACTTTAGAGGATGGAGGGGAAGGAGGTTTTAGGTGGACCCAGGCAGAGCTGGGATCCAGGCCTGGGGCCCTTGGAGTCAGGGTTGTAGCCCGGCATAGGGATGAACCGTCAGCCTTTGGATCTGCCCTCCCTTGGAAGGGACAGTCCCTTAGCTCCAGCATTCTCCCCACCTCCTTCCAAGCAGCTGGCTGGTTCTCGCAGCCCAGTTCTGGTGCAGGCGTGTGTGAGTCCTCTTCCTCAAATTCCTCAAATACTTACTGAGGACCTACTCATGCTGAGCTCCATTTGGGAGACCGAGGACTGCCGTGATCGAGACAGACGACAGCCAAGTGAAGAGCTGAACAGTATTAGTCCTGAGGAGCTAATAAAAATAGGTTAATGTGGCGGGGGTGAGGGGAGGCTCTCCAGGGAGGCGGAATGGGACTGGAAACCTGACCGATGAGAAGAAGCTAACCATACAGACATACCGGGCACTGACTTTCTTGGCAGAGGGAACAGCTGAAGCAAAGGCCTGACTGGGGAGAGAAAGCCCACGAGCTTGGAGCACACACAGCAGGGGAGGGGGAGCGAAAGCTGGGTCCTGAGTTCTGGCCTGAGGCTCCCACGCCCTTTAGGGGGCATCACACTCATCTTCTCCAAGCCCTCTCCGCCCTGGGTTCGCCCTCTCCACAGTGCTGAGTGCAATTGACCTTGATTCATTCCCCCATCAGAACCTCCTTATATGAAAGGAGGGGAGGGAGATTTGCTCCTTCTTGGATCACCTGTTCATGGCTCACTGCCTGGCTCACAGTAGGCCCTCAGTCAGTGCTCGTGGAGAGAATTTTGATCTGAGACAGGAGATGGGATCGGATGTTATAAAAGCACTTTGGGGGCATGGCCTGAGTCCCTGACTCTGGGGCCTGTTCTCAGAGACAGGGGGAAAGGCGCATGGGGAAGACCCGGGAGCTCAGGGTGGGCCTGACTGAGGTGGGAAGTGTTGGCATTTCCTGCGTTTTCTCCTCAGCTGCGGACTGGTAGGGAGAACAGGGAAGGCTGGGGAGGGAAGCCCGGGCCCTTACTGCAGGCCCGTGTCCAGGGTATGGGAAGATGACATGTCGTCTGGGATCAAGTGTAGCCAGTGGGCTGGCAGGTTTGCAGCCTGATTTTGCCCTCTGTTAGGGGCTGGACGCCCTCGAGGTGTTTGCTGTCATTGCGGTGCTGGCAGGCGGTGCTGGTAGCTGTGTAGGAGGAGAATCCGGGTGCTGTGGTCCAGAGTAGCTCCCTTTAACCTGCAGACCCTGGGGCAGAGGTCAGGAGGGCAAGGACGCCCATCACCCACCCTCTGGGGCCCCCCTCCTCCTTATTCCCTCCACCTCCCAGCACGGGAACATCTACTTCTCTTTTCCCACGCCTTCTCTTGGCCTGAAGGGCACCTGTTCCTGCTGTCACCCTGAGGCTCAGTTGAGAGAGGAGAGGGCTGAATTAGGGTGGAAAAAGGGAAGGAGAGATGTAGGGTCTGGACTGCCGTGCTGAAGGAGACTTTGGCACCAGTGAGAGGACGGGCGCTGGAAGGGTGGTGCTCACAGTTGGCTCCGGAAGTGGAGGCCAGGTGCCAAAAGTGGCTTGGAATAACCCCCAGGGTCTGGGGCTGGCGCTGATGTGTCCTCATTTAATTTCTCCTAATAATGATAGTGCTATCATATGTGTGTGAACGTGGCACTGTTTTATGTCCTTTACACATGTGAACTCATTTTAAGCCCCACGATAGCCCTGTGGTTGTTAATGTCAGAGATGTCGATTACAGATTGTCATTTTCACAGTTGAGGAACAGGAGGCGCAGAGAGGTTCTTTTTTTTAAATTTTTTTTATTTATTATTATTTATTTGACAGATCACAAGTAGGCAGAGAGGCAGGCAGAGAGAGAGGGAGAAGCAGGCTCCCCACTGAGCAGAGAGCCCGATGCGGGGCTGGATCCCAGGACCCTGAGATTAAGGCCTGAGCCGGAGGCAGAGGTTTTAACCCACTGAGCCACCCAGGCAGCCCGAGAGGTTCTGTAACTTGCCCAAGATGACAAGTGACAGAGCCAGGATTTGAACGCAGGCATCTGGGGTCCGGCGTCTGTGCCCTTAACCACTTCGCTTCAAGCTGGGTCTCTTTGTGTTTGGGGACTGGAGCGCCTTCACAGAACATTTCCTGGGAGTCCCCGTTGTTCTGGTTAGAAGGGCTGCCTGGAGATTCAGCCCCTGCCCTGTGGTGTCCTCTGAGGCTTTAGGGGCCAAGCTGGAGCCCTCTAAGGAGAGAGGGGTATTCTGCCCTGTCGTCACAGTAGCTTCCTTTTCTCTGCCTACAAAATGCCCTTTTGTGCCCATCAGGGCCAACTACTGGACCGAAATCTCCCACCCCCAAACCCAGGAGTGGTGCAGGAGGCTGGGAGACTGGATGCTGGCCTGTGTCTCCATGGCCCTGAGATGGCCTAGATACTGTCAGCAATTCCCGGTCATGTCCCACATCCCCAGGAGCTGGGGTTCTGTGTGCCCTCAGGCTCTGCTGCCCAGCCCAGAGAAGTCCTTGGGCTGGCTCATCACCTCTCATGGCCTGGGTCCTGCTTCTGTTCCTACTCCTGGGTTTCCTGGCTGTGCTGCCTCCAGGGAATGTCCCTGCCAGCTGGTTCCTCCGCACTCACACTGATTCTCCTCCTGTAGGCTCCCACCATGGACAGAAGCCAGCCCTGGTCCCTCTCTGGTGTCCCAACTCCTCCTGGCAGGCCCTGGAGGCCCAAGGATGGTTGACTATTGTCCGAGATCTCTTGGTTCATCCAGACTGGTAAGTGCTCTACTGTTGTCCCTTGTATGCCTCTGGGGCCTTTCAGAAGGTAGGGCTGGGGGGCAGAGGTGGGTGTGGAGCCACCCTGAGCGGATGTGGTTTGGGGGACGGAGGGGGAAGCCCTGCAGACGTGGCAGGCAGAGTGCTGCTCAGCCTGGGGAGATCTGGTTTCTTTGGTGATGGGGGTAACGTGGGGGTGGGGAAGGGGGAAGCCTGGCTTTCTTAGCAGGATAGGCTGGGGACTCTGGGCCTGGGGGGAGGGGGCGTGGGCTGGTGTGGGAGGAGAGGGGCAAGGGCGCGGGTCAATGACCGCTATTACTAGGCCGCACGTGTCTGGTTCGGATGGGGGTGGGGCCGGATAGCTCAGGGCAGGCCGGGTGTAGCAGGGCGGGCACAGGGGGTGGGATTGGCTCCAGGGCGTGCCCCGAGGGAGGGCCTGGAAGGGAGGCTGGGATCATCTCCCCCCTAAAAGGGCAATGACCCCCCCCTCCTGCTATGGTGGGTCTGCATGGGGAAGATCTTGCTGACAAGGGAGAGTGATAGACCCTCCACGATTCACCCACCATCCCTGAGGGGGAAAATCTCAGACTTGGGGCCATGGCCAGAGGGATCCCAGGCCATCTGGTTCACCTTCTTTTCTTATGGATGAAGAAACTGAGTTACAGAGGGGGGAAGGACTTTTCGAGATCCCCTAGTGAGGACATGTAGAGCCAAGCTTAGAGTCTAGGTCTCCCAGAGGCCTGATCGGCTGGTGGAGGACACGCCTTCCTTGGCTGAGGTCGCTTCTGGAGAAGGTACCAGCAGATCCCGGGGTGAGGGCTGGAGTGTAGGAATGGAATTTCCACCAGGTCTTTCCCATGGGATGTCAGATACTAGGATGGGGCCAAGGGCGCCACGGTCCTGGTTACCATATTTACCCGAGAGAGCTGGAGTTCAGCCTGGCACCCCGGCCAGGGACTTGCGATTGTCTTCTTCCTTTCCCAGAATGGAGGGCTGTCCCCGAGCCATAGCCCCCTTCAGGCCTTGAGAGAGATCCCTGGATGAAGGAGGAGCTGGCTCTGTATCTCCCCCGGCCCCCCAGACACTCTTGCCCCACGTGGAGCGGGTGTTCGGGGCACAGGGTGTCCCACGGAAGTGGCTGCAATGGGGGAGGACGGGGTGGCAGGTGTGAGCCTGGGGGGAAGGAGGGGAAGCCCTGGGAGGCAGGGCCCTCCCGTTCCAGGGGCTGGGCCGGGCGTGCACCTGGCCATGGCTGGCAGCAGGCTCTGTGCCACCAACCTTGGGCTGGGGTGTGGGGGGAGAGGAATTACTGTAAGTGGGAGAGGCAGGTGTCCGGGGATCTGGACTCGGGAGGCACGTGAGTGCAGATGGTAGCAGCGGGCCAGATGGCTTCCCCCAACCCGGCCCCCACCTCTCCCGTCGGCTCAGACTGCCTCCTGAGCGCCCGGCCTTGCCCTCTGGGTACAGAGTGGCCCCCGTGGGCAGAATTCCTTGCGTTCACCTCGTTGTCCGGGTGATGGCGGTGACTGGGTGGAAGTCGCATGCCGTATCCACTGCCAGGGCCACCCCGAGGGGCTGCCAGCCGGGGCCCCGTGAGTGCTAGAGCTGTTGGTCTTGTGACGTGGGCACCTGTCTGCCAGGCCCGGGCACGGGCCCAGGGTCACGCTCACGCCGGGGCTCCCGTCAGCTGACTATTTTGGGCTCTTGCTGACCTGGGCCAAAGTCAGGCCTCAGCCAAGAGGGCCCCGAGGCAGCTCCCTCTGTCCCCAGAGGCCGGCTCTGGTTTCGGCTATATAAACAGAGGAGGACATGCTGGCTTGGAGACAGCTCCACGTCCTAAGTCCGCTCAGCTGGTGCATAGCCTTGGCTGGACAGGCCGGGCTGACCGGGCAGTCCCGTCTCTTCCCGCAGGGCTCCCTGAGGCTGCCAGGAAGAGCCCCTGACCAACCCCGGGATTCTCGCCTGGTGCAGTAGTCCAGGATCTCTGAGAGGCGAAGCAGATCGCGAAGAGATAGCTGGTGAGTCTTAGGGATGGGGAAACCGAGGCACGGGAGATGGGCTGTTTGGATCTTTCTCCATCGTGACCATCTGTGTTGTGGTTTCTTTGGCCTTGAGAGGAGGGGTTGCGGAGGAGGAGGCGGGGGTGGCTGACCTTCCCGAGGAGTGAGAGTAAAGCTTGACCCGAGTTGGGTGGTGGAGGGGGTCACATTTGGGAGTCACAAGCCGTGATCTAGAGCTGGGAGATATGGGAAGAGACAGGTGCTGCCTTCTCTCTCCTTCCTTGGAGATTTCCACCACGCTCTTGGTCCTCCTTTTCTGCTGACCCGGCCTCAATGAGGCACTGGTCTGCTCAGGCTGGGGAGGGACGCTGGAGTGAGCTGCGTGGGCACCTGGGGACCCCTGTGTTGGTCCCCGAGTAGGGCCCCTGAGCCCCCCAGTTGGTGGGGACTTGGGGACTTGGCTTCCCAGAGCCCTCAGCCCCTGCCCTGCTCTCCTTGCCTGGCTTCCCAGCTGGTCTTGCTGCCTGCGAAGCTGGGCTGGAACGAGGTCTGGCAAGTCCACCAACCATCTTGCCACAAACACGCTCCCCAGGCCCCGGGCCAGGGGCTGCAGCCCGGCACGAAATAAGTGGCAGCTCCTTACGTGGGAGGCTCTTGTGCTCTCCTCAGTTCTCAAAAAAAAAATTTTTTTTTCCCCTTTCTGAACGTGAGTCTCTAAATGAATCCAGAGCCTGCGACTAAAAATACTTTAACAATAGGAAAATGCATCAGTCTTTCCGGCTGGGGCTCGTTATCAGAGGGTTTTTATTTTGGAATTTGAAATTTTGCCCAAGGAGGCTGGGTGGAGACCTTGGGCAGGGGCAGGAGAAATTGGTGGGTAGTGATATACTCCAAGGTGTGTGGGGGGGGGCCTCCAAGGGGAGAGGAGAGGAGCTGGCCAGGAGCTGAGCAGACTTGGGGGCACGGAAGGAAGGTTGAGGAGGGTGCAAACAAGGCGGAGGCCGACCTTTCCCAAAGGCACTCCGTGATCTTGTCTGTGTTTTTTCCAGTGCCGTCTGGCTCTTCCTCCCGAAGCCTGATCTTATTTTTTTGTGCTGTCTGTTAATTCCCCCTAGCCTGAGAGGGAGGTGAGGGTCAAGAAACCCCTGGACTAAAGACAGCCTCTGGGGAGAGAGGCCTGACCTCTTTAACTCACCAGCTTACTCCAGAGCATTAATTGAGCACTTGCTGCATACGGAGTCCGGAAGTTTCCCAGTGCTGGGTCCAGGCACACTCTCATTTCCTTCCACTCAGACGTGGAGGGGGAAGAGGTGTGGATGGGGTTGTGGTTCTCCAGTTCTTGAGGAAGAGGGTGCCGGCTCCCTCGTCTACCTGAAGACCCAGGTTATCTCCTCCCTGCCTGCCTCCCTGCCTGCCCTCCCTGCTCCGGGATCCTGCTGCAGGTCCCTGGAGTTCAGCCTCCCAGGCAGGGCTCCATTTCACTGGCGAGCCTCCCCCTTCCCTGAACCGATTGAATTCTCACAGCCCCTGGGAGTGCGATGGTGTCTGCGTTGGGCAGATGGGAACGGTCTCAAAGAGGGCGAGGGACTGGCCCCAGGTCACATGCCAGGCTTGCTGGCTCCTGGTCAGAGACAGCTCCGGGAGCCCTTCCCTCTTTTGTCCCTGCTGGGGCTACGGTGAGCTGCGGGGGTCAGTGGCTTCCCCGCCCATGTCCTCGGCAGTCTGTTGGCAAGGAGGTGACAACCTCTGTGGTCGCGGCAGGGCCTGAGCAAGGGCCAGGAGATCGGCACCAGAGACTGGGGCCTGACCCTACGTCCCCGGTTGCCAGACCTGTCCATGGGAAGCCCCCGGGGTCGTAGGCACTGCTTCCTTGCCCGCAGCACAAATCCCCCTACCCGCTGCCGAGGCAGGAAGAGGAAGTGGCCAGGTCAGGGCTGGCGCTAGGTCCTGGGGCCGAGGAGGGGAAGCTCCCGTGGCCACTTCTCAGCGGGAGGAGGCAAAGCTCACTCCTTCTGCCCACCACGCGGGAAGGGTGTGGAGGCCTGTGGGTGGGGATGGTCTTGGTGAAAGTAGGGCAAGTTCCTGCCCTCCGTCGGGGGAGGGAGTGGGGAGTGGTGCAGCCTGAGTCGGGGAGCAGTGTGGGAAAGGGGCTGTGCCTTTCCACTTCCTCCATCCCTCAGTCACCCAAATCCACACCTGCCCTCTTGGCTGGTGAGAGACGGTGGACATTGGCTGCCCATTTGGGGCCTGCCCTGGGCTGGTTACTATTGAAGATGCATCAAGGCCCCCCTCTGCCGAGGTTGGGGAGACAGGGCCTTGCCCTCGTGTTCACACACAGCTGGAGGAGGGATGAGTCAGCATCTGAGTCCCCGGGCCCCATGAGATCTGCCTCGGAGGGCCAGGGGCCTAGGGAGTGCTTCAGAAAACACCCAGTGTTGACAGAGAACGGCCTGCGTGAAGACCCCTGTCTAACGTGAGGCATGGCAGCCTCTCCTGGCCGTAGCTGTGCCCCGCGTGGGTCCGTAGAACAAATACCTGCTGGGAAACGGGCACCGTTCTCTGATTTCAGCAACACACACTTGAATGAATCTGTGCTTGATGATTTCCAGCAGCATCTACGTCCCCGTGAATAAATAAGTCTCTCCCGTTGAGGCGTGGCTATTTTTTTAAATAAACTTTTGTTTCTGAAAATCCCCCTACAGAAAAGTGTACAAATCGTAGGTGTGAAATCTGAAGTGTATAGTATGACGGCTTTTCCGGGGTGAACACAGCTGGCTGATCATTGTCCAGGTTGGAAACTGGAATGCTTCCAGGCCCGCCAGAGGGCCCCTCATGGGCGCTGCTGTTTTCAGTTTACTGGCTCTGTGTGTGTGTGTGTGTGTGTGTGTGCACGTGTGCATGCACGTACATGTGAGCCCGTGCACCCCTGGCTCTATGGTGCCCTTAGAAGAAGGCACAGCGGGCCAGAAGCCACAGCCTTCAGCCCACAGAGGGGGCCGTGGGTCCGGCTCAGACCTGGGAGTTGGGGGACCTGCGCTGGAGTCCTGCCCCTGAGCCTCTGTCTCCTCATTTATCAAATTTGGGTCACGGTTCTAATCCTGGAAGGTTGAGGGGAGAGTTGAGTGGAAGAATCCACTCGAAGTGCAGTGGGCTGACCCTTGGTGGGTATTCCCCGTACCTCTCCTCACGTGTAAGAAGGGGCTTGTTATTAAGAGTTAGGCCGGGGGAGGGGTATGGCCCGAAGTTTTGGAGGATGGGCAGGATTAGAGCAGATGGGAGGAAGATGGGTCCCTCTGCCCACCGAGTGGTGGGAAGTTTCGCCCAAGGTTCTTTTATGGGAGCAGCTGGGAGCCTGGGGTAATGAGGGCAGGTTGGTGTGCTGTGCCAGGCTATGCTTTAGGAGCCTGGTGACGACTATCATCTCATCTCCAGAACGACATCTTTTCTCCCTGCGCTTCTTGTGTTATGGCCCTGCCTTAGATTCTGGTCCTCGCCTCTAGTTTTGGATATCTCTCCCATTATTACCTTCTTCATCATCACCTGTCTCCTGCCACCCCATACCTCCCCCCACAAGGGGCTGTTCACTCTGATCTTGCTCTTGAGGGCTGCACTTGGGGATCCCTTGACTCTGACCTTGCTCTTGAGGGCTAGACCTGGGGATCCCTTGGGAGCCTGGGACCAGCTTATGCTCCAGGCCTCCCAAGGTCCGCATTAACGGTGCCTTTCCCCAGAGTCCACCTTAGCCAGACTGTATTCTCCTCAGAGCCCCTGGACATCCTGGAGGTTCTCTGGCCAGCAGGCATGAGATCGGCGGTCCCAAAGCCCCTCGTGCCTCTCTCCCCCCTGACTTTAGGTAGGTGCCTGAATGGCTGTGCTCCCACAGAGGGACTCTGCCTTTTTCTCCTTATCCACAGACATGGCCAAGTGGCCGCTGTGGTTGTCTTCCCCTCCCTCTACCTTTTGGGCAGTGAGAAGGCAGCTTCCAAAGCTGTAGTATCCTGGCGAGGCCGGGGTGGGGCCGGGCTGCAGGCTCACAACTGGAGGCTAATGCTGAGATTTGGAGATTTAGGCCAGGGCCTTGGGCAGCTCCTCACCATACTTAGTTCCCTGGGGCTCCTGGGTGGGCTGGCCCTGTGGGAAGGTAGGGAAGGTCTGTGTTGCTTTTTACAAACAGAAAGTGGTAGGGAAGACGGTGGACACCAGGGCCCAAGGCTGGCTCAGCTCTCCAAGAACTGGTAAAGTGGGGCTTGAGCACAGATTGATCAAGCTACATGTTTTGAGACATTAATTAATTTTTTTTTTTTTTTTTTTTTTTTGAGGAAGACCCTGCCGGGTTGGAGGAAGGTGGGAAGCCAGCCCATGATGTGGCTGGGGCTAGCTTCACCAGCCCAAACTTGCTGTGTGCTTCTGAGCAACATGCAGCTGCTCGGGGAACCCTTGGGTCCTAATCTGCAAAACCGGAGGATGTGAATGATATTAGCGGTTTTATCTTTTTTATTATTTTATTTTTCTTTAAATGCTTATTTTTTAAAAAGATTTATTTTTTTTAGAGAGAGAGGGAGGGGGGAGCCCGAGTAGGGGGAAGGGGCAGAAGAGAGGGGGAGGAGGAGAAACAGACTCCCCACTGAGTGTGGAGCCCGCCTCGGGGCTCGATCTCACGACCCTGAGATCATGACCTGCACTAAAATCAAGAGTCAGACGCTTAACCGACTGAGCCACCCAGGCGCCCCATATTAGCAGGTTTAAAGCCTTTTTGTTGTTTTCTTTTTGTGTGTGGAATCTCTTTTCCAAGCAGAATCTATGCAAAAGCTCAACACAAAGTAAAACAAAACGTTGGTGTGAAGTGGAGTGGGGGATCTTTAATAGGTCCCATTGCACTATTCTGCCCATATTTCTTCACCTTCACCTGGGTGGCCTTGAAGGGTCTTTGGAAGATGGTTTGGGAAAAAAACGGAGCTCTCTGAAGACTGGTGAATGTTGAGATTGTTCAGCGAAGTGGGGGAGCTGTGGTAGGTTCTGATCAGGTTCAGAAGCGGGTTCTGAATGCAACTGATGTTGCATAAAGACCACTCCACTGGTGGGCAGGGGGATTTGGAAAGAGGAGGCAAGCTGGTTAAGGGGCAGTTTCCTTATTGGGTGTGGGCAAGGAGAAGTGGAGGTCACTGGCCTCACTCAGCTGGTTGGCTGTTTTCATGCACCAGTGAGGCGTGGGCTGTGGTTGGCAGTAGGAACGGGGATCCAAGAGATGTTCCAAAATAGAATTGCAAGAGAAAAATGAGAAGTTGCTGGTGGGGTATCAGGAGCAGAGATGGGGTGGTGGGCAGAGAGTACAGCGATGACAAGCTCTGTCTGCAACGGATGAAGTTGGAGATGCTGGCAGGACCTTGGAGTGGGCAGAAGTGGGGGCTGGAAACAGGGGTGTGGGAGACCTGAGATGGGAGGGAAGAGTGGAAGTGAGGAACAGGAAGTGCCTCAGGGGTAGGAGGAAGTGCTGTAGGGTGACCAGATGAGGTGAGAGTGGGGCCACCAGTGCTGGAAGCATTTCTGGAAGCAGAAATGCTTCATCCAGGCTTACTGGGGAGAAGGGGGCTGGGTAGCATCCCAGTGTTCGTGGTGGGAGTGGGGGGAGGGTCTCTTCTTGTAAACATTAGCCCCACCTCCCCTCTGTCTTAGCAAGTGCGGGCTCCCCAGGTTTGGGGGCAGAATGGTGGTGAAGGGGTGACAGCCAGATCAGGGAAGGCTTTAGGTGGGCTGCAGCGTGATCTGTGTCCCTTCTTGCTCCATGGGACAGGTCAGAGCTGCTCTCTCCACAGGTGCTGGAGGGTGAGGTACGAGTCATGGGCAGGGGAGGGCGTGGGAAGATCCCCTAGAGATGCAGCCAGAGGTCCCGGGTTCCTCCTCAGTGTGCCACCACCTCGCTGTGTGACCTTGAGCAAGTGCCATTATTTCTCTGAGCTTGTTTATTTATAAAATGGGGAAGAGTCGGCACAAATTTGACAAGATTTCTCAGGCTCCACCCGGTTCTGAAATTCGGTAATTTCCCAACTAGAGCGCACCCACCCTGTAAGGGCCTGGGAAGAAATCAAGTTCAGCGTGTGGAGCGGAGCCCATTGGCCCATCTTGCTCCTGCAAACCCCGGCCCTGGGAAGGTACTTTGCATTGGGAGAGTAGGGGGCGGAAACAAGAGGGGGTGGGGACGGGGGTGAGTACGACTCTGATGTTCCTGGGGCAGTTTCTCAGCCAGTGACCCTGCTGGGAAAGACGGGTCAAGTGCACTGGCTGCGCCCTAGGCTGGAGTGGGGGTGCAGGCTGTCCGGGGTGCGTCCCTGGGTTGCCCACCCCGGCCCGAGGCCTGCCCTGGCAGCCCAGCGGCGGCAGAGGGCGACCCTCCAGGCCTGCAGGAAGGGCTGGGAGGGTGCAAAGGCGGGGCCGGGGGCAGAGGGAGCCGGAGGGAGCCCGAGGGAGCGGGCGCGGTCGTGGCTCCCCAGAGCCGCCGGAGGCTGAAGAGATCCGAGTCCGGGGAAGCCCCGCGGCCGCGGCTCTAGAGCGCCCCCTTCGCGGGCTCCGGCCCTCCAGGCCTGCTATTTCGGACCTGGGGGCCCCGGGCCGGGTCCTGGGTCCGGCGGGGGGAGCCTCGGGAGTCCGCGAGTTGCTATTTTTAGCTGGCGCGGCGGGCGCGAGGGGACTATTTATAGATCAAACAATCCGCGCTCCCTGCGTCAATGGAACCCCGCGTGCGTCACGCGCGCAGACATTCCAGGCCCCCTCTCGCCCCGCCCCCTCGGGCTCCCCGTCCCGCGCCTCCCCCTGGCCGCCTCCCGCCGGAACCGCGCCGCCCCCCGCGCCCTTGTATGGCCAAAGCTCGCCGGGCCGCGTGCGTCAGTGGCGCCCCCGCCCCTCCCCGTGCGTCACGGAGCGCTTAAGAGGAGGGTCGGGCCGGGCCGGGGAGCCCCAGTGGCAGAGGCTGCGGAACTTGGGGGAGTGTGCAGGACCCGGGGGAGCGCACGCGGGAACAGACTGCGACTCGGGGTGCCGGTCCCGGGCAGGGGGAGCAGGAGCCGGCCAGGTAGGTGCCCCCGGGGGGGGAGGGGGAGCGTGCATCTCAGCGGCGCTCTCTGCTCTGGTTCTCAGGGGTGTTGCATGAAGGAGATGGGCGTACGCGCGGGCAGAAAGGATGTTGTAGGGTCAGCGTGCACGAGAGCGGGTGTAGGGTGCAGCCCCGAGGTCGGAGGAGAGCGTTTGGAGCGGAATGCGGATCCTGATCGGACTTCAGTCTACTGGGCGCGGGGGCGGGGTGGGGGGAGTGTCTGCAAGGTGGAAGCCACGGGGGGTTAGAGTTGGCCCCAAGAGTTGGGACTTGTTCAGTAGGAGGCTGGCTGTAGTTCAGTTTCCGAGGGTACCCGAGTGGCACACGGCGCCCCGGACTGAGGTGCTGATGGGGTCTCGGCACTTCAGGGGAGGTACTGGGGAAAGATACACAGAACTTCAACTGCTGGGATCCATCGGACTCCTGCCAGGGGTGGATTTCCAAAAGGGTCTTATTCCTCCGGCACGTCTGCCTCCTCCCCCATTCCCTTAGTTGTTTTCTTAACACTTTAGAGTCTGTGGCTTAGTTCGGATCCCCGAAGTTGTGCATGAACTCTATCAGGAAACTTCTGGATTGCTGAAGGAAATGGCCAGCACTGAGAACTGAAGTGTGGAGGGGTCCTGCGTGGGTTCCACCAAACCAATCCTCTTAGGGGCGAGGTCTCTGGAAGCACAGGGAAGATTGTGTTAGCTGTTGCTTGGATCCTGTGTGTGTGTGTGTGTGTGTATGAGAGAGAGAGAGAGAGAGAGAGAGAGAGAGAGATGTGGAAATCTTGGTCCTTGGGGATCCTGGGTGGGAGTCGCTAATTTGGAGTCTCCGGTGTGCTACCTGAAGGGTACCCCCGACCCTGTTCCAGTCCCACAGGCTGATCGCATCTGTGCCCCCTCCCCCCAGTCCCTGTTGGCTCATACAGGTAGGGAGCAGCCTGAAGCTTGTTGGGCCTAACAGGTGCAGACCACATTGTTGCCAGGACCTGCCTGAAGCCGGATTCTCCCTGCTCCCTCCTTCAACCCCGCCTCTTCCTCCTCCCTGTGGGACTGCTTCTCCCCCACCCCCTTGACGCTAGATGTAGGTCCGTATCTGGTGTAGTTAAGTACCTGCACGAAGGGGAGGGGGGGATAGGCTGATGGGGGTTGATCCGGATGTGGGACGTCCAAGTGGAGAAACAGGATTTGAATAAGGCTGGAACACCCAGACTTATTCCAGGTAGCTGCCACCTCTCCTCCCCAAACCCATCCCCGCCTAGGCTGTCTTAGGGCAGGGAGACGTGGCTGCTCTTATCTCTTGCAGGTATGCTCTCTCTGCCTGTGCACTGGCACTCCCGGGTGGGTGGTGCCAGTGCTTCAAGGGGCTCCGTGGCCTGGGTTGGTTGTGGGAGCGTCGGGTCAGGGGTGGGGCTGCCCGGTCCAGGGCCCGTGGAGGTGGGAGAAGGGCTAGAACCAGAGGACGCCTTGGGCTCTTGGCCAGGAGGTGGTGCCAGCCTTTGCCCCCTCTGTCTGTTCCCTGGATTATGGCACTCTCTGTTCCAGCTTGCTTTCGTACCCGACTGGGAGGGCCAGAGCCGTGCCTACCCCAGGTGTGGACGTGGGATGAGGGACAGTGTCCCAGAGCCTCCTCTGTGTTAGTTTCCGACCAGCCTGCAAACTTAAGGATCCCCCCTGAATGGTGCTGTCTCTGCTTCTTGAGGCTTCTCATGATTGAGGGTGTGACCAGCCCTCTCCTTCAGGACACAGATCCCCTTAGCGGAGGGACCCAGGCAAGGACACCTTCTTCTCCCCGTGGAGCCACCTCAAGTCTGCAGGACTCCAAGAGTTCTCTTGTACAGATAGCCAGGGGCAGTGCTTGGAGGGTAGCAGAGAAATTCTTCTTAGGGACTGTCCATTCCCCTGGACGTCCAGGGGGCTGTTCTCTCCTCCTTCTGGCCCCTGTTCCGCCTCCCTCCAGCATACGGCCTTTAAAGGTTTGGAGCCCGGTCACTCGATCCCCTGGGGAGCTAGGGGAGCTGGGGACTGCTGAGGAGGCCCCGGGCTCCCTTCCTTTTAGCTTTTGGGAGCATGTCAGGCAGTGCCGAGTGGGTGCCCATCCCCAGATGGCAGGACTGGGGTGCGCGTGGGAGCTGCAGCCTTTGTTCAGTGTGACGGGTGGGGGCAGCGATGGGGTTCAGGCTCATGGCCGCTTAGGCCTCTGGCTTAGGCAGCTGCGCCCTTTACTCTCGGCTCTTCCATTTGCAGGATGTCCGTCCCAGGCGCTGTGGGGGGAGGAGAGGGGGGTTTTGCAAAGGCTGGGCCATGCTTGGGAATATTCCCAGAAGGGCCAGGTTGGAGAAACAACGTATCTGCACTCAGAGAGTGGGCTGAGTAGGGCTTTGCCTGGCTGCCTTTCCCACCCACCCTTCTCCCCGCCCCCACCCACGCCTTACCCGGGGTGGGAGGGCAGGGGGCTGGGGGAACACAGCTTCCCCCTGTTCCAGTGGAGAAATGCTGGCTGGATGCCTTCCCTAGGGTTCCCAAGCTTACTGGGGTGTGGCTGGCCTTCCAACTGAGCCCACTCTCGCTGGGCCACTGCCCAGGGGCTTTGTGACATGCGGGTGGAGACGGTGCTCTGGTTGGGGACCGGGCTTTCTGGGTTCTGTGGTGGGCCACAGTGCTAAGGCCTCAGTCGCCTGCGTCGGGCTGGCATTCCTGCCACCTGGCTGTTCAGGGACCTAGACTTCAAGATCAGGCTTCAGGCTTTGCTCACCTTGACCCTCACTCCCCCAATCTCGGTCTCCTCCCTCTTCAGAGATGCCCTGTATCCAAGCCCAATATGGGACACCAGCACCGAGCCCAGGACCCCGAGACCACCTGGCAAGCGACCCCCTGACCCCCGAGCTCAGCAAGCCCACCATGGACCTGGCCAGCCCTGAGGCAGCCCCCACGGCCCCCACCGCCCTGCCGAGCTTCAGCACCTTCATGGATGGCTACACAGGGGAGTTTGACACTTTCCTCTACCAGCTGCCGGGAACAGCCCCGCCGTGCTCCTCTGCCTCCTCTTCGGCCTCCTCCACATCCTCGTCCTCGGCCACCTCCCCCGCTTCTGCCTCCTTCAAGTTTGAGGACTTCCAGGTGTATGGCTGCTACCCTGGCCCGCTGAGCGCCCCCCTGGATGAGACCCTGTCCTCCAGCGGCTCCGACTACTACGGCAGCCCCTGCTCGGCGCCGTCACCGTCCACGCCCGGCTTCCAGCCGCCCCAGCTCTCTCCCTGGGATGGCTCGTTCGGCCCCTTCTCACCCAGCCAGACGTACGAGGGCCTGCGGGCATGGACAGAGCAACTGCCCAAGGCTTCCGGACACCCCCAGCCGCCGGCCTTCTTTTCCTTCAGCCCCCCTACCGGCCCCAGCCCCAGCCTTGCCCAGAGCCCCCTGAAGCTGTTCCCTTCACAGGCCACCTGCCAGCTGGGGGAGAGAGAGAGTTATTCCATATCCACGGCTTTCCCAGGCCTGGCGCCCACCTCTCCACACCTGGATGGCCCAGGGATGCTGGACGCACCCGTGCCATCAGCCAAGGCCCGGAGCGGGGCCCCAGGTGGAAGCGAGGGCCGCTGTGCCGTGTGTGGGGACAACGCTTCGTGCCAGCATTACGGGGTCCGCACCTGTGAGGGCTGTAAGGGCTTCTTCAAGGTACTTGGGCTGCCCTGGGTGTGGCTTTTTATGGGAAATGGGCAAGGCTGGTCTCTGGGGCAGCCCTCTGGGGTTCTCTTCCCGACTCGTCCTGCCCTTCTGGGACGGGTCACATCCTGGGGACCCACAGATGGCAGGGGGCTGCCCGCAGAGGGATGGTGAGATACAGGCGAGGGTGCGGGCTGCAGGCCTGTCCTCCGGAGGGCACATGCTAATGGCCAGCCTCTGGTTTTCCTCTGCCCGTCCTCCCCCAACTCAAGGTCCTGGTGGGAAGGGGCCCCCAGGCACTCATGTTCCTGGCGTGAGATAAAAGGATCTGGGAAGAGGGCTTGGTGCTCGAGGGCTGGGGGCGGACTGGGGAACAGGCTGTATGTTTGTCCCAGCTCTGGGTGCCTGCTCAGCTTCCCGTCCCTACCCCCCACCCCTCCTCTGCCCTCTCTCTCGCTTGCCCCAGGGAAGGCACATTGAGAAGTCCAGGTATCTGGGCTGCTAGAGAGCCCCGAACCCCTGGTCCTGGGTCCCCGGGGGGAGGGTCTCCCTCCTTAGGCAGAAACCTCCCCCAGTGTCCCCAAGACTTTCTTCTTCCTCCCCCCACCCCACCCCCCGCCATCTCTCCCTCCCTTGCCACCCAAATGTTAGAAAAATAGCTGTGAACAGAGAGTGCTTTTGTCTGT
>CM053611.1:56230427-56242685 GCA_028646535.1 Procyon lotor
GCATGGTGAAGGAAGGTGGGCGGCTGGGATGGGCTGGCGGGACAGGGGCAGGCCTGAGTGGGGTGGGGCAGACAGAGGCCCCCCAGACCTCTGTCCTAGGGGGCCGCAGTAGCTGGCATGAGCGGGCCTTACGTCCACTCCCGCTCCCGTCCACCTGCCCGGTGTGGGGGGGGGGGGCGGGGGGCAGGGTGTGCCCTCTGTAGGATCTCAGGGGCTCTAGGTTCCTAGACTCCAAGGTATTTCCCAGCATCGAGGTACACAGCGTGGGCTGAGAGTCCCTTCCCCGGACCCCTTCCTCCCTTCCTTAGCCCTGCCCGTTTCTCTGCAGTTGTCCGGACAGACAGCCTGAAGGGGCGGCGGGGGCGGCTCCCTTCAAAGCCCAAGCAGCCCCCAGATGCCTCCCCTGCCAACCTCCTCACCTCTCTGGTCAGGGCGCACCTGGACTCCGGGCCCAGCACTGCCAAACTGGACTACTCCAAGGTGAGGCCCTGCCCACCCCACACTCCATGCCTTTGGGCACGGTGGACAAGGTCCCTCCCCAGCTCAACGCGTAGGAAAAAAGAGGAGCCACCTTTGGGGCTGCCCAGCTGGTCAAATGTACCCTCTCAGGTGGGCGGCCAGTTAGAAAAATGTGCTCCTCCCAGCAGCCTCAGCCCTGGGTTAATACTTGAGAATTGGCAAGCAAGAGCATGGGCGGACTCTCAGGCCCCCTCTCTCGCCCCCAGGATCCCAGGGGTCCTCTGAATGTGTGAGGTGGCCTCATGTGGTGGTCCCGGTGCAGGACCCCTTTGCGGGCTGCTGACCTCTCATCCCCGGCCTACCCTCAGTTCCAGGAGCTGGTGCTGCCCCACTTTGGGAAGGAGGATGCCGGGGACGTGCAGCAGTTCTACGACCTGCTCTCGGGTTCCCTGGAGGTGATCCGCAAGTGGGCCGAGAAGATCCCCGGCTTCGCGGAGCTGTCCCCTGGCGACCAGGACTTGCTGCTGGAGTCGGCCTTCTTAGAGCTCTTCATCCTCCGCCTGGCCTACCGGTGAGTTGCCCCTCTCCGTTGGCTCGCTTGCTCGCTCGGGGCTCCTCCCCTGTGCCCTGTCCTCGAGCCCGGGGCCCTGACCGGCCTCTGCGTCCCTCCTCACCAGGTCGAAGCCTGCCGAGGGGAAGCTCATCTTCTGCTCGGGCCTAGTGCTGCACCGGCTGCAGTGCGCCCGTGGCTTCGGCGACTGGATCGACAGCATCCTGGCCTTCTCTCGGTCCCTGCATGGCTTGGTCGTCGACGTCCCTGCCTTCGCCTGCCTCTCTGCGCTCGTCCTCATCACGGGTGAGTGGCCCCCGGGAAGCTGGGGAGGGTTGGAGGGCCTGGCTCCATCTGGCACCCCCACGTGGTGAAGCGAGGGCGCCCCGAGGCAGAGAGGGGCCAGCCTGTGCTCAGAGTGACGTGGCTGGTAGGCCACAGAGCTGGGGTCTGGGCCGGGCCTCGTCTGATCGCAAAGCCCAAGGCAGTCGGGATTATCCCATGCTATCCGACATGCACGCCGCGTGGTTTTTGCATGTGGCCTGGGATTTGGGTGATTTTTAAAAATCTTCCTGAATTACATTGTGCACAGGAAAGTGCACAAATGAGAAATCTGCACACCTAGGTCAGGAAACAGAACCCTGCCTCCTGTCCCCTTACAGCCCACAGGTTCCCCGAGGGTGACTGCGGCCCCAACCTCCAACAGTAGGCTAACTGTACCTGGTGTGTCCTTTTTGTAGGTATAATTATTCGGAGTGGATTTTTTTTGGTGTTAAATGCAGAGGTTTTCGGATCTCTCTTTTATTTTAATTTTTTAAAGCACCACAATCTGCCCCCGGTCCCCTTTTCACTTAGATTTCACAGGGGACCCATCCATAGAAGACAAAATCCGAGGCACTTTGGGTCGAGGGAAGCGGTGGGTTTTGGAATCCCTAAACCCACTGCTCCTCTCCACGGTTTCTCGGAACCACCTGGGAGAAAACCTCAGGTCTAGGCAGAAAAATCTGGCTAGGGATTGAGCTCGTTTTTTGGGGCCTTGGGCAACTCCTTTAACCTCTCCGGGCCTCAGTTTCTCATTTGGAAGATGAGGACGATGAGTGTGAGGGCCACGGCCCCTAGATATCCAGTGGGCACTCATGTCCAGGCGGGGCAAGGAGGAGCAAGGTGGCTGACCCTGCACCCGTGTCCCTGCCCCCCCCCCCCCCAGATCGGCACGGGCTGCAGGAGCCTCGGCGGGTGGAGGAGCTACAGAATCGCATCGCCAGCTGCCTGAAGGAGCACGTCTCAGCCGGGGCGGGCGAGCCCCAGCCGGCCGGCTGCCTGTCGCGCCTGCTGGGCAAGCTGCCCGAGCTGCGGACCCTGGGCACCCAGGGTCTGCAGCGCATCTTCTACCTCAAGCTGGAGGACCTGGTGCCCCCTCCGCCCATCGTCGACAAGATCTTTATGGACACACTGCCCTTCTGACCCTAGCCCAGAAACACGCGTGCAGCGCGTATCCACGCTCAGACGCCACCCCACGTGCCTTTAGCCCACGGCCCCTCGGAGCACCCCCCCACCAAACCCCGGCCTGGGCTCGAGCTGCAGACTGGCCGGCTTCCCTACTTGGGCTGGGTGGTTGGGCAGGGAGCTCACACCCCGGGGGAGGGGGATGCATTCAGGGGGGTGACCCCTACTATTTGTCTTAACCCCCCCAAACCTGGCCCTGGCCTTCATGTTTTTGTAAGATAAACCGTTTTTAACACACACTGCCGTGCTGTAAATAAGCCAAATGCCGCTGTAAATACAGGAAGGAAGAGGCCAAGAGGGGAGTGGGGGTTGAGAGGGAGGGGCGGCCCCCACCAGCCCGGGTGAGCCTGTCCCGCCTCCTTGCCCCTGCTCTCTCTTCCCGTCCTCTTTCCACATGTACATAACCTTACTCTAGGAGGAAGACAAATGACAGATTCTGACATTTATATTTGTGTATTTTCCTGGATTTATAGTATGTGACTTTTCTGATTAATATATTTAATATATTGAATAAAAAATAGGCCTGTAGCTGAAACCGAGAGCCTGTCTCTGACACCCTCCTCCCCACCACACACCCCCCCACCCCCACCCCCATAATTACTGAAGCAACAGAAGCAACTCTGGATGAATGGTCGACGTCACTGACCTGAGCTCACAGGCCTCAGTTTACCCTTCTCTGAAAGGTAATCGTGACACCTGCTTCTAGGGGTCGTTACACAAAGCGCGCAGACTGGTTCTGGACGCGTAGACAGGCTCTGATAAGCCCACGCCTTGTGGACGGGGCCTGTGGTAGAGGCCGGTGGGCTGAGGGACAAGAGCGTCACTCCAGCTGTCCCTGGTCCCTCGAGGCCGTGGCTCTGATTGGACTTCCACATCTGTAAGACAGGGTGAGGGGCAGAGCCTGTCCTGCATTGCCCCGGGAGTCCAGGAACATCGGTTGGGGGTTGAACCCGGGGCTGAGCACAGGGCAGCTGGGGATGGCATTGGCTGTTAGTACAGGCTTTTTTCCCATCTGCATTTTCCACAATCCTCCAACCTGGATCCACAATCCAGGTTGCTGGTGGCCCCTGTCCTCTTGGGAAGAAGATCATTCTGGGGTTCCTGTCTGTACTCAGGTGCCCCTATGTAGGTCCTCCCAACTCCCCGGCTCATCAATTGCTTAACTGGCTTAAAAGGCAAATTCCTGGGATCTATGTCAGAAACTCCAATTTGCTGAGGGCAATGGCCCAGGAGTCTGCGCTTTTATTGAGCACTCAGAGTGCTTGGGATGCCAGTGGTCTCAGCCACATTTTTTTTTTTTTTTTTAAAGATTTTATTTATTTGACAGTGAGAAACACAGCGAGAGAGGGGACACAAGCAGAGGGAATGGCAGCAGGAGAAGCAGGCTTCATGCCAAGCAGGGAGCCCGATGCGGGGCTCGATCCCAGGACCCTGGGATCATGACCTGAGCCGAAGGCAGACGCTTAACGACTGAGCCACCCAGGTGCCCCTCAGCCACATTTTTGAGAAACAGGAACCTACGTGGACCCCGACCTGAGGCCCCAGGTATCTGCCAGCCATGCAGGGTCCAGCGCCCTTCACTGAGCTCAACGTCTGGCTGGCTGCATTGAGTCCTTCTCAAGACCTTGTAGGAGACCCGAAATCACCTCCCCTTACACCTGTTCCTCACAACCCTTGGCCCAGGACTCTGAGGCTCCACCTTGGTGGCTCCTGACTGGATGGAAATCATACAAAATAGCACTTTGCTCCCCAGGATGGAATCAAGGGCCTTTCCCAGTGCTCCTGCCACAGCCTGCAGCAGGTTCCCCGAGGAGCTATCAACCATATGCCCTTGCTCAGGTTCGAGGAAGACGGTCCAGCCCTAGGCCTTCTGCAGGGTCCACATGTGGTTGGGTGGGGAGCCCTGGGCCCTGTGCATGGTGACCACCACCTCCAGCTTATGTCCCTGGTACCCCCCGCCCGAGCCCCTGAATGAGCCTTTGTCAAAGGACACACTTGGCAAGGTGCGGGGCAGGCCAGGAGTGGAGTGGGAAGCAGTGAGGAGATCTGCTTTTATTCTCAGCCCTACCTCCCAACTCCGTGCTGTTCTCTAAGAAGCTCCTCTTCCTCCCTGAGCCTCAGTTTCCCCATCTACTCAGTGGGGAGGTGGGTCCAGGGGTGGTGCTCTGGTTAGGAGCAGAGAGCCTGCTAGGAGATCTCCCACCAGCTGTGGGAGGGGACTGAGGCCTCTCCCTTTGGGTCACTTCTCTTCCATTCCCCCAGCTCTAGCACAGATACCGATGTGGGATACAGGGCAGCTCTTGGGGAAGGCAAAAGGGCCTGTTAACGGGCTTGAGTTAGAGGCAGGGGTTGGCTATGGTGGGGGCTGGAGACGCTTGGTCTGTGTAGGTATCTAAGCCCCATAGTGATGATAAGAGCTACCATGTCCAAGTTTCCATCACCCACCAAGTTCTTTTCACGTGATATTTGTCATTGCTAACCCTCACTACCACCCCACGAGGAAAGTGTGGTTATCCCCACCTCACGAGCCAGGAGCCCAGCAGCGTAATAAAGAGCAAGGACCCTGGAACCTGGCTGCTTGGCTTTAAATCTTGACTTCAGCTCCTTCTAGCTGGAGAATTTCCACTAAGATACTTCTGTGCCTTAGCTGCTTCATCTATGAATGGGGAAATAATTGTATCTATTTCATAAAGTGACTACAACGATTACATGAATGCATGTATACAAAGTGTTTCAAACAGTGCCTGGTGTGCAACACTCAATAAATCATAGCTATAGCTTTTACAAAGGCGGAGGAAAGGAAATGACTTTCCCAAGGTCACTATGCTTCTAAGTGGCAGAGCAGGGTGTGTCTAAATACCTAACCACTAGGTCTGCCTGCCCAGGGGCCTTATAAATGAAAGATGCTCCATCATGGACAGCGGCTCTTTTCCAGGACTCTGATGATTGGGGTACAAGGCGGGAGGCTGAGTTCTCCGGCCCCGCCCTGCCCCGCCCTGCCCCGCCCAAGGGCTGGAGCCTGGAGGCAGGCTCTTTCTTTTCCACTGAGCAACTGGAAGAACTGGCCTCCCAGTCTTGCTAGGGGCTGGGAGGGCGAACAAGGGGGCATTGAGCCTGGTGGGGCCTCACAATGGCTGCTCTGTCCCGGCTAGCCGGGGGCTGGGCCCGTTTCCGACGGGGACAATAGTCAAAAGGCAGTGACGCCGGCAGGGCCTGGAATCCCAGGCGGGATTTTCCAAGGCCTCAAAGCCGGCTATTTGTCCTCACATGGAGACCCAGGAAGCCGGCCTCCCTGTCTCCCCCCTACCCCACCCACGCTGGGCCCTGTGCCCAGAGGCCCTGGCCCCCTCCCCAGCCCTGAGGTGCCATTGTGACTGGGGTTGGGGTGGCTCTGAGGTCTAGGATGGGAGTGGGGTGCTCTATACTCCAGAGTTTGTGCCTGATGACCCTCCTCGGGGGCCTGGAATGGAGGAAACAGCCTCTTACCTGGGCTCTGGCCACTAGCACTTGGTTATGGAGGGAGGTAGCAAAGGGTGGCCTCCAGGAGGCTGAGGAGCTACTGGAGGTCACGGGCAACCACCTTGTACTTGAGCTGTATTGTGCCACACGATGAGCTCCGAGTGTCTAGGGTTCTGGGCTGGGTGGCCCTAGGGCCTCGGAGGGAGGCCTGAGAGGCTGTCAGAGATGGGAGGCCGCTTGTGGTGGCTGGACGGTCAGCATGTGCTTAGTGATGTCCTTCCGCAGCCTCGTGGGGCATGTCCCAGCTGAGGACAGTGTGGGGTCCCCTTTATGGGACAGCCAGGCCTAGGGAGTCCCAGGGAGTTTTATCTTAAATCTGAACTAGCCCCAGCCCTCACCGAAGGCCCCTACTGCAGCGGAGACTGCGGAGCCACAGGGGTCCTCAGAAGATGAGGCCGAGGGGGTAAGCTTCGGTCCATCCAGCCTCCAGCCCTGCCCAGGCCTGGCCTTGCAGCTGGCAGATGTTCCTGGCTTCCTCAGAGCAGCCAGAGCCCAGCGCCAAACCTCCACCCTCACCCCTGCTCCAGGCTCAGGCTGCCGCTGTGCCTGCCTGGGCCCCAGGTCGGGGGCTGCTGGGGTGAGGTCTAGGCTGCCTAGTGGGACTTCGAAACCTCCAGCCTCCAGCTGTGAGGGCAGGAAGGAGTTAGCGCAAGGCTGAGCCAAAGCCCCCTCTGCTCCCCAATATCTCCTTGCCCACACAGCCAGGGACATTCTGAGAGCAGGAGGCCCATTCCAGGGTCCCCAGCTAGACTCAGAGCTGGCCTGAGGACTATAAGGCCCTGGAGGCTTTGGCCATGGCTTCTGCCCTTTTCCCCCACCCTTAGGCCGGTGCTCGGTTATTCTCCCTACCACCCTGGGTCCCCTCTGCATCCTGACCCTACCAGGCGGGCGGGGTGGGTCCCTTGAGGTTTCCTCAAGATCTGACCCAGGTCCCAGGCACTGTCTAGCCCCTACTCGGGAATGGCTGCGGGCGCTGGGGTGGCAGCTGGGCTGGGAGGGGAGTGCCGGGGCAGGGGTGTGTGTGGGGGGCTGTGCCGGTACGTGCTGTGTTAGCAGGGAGCAGTGCCCAGTGCAAGCCAGCCAGATGGGGTGCCGATTGTCCCTGCACTCCTGGTCTGGCCCCTCAGAGGGACGAGGCCCTCACCCAGCCCGGCCCTTGGAGACCTGGACCCAACCTGGATAATTGGGGAACTATGAGGGTAGACAGATGCCTCTGGCCTGATGAGAAACCAGGGTTACATAGAGGGACCCCCTTACCGGGGTGGGGGGTAAATACCCTCTCCTTTTGCAAGGACAGTCACACAGACTCCTCTGGCCCAGAGGACAGAGACACACGTGCCTCCTGAAGGAACAGATGCGTAGACCTTGCAGGACGGAGAGATGACAGAGTTCTTACCCGGGAGGACAGACCCAGAAATTAAGCCCCATCCCCACCCCAACTTGGCCAGGGAGACAAACACATAGACATAGACCTTCCCGGAGAAAGAGACCCAACCCCCCTCCCCAACAGTGAAGCTCTGATTCCCACGTCCCCTGTCCCCTGGCCAGGCAGCAGACGTGCTACCTCCCAGCCCAGGCCAGGTCTAGAGGCCGCCTGAAGAGGTCCGAGCTGGGAGGTGCCTCTTTCTCACGCTCTCTGCCACCCTGTCGGAAGCCCGGCCATTTCCTCTGCCTCGGAGGAGGGGGTGTGGGGGTAGGCGATGGAGGAGCCCCTGCACCGGATCCCAGGGGGCAGATGTTACAAGGGGACAGCTGATCCTCAGTGGCCTTGCAGCCTGGCCGGGGTGAGAGGGTCAGGAGACAGGGTGCTGGTCACCCGGCCAGGCTAGGCCCCGTCAGTGGCCCCGGCCTGACGTCAGTCCCACTCATTGTTGTTGCTGGGGCTTGAGCCACTCCCCGTGACGCCACTGGGGTCAGCTCCGGAGCGACTGGGGGGCGGGTGGCCTGCAGGCCCGGCTTCGGCTTCGGGGCTCAGCTTTCCCCAGGGCACACACTAGGATGGGGTGGGGCCATCCAAGGCCACAGTCACCGGGCAAAGCCAGCTGCCTACTCCCAAGGTCTTGGGTTGGCCTTCGAGGTCCCTCCACGGGCCTCAGCCAGCCTCCCGCCTGCGGGCTCTGACTGGGAAGTCCGCTCTGTCTGTGTCTCTCCTGCCCCACAAGCCTCAGTTTCCACACTCAGCTCTCAAGGAGATCTCTCCCCCAAGCCTTTTTCTTTCCCCTTCTCCAGGAACCCCTCTCCCCAGTAGCTCCACTTCTTTCTGGAACCACTCCCCCTTCTGGCCCGACCCCTCACCTCACTCTCCTGTGCTTTCTGCCGGTCCCAGTTTTCTCCCGGTGTCCCGTCACTGCCCACGTTGCTGAAAGCAGACTTGGGCCTCTTCTTCATTCTCAACGTCTCACTTTCTCTCCCACAGGCCCCTGTCGAAGCTGACAGCCGTAGCCTCCATCCCCAGCCCCAGAAAGCCTGCTGCTCTTTCTTTCATGCCAGCTCTTGCATTCTCCTGCCCAGGGGGAGCCCCCCAGTTCATTTCCTCTGCAAGCGTTTGAGCTGCCAGAGGGCCACGCTGTCCCCCTTGGTATGACATGGGCGTGGCATGTGGACAGTTACATATGTCTGTCATGAATGAATGAATAAATGAAGGGATAAATAATTGAAGGGGTGCCTGGCTGGCTCAATCCGTAGAGTGTGAGACTCTAGAACTCAGGGTCATGAGTTCAAGCCCCCTGTTGGGTGTAGAGCTTACTTAAAAATAAAATTTCTAGAAACAACAACAAAAAAGATTACAACTTGATCATCAAAAGAGTAGCATAGGGTGGGATAATTCATTCCACACGGTCTCATTTTTTGGACTCTCCCTCCCTGACAGGACCACCCAAGTGGGCATAGGACCCAGAGTCTGAGGTGCAGTGAGAACAGCCCCATAAGGAGAGGAAGCAAGGATTGGTCAGCATCTGGCCAGAGACAAGCAAGGTGTGGGGCTCACCTTTAGCCTCAGGCAGGAAAGACTCCAGGGACAGGGTGAGTTCGGGAGGAGGGACAAGAGTGGGTGGAATGAGGACAGAGGAGCGTGTGGCCTTGGCAAGTGTATTAGGGTTCTCCAGGGAAACGGAACTAATAGGATGTATATCTGTAGAAAGCGATTTGTCATGAGGGATTGGTTCATGTGGTTATGGAGGTCTGATAAGTCCCAAGATCTGCAGTCGGCAAGTGGGAGACCCAGAAAAGCTGGGATGTAGTTCCAAATGCTGGCGAGCAGGAGACCCAGGAAGAGAAGGTGTTTCAGTTTGAGTCTGAAAGCAGGAAAAGAACCCACTCTGCCACCCTGTCGGAAGCCCGGCCATTTCCTCTGCCTCGGAGGGGCAGCTTCCCAGCTTGAAAGCAGTCAGCAATCCTTATCCACGGCAGCGTCAGCACTTTTATGCTATTCGGGCCTTCAACTGATTGGATGGGGCCCACCCTCGTTAGGGCCAGCAGTAGTCCCCTTTACTCCAGTCTACCAGATTCAAATGTTAATCTCCTTCAGAAAACACTCTCCCAGACACACCCAGAATAATGTTTGATCAAATGTCTGAGGACTCTGAGGCACAGGCAAGCTGACACATAAAATCAGCTGTCACAGTGATTACTACATATCACTGAGCCTCCGTTTCATTATCTGTAAATTGGGGGGAAATTGTATTTACGTTCAAAGGTAGTTGGAGAAATCAACACAGAAAGTGCATCCGAAGTGCTTGTGCCTCACAAGGCTCAAGGATGGGTAGGAGTGATGAGGATGTCTGCCTGTGGCCTCGAAGTTCCCTGAGATGGAGGGTGGCAGGGGTAGAGGAGGGATCAGCCATTCCTTTACTGACTGGTGGCGTCTGGGAGATAGGCTCTGATCCCCCCACCCCTCTAGGGCTGGTTCTAACCTCCTTGGGTCTCCCTCTTTTGGCTCCTCACACACTCTCTCAATATTTTACGCTGATTCCTCCTGGTTAAGTCCAGGCTCCAGAAGAGGTTGCTGGTCTATAAGGCAGGCGGCTTTCTCCTTCCCGAGGCCCTGGAGGTACTGAGGCTGCCAGGGGAAAGGGGGCTGCACCTGGGACAGAGAAACCAGAGAGACCCAGGCTGCACCAGGGCCCAGTATAGAGAGGAGGGGGAGGGAATAAGAAACTGATGAGGAGGGGGGAAAAGTCATCCAGAAGAGCAGTTGTGTGGGGGTTTAGAAAAACTGGTGGGAGGGCACCTGGGTGGCTCCATGGGTTAGAGTCGGGACTCTTGATATCGGCTCAGGTGCTGATCTCAGCGTCACATGATTGTGCCCGGTGCTCAGGGCAGAGCTCCGTGCTCAGTGTAGAGTTGCAGAAGAAGATTCCTTCTTGTTCTCCCCTTTCCCTCCCCCACGCCCCCTTCACACTCTCTCTCCCACCCCTTTCTCTAAAATTATTAATAAATATTATACAAATTTATTTTATTAATAATTAATTAATTGAAACAAACAAAATCTTAAAAAAAAAACAAGAAAGAAAAAACTGGTGGGAGAGGGCAATCCTTAAGGGTGTGCTGAGCCTGCTGGTTCTGGTGCTGGCGCGCCCGTTGTACTTCTGATGATGAAAACGTAATCCTTCATTCATTCTGGACTCTGCATTCAGGGATGTCCTGTAGCTTCAAATTAGCCATCGCAGAAAACTAGCAAACGCTACTGATCGAAGCACCTTACCACTAGCGAGCAGGCTTTGGGTGGGGTGTATTGGAGAATGGTAGTGCACGGGGAGGAGAGTCAGGGTGGAGAAACCAGAAAGAGAACTTCTGTAGAGGTATGGAATCCTGCATTTGAACCCCAGGCTCGCTACTTACTGGGTGTCCTTGGGCAAGTTACTCAACCTCTCCCAGCCAGTTTCTTTATTTGCCTTCTAGTAGCGATTGTTATCAGGCTTAAATTAATTCACATATACAAAGCACTTAGAATCAAGCTCTTTCTGTTCCACTCAAGAGTATGTTAGGAAAATGAGCATCTCAATCTTCAAGTAAACAACTCAGACCAGTGAGTCTCAGTTGGAGCATGCCAGGCTCTGTGGGCATTAACAAAACAACGGACAGACCTCTGCCTACCCCGGGGTTGTGATCTACATGGAAAACCAAACACGTTCCCAGAAGTTACAGAGGACTAAAAATGCACTCATTCGTATAACACTTTACATTTCACAAAGATCTTTCATATAAATTATCTCTTGAGATCCTCACAATAGCGCCCCATTTATAGAGAAAATCAGAAAGGAGGAGTGACGTCAAGAGGCTCACACAGGGGGCAGTGGCAGAATTATAAGCCTTACAAGAACTGCCACCGGATGGGTCGTGGTCGAGCACCAAGTAGTGCTCCTGTATGAAGGTAACAGTAAGGTTAAGCCCCTTTCTCCAGCATCGTGGGATCGGGGATTCTATCATGCACACTGGACAAGCTAAAGTTTTGCCACCCATTCAGCATCACGCAGAGCACCGGCCCGGGGTCATCTCCAGGCCACCCTTCCTATGGGCGGGTGAAGATGGCATGCCCCTTCATCTTGGGAGATGGGCGTCCAGTCCAGGTTTCTGTGCCCGGAGTTGGGGACCAGAACGGCGTCCCAGAGGCTGGCTCGTCGCCGATGACTCCTCTCCGCCTAGGGAGGCAGCACAGAGCCCGCTGGCCTCTCCTTCCCTCTCATCTCTATGGCGGAAGTGCGTGGTTCCAGCCGAAACACAACAACACTCTCGGTGGTGGGATGAATGGACTCGTCCAAATGAGGGAGATACTTTTCACTACCGAATCAAAAAATCCGAAAATTCATCAAGCCAAAAAGCAGCACGTTTTCTCGAAGCAGTGTGTGGTCCCCTGCGTCCGCTGGCGTAGCTGTAAGGCGGCGCGGGCGGCTGCGCTGGTGTTGGGGCCCGGCCGGGCGGGGTGCGCGCCCCCGCCGGAGGCCCACGGGGCCGGTGGAACCCGCCCGGCTGGAGGGGGGCGGAGGCCCGGACTTCCGCCGCCGGCGCCGCCTCATGCCGCGGTGGTCGGGCGGCCGCGGGAGCTGGGCTGCGTGGTCGTCGGGGTCGGGACGCGGGCTCGCGGAGGTGGGAGACCGTTTCGACCAACCGTCTGCCGCCTTGCCCTGTGCAAGCGCGGGCACTCCCCGGGCCGGCGGGAGGGACGGCGCGCCTCGAGCCCCCGAGCGCGGCCACGCTGGGAGCGGGGAGCCCCCCCCCCCCCCCCC
>CM053611.1:56242785-56268451 GCA_028646535.1 Procyon lotor
GCGCGGACGTCGAGGCGCACCTGGGCGCGAGGAGGAGCAAGGGCATGGTCGGAGCCTGAGCGACCTGCGCTCGAGCCTGTACGCGTAAGTGGGCATGGGGATACCCTGGGTTCCAGCCTGGCTCTGCTCTGCAGACCTGGATCTTGGGGGAGGAATCAGAGGGATGAGATGTCCCAGGCCCTGCCCGAGAAGACTCCCTGCTCACAGAGGGCCAGGGTGAGGGGAAGGGGACAGACAGGTTCATCACAGACCAGATGTGGCTTGCTTTGGGAAGGAGGCTGGGGTTGGTCAGTACCGACTTCACGGAGGAGTGTTACCTAAAACAGCTTTCTCCCAGGAAAAGCCTGGGCGTGGGACAAAAGGAAGAAGTGGCCTGGGTGAATGTTTGTGGGGGACCCCCAAGGAGGAAGTGGTGGAAGAAGGGGGAGCTGGGCCAGAGCTGGGAGCCTCTAGATGGGAAGCTGTTGAAGGGAATTATACTAGAGAGCAGAAATGAGCGGTAGAGCCCGATGACTCCTGAGTGTAGGAGAAAGTAATCCAGCAATCCTTGGAAGGACCCGGAGGCTCTCAGCCAGGGTGATTTGAGCAGTTACTTTGTACTAGGCGCCAGGCACCAAGTTTCCAGTGCTGAGTAGGGTCTAGTCCCTGCCCTCAAGGAACTGTCAGTGTAGGGGGTAGAGCCAAGACGGGATAACACCTGTTGAAGGGATGACTGCTAGGACAGCTAGACCCTCGCTGGTAGCTGAGTGAGAGGCAGAGCCAGCTTGCTCTCCGAGCTGGCCACAGACTGCCTCGAGTTCGCTGCCGAGCACTTCTGTTTAATGGGGATTGAGACAAACTGAAATACGCTTAGAGGAGAGCCGCCAGGGAAGACGCGATCTCCAGCTGGCATGTGTATGGGGACTAGGGACCTTTAACCTGTGGTAGGGGTGAGGGGTGATGGAAGCGTTGTCGCCAGATATCAGAAAGGCACGTGAGTGGAAAAGGGGTGAGACTTACTCTGTGTGGCTCCTGATATCCCAACCGTGACCAGGGGTTCGAAGCACTAAGGAGCGGATTCCTTCTGTAGAAGGAATACCTCGGTGGGGCCGTCTAAAGGTGGAATGGTCTGGTGTGAGAGCTGGTGAGTTCCCCTTCGGGGCAGGTTTGTAAGCTGAATGCTCAGCAAGAAATGTGACTGTTCCTTCTCCTTTGGGGCTCATATTCAGTTACTTACCAAGGTCTCGCACTCATTTCTGCTCTCTTCCCACTTGGCCCACTAGTGCTGTGTCCCCTTTCAGCAACAGTGATACCATAATGAATGATAGTGGCTGATTCCTACTGTTTACTGCTCCCCAGATACTGCTGCAAGTGCTTTGCAGACACAAACTCACAGGACAGTCCTTCCCAGGTAGCTCTTATAGATCCCCTTTATGTAGATTCGGCAAACTGAGGCACGTAGGAGTTAAGGAGCTTGCCCAAGGTCACACAGTGAGCAAGTGGCAGAGCTGGGGTTCCAACCCAGACTGTCTGGCTTTGGAGTTACTGTTTTTAACCACTGTTGTACTGTGTTTGACATACGTGATTTTGTTTGATCCTCACGAGACTCCAAATTTACAGATAAGGCACACTCAGAGAGGTTGAGTGATTTGCCTGTGGTCACAGAGCAAGGTGCAGGAGAGCTGGGGTTCGAGCCAGCACTGTTGGACTTGAAGATCCCCACACTTTGCACTTTCCTCCCCCGCATCCTGTTGTGCTGCTTCTGTAACTGTCCCTGCTGTCGTGGCCTCTAACTGGACTTCTTGCCCGGCCTTTTTGCCTTAAATCTACAAGTTTTTACCCCAGAGTCCTTGGATGGCCCTGGCACGAGGGGAGGTTTGGCTGGGGGGGAGGGTGTCAGTCAGGTGTCAAAGCCTAGTCTTGTTTTTTTTTTAAAGGTTTATTTATTTATTTGAGAGAACGAGAGTGCAGCAGGGATGGGGAGGAACAGAGGGAGAGGGAGAAGCAGACTCACCGCTGAGCCTGGTGTGGGGCTTGATCCCAGGACCCTGGGATCATGACCTGAGCTGAAGGCAGATGCTCAACCAACTGAGCCACCCAGGTGCCCCTTAGCCTTCATAGTTTTTATCAATTTCTTTTTCTTTGTTTTTTTTTTTTTTTTTAAGATTTTATCTATTCATTTGACAGAGGGAGAGAGATCACAAGTAGGCAGAGAGGCAGGCAGAGAGAGAGGGGGAAGCAGCCTCCCTGCTGAGCAGAGAGCCTGATGTGGGGCTCGATCCCAGGACCCCGAGATCAGGACCTGAGCCGAAGGCAGAGGCTTAACCCACTGAGTCACCCGGGTCCCCTGTTTTTATTGATTTCTCAGAGCAGTTTCTGGTCACAAGATAGTTAAGAGTCATCTTTCACCTTTTCTCTGGTTCACTTTATGATACACAGATCTAATCTTGGCACCGGGACGCATTGGCTCTTCGCTGCCCTCACCACAGGGTCCAGGTGCCTTCACCTGGTCATTCAAGGCCCCAGACAGTCGGACTCCTATCTTCTTTTGCTTTTTACTCCCGCCTCGTATCCTGGCCAGTCAGGTAGCCTTCACTCGCCTCTCTCTCTTCCAGTCCTGCGGCCACTCGCCTTGAGCGGCTGGTGGCTGACAGGGGCCGTGCAGTGAACCTTCGTGGGACATGGTGCTTGGCGGCGTCCTGAGGTCAAGCCCTGGCCAGTTGTTTGGACTCTCTCCCTTTCTGATCCCGAGAGTCTTCCTGGAAGTACGCGCTGTCGAAATGCCGAGAAGGGCCACGGAGGCAGAGGCTGGCGGGGCGGGAAAGGAAGCAGACGGGTCACGTGTCCGCTCTGACCTGGCTGCTCTTGCAGGGTGGCCCCTGGCTGGGGTGAAGCCCCTGCCCCGACCCGTCTTCGTTCTCGTCCCGCCCGTGGGTGCGGGCTCCTGGCTGCAGGATGAACTGTCGCTCGGAAGTGCTGGAGGTGTCGGTGGAGGGGCGGCAGGTGGAGGAGGCCATGCTGGCCGTGCTGCACACGGTGCTCCTGCATCGAAGCACCGGCAAGTTCCACTACAAGAAGGAGGGCACCTACTCCATCGGCACCGTGGGCACCCAGGACGTGGACTGTGACTTCATCGACTTCACCTACGTTCGGGTCTCCTCGGAGGAGCTGGACCGAGCCCTGCGCAAGGTCGTCGGGGAGTTCAAGGTAGGGGTGTGGCGCGGCGGGTGGCAGGCGCATCTCGAATGCCCCTCCCCTCTGGCTTGCTCCTGGACCGGCCTGTCCTTCCCGTCAGGTTCTTCCACGTTCTGAGGTGCAGGCGTGTGTTCAGAGGTCCTTGTCGGGAGGAGGGCTCTGGGCGGGGCAGGGGAAGGGGCTGGTGCGCACCCCTGGGGAGGGAGAGCAGGCAGCCCCTGCGGCATGGACATCGGGTTCCCTTGGGTGCTCATTGCCCCCTGGGCTGGACCTCCTGTCTGACTCTTCAGCTCTCCCTCCCTAGGGACTCCTGGCCTCGGCTTCCACCTGTCTCTTCAGGCAATTCCTTTCCCCCGAGGGATTCCCCGATGGGGAGGCTCACTGGGCTCAGGCGCTTGTCCGGCGGAGCGTCCCTTGGGGCAGCCGGGCCGCGGTTTATACGTGCCTGTGTGGCCTGGAGGAAGATGGCAGGGTCACACCAGGGTGCTGATGTTGGTCACCTCGGGCAGTGGGAATTTGTTTTCATTCAGGGTGGCGGTGTTTCACTTTTTCAGAGAGGGGCTATTTTGAATTTTTGAGTAAGGGGGCATTTTTTCTAAGGTGCCATCTCTGAGGTGAGAGGAGGAGGGCCGTCTGACTTCCATTCCACGAACATTTGGAGAGCCCCCCTGCATGGTGCTGGGCGCTGTGTGTTCATGGCGGGACGTGGCCCCTCCCCCAGGCCACGGTGTTGCCCCCGCTCCCGGCTTCCTAGCCCATCTTCAGGGGAGGCTGTGGTAGTCAGCCGTCTGTCCTCCAGAAAGCCTGTCAGAAGCACATAGCATATGATGGTCAAGAGCATGGATTCAGGGGCCAGGCTCTGCCACCCAGCAGTTGTGCGACCTTGGGCAGGTGACTCCGCTTCCCTGGCCCTCAGTTTCCCTGTGTGGAAAATTAGAATGGTAATCGTACCTGCCTCATAGGCATGTGCATTACGAGGAGAAAATGGGTCCCATATGTCAAGTGCCCGCACCAGCCCAGCAGCACAGTGAGCATTATAGAAGCGTTCGCCATCGAGAACTACTGGTCAAGGTCCTGTGACCTTGCTCTGTCCACAGAGGAGAGAATTATCCCTTGCAGGACAGTTCAGGACTTGAGGGAAGCACCCTTACCCTCCGAGTTGGTCTTTTTTTTTTTTTTTAAGATTTTATTTATTTGACAGAAACACAGCGAGAGAGGGAACACAAGCAGAGGGAATGGTAGCGGGAGAAGCAGGCTTCCCGCAGAGCGGAGAGCCGGATGCGGGGCTCGATCCCAGGCCCCCGGGATCTGACCTGGGCCAAAGGCAGCCGCCTAACGACTGAGCCACCCAGGCGCCCCCCGGGTTGGTCTTAACTCAGATGGAAGGGTGCGTTAGGCTCCCAGCTGCCCTGGGAGGATGAGTGTGGGACCCCCACACCCGCTGGAGGTAGGGGTTAGGCAGAATTATTGGATGAGATGGCCTCATCTGCTTCTCAGAGGTGAAGGGGGAGAAGCCAGGTCTGGTCTGTCCTTCCTTTCCCTCTTCTCTTTCTTGGTTTCTTTTTTTAAAGATTTTATTTGTTTGGGGGGGGGGCAGAGGGAGATGCTGGCCCCCCCCCACTGAGCAGGGACACCCCCCCTGCAAATCCCCTTCCCCGGGGCTCAATCCCAAAGGCAGATGCTTAACCAACTGAGCCACCCAGGTGCTCTCTTGGTTTCCTTTTTTCTAGTTAAGGATCACTGGGCTTTAATTCCCTCCTCTGCTTTTCTTTAGAGACAGGTCTTGTTGGTTTGCTAGGAACACTCGAGTTCAGGTGGCAATTTGCTGTGTCACTCCCCACGACTCCTTTGCCCTCTGTGCGTCTCATTCCCCGCCCTCCCTGCAGGACTAGTAAAGCTCGGAGAGCCTCGTTCCCGGGCCGTAGGAAGCAGGGGCTCAAAGGGTGACTCGGCCCACTCACCTTTTACCCCCTCTCCTTCCCCAGGACGCGCTGCGCAACTCGGGGGGCGACGGGCTGGGGCAGATGTCCCTGGAGTTCTACCAGAAGAAGAAGTCGCGCTGGCCTTTCTCGGACGAGTGCATCCCCTGGGAAGTGTGGACGGTGAAGGTGCACGTGGTCGCGCTGGCCACAGAGCAGGAGCGGCAGATCTGCCGGGAGAAGGTGGGCGAGAAGCTCTGTGAGAAGGTCATCAACATCGTGGAGGTCATGAACCGGCACGAGTACCTGCCCAAGATGCCCACGCAGTCGGAGGTGGACAATGTGTTTGACACGGGCTTGCGGGATGTGCAGCCCTACCTCTACAAGATCTCCTTCCAGATCACCGATGCCCTGGGCACCTCGGTCACCACCACCGTGCGCAGGCTCATCAAGGACACCCTTGCCCTCTAGGCCCTCCGGGAGCCGTGGGCTCTCCTGGATGGCTCGCAGACCTTGGCTTCCGGGCATCGTACCGTGGGGCCTTTGGGGCCCAGAGCCTGCTCCGGGTCCTTGGCGAGACTTGGAATGGCCACCCCTGGCTTCCTTGTTTTGTGGCTGCCAGTCCTTGGTCATCCCTTTAACCTTTGCTAAGGGTCAAGTGTGGCCTTCACTGTCTCTCTGCACCCCTGTGGGGGTCCCCCTTTCTCCACTGTATGGAAGAGCCATCGCTAGGATGGGGAATAAAGTTGAGAACGTGTTTGGGTCGAGCCGTCTCTCCCTGGGCCTGTGTTCTGCCCTGAAATGTTACCACTCCCTGGCCGACCTGTGCGGATACGGGTGTGTATTGAGGGCGTTAGTCCATCATGAAGGGGACGGGGCAGGGGATAGATTAAGACTGACCAATTGGTACTTTGTTGGGCGCTCACGTAAGCAGGTGTTAATCACCCTGGTGTCACGGTGCTCAGTCCCATGAATGACGACACAGATCAGGAGCTGTCGCTTTTGGATATGGCTGCTGTTTTCCTCCCTGAGGAAGCTGTGATATCCCTGGCTTTTCTATTATCTGCTGGTTTCACGATGATTCTCAAAGAGTTACCTTCGGTGTCTTCGCAGCGCACATACAGGTCCCCACTTGCACCAAAAAGTTCGTTCAATTGGAGGTTTCCTTCTCTGCAGAGACATTGGCCAACTCGAGCTAGGTGCCTCATGACACTTCCTCCAGGCCGCCTTGGCCCTGCGACACTTCACAGCAGATGTCATGAAGTCTTGCCCTTGATCTCTGGGGCATGGCGAGAACTCCGGAGGTTCTCAGGCCTTGGGAGATGGGGAAGGCCGTTTCCTAGCAGGTCCTTGATGGTGCGTAATCCCTACCTGGCTTGCTGCAGTCTGGGGATCTTCTTTTCCTTCTAGCGGGCCATCAGCTAATCCCTTCTGAGTGTTTGATTGGCTGACACTTGTTTGTTGGCCGTGACTTAGTTTTTAAAAAAGAGAGCTCAAGGTTGCTGTCTTTCAGGAGACCTCAGCAGGCGGGTCTTCCCTCCATGCCAGCTTTTTGAGACTTTCTACTTTACCGCAGCCAGACTCTGCTCCATGGCCCAGCCCAGATTGGCCTTGGGACACAGCCCGCTGGCACTGAGCGCCCCTTGCTGGACAGGATAGTAACCTTTCCATTCCTTTTGGTGTTAGCATTTCCCGGAGGTAGGGGACTGAGTGACTCAGGGTCAAAACAGGAGCCCTGGTGATTCAACTCTGTTTTCTCATCAGTAGATAACTCGACCTCTGGGGCCTGAGCAAAGGAGTGGGGGTAGGACTTGAAGTTCCCCCACCCTCCATCTCTCCCTGCTGCGGGCCCAGGGAGGCACTGGCCTGCTTGTCCAACTCCCAGGAGGCTCCCAGAAGGGATGATGGAGGGGTAAGGATCTGTGCCCCTCAGGTCCCAGAGGCTGCTCATTTGCCTCCTGTTCCAGCGGCCACCTGGGCCACCTGCAGTATTGAGATTTGGCTCAAGGACAGCCCAGGAATGCTTGCTGGTCTTGCGTCCTGCTTAGTGGGGCAGCACCCTCCCACTAGCACCTGGGGTGGAGGCTGGAAGATTTTTTCAGTTCCAAGAGAGGTGCTTTCTCTTGAGTTCCTTTGCCAGGAGAGAGGGGAAAGCCCTGGGGACCCGACTCTGGGTTTGGCTGGTTGAGTGCATGGGCTGGATTCCCATGCCTGGGTTTGGGTGTGGAGGCCTTTGGGACAGGAAGAAATACCCAGGCCCCGGGAGTCTGGGCCATAGTCCCCGCTGGAGGAGCTCTGCGCGCTGGGTGGAGAGTGAGCCGCGCCTGGGACCCGCCCCTCGGGCACCTCCCCCGTGCAGCCCAGGCCCGCCCGCCCGCTGGCCCTCCCGCACTTCTGGCCCGTCCGCACACATCTGGGCCGCCCGCGGCGCCACAGCATGAACGGCTCCCAGGCGGGCACTGCAGCCCCGGCCACCTGGCTGAGCTCCTGCTGCAACCAGTCGGGGGTGCCGCCGGAGACCCCCGAGGGACCGCGCGTGGTGCAGGCAGCGGTGCTGGGCGTGCTGTCGCTGCTCGTGCTCTGCGGGATCCTGTTCCTGGGCGGCGGCCTCCTCCTCCGCGCCCAGGGCCTGACAGCGATGCTGGTCCGCGAGCGGCGCGCGTCCCGAGAGGCCGAGCCCAGCGGTGCCAGCGGAGGCGAAGACGACTCCTAGGCGCGGTACGCTCCAGGGTCGCAGCCTCCAAGGCGGCCCAAGACTGGGCGCCCGGCGGCTGCTGCGGCTGCTGCAGAGCGTTGGGGGGTGGGGGTGGGGGCGGGCACCGCATCCTCTCCCTTGGCTGGTGCCCGTGCAGGTGAGAGCCGGTGGGGGGGCAGCTCTTCAGCGACTCGGGGGTTCAGCTCTGCACGTCCGCCGGTGGGGCCCTGCAGCTACCCCGGGTGTGCCGGGATCTGAGGGAAGAGGCTGCCACCCTGTGTCTCCGGCAGAGGAGCCCCACCCGTGTCCTTCTAGAATAGGGGTGACCAGATGTGAGGGGGAGGTGGAGCGGATCAGAGAAGGATGGAGGGGGCCCACAGCGTGCTTTGGAGCCCCTCCCGGCACCAGCCCAACTCCCGCCTTGTCCCAGCCCCACCTGGAGCTAAGGCACAGCTCTGCAGCGCCTGGGCCACTGGGAGGCTAAAGGAGACACACTGCCCCAGAAACAGTGACAGCCCAGGCCTCTGGCTTCTGCTGCCTCCTCCTCTCCTTCCTGAAGTCTTGTCCCTAGAAGGGGATCTGAGTAAGATCCCTCTCTGTGGCGTCCCTTTGGAGGCAGAGATGGGAGTGTGGGTCCCGTTTCTCGTTTCTCGGCAGAGCCAGGGGCCTGGATGACTCTAGGGGATGGTGTGTGCGTGCGTGCGTGTGTGTGTGTGTGTGTGTGTGTGTGTGTGTGTGTTGGGGGGCAGGTGTGGCCTAGAGCACTGAGCTTTGCGGTGTGAGTGGGGAAGGTGGCGGATGGCAAGGTTCCTGACAGCCGGGGGGCCTCACAAGCGCATTGCTGGAGGACGCTGGGGCTGAGGATTCCCAGCTGTGGGGGCTCCGTCTGGCTCTCCTGTCTCTGTCTCTCCAAGGACAAGAACCATCTGGAGGGAAGGGCCTGGGTGGCCTCAAGACAAGGTGATTCCAGGCCAAGGACACCTAGGGTGGAGCGTCAGGGGTTGGGCCGGGAAGCCTTCCCTGTCTCTCTCCTCTGCTCGGTGTTGTACCTCTGGGCTCCCGGGAGGTTTCTGTGGGGCTCTTCTTTGGGGGTGCCTCTAACCCGTTGCTTGCCAAGAGCACAGGCAGGGTCCTAGCTTCCCCTGAGAAGGGAGTCGGTGCATGTGAGTGGAGGCTGGTGAGGGGAGGGTGACGGTGTGGGCTGGTCACAGCCGAGCAGCTGCGAAGCTGGCGATGTGTGATCCCTGCCCGGAGCAGCCCAGGATTTAGCGCTAATCCCGGGCAGTCGTGCCACACTGGCCTTGCTGAGCTGTGGACTCCTCACCTCAGGGACGCCGCGGCCACCCTCTCAGAGAGGGCGCTGGCCAGGGCAGTGAGGGCTGTGTGCGTGTGACTGCCCCTGGCATCAGGGCAGCGGGCCGGCCCTGGGGGACCCGGGCCACCTCCCTCGGCTGCGTGCCGGACGAGGGGTGAGAATGCCCTCTTTTTGTTGTATCCAGGTCCCTTTGCCCCCTTGCCCAATAACACTCTGCTATTTTTCGACCCTTTCTCCACCCTGTGCTCTTCTCTCCTGCCCCAGGCCAGGATGGAGGACTGTCCATATCCACTGTGGAACCCTTCATTTTGCAATTGGGGGTGCTCCAAGACAAGAAAGTGACATGCTCCAGTGAATGACAGAGTGGGAACCGAAGCCCGAGGCTCCCGATTCCGAGCTCAGGGGGTAGGGGCGTCCCTGAGCAAGAAGGCTCCTCCTCGGGTTATTCCTCTTGCTCTGTCCTTGATTTCCCACCACTCTTGGAGATGCTGGTGCAAAACATGACCTCTCTCTGAAAGAATGAACCTTCACATGCACTCCCCTATTTGGCCTCTGGTATCTGGGACCGGAACCCCAAACCCCCAGGCTACGGCCTCCCTCCTGACCCTTCTTCCCCAGAGGCCTTGTTGGATGGCCTTCTGTTGCTGGGTACAGCCTTCCCACTGCTGGCAGCGGTCCCCCAGCCAGCTGGGCTCAGCTGGGGGTGGGAGTGAGCTCAGAGGGTCAGCTGGAGTACGTATGTATCTGTGGGAGACACTCCAAGGGGAAGGGGCAGAGGGAGCAGAGGTGAGGGTGATGACTTCTGGATTGGCATTTGGATTCAAGTCTGGGTGGTGGTAGGGGGGTAGAGAGATCTGGTGGAGGGAGGGGCGGTACCCCCAGCATCACGGGGGGACCGAGGGGGCAGGCAAAGTCTTTCTTTATCCAACTTCCTGCCTTTGCTGTCCCTTCAGCTCAGCTCTTGGAGAGCCGGGCCCTGGCTTGTGCCGGGGACCTTGATGTTCCTGGGGGAAGATACTGGGATGTTTGCTATGGAACTCTGACCCTGACCACGGCTGTCCGACTGAGTGGGGAGGAAGAAAATTTAGAAAGCTGGGGAGTGAGTGCTGCTGTCTTCCCAGCTCTCAGACTGCGACTCGGAGTGACAGGTGGGGGAGTGGGTGTGGTCTGGGCGGCACGGAGGAAGGCTGGGGTGTCGGGACCCCCAGCGGGTTCCATTAGCTGGCACTGTCCCTGAGGGAGAGGCTGGGGCCACGGGTGGGTGATCTTGCCTTAACCTTCCTTGGTTAAGGCTCGTGAGTTTCACCGTGAGCTGGAAAGGGCTGTCGGGGTGAATCCTCAGCATTCCTCAGCAAAGATGGGGGGTGCTCTCTGTTACAGATTCATGAGCCTCACGGTCTGTGTCCCAGAGAGCTCTGCCGCCCTCCGACAGCACCGGGGGACTCCTGCTGCCCTTGATCCCTGAGCGGTGCAGACAAGACGGGGAGAAAGCTGGCTTGTGCTGAGGCCTCCACTCGTGATCCTTGCACTCAGCCCCGCCTCTCATTTGCTCTGTTCAGCCTCCTGCCTTACCCATACCCCTGGACGTGGGGCTGGGAGGTCAGCGCTCCAGGGATGAGCAAGCGCCCTGAGCCGCTGCTGCACATCCGGGGCGCCAGAGCGGACACACACCATAGGGTGCTCAGTGCAGCCCATGCTGGCTACGCCCCCTGACTCGCTGGTCTCCGGCATCATGAGTGCTGCCCCTGTCCCGTCTCTGATACCGGGTCCGACTGTAATCTCGGATCTGAGGTCCAACAGGCCAGTGACCTGTCCCCGCTGAGACAGGTCAGTGTCAGTGTCATCCATTTGGAGAGCTCGGGTGCCCCAGCAATGCCCTATCACTTCCCGTGGCTTGTTATTAAATACGTTGGTAATGCAAGTGTGGGATATACAGTCTGTTTTCAGCTCTAGACTCTCGGCACTGGTGGTATCCTGCTCTCACCCTCCCTCCAGTTTGAACTGTTTCTAGCTGATCCTGAAAGAGCATCCCCGGCCCTGCCCCTCTGCCCTAGCCTCCCCTCAGTGGGGGCTATTCCCCTTTGGTGCCCAGAGCCAAATCTTTCCAAGGGTGGGTAGGAGGTGGGGCCCACAGTGACGCTCATACCAGCACTTGGCTGCCCCCCAGTGGCCAGTGTGGGCCAGAACACCACTTCCCTCACCTGGTGTTCTGGGGTCTAATCATAGTCCAGCTTTAACCCGAGGTGCTTTGAAATGACAGTGGGTTTTGTGAGCGGTCTGCACTGACTTTTAGATGGTAAATCATCCCGAGCCTCCATATCTTCATCTATAAAATGGGGGCATCAGTGTCCTTATGGGGATCAAACAGGTAATGGGCTTGTCCATAGATAAAAGGTTTTCTACACTGTAATTACCATGTGATGCTATTTCTCTCCCCCTGAACCCAACCATCCCCAGAGAAGAGGTGTAGAACCACCCACCCTGTTCCTGGGAACGATTCATTTATCCATCTTCTCCACGAGTGACTGCTCTGTGCCAGGCAGGCTCTGGGACCTGGGAGGGCCTGGAGGAGGTGAATGCCGCAGAGCCCTTGCCCGAGGAGCTCACAGTCCAGTAAAGGGCGCTGCTCACAGAGCCGAAGTTAACACAGACCTTAAGTTGTGCCCAGCGTCCACAGCCAGGAACGGAGAGTGTCGTAGAGAAGGTGGTATACTGAGTGGGCACTTGCAGGGCGAGGAGGGGGAAGAAGAATATTCTGGACAGAGGTGTGGAGGGTGTGGGGCTGGGGGTGCCTATGAGCAAGGTGTGATGGGAGATGAGACCAGAGGGGTGGCGGCCGGAGAGGAGTGGAATTTACCCTGGGGTAGTGAGGCATCTAGAGGGTTTCAAGCTGCAAGGTGACCCGGTAAGATCTGGATCTTAGGGGATTGGGAGGGAAGTTGGTGGGTGGGAGCAGGCTGGACAGCAAGGAGGCTGTGCTCAAAACCCAGCAGAGCCAGGGCCCCTGGGTGCCTCAGTAGGTTAAGCATCTGCCTTCAGCTTGGGTCGTGATCCGAGGGTCCTGAGCGCAAGCCCTACATCTGGCTCCCTGCTCAGTGGGGGCTTCTCAGTCTCCGTCTCCCTCTGCTGCTCCCCCTCCTGGTACTCTTTCTCTGTCTAATAAAGAAAGAAAATCTAAAAAACAAATGAAATCCTGAGAGCCCCCAAACCAGCAAAGTCACAGTGGCCTGGACGAGGGTGGAAAGTAAGGGGACAGATCTAAGTGATATTCAGCGTTCAGGCTTCGGTCACGAGTTGGATGTGACGGACGAGGGAGAAGGGGAGGACCTAGCTCCTGCTCTGATTACTGAGGGGGTGGAGATGCCCGCCGCCCACCAAGGTGACGTGTTATCAGTGAGGACTTTCTGGGTCAGGATGTACCGGAAACCCAAAGGATATTTGGCTTGGGTAGAGGGAATTGATCGGCCCATGTAACTGAAAAGCCTAGGGGTAGCTCCGGCCTCAGGCCTGCTGTGACTCGGTCTCAGACGACGACGAGAGCAGCGGCCTTGGTGTCTCTTCTGTCCGGGGCTTGGTCGGCCGTCAGCCGCTGGCAGGGGGTCTAGTGGTCAGAGCGGGGACTTGGTGTCACACAGCTGGAGATGGACTCCGGCCCCACATTCGCTAGCGGTGCGAGCTGTACGACGTGCTTCACCCCTCGGTGGCTCAAGTCCCTCCTCTTTAGAGCAGCGAAGACAGGGCCTAGCTTGTGCCTTGTTTTGTTAGGGCAGCTGAGCTTCACACAGAGGGTGCCTGGCACAGAGCAAATGCACCGTAAGGGTGCATGTTACTAGTCTCAGCCTCCACGTGAGGCCAGATATTGGCTTTATGGCCTCCCAGGTTCAAATCCGTCAGGAAAGAGAGGGGTCATCCCTCAGGTCAGTCAGCCCAAACGCCTGGAGCCGCTGAAAGACTCGGCCTGTTTGACTCTGTACTCACCCTGAAGTACTATGCTAGAATGTTCTAGGCCTCAGTCACATGCTCGACTCAGAGTGTGCTTGTGTGCGCGTGCGCGTGGGTGGGGGTGGCGGAGTGGGGGGGTTGTCAAGACATCCCAAACCACAGGACCCAAAGGAAGGGGATGTCGCCTCACCAGATCTAGGCCTGGTTCAGTCCTGGGGCAAACAGAGCCTGGGTGGCCATAAACCAAGTCATGGCTGCCGTGAGTAGGGGCCATAGGCAGTGAGGACGGCCGGCGAGTCCAGTTTTGGTGTGTGGAGTTTGAAGGGGCGCTTTGGGTGGGCACCTGGTGTATGGGGGTGGGGGGACCCTGTAGAGAGCGTTCCGGGCCCTGATGTTTGCTAGAGCCGAACATGGAGCCGTGGGAGCGGGTCCGGTTCTGTGGGGCGGTTGGGGCAAGACGGGAGGAGCTGGAGCTCGGCACCTTCAGGACAACACTTAAAGGCAGAAGGGGGGCTGGCGAGGAGGCAGAGGACGAGAATCCTGGGACGCGGGTGGGGCGCTGGGGAAGGGGCCATCTTGGCAGTCAGAAAAGAAAAAATCTGGGAACCGAGTGGGTGGCCCGGAGCGCCTGTGCCCAGCAGTTGTGGCGGGCCAGGAAGAGCCCTCGCCGGGAGCAAGTGGGGAAGGCTTGTCCCAGGCCACACAGCCACCCCGAGCTACCTACCGCGCCACTACCCTCCGCCTCGGAAGGAAGGGGTCCTTCTTCAGAAGAAAGTGGGAACGTGGTTCCCTCTGGGCCAGGGAACCCATTGTTGGGAGGGGATCGGGTTTATTATTTTTTTTTTACAGCACCTTTCCTTGTCCTGTGCGAATGCTTGCCACACACACGTCCTGCCCAGGCAAAAGAAAACAATACCAAAGAAGCACGCACAAAGGAACATCATCCGCCTCCACGGCCACTGGGCTTCCCTTCCAAGGCGCCGTGGACACACTAATGTGAATCTCGCACCTGCTGGGAGGGCTGAGGCTTCAGTCTCGCGCTCCACACCTGTGAGTCCTCTGCCCACACACGGCTCCATGTCTGAGACCCAGATTTTCAGGTGCTGGTGTGCTCTGTGCCGTCAGCCTGCACATTCAGACGTCTTCAAGATGGTCCCTGACCTCGCCCTCTCTGCTTCCTCCTTAATCCTCAGTCCCCCCCCCTCCCCCCAGTTTCCAGCCCTCCAGCATCACCTCAATCCCACTCTGGCCCGTTTCCTGACTTCACTCCTCCCGTGGAGCCCTCCTGGTAGAACCGCAGCCCTGGAGGGACGCAGCTCTCTGTTCTCTGAACTTACACCTGACCGCAGAGTGCCTCCAAGGAGCGCCACGGCCCTGGGCAGACTGATGGCACCAAGAATGGCCACCCACTGGACCCTTGCCATGCCTGGCCCTCGCTCCAGCTGGCTGTGCCTCCCAGCTGAGTTATGGCCAACCTTCCCCACTCTCAGCCCCGTCCTCTCTCCTCCCCTGCGCTCTGCTCGGATGTCCTCGCCTCCTGCTTCTCAGAGAACAGAGGTGCCAGCAGATGCCTGCCTCCGCTTCTGTCCCCAGATCTGCAGCGCACCTGCGGGGAGCCGGGGGTTTCTGGGGCCCGAGCCCGCGCTGAGCGTGCCCCTGCGCCCCTCCCACCCCGCCGCCCGGTGCCACCGAGGGTCCTCCTCCGCTCCTTTCTTTAATGCCCCTTCCATCGCTCCTTCACTGCTGGCTCTGGCTCCGAGACACACTCAGGTTTCTTCCAGCTTAAAATAGCCCTCCTCCGCACCCAGTCCTCCTTCGGTTACTACCCCGCGTTGCACTTCGTCTTCTCAGCCAAACGTCTCCAAAGAGGTTGCCCACACTTGCACCCATGTTCTGGCCTCCTGTGCGGCCCCCACTCTTCTCCAGCCTGGCCTCTGTCTGAGCTGGTGGCGGGAGATCACCAACCCCTGAGTTCTTATCTCAACGGCCCTCCTGGCCACTCCTGTGGCTGCTGCCCCATCCCCCGCCCCCACCTCTCACCCCAGTTTCGGCAAGAAGCTCTGGGCCTTGGAGAGGGGAGGCTGTGGCTGTGAGCTCCCCCTGGGTCCGCCACTTACTCGGTAATGGAAATCCTCTGTCTCATGAGTAAAACTGGATAATGCTAATACCCGCTTGGGGAAGCTCTGAGATTATGTGGCCCAGCGTGGGGGAGCAGGTTGAGTCCAGGCCCCCCAGTGCCCAGCTGCGTGCCCCTGGGGGAGTGTTGCTTTGCCCCTGTCCTGTCTCATTCCCCTCCAAGAGTCCTGTGCCAGCCCCCCTCTTTCCCCTTCCAGCCTTGCCCGCTGCTGGGTTCCTCAGGACTCTGTCCTTGGCCTTCCTCTTACCCTGCCCTCTTGCCTGGGGTGCTCCCCCCACCTTCTGGAGCTTAAATTGCCACCTCTTTGCCATGACTCTGAAATGTCAGCTGGCTTCGTTGCCATAGGGCGTGGCGTTCTCTCGTGTGTCCCTGTGCCCAGATGTCTTTCTTCTTATAAAGACGCCAGTCATGTTGGATCAGGGGCCCACCCTATTCCAGTATGACCTCATTTTATTTTATTATTTTTTTAAATTTTTTAATTTAAGATTTAAAAAAATATCCATTTATTTGACAGAGAGAGAGAGATCACAAGTAGGCAGAGAGGCAGGTAGAGGGAGAGGGGGATGCAGGCTCCCTGCTGAGCAGAGAGCCCAATGCGGGGCTCGATCCCAGGACCCTGAGATCATGACCCGAGCCAAAGGCAGAGGCCGTAACCCACTGAGCCACCCAGGTGCCCCAGTATGACCTCATTTTAATTTAACTAACTGCATCTGCAATGACCCTGTTTCCTAATAAGTTCACATTCTGGCACTGGGGGTTTAGGACTGCAACATCTTTTCAAATGTTTATGTATATATTTTAAAGATTTTATTTATTGCTTGGAGAGAGAGCGCTAACAGGGGGAGGAGCAGAGGGAGAGGGAGAGGGACAAGCAGACTCCACGCTGAGCTTGCAGCCCAGTACAAGGCTTGATCCTATGACCTTGAGATATGACCTGAGCTGAAGTCAAGAGTCGGACGCTCAACTGACCGAGCCACCCAGGTGCCTCAACCTATCTTCTTTGATGGGGGAACCCAATTCAGCTCATACCGTCTGGTACAAGTGCTATGGAGAGAAACAAAATAGGGGGGTGCACATGCAATGTTGGGGGAAGGTTGAAATTTTAAGCTGGGGTCGTCAGGGGACGTGTCACGGAGAAGGTCACATCTGACCAAAGACCTGAGTGAGAGAATCAGTAGAGATATGTGGGGAGAGTGCGCTGCACCCCCTACCCTGGGGAAGGAGCACCCCCGTGTGATTAACACAGGACAAGGAGGCCCAGGGAGCAGGGGTGCATGAGGGGGACTGCGGAGGCCCCCCACCTCCCTACCTGCGCAGCCAGGAGGCGTGAGAGGCCGCAGCCGAAACAAGTCTTCCACAGAGAGCCAGAAAGATGTACCTCGCTTGTGTGTTTTCTTAGGAAGCACTGAAGAATGTACTCTACCCAAACGGAAGAGTAAGTGGAAAATGGAAATGATGGCCACACGGCCATGTCGCACTCTGGGAGACGGGGAACCCTGGGCACCATCTCCCAAGCTCTCCTCAGCCCATGGCACAACCAATGGCCAGTGAGTGTGACAGCTTCCTCCCCAATCCTGTTCCTGTCCCCGGCTGCCACCCTCCCCTGGCCCAGAACACACTGAACTTCTCTAAAGGCCCAACATGGATTTTCGTGAAGGGTCAGGTAGGGATTCCAAAGCTGTGCTGAGGATTCCATGTAGCTGCCTCACTCCTTTGCCCCACTCTCGGGCGGTCCCTGGGGGGTGTCCTCAGCCTGGGCCTCTGCTGTTTCCCTGGGGGGAGGTTGTAACCACGGCTCCGTTTCCCAGCCAGGCTCTTTCTCCTTCTGAGCGACCTGGACTCCCCCATCCTCTGAGAGCTGCCCTTCACATGCCCTGGAGAGTCTCTGTGAACCTTCTTATTTTTACAACTTCGAACCCCTCCCTTGCAAAACAGCAACCTGGCTAAAGGCAAAGATTTGCCTCTTTCTCGGACTGCTTTTCATGATAAGAGCCACCATATTAGCTGGAAACCTCTCTGCCTGAGCCATTTGCTCAAATGCCAGCTCTATTAGGAGAGGGATTTTTGCTGTTTTGTTCACTGCACGCACGTAGAGGGCCGTTCGGAAATTTATTTTTGAATAAGTGGCACCATCTCTTAAATTCCTTCTTTAATCACAGGGTGGGGAGGAGGGAGAAACCACAAACACAGCATAGCCCCTTAGTTTTCTCAAGCAAAAAAATGTGTTAACTCCCAGAAATAAGCTAGAACCTAAATGAGGGACCCCAGAGTTGATCTGATGATTCACTGCTGGTATGAACGAGAGCTTTGGAGAAATGATAACCAAATTTAGTGGGGGCAGTTGGTAGATTTCCAAATATCGTCATGTTCACCTTTTGGATTTAAATATTTAAATCCATGAACAACGAACAATGAAGTTTCTTTACTCTTTCTTTCTTTGTTTCTTTCTCTTTCTTTCTTTCTCTCTCTCTTCCTTCCTTCCTTCCTTCCTTCCTTCCTTCCTTCCTTCCTTCCTTCCTTCCTTCCTTCCTTCCTTCCTTCCTTCCCTCTCCCTTTCTTTTCTTTTTAAGATTTTATTTATTTATTTGACAGGGAGATAGAGAGAGAGCACAAGCAGGCAGAGAGCAGCAGGCAGAGGGAGAGGGAGAGGGATAAGTGGGCCCTCCGCTAAGCAGGGAGCCCCATGTGGGGCTCGATCCCAGGACCCTGGGATCACGACCCGACTTGAAGGCAGAGGCTCAACTGACTGAGCCACCCAGGTGCCCCTCTTTTTTTCTTTTTAAGATTTTATTTAATTCATTTGAAAGAGTGTGAGAATGTCACGAGTTCGGGGGAGGGACAGAGAGAGAGGGAGAAGGCAGACTCCTTACTGAGCAGGGAGCCCAACAAGGGTCTTCATCTCAGGACCTGAGCCGAAGGCAGATGCCTAACTGACCAAGCCACGCAGGCACCCTGAACGGTGACATTTTGGGAGGAAATCTAACTCCAAAATGCTTCTAACACCGTCAGTTGCAAAACTCTTCATCGGTTTGCAAAAAAGATCAGCACCTTTTCCCCAGCCTGCAGGCTGGGTGGAGAGGGGTGGAGCCGGATGACTGGCTGAAGATTGGAGCAGGATGGGCAGGGGTAGGGGTGGTGGGGTGGTGGGGGTGGTGGGTGGTGGGGGTGGTGGGTGGGTGCATGGTGGGGCTGGGCAAGGTGTTCCAGAAGTTACCGAAACAATGGGAGGAGAACCAGTGGCTTCAGATACATGGGCGGCTGCTGAATGGGACAGTTTGCTGCCTGTTGGTTCCCAATTTTGAATGTATCTTCTTGTTTAAAATTTCTTCATCAGATACCAAATGTTACAGGAATTGTAGGCGAAATGACTTAATTGATGAATCTCTCAAAACCAGTTGGCAGAATGCGGGGTGATGCGCCGCCCTGGCTCCTGCCGTGGCTAAGGTGTTTCTTTTTTTTTTTTTTTTTTTGCTAAGGTGTTTCTTAAAGTGGGTTCCGTTTCTGGTCCAGCCTCAGGGGCCTTGAATGGGAGGCACTTGAAAAAAAGAGTTCCCTGGTCTAATCAATTTGGGGGTTGTTATGTTAATCAAAGTTAAATGGGCTTCTTTATTGCGCTTCTTTTAAGAGGCATTACTATGCCCATGTGATGGTGGGTCTGAGAGAGGCAAGGAGGATTTCCAAGTAGATGGGACCAAATAATTCATTTTTCCCCCTTTGTCCTCCTTTTTTTTCCTTTTCTTTTTAAGGAGTATCTCATGGGACACCACCATTCCAACAATATACTTTGGGAAACGTCATTCAAAATCTTCTTCCTAGAAGAGAAGAAAAATTCTGGAAAAAATTAGATCATGCTACTTCAGATAGTGCATTTCCCTTACTTTGTCAGAATGACACTATAAAATTAATTTTCCTTCCGAGGACTGTAATGCCACATTACTAAATTTAAATTCACTTTTTCCCCAAAGAGTGTTTTAAAAAACACATTTCGGAACTACTCCTTATGTGAAACAAACCTCTACAGGGAGCAATGGCCAAATACGTTCAAGAATTTTATACAGGATGTAAATGTAATCCTAGAACTTCAATTTCGCCACAACTGTTGATTGTACCTTGGGGTTCCGGCAACGCAAGAGATCTTGGCTGGTTTTCCTTCAGTGTGCTCATCTCTGAGAAAGTCTGTTTCTCGAAGAGCTATTTTGTTTGCTTCATTTGACTGGGCTCAAGCCATCACATTGCCTAAAGTGGCCTGACCCGGACACTGGGGTCGGTGGCCTTGGTTGTTGGCCGAGGTGTGGGGACCCGGGGTTGGGGGCGGGTAGCTCTGGGGAAGCCCAAAGGCCTGAGATATGCTGTGGAGGAGTTGGCTGCATTGGCTGAGAGATCGGAGATGTTTTACTAGACGAATCTGAGCTCACCTTGCTGTGCCTTAGCGTATCATCCGTCCTGAACTTGAATTTCGGAGTCCCAGCTGGCTGCCACGGTCATGGCTGAAGGCGGTCATGCTGATTCTGCTGCTGTGCCAAAAAAAAAAAAATGGAAGTTAACAGGTTCTTTGAGGAACTCTTTCATTATTAAAAGGTAAGTAATTTGGGGGAAGAATCCAGCATGAAAATTTCTCGCGAAAGCATTGGTTTTGTTGAGTTGGGTTTCACTCAGAGAGGGCCCTCTGCCCCAGCACAACCTGATAACTTATGCTTTGCCCTCCCTGAGTACTTACTGATCATACCTTGCCTTGTCCCCTCTCTCTTTTCCCTGCCTCGTCTTGTCCAGCCCTGGTCTGTAACTACTGTTCCCGTTTTCTGTGGCCTCGTGACACACTACCCCCTCCCCCAACTATATTTCGGTGGCCCGAAATGACCACCCCCAATGGTTTGTTATCTTCTCATGATTCTACGATTTTCTCCAGGGTTCTGAAGGGGCTGCTGGGCGGCTGCCCTGCCTTCCTTCCCGTGACTGGAGCCCCAGCTTGGGGGAGGACACTGGAACATGCGAGCACTTTTCTCTCCTCTTGATCTGTCCTTCTGTCATCTGTCCTGAGCTTCTTGGCCCGGTGCTGGGTCCCGAGAAGTGACTTGGTGTCACATCTACTGCATTTGGTCAAAGCAAGTCACCGAGTCAGCCCGGATTCCAGGGGAGGACATAGATGACACTTTTTGATGACCCAAGTGGGGCAAGTGGCCTTGCAAAGGGGCCGTAGGCTGCAGGGCGAAGAGTTGTCATGAGTCTTTTTCGAAACAATCTACCACAATTGCCAAATATTCTATCAGGGGTTGTCAAATACAGTGTGCACACGGGGCTAGGTGGGGGAGGTGGGGCGCCCCTGTAAGAGAGGGGCCGCACTAGGCAGCTGGAGGGAATTCGGGCCGGATGGTATCAGATCTTTGGGTTTTTCTTTAAAGATTTTATTTATTTATTTGACAGAGATGCATGAGAGAGGGAACACAAGCAGGGGGAGTGGGAGAGGGAGAAGCAGGCTTCCCGCCGAGCAGGGAGCCCGATGCCGGGTTTGATCCCAGGATCCTGGGGTTATGACCTGAGCCGAAGGCAGATGCTTAACGACTAAGCCACCCAGGCGCCCCACTTCTGGTTTTTCCAAGAACAGATTTTCACGAAAATTTTACTGATTTTAAAATGTAGTTTTCATTAGGAAAATGAAGTGAGTTCGTGAGCACTAGTGATGGGCCAATCTATCTCCAGCTTTGACGGTCTCCTGAGCCCCAGAGCCACGCACAGCACTCCCCACCGGATGCCTCCACCTGGGTGTCCCCGGGTATGTCAGTTTGTCCCAGAGTATGTCCCAAAGGACGTCTGAAATGGAGCTCATTATCTCCAACACCTGTTTGTGCCGGGTTTCTGTTCTTAGTGATGACACAGCAAGCATCCGGCCACCCAGGTCACCGCGGGAGCCCCCGAGGCTCTCCCTCCGCCCTCCCTACACTTAGCTCTGGGTGACTTTCTTCCCGGTTCTAGTTATTAGTCTCTAGCGTGCACACTGTCCTCCTCATTTCCTTGCCGCTGTCTTCCCACCCTTACCCTCTCTTACCCGGACCGTTTCCGCAGGTGGCCCTCCCTCCAAATCCTCTCCCTTCCAGCCCTTCTTCTAGAGTGGTGCTGTCCAGCATTGTAGCCACCAGCCATCTGTGGCTATCTATATACACTGATTAAAATGAAATAAAACTCAGGGGTGCCTGGGTGGCTCGGTCGGTTAAGCGTCCGACTCCTGGTTTTGGCTCAGGCTCAGGTCGTGATCTCAGGGTCCAGAGACGGAACCCTGCCTCGGGCTCCATGCTCAGCTGGAAATCTGCTTGAGAGTCTTTGCCCCTTCCCCTCCCTCCCCCTCCACTCCTCTCCCCTCACCCTGCTTGTGCTCTCTCTCAAATAAACAAACAGACAAATAAATAAACTAGTTAACAAAATTAAATGAAATGAAATGTAAAAATTCAGTTCCTCAGTCTTAGTAGCCACACCTCAGGTACTGGATAGCCACACGTGGCTGCTGGCTTTGGTGTTGGACAGGGCGGGTACAAAACATTTCCGTCACAGCAGAAAATTTGGGACAATGTTGCTCTGTGTGATCACATTACTGCCTCAAGCCTCTCTGGCTGTCCATTTCCCTCTGTCTCTTTCACCGAGTTTACACCTCCCCCTCGCCTCCCCCCCCCCCGGGGGGCACCCACCCAGCCCCTCTCCCGTCTTGTTCCCATCCTTATCCTCCCTTCCAGCCACCGCAGCCTCCCCCAGCTCCCTGCCTGTGTTGACTCTCTCCTGCCTTCATGCCTGGGCACCCTTGCTGCTTGATGCCCGGAGCCCCTTGTTTACCTGCATAACCCCAGGCTCACTTCGAACACTACTCCTGCCTGGAGTCTGGTAGCGGCCCCCCACCCAGGCCCACACACGTGCAAGATTGCGTCACACACAACACCCCTGCTGGGCCCAGCTTTGGTATAGCATTCAGTTCTCCGTTGATAGTTTGGCTACCTCTCTCTCTCTCTCTGTGAGGTCCAGCTGTATTTCCTTCCTGTCTGCAGCGCCCAGGCCCAACCCAGTAGGTTCTGGGGGAGGGGGCTAGGATAGGGGGTGGGAGTCAGGTGGGACGGGGGAGTGGGTGGGTAGGAGAGACTGGGGAACACAATCTTGAGAAGAAAACCAGAGTCAGAAGGAGGCTTTCATTTGCAAAGACCCACCTCCCTCACGCTGTGCTGAGCAGTAAAAAAGGTTTAGGAGCTCAACCAGCCGGCTGGTGCAGAGTAAGATGGACCTCAGGGCTGGTTTGACTCAGGCTCTGCCAAGTCAGCACCTGGGTTGTCCTCTGTGGCTCTGATGGGCAAGGCCCGGATAGCCAAGTCTCTCTACAGGCGGGTGCGGTGCAACAGCTGCCCGAGATTGGTGCCCCCCTGTGGCCCAAAGGGGTACAGCAGTTGCCACGGTCTTGTGTGCCCACCGTGGGACCCATGGGATGTCAATTTCCCCCAAAGCACAATGGGTTGCTTGGGGAAGTGCTTACAACTGAAATAAAACTAGGGACATTTCCAAGAAAAGGAGAATGGTTGCTGGGGAGGCATCTGAGGGCCACTGCTGCCCACCAGCACCAACCTCGGTTGTTAGCCGAGGGTGGAGGCAGCTTCCCATCCAAGAGTGGGTGAAAATTGGGTAGGCACCCCATCCTTTCCCTCCCCCAGCCTCAGGGAGGGACAGCATCAGTCCACAGCTACTTAATGGAGGAGTCTGGGGAGGTCGTGTCCTGGGGGCTGGTTTTAGAGGCTCTCCGCCCACACCCCACAGTGCCCCCAGCTCCAGCCACAAGGGCCACCGTCTCTTCCTCTGAGCCACCAGCCCTTGCCAGCCTCTAGGCCTTCTCAGACGCTGTTCTCCTGCCAAGAACACTCTCCTTACCAAACTCCACCCCCCGCCCCCTTACTGTGCAGTGGGTAGGAGTGAGGGAGGGAGGGCTGCTGTCTCAGCTTCAACTCCCCTGTGTAAGCTCCCAAGGCACCCGTGTGTGATGGGGGTGGAAAGATCCTTCATTTCTTCATAAGGAAGCTCTGGGTTAAAGAAGGTCACCGAGGCCAGGGCCCCTGATGCCAGTTGGCCCCAGGGGCACCGGGAAGGACTGAAGGATCCTGGGCAAAATAAGGGGGACCCAGTGACCTCTGGAGCAGGCAAGTGCCGTGGAAATGCTCTTCCTGCAATCACATTTGTCTGAACTTCTTGTCCTTGGGAGTTGCTCTGATGCTCATCTAACCTGCAGCCACCTGAGAAGGACCTGGGGTGTCTCTAGTTCCCTTGGTGGGAACCCTGAGAAGGAAACTCCCAGGAGGCTTCCTGTCCTTGTTCTCTGGGGACTGCACCCCACCTCCTCCAAGCCACTCCCCAGCCTTGGGACCCATTTAGGGCAGCAGGAGCCAGACCTGAGGCCTGTCCTGAAGGCAGTGGAGGGGCTGATCCTGAGGAGGGGGTGGATGCCTGACCTAGAAGGAGGGAGAGGGGGAGCCCCAGGCAGGAGAGCAGCCGGGAGTGGGGAGCTCTGTGCGGGGAGTCCCTTCCTTGGAAAGGCCCTTGTTTTTAAGTATATTCCTTAGTGAAACGCAAGGGAAAATCCAAGTCACTTGGGGCTTTAGTGGTTTCTCTCAGAAGAGGTGATTCCCTTTTCTGCAAGTAACTTCAGTAAAGAAATTTGCATATGGGGTAAATGTGCCTTTGGGGGAGATTCAAGGGCCCTGGTGGCATAGGAGCCTGCTGTGTCACTTGTAGCCTTCCACTTTCCAGCAAAGAGGATGTCAGTCTCTTGAAACCAAGAGGTCCATGGGTGATTGGTGGCTCTAGTGGTGGCCAAGCAATGGCAGGATGAATAAACCAGAAGATGTGTACCAGGCAGATGAGACCCAACTTCGCGATGGTTGCCCCCCACCCCAGAGAACAGAGTTCTGCCGCCCCCACCCCTGGGATAACGGTCCAGCGCACTCCCGCCTTCTCGTCTGGGCTCAGCATCCATTCCCTCATCCGTCCGTGTGCCCTTCTGTACTGCGGGGTCCGGGAAGTCAGACCCACCCCACACTCTTCAGGCTCCCTTGCCGCCAGAGGGCACGGCCTGCCTCCAAATAGATGCACTTGGACAGGGTTGGTAAGTTGGAGGTGCGGCGGCGGGGGAAGGGGCATCTTCTGCCGACCGGCAAGGTTGTGCCACGGCCGCCGTGGGGTCTGGTCTCGTGTCCCAGTGTCTCGTGACGATTGCCTTGGGCGTCCGATGGTAGGTGGCAGCATCAAGCCACAGTGATTCTTGGTCTGTGGGCGGCAACATGGTGGTACGTCGGTGTGTCCTTGAACTCAGCAACTCTCTTGGAAGCCTCCTAACTCCTTCCTGTCCAGCTGCCACCTGCCGCCTCCACACATGACTTTGCCAGCGCCGAATTCCCTTGAATTGCATCCCCTCCCTTTTTCTTTTTACCTAGGATGGTTTGTTTCCTGTACGGCTGGTGCAGTAGGCGTGCAGAGGAGGCCGGTCTGAGCGGATGGAAATAGAATGTTGAATCTGCTCTTAAAACAGGTCTTTGGGGCCCTTGGCTCTAAAAGAGAGACAGCTCCACCGGATTGGGGGACAGGAGGTGGAGGGACGCCTCAGAGGTACAGGGCTGGACGGGAGTCCTGTTTCAGAGGCCAGAGGGATGGGGAGCAGGGAAAGTGTAGGTGGGGGTGAAGCGGAGGACCGGACTGGTGAAATGGTGACATTGGCCAAGTTCACCTTCAGGACCTGAGATGTCCCCCCTTCTTTCCTTCCCTTTCTCTTCCTGGGCACCTAGTCAGGATGGACGCTTGGGAAAGCAGATTGGCCCCGGTGCCCCTCCTCCAGTCTTAGCCACAGCCGCTCTCTGCGAAGAGATGTGTGTGAAGGAGGAGGAGTGAAGGAAGGTTCCAGCCCCCGTCGTCCAAGTCACCTGCACCTAGTCGAGCCTTCCCCGCTGCGGCTCCGGGCTCCGTCCCCGACACACGCCCTGTCCCAAAGCCGAGACCCACAGGCTCTGTGAGCATCATAAAACAGGCGCTGCTCAAGCCACAAGCTGGAGGAGGTCTGACACCTTGTGGTCGCTAACTGCGGCTGGCCCAGCGGTGCCACTCGGCGGGCGATTGTGGGTGTGAGGTCTCCTCGGGGTCGCACAGCCCAGGTGCACTCTGTGAGATCTGCCGACTGGCCCGCTGGCAAGGTCACGGTGAGAGCAGAACCCAGGTGTCCCCTCCACCCCGCTCCCCCCTCCGATGGCAGCTGGGGCCTCAACCCTGGCACAGAGCCAGTGTCTCCCCTCATTTCCACGAGCAAGCCGGCTCCTTCCAGTGTTTTGTGACATATGGAGGACCCTCCTGAAATGTAGTGGGTGGTAGGCAGCACCCTGCCATGGGTCTTTGGTGCTCTGCCCAGCCCCCCCCCCCAGCTTGTCTTCCCCTCCCCCTCCAGCCTCCTGCTGGGTCCTGGGTTTTCTCCCTGTTTGATG
>CM053611.1:56268951-56287438 GCA_028646535.1 Procyon lotor
GACACACAGGTGGGGCCCAGGAGCCCTCTATTTGGGCACCGACATGGAAGCGGTCACTTTTCCGCAGAGGCTGGGGAGGCTGCCTCAGTACAGCGCCTTAGCAAGTGCTCAGTAAATGGGAATCAACATTATCTGTGTCCCCAGCGTGTTCTCAGGAGGGGTCTGCAGGGGACTGAGACCTGAGGAGTGACAAGCAGGGCCCTTAGCAGCGGCTTCTCCACACCAAGCCCGTTTTGAGAACAGACTCGCCCAAGGCTGGGGCCGGACCGGAATCCCTCCTTCCCTGCCATGGCCACGGACGCTCCAGAGCTTCGGTCCACTCCCTGCTGGTCTCTGCTGGATGTCGCTCTGGTCCCTCAAGGCCGATGTGTTCAAGGCAAGACCTTCAGCTGCCCCGCCCCCGCCTGTGGCTCCAGCCTTGGGCTCACTATCCACCCAGTCCCAGCAAGCTGGGAGTCGAGTCCTAGTTCCTCTTCTTCTCCGGCCTGGCCTAATCCAACACCAAGTCCAAGGCCGAAAACCTTGCTCCAGACATCCCATCAGCCTCTGGCCTGCCCTTCCTCTCCTGAATGTCCGTGCTCGTGTGGTGCCCAGGCCGACTCTTTCCTCTGCTCCTGGACCACCTCCTCTGATTTGGCCCTGGGTGCTCTAGAAGGTCAAGAAATGGCATTCGGGCGGGGGTCCCGGGGAACAGGGGACTCCTTTCCGGCCTGGGGCCTGGATCGGGTCCGTCTCCTACGCGTCCCAAACTGGCCAGCTGGGGGCGCTCCTGCCCCATGGAATCCCTGCATCCCAGCGCCGAGTGGGTGCGGGGAGCGTCTGGAGCCTCTGTCGAGGTCTGAGCCAGCCCAGCTGGTCTGGCCGGTCTGGGTGTTGACAGCGGCCTGGAGGCCAGGAGTGGGGGCAGGGGTGAGGGGGTGTGGGACTGTGAGTGCTGGCTTTGCGCACGCAGCTGGGAACTTGTGGGTTGGGGGACCTGGGAACGGGGCATCGTTGCCTTGGGGGAGGAGCCTTGGGGTCCCGGCTGTCCCAGGGGGCCTGGGGTTTTAAGGACTTCGGTGAAAGTCTGGCCTTGGCTCTGTCACCCTCCCTGGCACTTCCCCATGGGACGCCGCCACCTCCGCGTCGGCTCGGGGCAGGACCTCAGTTCATTGGAGGGTGGGCTTTGAGGTCTAACTGAGGCCGGCCCAGGAGGCTGAATCAGCAGGGCCCCTCTGGAGAGCCTCGGAGGCCCTGTGTGGCTGGCACAGGGGTGGTCGGAGAGCAGCGGGGGTCAGGTTGCTGGGGGGTTTGGCATGTCCTGGGGGTTCTTGGCTGCTAGTGATGAGTCCTGCCGTGAATTCCGTAGGCCGCAGGCCACAAGGTGTGTCTGGGATGGGGGGCCGTGGCACCCTGCTAGCACTGAGCTTCTGGAAGGCTCTGGGCAGCCTGGGCCCCGGGAGCAGGGAGGGCTAGATTCCTCTGCTCAGCTTGGGGGCTGGAGCAGAGGGGCAGGGCCAGAGTCAGGGACCCCAGCTGGGGGCAGGGCAGAGGGGTCACCAGGCCAGAGGCCCCAGGGCCTGGATTTCGGCTGGAGCCTGAATGGGTGGAGAGGAGGGAAAGCTCCTTCTCCCTGTGGACTGCAAGGAATCGGGTTAGATGACTGGCAGGACTTCCTGGCCCCTCAGTCTGGGCCTGGCCCTGTGTTACCCTGCGTCCCTGGCCTCTCCCTAGCTCCCACTGCCTCCAGACGCCCCATTGGCTCATTCGGGCTTCTGGGGTGGGCCCTGGACTGGCTGAGGCCGGAAGGTGGGACAAGGGAGTCTAGCCCCTAACTCTCCTGGGTGATATGGGATTGGGTGGGCCCTCTCTGGGTCACCCTTACACCGTGGGGGGGCATGGAGCTGCAGGTCCCGACTCTCCCACTCCACGGGCCGGCCTTTCTGGAGGGCAGCTGGCAGGCTGGGGAAGGACCCACTGCCATCACCCTGCTGCCATGGGTGCAGGGCTGGGGGTGGGGTGAGAGGAGGCAGGCCTGATGAGTCTGGGGAGCTGGCGCCTGGCCCAGAGGGGTCATAGGGAGTCTTGCAGCAGCAACAGGAGCCGGGAGAGAGGTCTCAGCTGGCTGGGGCGGCCCCTGCGGAGGCTGGGAGGATGGGCGAAGGAGGGCGCTGAGCTGGCTTGTTTACCCTGAGTGGCGGGTGCTGGCTTGCTGGGAATGTAGCCTGGGCCCCAGGGAGGTATGGGTGCAGACACCACCCAGCCCTGCTCCCCCTTCCCCAGACGGGCACAGGGAGGGCCTCCAAGGAAGTCTGCTGGGCCTCGAGACCAGGGGCGGGGCCTGGGGGTGCTGGGAGAGGGGCCAGACCCCCGCCCTGGGGAAATGTGGGCATGATTTCCAGGGGCCTGGGTTTGACTCCCCCTCCCTGGAGGTGCTGGTTCCCCACCCCAGGGGGCCGGGGGCTGTGCTGCCGTGCCTTCCTGAGCTGGGTAGGCAGTGGACTGGTCTGATTCGCCCCCCCCAACCCTCCACTGCCAGGAGGAGAGGCAGGCCAGGGCAGGCCCAGAGCCTGAATGATCCCCACACAAGTCTTGGCATGGGCTCGCCAGCCGCAGGAGCTGGTGGTGCTGGCAGAGGGCCTGATGCTCGACCTGGGGGGTGGGGGGTGTCCTGACTCCAGCCCCTGCCCTTCCACCTCAACTGGCCGCCTGGCCGGATGGGATCGGGGCCACTGATCTCGCAGGCAGGCCTGATGCCTCAGAGGCCCCTGGTTGTCCGGTGCGGGCCTTGGGCTGGCGGCACAGTGGACAGCTGAGATAGAGGCGCCTCTGCAGGGAGCTTAGGGGAGGCTTGGGGGAGGGTAGAGGCAGGTGTGGGGTGCTACCGGGATGGGGACTGGGGGTTCATATGAGGGAGGGCCCAGGAAAGCAGGGTGTGGAGGCATATTGTGGGTTTAGGGCCCGGGTGCGGCTGAGGCCCAGCCGTGGGCAGAAAAGTCTGGTCTGAAGGTGGGTGGGGGTTACGTCGCCAGTTTGGGATGGAGAGGCTTTGGCCTCGGGGAAGCACTCAGACTGGCATGTAGGGTAGAGTTGGGGTATGGTTCGAATCTGGGGCTTGGGTTTGGGTTAGTACAACGTCGGGGTCCGGAGTTGGGTTCAGGGGTGAGGTGGGGCGGGCACAGGGTCACGTGAGGCATAGTTCGGGGTTAGGCCGAGGGGCGGTCAGGGTCAGGCTGCCACGCTAGGGTTAGGCGTGGCTGGAACCTGTCGAGGGTCTTGGGGAGTTGATTGCCAACCGTGTGGCGCCCCTGCCGGGTCTGTCTTCTCCCTTCTTGGGGGGCCGCTTTCAGCCATGACCAGGTCCTCTGGCCCCCCTGGTGGCAGGGCCCCCTGTAGCCTCTGAGCCAGGCTAGCGCCTGAGAAGGAGCATTCTGCCACTGAGCCCCGAACTCTCTAGATCCTGGGAGCCACCGACACAGGGGCCCCATTTCACACTGAAGCGGGCCTGGGTTGGGGGCGACGCTTTGCCAGCCTGTCTTCCTGCCCCTTCTCTCCCCCAGGACGCGCATCAGGGAACCTTGGCATCTTTGAGCCCCGGCTGGCTGGGGGGCTTCACAGTGCTAGCTCCTCGCCCGACCACCCTCCCTTCCAGGTCCGAGGTGGGGGGTTTGGGGAGCTGAGCTTGCTCCTCTCTCAGCCCTAACCACAGTGGTACCCGGGGGCTGGGCTGTCTCACCTTGTCATGGCTCCCACACATGTCCAGGCCAAACTTGGGAGCCCAGGGATAAGGCTGTGTCCATAGCATGCCCACAACCCAGACTGCCCGGGTCCCGTGACCTCTCCCCTGTCCTCTGTGACCCTCCCTGAGCCTGGCCAGCCTCCTGAGCCTCAGGCCTGTGGCGCCTGCCACCTGGACTGAGTGGGAGTCTGGGGCCCTAGTGGTGGGCTGGCGGTCCTGGTCTGGGTCAGAGAGGTCCGGGCTTCCCTGGGCTGGGCTCCTGACTCAGCCAGCTGGACCGGGGCCGTGGACCTGGTGGGTCAGGGCGCGGGGCTGCTTCTGCCCCACCACTGCGGGTCCCTGGGGGTGGGTCTGCCTCGGGAGGCGTGGGGGCACCTGGCTGGGTGTGTCTGCGTGTGACTCAGGCTGGATGCCGGGGACTTGAGCTGGTGGCTTTGTTCTCCCTCTGGCTGGGGAGGATGCGCGGCAGCGATGAGTCACCGGGGTGTGGCCCAGCGGGCTTGGCGGCTCCCCAGACACACACACATACACACACACACACACACACACACACACACACACGGCCACTTGCACAGCCAGCGCTGGGCCTGTCCCCAGGGGCCTTTCCCTCCGTAGTGGTGTGGGCACTTCCGAAGGGGCTCCTTGCTGACCAAGGGCCCTGTGCCCCCTGCAGCTCCCTCCAGAGACCTGGAGGAGCTGGAAGGGGACCTGGCCCTCACGGCCACAGCCAGAGACCCCCAGGGGCACACTGCCCCTTCCCCAGCTGCCTGATCAAGAACATTAGTGGGCCTCTATGTGCTACTATTCAGACCGTCAACCCAGGGGACCTGTAAACCAACTCCAGGAGGAGGAAATGATTATTCCCACTACAGATGAAGGATCTGCCAGTGAGTGGCCAGTCTATCCCAAGCCTCCTCACCAGGTGTTCACTGTGGCCTGCCCTGTGCCAGGTGTGGGCGCATCTGTGATGGTGGCCTCCCCCCGCCCCAGTTCGGGGCAGCTCATCACGGGCACCCCCTCAATACCACCTCTCTGTCAGTGGGGGCTCCCACAGGGTTGGGGCGGGCAAGTTGCCCTTACCAGCCACCAGGCCTGGGTTCTAGGCCCTTCCATAGCTCTGGGCGTGGAGACAGACATGACCGGCTGGACCCTTGGGCAGTGCTCATCTGCTTTCTCCGGGCAAGGGAAAGGGGGCCCCGGGGGGGCCAGCTCCCTCTTTGGGGAGCCAGGCTTCACCCCTCCTAGGGAAGGACAGGAAGTGTGGTTTCTCCGTGACTGCTGGCCCCTGACCACAGGTGTCTGTCTGTCCTCGTGTAGATGGGAGGAGGGAGGAGAGCCAGACTGGCTGTAAGTCAGGGGTGAGGGGCTGGCAGTGCAGGATAAGGGACAGCCCCCTCCCCCGGGGGCCAAGCAGGGAAACCCAGGTCCTGTCTGCAGGCTGGGCTGGGGTCCCTCAGAGACCACTTGTAGGGGAGCGGACATTCTCCAACACACCAGGGGCTGCTTTGGGGGCTGCAGCCCCCAGAGGGTTACGGGGGTGGGGGGTTGGGTTGGTGAATAGGGTGCAGTTCTAAGAGCTGGACTCACCCCCTCCACCCACAGCCCCACCCGGTTCTTTGTCAGGAGCTGTTTGAGGGAGCGGAGAAAGCACCTTATAAGGTAACAAACACCTATCCGCCAGGTGGAGAGGACAGGCACCTCCCTGCCTCCAGGCCTGCCCGCCCCATCCAGGCAGAAGGCCGCTTAGGCTTGGGATGGTATCCCAGTTCTGGCTTAGACCCTCACACGGTCCTCCTGCCCTCACCCCCTTACTTCAGGGAGCCCCTGCTACCAGCCCAGACTCTGGGGTCCAGGAGGGGGGCACCTGGCATGGGGGAGGCCTGGCCCTCCCCGCCTGGGGGGGAGGACAGAAGGGGCAGCCAGGCCTCAGAGAGGCTGCTGTATGACCTTGGCTAGCGATTGCTCCTTTCTGAGCCTGATTCCTCTTCTGTGCAATGAGGGGAGGGGGCGCTAGGGGCTATGAATCAACTCCTGAGGATCCTAAGCCCTGTGGAGTGTCCCTTCACTTACAGACACTTAATAAGACTGGGCCACACCGGCTACTCTTGGGTCACAGTCCTGTCACCTTCCCGAAGCCTGGAGCTTCCTTCCCTGCACTGCTTGGCCCCTTAGGCAAGGGCCGACCCTCACTGTTCCAAGAAAGCTGAGGCTCCAGGGCCGCTCTGGTCAGTTCTCCAGGTGGGGTGGCCTCCCTCAACTTGCCGACCTGCCAGCAATGGGGCCTGGTGGAGAGAGCCACAGAGCTGTCTCTCCACAGAGCTGTCTCCAGCTCTCCTAGAGCCTCCTTTGAGAAGCTGACCCTTCCCCCGAAGCCTCCACCCCACCCCTGGCCATGCTGTCTCCAGCCCTTGGGTGCCCTGGGTTTTGCATGGTCCTGTGATGGCCGACCTGTGATGGCCGTCCTGTGCATGCCAGATGCGCCATCTTGGAATTTCACCCTGGAGAGAAAAGCCCTGACTCGAAATGTCTAAAAGGCGTTAGAAGCATGATTTGGATTTGGCTCTCAGCGGCACGGAGTTTAACAGAGAGGTTTAACAGCGTGGAGGCCGGGCCTGGGGACGGCCCATGCTCTGGCCAGGACCCCTTGTGGGCAAAGTGAAGGAAGGGAGTGTGTGTCTTCCTGTAGGTCCTAGAAATCTCGGAGCTGGGAGTATCCTTGGCTGTTATCTAATTCAACCTCTCACTGTGGGCCTTGGGCAACTGCTCCCGCCTGTTTCCTGGGGGAGGCCGTGTGCTCTCTCCCTGCTCCCTCCTTGTCTGGCTGGGCCTGGGCCTGAGGGGCACGGGGTTCCACCTGATGGGTGCACCTTCATGGCCCTGCTGGGAGAGGACAGGGTGGGGGCCAGGGACCCAGCCCCGCCCCCGTCTCTCCCTCTCCTCCGTCTGTCTGGGTGTAGGAGGCTCCCAGCACAGTGATTGCCCTGAGGGTTTCCAGGGAGCTGACAAAGCAACTTCTTTGTGAAGAAAATCAGGCCAAACACGTGAGAATGGCTGAGGTGTCCTCTCCCTTTCCCAGCAGACTGGGCCACACCGGCTACTCTTGGGTCACAGTCCTACGTGATGCAGCCCTTGGAGTCCTGCCCCCAGCCCCCGGCCGTAGTGCAGAAAGGACCCCTCCTGAAGCCCCCAGGATGGCATCTGTTCTTGAAGGCCCCGGGGAACCCCACAGGCTCTTGCCAGTTTGGGATTCAGAAGTTCTAGCGGGAAGTTCTGCCTGTTGTCTGGCTCTAGTCTCTCCTGCTGTGTGTTGAATCCTGCTGTGTGTTGAACCCCCTCTCTTCTTGCCATGTCCACTGGAGGTGGCAGACTGACTGCCCGGCTCAGGCCACAGTAATCCGGAGGTTAGGATTGCAAGTACCCTCATTCTCTCTTCCACTTGCAGAGTTAGGGGAAGCCTGAAGCTCCATCGTGAATTCCCACGGGGAATGCCCTCCTCCATGCCCCTTCCCCAACCTGCTGGCCCTGTCCTGGCTTTTCAACCCTTGCACACACGTCCCTCTCCACGAAGCGCTTGCCTATGCCCCGGATTTTTCCTTGACTCTGTATTGAGCTGGTTTCCAGCATCTTCTCTGTGTCCTGAACTAGCCTGTGTTCCAAGTGCCTTGGGCAGTTCCTGATGCTGGTTGGTGCTCAATAAGTGTTTGTAATGGGCTTATGAAGGGCGGCTCTTCGAGCACACGCTGAAAACCATGGTCCATGGACTCTCCCAGACTTTCCAAATGGGAATCTCCAGGGTAGACCCTGTAGGTTCTGCCACAGGGACCTTTGGTTCATAGTGCTTTAATGGGGGCACCTGAACATGAGTGACCTTGGGCTAGCTTTCTCTCCTGGCCTGGAGGCTGGTGCTAGGCCGTTTAGGGGGTTAGATGGAGGAGGAGACTGTCAGGGCTATTCATAGATCATCACTTCCTCCCCCGCTGACTTCACTGGTGCTGGACCTACACCTGAATCCATGAGGTTCTAGAAGCCAGGAGGGCCAGGGCCTGGGAGGCAGAGGACATAGTTTGTCCTAGTTCCCAGACTCAGCACGAGGCTGAGAGCAAGATCACGGGCTGTGAACAACTGTGAGTTCATGCATTTAGTAAGCATTTATTGTATACAAAGCACTATGACCGCAGGAGAGAGAGCACGTTGTGAAGCCAACAAACCTAGGGACACCCTGAATCCCAAATGGGCAGCTCTGACAGGGTTGCAGAAATGGCCTCTTCCAACCGGCTCAGGAACCTGGGGGCTTAGAGAGAGTCATGTGTGGCCCTGGGCCACCCAGCACCCACGGCAGCTGGGACGACAGTCCCTGTTCCTTCCCTAGGGCCTGTTTCCCACAGTGCTGCCTGAGCAGTGGGCACAGTGGTGGGGAAGGGGGTGATGGCTGAGAAAAGACAGACGGTGCCTAGTGTTCTGAAGCACAGGGGCCCCTGGTGTGTGTGGGGGTGTGCAGGACAGGAAATCCACGGAAGCCCACCCAGGACCGTGGACTTGCGACAAGCACAAGTAGTGTGTGTGTGTGTGAGAAGGAGAGAGAGAGAGAGAGCGCGAGCGTGGCAGGGGCCACGCAGGCTTGGTTCTGAGCAGACTTGCTAAACGCATGAGTATTTATAAAGCAGGAGGAACAGTGTTTGCTATTATTTCAGCATTTTGCTGTGGGTGCACTGAGGGGTCTTAGTGTGGCCAGGCAAGGACTGGGGGACATTCTGGGTGAAGAAGCCCCGCTGGATTGTGGGCAGGAGTTGGGGTTGGCAGGAGAAAAGGCTGTCAAGGGTAGCAAGCCAGGTGGGCTCTGGAAGGTGTCGGCAGTTCAGAGTCCGGGAGAGAAGGAGGCTCTAGCTCTGCCCCCTTCAGAGACAAGGAGAGTCCAGAAGTTGGAGGCTACTTCTGCCGCGTGGCTGTGTGCAGAGGGTGTGGCTAGTGTGATCTTCGGGGTGTTGAGTGTGCGTGTGGGGGGATGGCTCAGAGCCCTGGTAAGGCTCTGCAAGACTCTGGCTTTGTCCTTCTGAAGCACCCTCCGCGCCAGGCACAAGCAGGAAGTGCTGGGTGGGGGTGGGGGGACCATAGAAGGCAGCCTTGCCCTCGGCTCCAGGCCACCTTCTCCGGGACCTGCAGTAGCCCGCGGCGGCCGGCAGGAGGCGGTGCCCGACAGGCTTTGGAACGCTCCCCCCCCCCCCCCCTCCCCCCCGCGGGGCGCCCCGGAATGCGGCGGGGCTCAGATGTGGCGGCGCCGCCCGCGTCCCGTCCCGTCCGGTCTGGGCGGCCCTGAGCTGCCTCCCTGCCCAGGCACGCCGGCCCGCGGGCGGTCGGACACCAGGTGTCGGCGCTGCGGGAACAGAGGCTTCCGAGCCCCGCCCCGGGACGTGGCGCCACACCCGCCCCCCCCACCCCCCCAGTCCGGGCGCCATGGGGGTGGGTCACTGCGCTGGCCCTGCTGTGGGATCCGCAGGCCCCGAGTTTCAGAGTTTCAGGGTCCTCGGGCGGCGGCCCGACACACACACGGCTGGCCTGTTGGTGGGTGGCTCAGGGACCAGGTCCCCAGCACCCCATCAGTGGCCTCCCACCTGTCCTGCTGGAGGCAGCCGGAGCTGTGCGGAGTCCGGGTCTCATTTTCCTTCTCTGTTGAAAGAGAGCGACGACCCTATCTTGCAGGACCATTGTGGGCAATGACCCATAGACGTTCATGTACAGTGTCAAAGGATGGTGGCTCCTACCCACCTCCCCCAACAGACTGGCGGCTTGACCAGCCTGCTCCCCTGAATAGGGCCTCATAGTCCCCCATCCTATCCTATCCCATAGCTGGCTTTGCCCCCCACGTTGGGAGCGGATGGTGGGGGTGGGGGGGCGCCCCTTAGCAGAAGAGAAAAGTGCAGGCTGTGGCCTATTCTGGTTTTAGGCTAGACCCAGTCTCTTCTGGCTGGTGTCTCTGCCTGGAAGCAGGGCTTGCTGGACAGTGGGTCAGCCCCTCAACTCCTGCTGACCCTGGCCTTGGCCTGCAGGGGTAAGACAGAGCAGTGGGGAGGCACAGACCAGAGGGTCTTGGAAGGAGGGCCGCGGACCGGAGAGGCAGGCTCTGGCAGCGTGGGGTGGGGGCACAGAGAGTTCAAACTCCATTTCCATTTGATAGACGTGGATGTGGAGGCTCTTTTCTCATTCTCTCCCCTCCATACTTTTTGGGGTTGTTTTAAAACTGCAAAGCCATAGCGGTGCAGAGGGCGTGGATCTCAGAATATGTTCAGGGTCCTCCTTCCCAAGCTCAGGTATGTCTGTGGTCACACCAGTGACCTGCTCATTCTGGCCGTATTCCAGGCCCTGGACGTTCCAGAAGGGACCCTGTCTGGGGAGTGTGAACCGTGTCAGCTCCAAGGCTAGGCCCCGGGAAGAAAGAAGTCTCCTTGTAGTCTGCTCCTCCTCCCAACGGAATACCCACTGACTTTGGTGCGCGTGTCCCCTCTTTACCTTTCTACCCCACCAGCTAGATGGTTCCAGCACACAGAGCAAAACTCAGTGAGATTCGGGGAGCGGTCAGGAGGCCCAGCTCCCGGCCCAAAGCTCACCTCCACTGTGTGGTTTTGGCAAGGTCCCTCCTCTCTCGGAGCCTCAGTTTCTCCATCTTAAAATGAGGCAGTGGGCTCTATTTACGGGGCTGGGATATCACCCCTGGGAGGCCTGTGCTACCCTCTACGCTCCCACATCCGGGGTGCCCCGGAACTGTTTTGGAGGCAGGGATCTGGAAGAGGAAGGGCTTAAGTGGGTCACACAGCCTACGTTTGGGACAGTCTAGTTTCCAGAAGATAAAGGAAAGTGGCTCTCACTGCTGGCTAACCATGGCAGCAGTTTCTACTAGGTGGTCCCCTCCCACCTGGGGTGAGAATGGGCAAGGGCAAGGATCCTAGATCAATCCTTTGGGGTCTGAGAGGTTGGGGGCTTGGTGACTGAATGGCATACTTTTAAGGGGTAGCTGGCCATGTGGCTGTCCCTGATCCCTTGGGACGTTCCTCAGAATTAGCTTGTCAGCCCAGGTTGTTCTCTGCCCGGGACCCAGGACAAGGAGCTCCTTTCTTTCCGGGCCCGGGCACTGGGACGGCCATGGGTGGTGGGCTGGCCTGGCCTGGCAGAGCTTTGCGAGAGGACTTGGGTCCTAGAGAGAGAAGGTTGTGGGGATATTGACTGGCTTCCCTTCTTTGGGAGGCCGTGGGGAAAGCACGTGTGGGACCGGGCACCGTGGGCCTGCGGGCCTCCTACCTTTCACCTGCCCGAGGCATGGTCTCAGCCGCCTCATGCTCGTGGAGTGATAGAGTTGGGGAGGGGGCTGTCAGGCAGGCTGGAGAACCCCCAGGAGGACCCTCAGGTTTTCCCAGGCACAGGGAAGCCCCCCCCCGAAGCAGCCCCAACTTGCAGTGGGCAGGGCAAAGCCTCTGGTGGCTTGGAGGTGAGTGGGTCCCCGAGTCCTCCATTTTGTACCCGTGTGTGTGGCCAAGAGCAAGAGGGAAGGCAGCAGGAATGCAGGAATCCTAGCCAGGCTCTGTCCCGACAGGCCGGGGTGGGAGGGCTCTTCAACCCGCCTCGTCGCTAAGCAGCCTGTGCAAACAGCAAAGACACACAGACGGCCCCTGTATGCGCGCACATGTGTGTGCCCGTGCTGGGGGCCTCCAGGCTCAGGGGACCCATAGCCTCACACCGCAGCTGGGAGCCCTTGCTGCCACGTGCAGGCCCAAGGTGGGGGTTCGGCCTGCCGACACCTGCTGGGTGCTCACCATGTACCGGTCTGATCCTTTAATTAGCCCTTTTAATCCTTACATCCCGACAAGCACCCCTCTTACCCACTTTTATAGATAGGGAAATGGAGGCTCTGAAAAGTCACACACTCCCCAGGGCACAGAGTGGCACAGCCAAGCCAGGGCTCACAGTGAGGTCGGTCGGACTCCAGAGTGTAGTCTTATCCCTAGACAAGTGCGGCTGTGTGTGCCCGAGAGCACCTGCGAGGGGTGTGCCTGGGACGGGTGCTTTGGTGGTGGACCCGCGCTGGTCTGTGCCCAAGGATGCCGGCTTGTGTGTGTACACCCGTGCCCACACCTGGCATGTGCACATCATGCCCATGTGTGAGCGCGGAACATACATTAGGTGTGCATGTGCGCTCGTGTGAACAGGCACACGTGTGTGCCGAGTGCATGTGCATCTCTGCGTGCACACTTGTGCACGTCTGCGCACAGCTCTGTGCCCGTGCCTACGTAGTCCTCTCCTCAGGCTTCCCTCACTCGCCAGCTCACCCACCTTCTGTCCCCTTCTTGGGCTCCTGCTTTGGCGCGAGGCCCCAGCAAGATGTGACGGCCTTGTCGGTGGCACTTCTGAGGATTTGAAAGAAGGGACTCTTGGGGAGATAGGATGGGTGGGGTTGGGGTTGAATAAGAGGAATGTGTCTAGAATGAGAGGGATCGAGGCTGGGGCCGGTCTGGGTTTTCTTCAGCCCCTAAGCGGGGGACTGGCTCAGGGCGCCCTGATCTTGTCCTCCTTCCTCTACCTGCTTTTCTCAAGGCTCAGCTCCCCACCCCCTAGGGAAAAACTCCAGGGAGACCGCAGGGGAGTCCCAGGGCTTGGGGGACTTGGCTCTGTCCTGTCCCCCTATCTGTGTGTGCCAGGTAATCCCCCCTCAGCTTCCAAGGGAATGGAGAGGTGAGGGAGCCCAAGAAGGGACTCCCCTGTGGTTCACGGGTGTGGAGGAGAAGGGCTGAACCTGAATTCTAGCCCAGTGTTCTGGCCTTTGGCAGGGGCACTCTCCTGCTCCTGCGGGAGTAGAGGTGCAGGCAGAGCAGCGGTCAGCAGGGGGCGCTCGGGGCCTGCGGATGGCGGGGAGCGGCGCGGCAGGCTGGCGGCTTGACGAGGGTGGCGGGGCGGGGCTGAACCACAGGCACCGGCCCGCCGGCAGGTGGGGTGGGGACAGGGGTGGGAGGACGGACTTCTCACCACTTGGGTCAGACTCAGTTCTTCCACCGATAGATACACAGGCCCTTGGAGGGGCAGGCACGGGGACAGCCCCCTCCCCCTCTAGTGCGTTCTGGGCAGGGGCCCTGGAGTCAGACAGGCCTGGGTCAGGTGCCGTCTCTGTTCCTCCGGTGACCTGAGGCAAATCACCCAACCTCTCCTGAAATGGGGGCGATGTGTGCTAGACGATGTGGCCATGGAGGTTATGACACTTTGCCGGAGCAGGCTCTCCGGGGATGTCCTCGCCCCTCCTCAGCAAATACTAAATGAGCATCTGCTAATTGCCAGGCCCTTTGCGAAGCGCTGGGGGTAGAGTGATGAGCAAGTTACAAAGGCGGGCCCCCGCCTCAAGGAGCTAACATTCTGAAAGCAGGCAAGAAGGTGTCCAAAGGCTTGTTGAGATAAAACTAGCCACCCCTCCCCCAGGCTCAATGTTTTAAAATGGACATTACGGATTACAAGAAAGACTGGCAGAGATGGGCCTTTCTCTCTTTTATTTCTTGTCACATGCAGAGCTGGGAAAATCCCAGATCTTGCTGTTCTGCTCCAACCCTCTACCTTTTAGCAGAGTCGGATCTGGCCACTGTCCCCCCCAGACCCTGTCCTCATTTTGTCCCAGCTGGAGCCCAGCCATGGCCCACAGGGCCTGGCACAGTCTGGTCCCCGGTCTGGCCTGTCTCCTCCCACTCTCCCTGTTCCCTCCGCTGCCCCCACGCTGGCCTCCTTGCAGGTCCTCAAACAAGCCTCAGGGCCTTTGCCCTTGCCGTTCCCTCTGCTGGAATGCTCTGCCTGGGCATCCACATGGCTTGCTTCTTCACCTCCTTCTAGGTTTTGATTAAATGTCCTCTTCTCGGTGAGGCTTTCCCTGCCCTCCTGGTTAAGCACCCCCCCTCCCCCCACTCCCTGTGCACCTGCTTCCTTTATGTTTTCCCGGGAGAGTTCATTATTGCCAGCTGGCCCACTGTCTCTTTTAAAATACATAGCTTTCTCATCTCTCTTCTTCCGTGAGAATGTAAACCCCATTTGAGCAGGGTTTTGGGCAGATTTGTTCCTGCTGTAACTTCAGAGCCTAAAATATGCCTGCACATTGCAGGCATCAGTAAATATTTGTCAGGGGAATGTCGAGTGCTGGCTCTGAGGCAGCATGCATTCCTTGGAGGGAGGTGCCCGACTTCACAGTGCGGCTGGGCTGCAGCTGGCACAGCTCTGTTAGGGGCTGGAGGATGGGGGGATGGGGAGAAGGCAGGAGTATTCTGGTTCTTTCTCACTCTTTATGGGACAGAAGTTGAATGGCTATGGCAGCCCCCACCAAAGTCACATGTCCTAGTTGGTACATAGTTGAGAGGCAACTTTTTCCCTTTGAAAAAAAATGAAAAATGTAAAAAATCTAGTAATCACAGGGGGAGGGGAGTGGTGGTGGTGGTAGGTTATCCTTCCCCTTTCCCTCCCTCCCTTCCTCCCCCGCTTTCTTTCTCTTCCTCTCCCCTTCCCCCTTCCTTCCTTCCTTCCTTCCTTCCTTCCTTCCTTCCTTCCTTCCTTCCTTCCTTCCCTCCTTCCCTCCTTCCCTCCTTCCTTCCTCTTTTTCTTTCTTTCTTTCCACCTTCCTGCTTCTCTCTCTTTCTTTTTAACCCATTCCCTCCTCCCACCTCCCATCTCTGACAACCACTGGTCTGTTCTCTGCTTCTATGAGTTTGTTTGGATTCCCCATATAAGTGAGATAAATATTTGTCTTTCTGTCTGAAATTTCACTTAGCATAATGCTCTCAAGGTCCATCCATGTTCACAAATGGCAGGATTTCTTTATGGTTGAATAGTATTCCATCGTATATGTATGGTACACCACAATTTCTTCATGCATCCATCCATAGATGGACACTTGGCTTATTTCTGTATCTTGGCTATTGTGAATAATGCTGCAGTGAAGACGAGGGTCTAGAGATCTCCTTGAGGTAGTGGTTTCGTTTCCTTTGGATCTATTCCCAGAAGCGGACTTGCTGGATTGTATGGAAGTAACTATTCTTGATTTTTGGAGGAACCTCCATACTTTCCATAGTGCCTGCACCAATTCATATTCCTACCAGCAGTTCACGAGGGTTCCCTTTCCTTCTGTCCTTGCTAACACTTGTGATTTCCTGAAATTTTGATACTAGCCAATCTGACAGGTGCGCGGTGGCATCTCATTGTGGTTTTGATTTGAATTTCCCTGATGTTGAGTGATGTTGGGCACTTTTCATGTGCCTCTTGGCCACCTCTGCCCATTTAAAAAATTGGCTTTTTGGCTTTTTTTGCGACGGAGTTGTATGAATTCTGGATATATTTTGGATTAGCCCCTTATCAGATACATGCTTTGTAAATATCTTCTCCTATCCTGTGGGTTGCCTTTTCATTTTGTGGATGGTTTCCTGTGTCGTGGAGAAACTTTGTAGTTTGATGTGGTCCCATTTGTTTATTTTGGGGGGATGTTTGTCATTTCTGGACAGAGGGGTTCCAGCGGGGGATCTGCAGGCATTACACATTCTCCACCTGGGACAAGCCATCTTCTGGAAGCCCAGGGGGCTGTAGCCATCTTGTAAGGGCAGTCACCCACGCTTTAAGTCCCAGCTGTTCCAGTAGAAGGAAAACACTCTGTCTAATCCCCCTGCCCACCGTGTCCAAGAACATCTCCTTGGGGCCCTCGCCTGAGCTCCTGGGTGTGGGTAAGCCCACCTGCTTCGAGTCTGGATGTGGTAGTGCCTCCTGTGTTTCCTCGGCACCCCCACCCCTGCTTTGTTCCTTAAGCTCCGGGTATCCACACTATCAGGTACTTGCATCGAATCCCCTCTGTGTGAAATGACTGGATACTGACTGATAGACCAGAGAAGGAAAACTCAAGAAAAGCAGGTTGTGCCCGGGCTACGAAGAACACAAGATGCGGCCATGATAAATCAAGAAGTAAAAAGTAGAGTGGAAGGGCACCTGGGTGGCTCAGTCCTTAAGCGTCTGCCTTCCGCTCAGGTCATAATCCCAGGGTCGTGGGATCGAGCCCCGCATCGGGCTCCCTGCTCGGTGGGGAGCCTGCTTCTCCCTCTCCCACTCCACCTGCTTGTGTTCCCTCTCCCGCTGTGTTTCTCTCTGTCAAATAAATAAAAATCTTAAAAAAAAAAAAAAAAAGTAGAGTGGAGGTGGTGGGCGGGTCTCTGAGGAGGCGAGCTCTGAGCTGCGGAATGGGGTCTGACACGTGAGAGGAGCCAGAGCGCAGGGCACGGGCTCTCTGGGGCTGGCGGGCTGGGGGCAGCCCTCCCAGTGCGCGGTGCTGCCCCTGCCCCTGCCGGCTGGGCAGAGAGACGGCTTCGAGGGGTTCGGCCCCGGGAGCCTCTGAGCGCTTAGGCCCGAGATTACTTAGGTAAGTGTGCGGGGATCTGAGTTCCAGATTGAAGGCTGGCAGCGTAGCCCCGCCGCCCTTCTTCCGGGTCTCCTCCTCCCTAAGCCAGAGAAAGCTCCCGCGGGCTCGGGTCCGGAGAAGTGCTGGTCTCACCGCGGCCGGCAGAGGGCAGTGGTTGCCGTGGGGCGCACCGGCTGGCAGCCCTTGACTTTTCTCCAATGGAACGTGGGCTGTCAGGCCTGCAGCAACGGAGGGAAGGACCCCCTCCCTCCCTTCTCTAATCTTCAGCCCCCCTACCCCTACCCCAACAGAGCGTTGAGCCCGGGTCTCTCCTGGAGTGGGGAAGGTGCAAGTGAGGCTGGGCAGGTGGTGTGGACCTTCACCGAAGTGCTCCCCACCACCACCTGGGCCAGGTAGGGGGCAGAGGCCGGGGGCTCCCCTGGGGATGAGGGGAAAGAGTTTCATAATTAGCATGCTTGCTATTACTGCTGTTATTTTTTTATTTTTGTTTTTTTATTACTGCTGTTTTTAAACACCAGAGCGTGTGCCAGGCTCTGTGCTAAATTCTTGAATCGTGCATCATCTCTTTTTTTTTTTTTTTTTTTTAAGATTTTATTTTTTTGACAGCGAGAAACACAGCGAGAGAGGGGACATAAGCAGAGGGAATGGTAGTGGGAGAAGCAGGCTTCCTGCCGAGCAAGGAGCCCGATGCGGGGCTTGATCCCAGGACCCTGGGATCATGACCTGAGCTGAAAGCAGAGGCTTTAAACCACTGAGCCACCCAGGTGCCCCTCGGGCATCATCTCTTTAAAGCTGTGCCACAGACTTAGGACACAGGAACTCCATCTCCCAGAATTGCCCAAGACCACGCAGCTAGAAGCAGAGCTCGCTCTCCTGGCCATGCATCAGTTACTCTGACTGCTGTCTCCGTAGGAGGGTGAGTTGCCCGTAGAATCAAGGTGAGTAGGGAGAGGGTGGGCTGGCGTCAAGGTGTGGACATCCGAGGGACCTGCAGGGGCACCCAGCCAACTTCTTTATTTTACAGATGGAGAAACAGCTCCAGAGAGGGGACAGTGACCTGCCCACGGTCCCGCAGAGAGCACAGGGCCAACCACAACAGAGGGGACAGTGCACAGCAGGAGACCAGGAGCCAGATCCGCCCAGAAGCCAGAGGCCCCTTGAGAGCAAGGACTCCTTCTATGCCCTTTATTCCCTCCTCCCTCCCTGCTGGGCCCAGCACAGGGCGCAGCACACAGTAGGTGCTCAAAAAGTCCTCCGTGGTGGGTGTGTTTCTCAGCCTGGTGTAGCTGAGGTCGCCTGCCATTCACGCCTTCCTCCTTCGTCCAGCCCTTAGTAAGCCCTGATTGTGTGCTTGGCTTGAGCTCTGCCCAGGTGTCTCTGGCTCTTTCCGTGTGGGTGCTCCCCTCCCCCATCAGCCTCTGGAACTTCCCAAATATTGGGAAACCACCTCCCCTCTAGTTGTTTTTTCTCAGGCCTAAATAGTCCAGGAGAAGGGGCAAGAAGGAGAGGTTGTGCAGTCCACCCCTAAGTCCTGGGTTCTGGCCCCAGGATCCCCTTTTGGGGAAGGTTTCCGGAGACCCCAGGGTGCTGACTTACTAGTCCAGGCTAAGGGCCCTGAGCTCAGACCACCCACACTGAGCCCGGGGGCTGAGGTTGGGCACTGGCTGTTGGGTGACTGCTCAGTGCCCCCACCCTTCGTGTCTGAGGATGGAGCCTGAGGTCTCCACTTCTTCAGCTCTAGGGTTGGGTCCTTTGTACCATCCTATGGTGGGCAGTCTGCAAATGGTTATGCGGAACCCAAATCCTTTCTTTCACCTGCTGGGTGACCACAGTGACAGCGATTGGCCTCTCTGGGCCTCAGCTAATGATACCTGTCCTGTCGGTCTCACAGGTAGTTAGGAGGACTAGAGACTGAGGAGAAGAAAGAGCTAAACACGGGTAGGGGCTTAGTTTCATTGTATTCAGAGCAGGGGTGGCGTCCTTGGCTGGGTATTCAAGAATCCACAGGACAGTAAACAACAAATGTTGGAGAGGGTCTGGAGAAAGGGGCACCCTCTTATACTGTTGGTGGGATTGCAAGCTGGTGCAGCCACTTTGGAAAACAGTGTGGAGATTCCTCAAGAAATTAAAAATAGAGCTACCCTATGACCCTGCCATCGCCCTCCTGGGTATTTACCCCAAAGAAGCAGATGCATTACAAAGAAGGGCCACATGTACCCCAATGTTCATAGCAGCAATGGCCACAATTGCCAAACTGTGGAAAGAACCAAGATGCCCTTCAACAGATGAATGGATAAAGAAGATATGGTACATATATACAATGGAATATTATGCCTCCATTAGAAAGGACGAATATCCAA
>CM053611.1:56295074-56338710 GCA_028646535.1 Procyon lotor
CAGGTTATAGAGAGAAAAGACAGGGCAGCATGGGGAGGATGTGGAGACAGCTGTGGGTGCAGAGCGGGTCCCCAGAGCCCTTGCTGTTCCTGCCACACTCCCCTAGAGGGGCAGAGACAGGAGCCGGAGACTCTGTCTGTCTCCCTAGCCCCAACTTTCGGGCCTGAATGCTCAGGGGTGCGTGGAGAGGCAGATGGGGACCCGGGTCTTCCTAAGGGGCTGTAGGTGCCAAACTGCCCAGGCTGGGGCTGGGCTGGCACGGGAAGGAGGAGCGAGGGGCTGTGGCCGCATTGTACTGTCAGAGTGAGTCAGGTAGCAGGGAGGGGGCCAGGCACCCTGGGAGGAGGCAGGGGTGGGGCTCACCTGGGGGGAGGGAGGGCATGGGGCGCACAATTACTCCTGCTGGCTTTCACAGTTCACCGTGACCCTTACTTAAGTACTTCCATCAGCAAGTTTTGATCAGTGTTCCCATTTTTCTGATTGCCTCATATATGTGTGCATATATATATATATATATATAATATATATCTGATATATATGTGTTTTTTGGGGTATATATATATATATTTTTTTTTTGCTATATATGGTTTTTTTTTGTTTGTTTGCTTGTTTGTCTGAACCAGGATCCAAAGAAGATCCCTCTATTACAACTGGTCCATATGTCTCCAAGTCTCTCTTATTCTATAGCCATGCCTCCATCTCTCTCTCCCCCTCTCTCTCTTCTTTGCTATTTTTCATACTAAAACACTGGGTTGCCTGGACCATTCCCCGCAGCCCGGACCTTACTGGCTGCACCGTGGGCTGGTGTGGAACCCCGTGAGTGTCCTGAGACCCGGCAGCTGGAGCTGAGGACCCGCTCAGATCCGGGTTTGGTTTTCGCCTCATGACTGCATTCTGACCTCAGCTGCTGACTTCGGGTCCCCCACTGATACTCGGTCTGGCTTTTATGCACAGAGTGGCTGGAGTTGAGCCTCTAGAGTCCGTAGCCGTGGAGGCTGGCACTCTGACCCCCAGCTCATGCCCTGTGGGGTGGGCTGGGGCCCCTACAGCCCCGGGGGGGGGGCGGCTGCGGAAGCCTGCCGAGGAAGGCCGCCCCTCCCCTGGCTGCTGGCTGCCCGACCCTGCCCACTCACATCCTTGGTGGCCAGGATCGGCTCCTGCAAAAGGAAGTTTGGGGCAAAGGCCTGCTGGGGGGCATCCTGTCTCCATCCTGGAGCTGGCAGGACCCTGAGCCTAGTGGCCAGCCACCCCTTGAGGTCTCCTACTGAAGGATTTTGGTTGATCTTCAAATGAACTTAGTAAACATCTCTGCACAAAAGCAGGGGGAACGCCCGGCCCCTTAGCAGAATAAGGTGGATGGTACCTACAGACTCATGTCCCACGTTTGCTGCTTGGGTCACCCTCAGGGGCTGACACGGCCCACATGGAACTGGGTCCCAGGCCAGCCTTGACTATGGACACTTTCAGGAATGCGGCTTTGAGGCTTCCTTGATCAACGTGTTATGGGGACGATCGGTGGGCATAGAGAGTTCCAGAGAAAGCCCTTTAGCCTAGGCCTGAGTTGGCATTTGTTATGGGCCAGGAAAAGGCCAGGGCTTCTCCTAGGAGGGAGAAGGGATTGGCAAAATCGAGTGGATGGAGCAGCCTCAGATTCTTTCTGGAAAGAGGCCGGGTTGGCGTGAGCTTGATAAACAGGAGTAGAAGCCGAGGGGTTAGAGCATCTGTGAGCCTGTTGAAGCACGCTGGTCCCCGCTGGGCCGCAGGGGGCATAACAATGCTGCTCGCCTGCTGCCACCAAGGGACGGGCCCTCCAGGTTGGCAAGGATTGAGCCAAGGTGAAGTTTAAGGCTTCTCTTCAGAGCCGGAGCCCAAGAATATGGCCGCTTATGGGACCACCCCATTTGTGGTTCCCTGGGTCAGGGGAGGCGGTGACCCTCAGAGGGGGTTTAGTGCTGCTCCTCAAAATGTCATGCTTAATTAACGGCACCAGGCTTTGAACACTACCCCTTCTTAGCAGCTGCGTAAGCCTGGCCAGGTTTTTCAACCTCTCGGAGCCTCCGTTTTCTCATCTGTAGAATTACAGAATCGAAATCAGCTAACATCTGTTAATACGATGTACCAGATCCTGTTCTCACTGCTTTGGGATGTATTGACAAAATAGATCCTCACCGCAGGCCAGTGAGCTGGGCTCTATCATTTCCCCCATTTTACAGATGGGGAAATTGAGGTACAGGGAGATAGAAGAGCCTGCTGGAGCTCTCACAATGACGGAGCCGGGATTCAAATCCCAGCTGCTCGAACCGCGATCCCTCCCTTTATAGGGTTACCATGAGGAGTGAATGAGATTACATCTGGAAAGCACCTCCCACCGTGCGTGGGGCGTAGTAGGTGCTCAATAAAGAGTAGCTAAGGACACTGCTGTTGTAACAGGTGATGAAGCCAGGGTGGGGGTCCAAGGGCCGAGCCTCCTATTCCTGGGGCAGCCTCCAAAGCAGCTTAGACACACCAGGCTCTCTCTGCAGAGAAGGGCCTTCTGGGGTGCGCTCGGCTGCGGGGGCTGTTGGCAGGTTGCCCAGCTCATCTCCCTGGAACAAGAGCTTAGGGGTGGGGTGGGTGGCGTTCTGGCCGGAGGCAGTCAGGCCGCAGATGCAGCTGGGAGCTGGTGTGTACCTTGGAAGTAGAGGGGAAATATGAGCCCTTGGGTCCTCTTGCTGGCTCATGTCCCTGGAGTTGAGGACAGAGGGGTTGGCCGGGAGGCTGCCATATATACATACACGAGGCCCCGAGTGGCCCATGGCCATTGGCTTCTGGGAATTTATCCTGGCCACATGCATGCGGGCGTAAGAGCAAGAAGGAAGGGCTGTTTTCTGAAATGCATGAAAGGCCATGCTTGTCTGGTCTGGTGTGTGCTCCAGAGTCGAAGCTAGAGTGTGCAGCCCTCTGGGGGCTCCTCGAGTTCCGGCGTGTTTTTCTTTCACTCGAGGCAGCCAGGGCGGGCCCGTTCCTCTGTGGAGGCCTGCTGGGTCCCATGTAGTACCCACGAGCCCTGTGTGGTTGTAGGCACTTGAAATTCGGCTAGTCCGAACTGAGATGAGCTGTAGGTATAAGGTGCACATCTGATTTCGAAGACTTGATGTGAGAAAAAGATTGTAAGAGAGCCTATTAATTTTTTGTATTGGGCGCCTGGGTGGCTCAGTCGGTTAAGTGTCTGCCTTCGGCTCAGGTCACCATCCCGGATCCCTGTGATCAAATCGGGCTCCCTGCTTAGCGGGGAGCCTGCTTCTCCCTCTCCTACTCCCCCTACTTGTGTTCCCTCTCTCGCTGTGTCTCTCTCTGTCAAATAAATAAAATCTTTAAAGAAATAAAATAAAATGTGGTTACTAGAAAAACAATGACATGTGTGCCTCACGTCGTGTTTCTCCTAGGGCTAGCGTCGAGACCCACTCGTGTGGGGAATCTTTTTAGCATGGGATCAGGGCTTCCTTCTCAGCCTGTGCCTGGAGAGGAACCCAAAGCTTACAACCCGACACCAGCTCGGCACCTCGCCGCCCCCAGAGTAATAATTATTGGTCTGTGCTCCGAGCAAACTCACGTTCTCAGCGGTCCCTCTTCTCCACAGTACCGCCATGACAGTAAGAGCCATACCTCTAACCTTTACCCTCTCTGTACCAACCCCCCTAGGACCCCCGGGAGCCGCCCGTCACACTGAGAATAAGATCCAAACCCCGACTCGGTGAGGGGGGGGGTGCGCTGACCCCACCCCTTTGTCACCATTCTCACTCCTGCCTTAGATGCTTGGCCTTCCTTCTGCCCAAAGCCCCTTTGGGTCTCTACTGGGCCGGCCCTCCCCAGTCTGGGCCTTTCCTCACTTGTACCTCCTCTGAGAAGCCCCCTGACCTTGACTTTCCCCTCTCCCTCCAGCACGACCTCATCGTCGGGTTCTGGGCAGCCCGGCCCTTTTCACCCTCCCAAATGATCTTGCTCAGAAATTTGTTGATTTGCTTATTACTTGTGTCCCCTCTTAGCTCGGTGGCAGCCCTCATGAGCATGGACTGGGCCCGTCAGGCTCACGGCTGTGATATGGGAGCCAGGCACCGGGCCGGCAAGCAATAAACATTTGCTACATGGAAGAACGGATTTAGTCATCAGCGGAACACGATGAGCCTGGTATCATGACTCTCCCCATTTTACAGATGAGGAAACTGAGACAAAGAGAGGAGAAATAGCTAGCCCGAAGTCATAGAAATGGAAAAGAAGAGAAAACCAGGATTGGGATCCAAGGGCTGCTAAATCCAGATGGAGCAGGGGCCCAGAAGTTTCGTGGGGGTGCCTCCGGCAATGCCCAGGCCTATCCCGGGTCATTCCTGGCCTACCTCCAGTTAAGTCTCCACGCCGGCTGGGCCTCAGTCCTGGCTGGGAGCTTGGGCTCTGGGCTTGTCGAGGGGCACAGAGCCCAGTGTGGATTCTGGAACACTGGGCCCGCTGTGGTCTGCCTGGCTCCACAGTGAGTGTGGGGAGAGGAGCTCCTAGCCCACTCCTCCATCCAGTCAGCGGGCCGGGTGCCCTGCTCAGCTCCAGAGGGCTCGGCCAGGGGCGGGAAGCTGCTCAGGGCGGCCGATGTCCTGGTCGGCCTGGAAGGGCTACCTTCCTGCTGCTCCCCAGGGTTGTGCTACTCTCTCTGCCAGGCCACCTCCCCTAGCCACGATCAGGTCTCAGGCCCATGGAAGCCCCTGCTGGGGGCCGAGCCCGCAGGAAAGGAGTGTGGCCCATGTGTGGCCACGAGGCCCCATCTCCCTCTCCACAGGATGAGGCCACCAAGCTGTGGTCAGCAGCCCCTAGGGCCCCCTCAGCAGAACTTTTCATTTAATTTAATTTTTATTTTTTTAAAGACTTATTTATTTATTTGAGAGAGAGAGAGAGACAGAGCTGGAGGGGGCAGAAGAAGAGTGAGAGAATCCCAACAGGCTCCCCGCATGGGGCTTGATCCCATAACCTGAGCTGAAACCAAGAGTCAGATGCTTAACCTTAACCGACTGAGCCACCCAGGTGCCCCCATTTTAGCAGAACTTTCTGATGGCGGCGGTGACTTTGATCCCTGCTCTGATCTTGGCTGCACTGCCATAGTTTGGCACCAGCTGTTTACGGCACACGGGCTGCCAAGTCCTGCCGTGCCCCCTGCCTGCTCCTAGCTACCACCTGACTCCTGACAGGGGATGTGGTGCCCGGAGGCAGAGTGGAGGGGTGGGGAGCATCTGTAGTCAGCAGCAGGGCCCATCTGTGGACTGCACTGGCCGTGTGCTAGGCCTTGTGGGGTCATTGTCCCCCCAGGCTCAGCCGAGGACTTAGGGACACAATCAGAAGCTATCCGGAGGGTCCTCTGTCTGCATTTACAGGATCCTTTTTGTTCTGGCAGAAGCTAGCATTGTCTGGGAACCCAAGAATCTGACTACAGGTCTTCTCTGCCTGAGCCCTGAACAGGGGAAGGCCAAGGGCATGTCTGTCCGAGCGAGGCCTGTGGGTGCCTGCCATTTAGGCTGCAGGGGTGGGGAGAGATGAGTTCAATAGAACAGCTCTTCAAGGCCCCCTGGTTCCCCGTCTCTCAGGCCCCTTCCCAACCCTTGCCTGGATGTACCGGTTCCCGACATGCCCTCCCCACACTAGCACATTCCAAGACACAGGTCCTCCTGGAGCGTGAGGCCTCTTGGGAACTGTGCTCCATGAAAGGAGGGATCAGGGGTCATGTTGGGTTACTGACAGCAGCGCGGGAAGGGGCTGGGAGATCGTTAGGTCCGTGTTATGTCTGTGATGACCGCTGAAGGTTCCACGACCCGCTGGACACCCTTCCCTCCCCCACATCCCTTACCTGGGGCCGAGTCAGCTCTCGGCTCAATGGGACGCTGGTCTCATTTTCTCACCTGCTCATAGACATTTTTCATCAGCTCCACAAAGCTCTGCAAGCCTTTTAACTTGGTTTCCAGTTCCGTCCGACGGAGACACTCCGCATCCAGGTCCTGGGGGTGGGAGCAGTGGTGAGTGCCGGGGGAGAGGGAGCACCAGAGTGGGAGTGGGGTGCCTATCTTCCTGAGGGAGCTGGGGGTCGTTCCCAAGGAAGCCCCGGCTCGGTGCCTGGGAGAAGCCGCAGGGCGAGGACAGGTACCCATGTCTGTCTGTGGTCCCGGGACTCAAGCCTCGGAGGGCTTTGCTTGGGGAACCCGAGGGAACGAGGGCAGGGGGTCCATGAGGAAGGAGCCCCTGGGGCAGGCCGGGCTGGCTACCTTCTTCAGCTGGACGAAGGTGAACTCCATGTCTGTGCGCTTGGAGATCTCCTCCTCATACCTGGGAGCGGGGGAGGCAGTGAGGCAGCAGCAGAGAGAGAGAAAGAGAGAGAGGCTGCTCAGCTGCACGTGGCAGGGGCTTGGGGTATGACTAACCTTCCTGGAGTTGGGGCTCAGGGCCTCTGCTGCTCCATTCGGTGCCTTGTGCACCAAAATTGGCCTTTGCCTTGGGTAGATACAGCCCCTCGTCTATGACACATGCACTTTAAGCCCATGACACCATTCTCTCGCTCTTTCCGGATGATCAGCGAGACCTCTCCCCGGAGGCATCTGTCCCTTTCCTGGCTCTTCCTCATAGCCACCTCCTCCAGGCAGCCTCCCCTGACTGTGCAGCTCTGTCACCGTAACTTCGTTCTCTCACCTTTTCCCTATCTCCTCCCCCAGGAATCTCCATTTCCTCCAAGCTGTGCCTTTGGTGGAGTCCGCTCCGTGCTGTCGGCTCACAGCTCACCCTCTCCCTCCTCCTCGCCTCCCCTCTGCATTGCTAGCTGGTAGGACACCATTCCAGCATGTTCCCTCCCGAGGGGAGAGTGTGGACGTTGCTGTCAGATGGACCCACAGTGTGTTCTTGGGCAGGTAACTGCACCCCTCCTTCGCCGGCTCGCCCATCTACTAGGGGTGTGAGTGTGTGTGCGTGTGTGGGTGTGTATGTGTGCACGTGTGGGGGTTGGACCAAGCCCGCCCACCCCAATACAGTGACAGATGCGCATAGTAGACCCCCCACAAGCGTGGGTTCCCTCTCTTAGCTTTGCCTCCTCCTTGCTCTACTCCACCTCCATTTGGAACGAGGACACTGTTGCAGGAGAGACGAGATCTCTGGGTCTCTGACCTTAACCCCTGGCTCTAATCCAACCTCTTGGCCCTCTCCGGGCTGGGTTTCTGCCACCACAGACTTCTCTTGGCCCTGCCAGCCTCTATCGATGTGGGACTTCTGTGGCTTCCTGTTTTCTTCCCTCCATTCTAGGGAATGCTTGAATCACCGGCAGCTCTAATTACAGCCGCCCGCCCGCCCCGCTCCCTGACCTCGCGGGCAAGGGCAGCGTCACCCATCGCCCACGTCAGCTGGCTGGGCCTGCCTCCACTCGGGCCTTGTTTCCCACCGGCCTTTACCGGAGAAGCTGTGGGGAGCAGACCCTAGGGGACAAGAGCCCACCGGGCACTGGGTCTCTGAGACTCAGTGTGCTTAGCACACAGGCTTTCCCGGCCATGGCCTTGGTTTTCCAGAGTCTGCAAGGGGCTCTCAGGGTGCGGGTCAAGGGCGTGGGGTGGAGGGAGGGCCGGGGGGACTGGTCTGCAGTCCGGGGCCTGCCAGAGCGAACAAAATGCCCAGGAAGCCTTTACTTGCACCCTTTACTGTGCAAGTGGGCTCCAGAGACGCACTACTTGGGTTTAGATCCTGGCTCTTTGCTAACAGGCCGTGGGACCGTGGCTAAGCTGCTTGTGTGTGCCTCGGTCATGGCAATAGGGATGCCACGAGAGTTATATCAGTCAAGACACGGAGCGCTTACTACAGTGCATGACACCTGCTAAATCTATTATTATTACCTGAGCTCTGCTCTAGCTAACACCAGCTCTAGGCCTCTAGCATTTCTGGAGACGAACGGTGGGAAGCCTCACAGCAGAGAGAGCGGGTGGTTCTCTGCACTTCCATGCCAGACTTCCCACTGGGAATTTGGTGGCCTCTGAGGGCTTCCATGACCTGGGGGTAGGGGTCAAGGGAGCCCCAAGCTGACAAGCACCTCAGTAGCTGGTCCTCCCCGTGTAAGCTTAGTGGTAAAGGCTCTCCCCTTCTCCCCTCCCATCTGGATAGCATAGTTCTGCCTGCTTGGAGGTAGGACCTTAGAACTGTCCAGGGGTGGGTTCTCTGAGGTGTCAAACCTCCTCCATATCCCTCACTGTCCTTCCAATCCTTTTGTATAGCCTTCCCTCCTCCCTTTTCACCAGCTCCACTGGATTTCAGTCTTAGTTCACCCCCTCAACCAGAAGCTCTTGTGCAGTGACCCTCCTGCACAACTGTACATGGCACCCCTGAGTCATTTGCTCTGTGGCCTTGGGCAAGTGGTTTCCCCTTGTGGGGCCCCTGCTTTGTCCTTAGGAAGTACAAGGGTTAGCTAGCTGATCCTTGGGGTCCTGGCTACATCAAAGCTTTCGGAAATCTCTATCATTATAGAGACTTAGGTAAATGCTATCTCTCCCACTCTACTCCCAATCCCCTGCCAGTCTGCCAACCACCAGTTCCCAAACCCATTCTCAGCCCTTTTCAGCTTGTCACACCCACCTCAGCTCCCCCCCTCACTTGTTTATTTCTAGGAGTGAAGCTGATCTCATCGGCCTTGTAGAGGCAGGGCACACCCCTCCCTGTCAGGGCTTGGCCTGGCGTCTCCTGGCTCTTGGGGCCCCCCAGGCTCTACACAGACAGGCTGCAGCTTCCCTGGCTCTGGCCTGTGGATCTAGAAGCCCTCCGACCTCACCTCCCCCAAGCCTGGTGGGTTTCCTACCCAGAGAGGGGAAGAGAGGCCCTGAGCCGAAACAGCAAGCTTGGGCCTCAGATGGAAACCAGGCAGCAGGCCAGCTGAGGAGGCTGAACCAGATTAAAACAACAAGTAGTGTTTGTACAGAACTTCCAGTTACAAAATCTCTCCATGGATTTGATCTGGCTGGGCTCACAGGAGCAGCCTCCTCCCGCGGGCTGGCTGGGGTTCTGCATGGGCTTAGAGCATATGGCTATGTGACCCAGGACAACTCCCTGCCCTCTCTGGGCCTGTGTTTCCTTCCCCGTAAAAGGACGATCCCAGGCCCCCATCCAGCCGTTCTCTGGTTCTTTGAGGGCCAAAGAGCTGCCAGACATCGGTGAAACGACTCGTGGATTCTGGTGTGCCAACACGATTCCCCTCATCATGGTCGCATGTTGAAGCTAGGCAGCTCGAACAGGGAGTGAGGTTCCCGTGGGTTTCTGTAGGAACTGGGGGAGAGGGCCCCCCTCGGCCATGGAGGGGCCCAGGCCAGGGCTACAGATCATACTTGTTGCCTAGAAAATTCCAACTAGATCCACAGACGAGGAATTTGAGGCCCTCAGAGTGGGGAGAATTTGCCACGTGACCATCTCCTCTGAATATGGCCTGAGCAGGAGAGGTCACGTGGAGAGGGGGTGGGCAAGCTGAGCCACAGTCCTGACCTGGACTCCAGACAGGCTGCCCCAGCCCCTTGGCTGCTCCCAAGACAGCAGGCCTCGCCTTGGGTTGGCAGGGCTTGGGGCTGGGCCAAGTGCTGGGGGAGGGGAGAGGAGGGGCTTAGGCACATCCCACACCCCCTCAACCCAGGCTAAGGGCCTCCTCAAAAGGACACTGGACCAAAGGAAGGAGAGCAAGGACACAGCCTCTCTGCTCCGTCTCAGCCTCCCTGTCCTCGAAGCCCTGCCTGGTGTCTGGTCAGAGATGTCACCTGTCCTCTGAGGGACCCAAGCACCTGGTCTGCTTCTCCACATGGCCCAGTTCAGCTCAGCAAACCTGTGTCAAGGACCACAGTCAGCCTTCTAGGGGGTAGAAGAGCGGCCACTTATGGCGGCCCGGGGCCATGCCGAGCTCCCCACTTCCTCCTCTCACGCCAGCCTCAGGACGGCTCAGCGTCACCCTTCCCACTCCACGCACGGGGATACTGAGGTTTGGACGCTGAGCAACTTGCCCGGGGTCATGGAGCTAGCGAGGGGGTGGAGGCCGGGAGGGAACCCCTTCTGGTCCGTGGGCACCTCACAGGCCGGGGCTGTGACTTCCGCATCTCTCTAGATCCCAAGGCGCCCACTGAGGTCAGGCGTGCATTACCCACCAGGACTGCCTCTTCATTTCAACAGACCCCCGGTTTCTGCCCTCTGCCTGCCCCCCCTTCACTTTCTAGCCCACTTGGGATCAAGTTTCCAAACTATATCCGAGGCAGAAGCCCATTCGTTGCTCTAGCTGGTGACAATTTCCCATTGCCATGGGATGCGTGGGCGAGAGCAAGTGTGTTTACGGGCACAGGAGGAGGGGACAGGGGACAGGGACTGCGGTGGTGCCCGGGGCCGGCGAGCGCAGGGCTTATCTGCCCGTCAGCACGAGACGGACTCCGTTGCAAGGGCCACTATTTGGGAGGGTAGCTCTGGGTTCACTGGCATCTCCTCCCAGTGTTTAGAATACTGGCCGGCCCATAGCAGGCCCTCAGTGAGCACGTCTGCAGTAAATAGATGCTCTTTAAGGACATTTTCTTGTTTTCCGGCTGGGGTGCCCGGGGCCTTGCCTCTGGGGGCAGGTTGGTTCCCACCCTCCGTCCCTGCCCACAACCCCTCTCGGGCGCTGCCTACCTGATTCGAAACTCCTCGACCTTCTGGAGCACCTGCAGCAGGTTGGCCTCTAGCTGTCCCCGCTCCTGGCTCACCTTGCGCAGCTCCTCCTGCAGCCGGGCCTGGTACTCCTCATAGAGGTGCCCGAGGTCGAAGGCGCCAGAGTCCTGGCCTTGCAGGAAGTGCCAGCGGGTCTCCAGCAGCTGGTTGCGCTGCTCCAGGGCCTGCACCTGGGAGAGGAGAGGAGCATCGGTGAGAGCGGCCGGCGTGGACAGGTCGGGTGCCGAGGCCCTGGGCCAGCCTGCGGGCCCGCACGGGGGCCTCCCCGGGTCCGGACAGCTCATCTGGCCTGCGCTCGCCACCCGGGGCCTCTCTGGGCACATCCAGATCTCATCTCCAATTGCTGATGCTTCATAGGAAGATGGCAAGATAAGGAGGGAATCAGAAAGGGGTGGAGCCAATTAGCCAAGGTTTCCTTAGGGAGGAGCGGGGCCTGAGAGAGGAGGGAAAAGGCTGAATGTGCCAATGAGGTGACAGGCCCTCCACGCCCGCCTGGGGCTTGGGTGGGAGACCCCAGGGAACATAGGGTGTCAGAGGCCCGCTGCCGTTCCGCGCCCCTGCCCCCCCGGCTGACAAGCCTCGTCTCATCTTGCTGTGGAAGCTCGGCAGGGGAGGGCCTCGTTCGTACTTCATTGCTGATCTTCCCGACAACCCTGGACTTGCAGCCTCTCCAAGCCTCAGTTTCCCCAGCTAGAAGTTGGGGCTGACATGGCCTATCCTGGCCGGGCTGCCTGCGGGGGGAGGCTGGGGATGCGCCCCGGGACAGTAACACTAGCAAATGTTTATGCATTCCCTACGGTGGGCCAGGCCTTGTTCTAGATGCTGGACATCTTTGCCTCGTTAGGCCCCAGAGCCTGACGGGCAAGGTGTAGTCGTAGCTGCATTTTACGGAGAGGCCAAATAACTTGCCCAAGGTCACAGAATTATCGGTGGCAGAGCCAGGTGGGGAATCCAGGGCGGGGGCGTCTAGATTCTTTTAACCCCCAGAACATGGGGCTCCTGTCTGTGGCTGGAGTCTCTGTGGGCCCTGGGACCCATCCGCCCTTCCTGGAGGGGCTCCTGCCTCTCTAGTTGGGGGCCAGCGCTGCCTTGAGGGGGGACGGCTGGGAGGGATCTGGGCACAGCTCTTTCTCTCAAACTGCCTCCTTCCCGCTCTGCTCCTCGTACGGCTGTGGGCCCCCCCACCAAGCCTCCCAGCCCAGCCAGCGCATGCTGTCAGGATCCCTCTTTTTTTTTTTTTTTTATTTGACACAGAGAGAGAGATCACAAGTAGGCAGAGGCAGGCAGAGAGAGAGGGTGGGGGGAAGCAGGCTCCCAGCTGAGCAGAGAGCCTGATGCGGGGCTCGATCCCAGGACCCTGAGATCATGACCTGAGCCAAAGGCAGAGGCTTTAACCCACAGAGCCACTCAGGCGCCCCCGGGATCCCTCTTGAATCCCCTCCTGCCTTCTACCCAGTCCAGCCCAGTGCAGCCTGGCCGGGCGTGGGGGGCGGTCCCCTGCCTCTGCCCAGGCTGCCTGTCCTCTCCAGGCTCTAGCCTTCCTCTGACTGTCCTTTCCACCATCCCCGTCCTTCCTTTCCCTCCCCGTTTGCGCTCCCAGCTCCCCTCCTGCAGGAAGCCTCCAAATATCAGAGCTCCCAGGGCGCCAGGCTGGCTCAGTCTGAAGAGCATACGACTCTGACTCTTGACCTTGGGGTTGTAGGTTTGGGTGTAGAGATTACTGAAATAAATAAACTTAAAAAAAGAAAAGAAAAGGAAGAAAAGAAAGAATCACAGCTCTGAAGAAGCCCCTCCCACCCCCACGGCTTTTCTTACGAGGTCCTCAGTTTATCTGCTCCTCATTTGTCCGGATTGCCCACCCTTCCCGTCAGACTGGGAGCCACCTGGTCTCTTCTTGGGATCCCTGCCATCTGGTGCCCAAGTCAGGGGCAGCTGGGAGAGACGGCTGGGGCCTGGCTCCTGGGCAGGCCGGGGTCATGAAGGCGCTGTGACGACCAGCCCCGTGATGTTCCCTATGACCACGAGCAAGCTGCTGGCCGCCCCCTGCCCGCTGCTGGCACCAGCTCCTGGGATCGCAGCTCAAAGAGCCAGAATCCTAGCCAGATCCCATGGTTTATAATCTTCATCTACAGAGGGGGAGGCGAGGGCCCAGGGTGGTCAAGGGACTTGTCCGGGATCCCATGGAGACTTGGAGGCCAACCTTCCCGGGCAGGCCCATCTGATGGCTCCGGACCTTCAGGGACCCCCTGTTTCTTTGGAATTTGGAGGTGCGGGGGGGGGCAGGGCGGCGCTCTCCTCTTTCTCCCTGTCCTGCCTACATTCTCCGGTTTTCCTGTGACACCTGACCATCCTTGCGAAGTCCCCTTTGATATTTGCATTAGACAACACCGGCTGGAATCCTGGGCTAGGGCCTTCATGGGCTGTCCTTCCCCTGCTCAGCCCCCATTTGTACTGGGGTGTTCCGCTCACAGCCAACCTAAGCCTGCAGTCTGCTGTTGTCACAGCCAAACAGGTTCTGTAGGGATGGCGGTCAAGAGGGTTTCTGTCCTCTTGGCGTATTCGAGAAGGATCTCTCATAGGGGAGACACTTGCTCACTCCACCTTCCTTCCGTTTTGACAAGCCAGAGCCCTGTGTTTACACTGAGGGAGAGGCGAGGGGTGCGATGTCAGGCTCCTTCCTCCACCCATAAGCAAGAAAACACCCTTGACACCAGGAAGTCCTTCCCTGAGTCTAACCTCAGTTTCCTATGCTTCTGTACTAGCTTCTGGGAGACGGCGCGCATTTGGCCAGCCAGTTCAGCCAGAGGGCATTTTCGGTTTCGAGAGCTAAGGCAGCCCTGTCCCCTGCTGCCATGTGTGTATGTGTGGTGAGTGTGTGTGTGTGTGGGGGGTAGTTTCTTGTCTCAATGGGTGGGGATGGAAACTCATCCCCCATCCAGGACCTTCCCAGCCCAAGGCTCCTCCCTCTCTGCAACAAAGGCCCTGGGAGGCTGGGTAAGCAGTTAATTGCTCTAACCTGTCAAGGCTGCTGATCACTCACCTCTCTGTCCCCTTCCTCCTGGTTCTGGCTGACAACCCCCTGGCCCTGCCGCCCTGAGATCACAGGTGGTACTCCAGGAGGGGCCTCAGAGAGCCAACCCCCGGTCTCCCTGCCTCCCATTTTACTGGGGAAGAAACTAAAGCCCAGAAACACAGAGCTCCGTGTGACCCAGCCCCACCGCCCGGCTGAAAAGCAGGCCCAGCCTGGGGTCAGGAGAGATGGGCTTTTTGTATTGGGCTGGAGTCCTGGCTGGGGGCTCCCCGGGGAGAGAGGCTTCAGATCGCCGGCCCACAGTCCTGGCAGTGGTGACCTGAGCGGTGACCCCCGGGCACGCAGGTCCTTCTCCTCCCCTGGGGGGTGGTTCTCAGCTGTCAAACCCCTGGCCCGCCAGGAAGGGTTTGTTTGTGCCTTTCTGCGAGCAGACGCCCGCTGCACCACGGCTCCGGTGACTTCCAGAGGCCACACAGGCCCACGGGAAGACATGGTGCCTGTCCCTCTGTCCCCGGGTCTTTCACCGCCCCTCTTAGGTCCCCTTTTTATAGCTTCCTTGGGTGAGCTGCTGGTGGTCCTTTCTCTTGTCCCATCTCCATCCCTTCTGTGGTCTGGACTTGCGGGGAGGGGGTCCAGCCAGCAGCCTTCTCCCTGCCTGCCTCAGTCTCCCCTCCTGCTGCTGCCGCTGGCTCTCCCTCCTCTCAGGACCGTATCCCTCCCCGTGAGGGCCGGCATGAGCTCAGGGCCATGTACAGAGCAGGAGCAGAGCAGGGAGGTGGAATGTGAATCTCAGAGAGGGTAAGTGGCTTGCTTAAGGAAACACAGCCTGCAGAGGGAAGAACGAGCCCTGCTCCAGGGACCCTCGACCGACTCCTGGGGATCAACTCCCCAATCCTCTTCCTCCTCCTTCTCTTCCTCCTTCTCCTCAGTGCTCTCATCTTGGTGCCTCAGCGGGCCCAGCAGGGACGAGGAGCTGAAGGGCCCCCATCTGTCTCCTCTCTGCCTAGAGCCCCCAGGCCTGCATGGTTGTGGCATGTCGCCCGCCCCGTGAGCTGCTCCTACCCCGTGAGCTCTCCCACCCTCCCTCCCTCTTCTCAGGCTCCTGGCTGGAAGGGGCCCGGACTAGGTTCAAGAGCTCCCCTGGCTGGACCCATCGACGATACTTTTATTCAACAAACAGAACCCACTTGGAACATGGTAAGCGCTTCATAAATGCTTTTCAAAAACTATCCCATTTGATCCTGACCAGCCCATTACACGGATGTGTACTGAGAAACAGAGAGGTTAAATAATTTGCCTGCGATTGAACAGCTGGCCAGAGATGGAACCAGGATTCAAACCCAAAGGCCCTCGAGGCCTTTATGAGGAGACAGGGAGGCACACGAGTTAACAGTCTGAGCCCGCAGACCTTCTCTGTGGAGTCGGCAGGTCAGCTGGGGCTCTTCGGCCCCAAGAGGCTGGCATCCAGGGCTCCTGGTGTCCTACACTGAAGAGCGCCTGTCTCAAGGCCAAGGCCCTCAGGTTGGGAGGCTCCAGGTCTGCCAAAGACCTCAGAGGGCGTGGGGTTGGCCCCTGGGCACCGACCCCAGCCCCTCGGGCCCCCTCCCTGTGCCTGCACACCTGTCCCATCCCCACAGCCCAGGCACAGGGTGATATCAGCTCTGGCATTCGGAGAGAAAAGCCACCCAGCCGAGCCAAATTACATAGCTCATGAAGCATTCCTTTTAAGGGATTAAAGCGGTTCTAGAGGAGGTGGCTCTGCAGGGACCTGCCTCCCAGGGCAGCGGGCTGTTTTCCTAGGGCACACAGCCCAGCAGTGCAGGGTTCCGCACAGCCGGCAGGTCCGGGCGGGGGGAGGGAACACACCACCACCATGGACGCTCGTCCTCCCCCAGCTGTCCCTTCCCCTCCTCATCCCCCGACTCCTGTTGCCCTGGGTGTGGGGGAGGGGAGGGGAAAACAAGCCCGCAGACCTGAGTTCAAGTCCAGACTGTCCGCCTGGTGTTAATGTGACCTTGGGCAAGGCACTTAACCTCTGGGATGCTGTTTCCTCATCTCTGCAGTAGGGGAAGTAGCCACTGGGGAGTGTGGCCGCGTGGGCTAATGACACACGTTTGCAAAGTTCCCCCAGAGAGCTGGGCGCGAGCAGACGCTCCGTATGTGTTACCTTCTTCCCTCCACCCCTCTCCAGACGCCTGCCTAACGGGGGACCCTAGCAGCATGCAGGGGAGCACCAAGGCCGGGAGACAAGTGCAGGAAAGGACCGGGGTGGGGGGCAGAAGGACGGGGCTCTGGCGTACTGAGTAGGAGGGAGAAGTTGTTTTCCTCATCTGTAAAATGGGCACAAAAGGTCTTCTTCCGTAAGGTTGTTGAGGGAAACCGAGGTGAATATGTAAAGCTTCCAGCATGATGCCTGGCATGTAGTTAGTAGCTAATGCAGCTGTTACTGTTATGATCCTTGTTTCTGGGCAGGGCAGGGGGGCAGAGCTGGGAGGCTACTCTGGAGGGGTCTCCTGGAGGAGGTGATGAGGAGGGGGTTCGGGAGGTGGACGGGACTTCCTCAGAGCGCTTGAAGACCACGCCCTGGGGCGGAGAGGGACAGGAGTGCCTCCCACCAGCATGCCAGCCAGGGCAGTGGGGTCTAGGAAGTCTGGGTGCTGGGGACTCACCCCCTCTCTCAGGTGGGGACCGGGTAAGCCCGACTGCCTGTCTGCTTCCAACTCGCAACATGGATTCTCCGCATTCCTATCTCCTGACAGGCTACCCCCGCATCCCTAACCCGAAGCCTCCTTCTGGAGGCCCCCGGAGCCCCTCTGGCCCTGCTGGCCCTTCTGACCTCCACAAGCCAAGCAGGGTCAAGGCCAGGAAAGGAGGGCGGACTCTTGGGAACTCATCTCCTCTGTCCACCTGCCTTGGAGTCAGATGGCAAACCGTGTCTCCATCGGCCATTCCCAGGAGGGGGTATCCTCCTGGCCGCACTTGGGGCTCCTCCCTAGTGTCCGCCAAGGGGGCAGGGACCCCGAGCCACAAAGCACGTTATCACCCAGACATCCCTCAGAGCCATGCCGAAGCCTCTTTTTCCCCCAGCACCCGGGATGGCGAGGGACTGCCCTCGCCATCTCACTGTTCAGAGCCAGCCTGCCGGCTCCTCATTGGCTGGGGTCAGGGGTGGGGCAGTGCTCCCGAAATACAGAGCTCAGCCATCTGCCCAGGTCTGAAGGTCCTTAGGTTTCAGGTCCCACCCCACTACTTCTGCTCACCTTGCCAATCAGGGAGGCAAACTTATCATTGAGGACTTTCATCTCCTCCTTCTCCTGGTTCTTCTGCTGCTGGATGGCTGGGTCCACTTTGAGGTCCAGGGGCACCAGCAGGCTGGGGTTCACGGTGACCTTGGGGATGGTGCCAGCCGCCTCGCAGCCTGTGAGGCTGCGGGAGCTGAAGCCTGGCCTGGGGGTCCCGCAGCTGCCCCATCCCGAGGTCCCAGGCCGGGGGCCGCCCGCAGGGGTCACCTCACAGCTGCTAAGGCTGCTGAAGCCAACGACGCAGGAGCGGCAGGCCATCGCGGCCCCCGGGCCCGGGACGCGGGAGGGCACAGGGGTGTGTGTGAGGGAGTCTTTGAGGGGTGGCGGGCAGCTGGCTCTGGTCGCAGGCAGGGCAGGCTGGGGACTGAGGAGCAAAAACACCTGTCCTACAGTGCTCATTAGCTCCAGGAGGGCGGGACGCCTCCCAGCCCGACCAACCTGTTAGATGATGCCATGCTCCTGTCCCTCCCCCCGCACCACGCAAGCATCTCCTCCCCGGGGCCTGAGACCTGCCTGCTTGAGGGGGCTGTTCACTGCCCCCCCCAACCCCCCACCATTGAGCTGGGTCTGGCTCCAGGACAGGGGGGCGAGGCCGGGCCGGCTGGCGGGCCGGCTGGGTGGGGGTGCGGTGGTAGCCGAGGAAGGGCAGACTCGAGGAGGGAAGAGAGAGGCGCGCGAGAGCTCCTCTCACCGCAGACCTCATTGCATACCTGAGGGCTGACGTAGCTGGGCTCACATACTTCTGGAAAAGGTGAGGCAATCGTGGGCCGTGCACTCCCAGAGTGCAGGGCAGCCATCCCGGGCGGCGTGCCATCCCGGCTCTAGGAAACAACACCTTTTTATTTATCTTCTAGCTGCCTGAGAGTCTCCCTGGCTTATCTTCCCTTCCTGTCTTCCTCCCTCTCTCCTTCCTTCCTTCCTTTGACTTGGGGTTTATTGAGCACCTACTAGCACATCCCACTGTCTCAGAGGCTGGAGAAGAAACAGATGGCTAAGACCCAAGAGCCCTTGGCTTTGGACAGGTGAGACTTGGGCTCCAGACTCAGCCTGGCAGCTCGCTGCCGGTGTGACCTCAGGCAGGTTAGCTGACTTCTGTGTCAAGGACGAAAATGCCCTCCCCCGCCAGGGGAGCCAGTGTAGGCACAGAACTTAGCGCAGGGCAGGGCATGAAGCCCTCAAAATGGTGGCCAAGACCTGGGGCCTGCCTTCGGGGAGATGGGCTCTTGTGCAGCTCTTCCTCGAGGACTATGGGAATGTGTCCCCCGCCCCTCCCCCTTTCCCCGTCTCTCCTTTCCTCCGTCCTCTGTTTCATCTTAAGAATAAAGTATCTAGGGCCGCCTGGGTGGCTCAATTGTTACGCATCTGCCTTCTACTCAGGTCATGATCCCAGGGTCCTGGGATCAAGCCCCGCATTGGGCTCCCTGTTCAGCGGGAAGCCTGCTTCTCCCTCTCCCACTCCCCCTGCTTGTGTTCCCTCTCTCGCTGTGTCTCTGTCAAATAAATAAATAAAATCTTAAAAAAAAAGTATCTATAGAAAAGATGCCACGTGTTTCCCACAGAGCCTCAGGTGGGGCGGCAGAAGGTTCTGTGAGCCCACAGTGCCCCCTCCATCCTACCTTCCCGCGGTTCTGCCCCCCGCCCCCTTCCGCAGTCGCTGACTCTCTGGGGCCTGCTCTCCCTTCCTCCCTGGCTTGTTGTCCCTGGATACTCTTGCCCCGGCCGGCTGGCCCTGTGTGCCCTCCCTGGGGCTGGCGTGCCACTCTGGGGCGGTGGGGCCACAGCGGGGAGAGGGCTTGTTTGGGAGAGACTCCGGTGGTCACAGATTGGAAGAGACAGGCTGGAGATGGGAGCCCCTATCCCGATCACATGGCCCATTCCAGGCCTCCCGTCTCCCAGGCTGGCCCTCTTTCCCACACGAGCGGCCCTTCTGGCTCCCTAGGGCACAGCAAGCTGTCCCAAGGCCACCACTGTGTCCTGAGGCTGAGTCCCTGGGATCAGGTACTTCTGATGTGTGACCGGGTCACTGCGATGGTGTCTCTGTCCCCACTTCTGACACATGCTGCCCCATTCCCCACTCAGCACCCATTGCCTTGCCCACCCCAGCTCCCTGACCTAGAATCTGGATGGCGTGTGGTTCACCTCAGCGGCCTACCTTCCCCCACTGTGGTCGCCCCGCATGCTCTGTGGGGACGGGGGAGGTGGGCAATGGCCTCTGGGCTCTGCCGGGGCCAAAACAACAGCTGACTTGTCAGGTATGTCCCAGATGCTTTCCCTGGATTAGTTCCCTTAGTCCTCATGGTCCTTGAGGTGGACGAGTTGGTTCTCATTAGCCCCAATTTGCAGAGGAGGAAACTGAGGCTCAGAGGGGTTAAGCGCCTGCCTCAGAGTTTATCAGGGACAGATCTGAATGAGGCTATTGGATTATGAGCCCTCCCTCTTATCTTCGCCTCTAAGCCTGGGGACCCCCGGAAAGGGCGTTGGGGTACAAGAGGAACTGTCTTCCCAGTCCGGGACTCGGTTCCACCTCTTCATTTGCTTTGAGCTGGATGCCCTAATTCTCAAAGGTGCCTCCGCGTCCCTGAAGCCTGCCATTTCTTGCTGACTTGTGCTGACATCTGTCAGCCTCTGAGGTGCAACAGGTCACAGTTAATGGCCGAGTCCCCGGCTTCGCAGCCAGCATGGCAGGGCCGGCTCTGGGGGCCCGCCCCCAGCCCTGCGCGGCTGTCCTTGGGGTGGCCGGGCCTCTCGGAGGCATGGAGGGCATGCTGGCCTGGGGCTCTGGCCAGGGTGGGGCGTGGGTCCTGCTGTCTTCTGTCTGGTCCCGCAGTGTCTCTTGGGTGCAGTCCTGGAGGTGTCTTTGGCTGTCACAGCTCTGGCTGCCAAACAGGAAGGGCAGTGACAAAGCTGCAAACAAACAAAACTCCTGGAAGCAGCCAGCCCCTCCTCCTCCCCCGCCCCTCCCCTTTTCCTCGCCAAGCTCCACCCACGCTAGCCTCCAGCCCCACACGGGCACCCTTGGTGGGTTGGTGGGCGGAGGGCTAAGTGTATAGGCCCCTGCCTCCTGCCTCTCTCCAGCCTCCCTGAGGACCTGAGGTGATCCTCTCCTGGCCTCGGTTCAGAGCCGTACCACCTGGGGTTTGGGCCTCCCAGGGATCAGGAAGCGTGGCAGGGAGGGGTAGGGGGAGGGGAAGTGGAAAGTGGGCAGCATTTTCAGTCTCTGTGGGGATGTTTAAGTACCTGGGCAGCCTCCACACCCCTCTTAGATGTACTCACAAACAAACCTGCTTTGGGTTTCAGGTGGGCCGTGAGCTTGGGTGACCCCAGCTGGAGAAGGCATCTGGACATCCCAGGCCCTTCTGGGGTTCTGGAAGCCTGTCCCGGTTGGTCCTTCCTTACATGATCCAGGGACAGAAGTCTCAGTCCCCTTCCCTCCCCCTTGAGCCTCCCTCCTGTGCCCCTGGTCTCCCGGAACTGGGGGCTGGGATGTAATTCTGATCCTCCACGAGACAAGGGCTGGCGGGAAGTAGGGCACCGGTGTGGGGGCGGCTCGGGCCGGCCCGTCCCACAGGCCCCTGAAATGGGTCCTCAAAGAAGCAAAGGATTTCCCCCCCGCATTTGCTCTGCGTCTTCCTTTCTTCCACTTCTCCATGGCACTCCCTCCCAACTTTGGGGCTGTCCCCCCTCTTTGTCATCCGCCTCGTCTCTCTTGCCTCCCTGCCCACTCAAGAGTTCCGGTGGAGTGCGCCTTCACCTCCTCTCAGCCCTGGGGAGGAGAGGTGTCCAAGTTGGCCCACACAGGCCGGCTAAGTGGCCTGATGGGAATGGCATCCTTGTGTCACAGTTTCAGTTTCTGCTCTGTGCTCTGCTCCCCATTTGGCCCGAGGCCTGGCCCTTGGAGCCAGCAGGCCTGGGCTAACTCAGAATAGCAAAGCATAGTTGCTGGATGAATGTTCCAGTGAACACATCTCAGCCCAGCTGGGGCTCTGGCGCGGGATGTGGTTCTTGGGGAGAGCGCAGGGCAGAGTCTTCTCTTCCTCTAGTAGGTGAGGCTACTCCTCCAGGAAGACTTCCCAGATGGGCCTGCTCAGGTTCCTGTAGGTGTTTCTTCCTCTCTCCCAAAGGCACATCCACATCTGGGCTCGCAGAGTCAGGGCCCCGTTGCCTGACGAGGCTAGAAACTCCGACCTCGTTTCTCTGGCCTGTCCCTTTGAGCAGCCTTGTCCCGAGGTTCTTGGAGGGAGGCCTGATCTGGGGGCCGAGTCTCCAGAATGGGATGACCTCGTCCACGCTCAGAGAATTTCTCAGGGCTCCAGAGCTGGAGGTGGGGAGCTGCGAGTAGATTTGGGAGGGCCAAGGGCCAAGAAAGGGGAACTAATAGCAAGGATGGGGAGATTAAACCAATGCCTGTTACCACCTCCTCCACGTGTCAGGCAGGCCGTGGAGACCCGGCAGAGGCCCTGACCTACGCGAGGGTGTCTCGGATAACTTCCCAGAGTGGGCAGAGAGCGAAAGCTTGAAGGGAGGGGGAAGAGCTGTCCAGGAGGAAGGGAAGTCTGTTTCAGGTTGAGACAGCAGCAGGAGCTGTGGGGGTGGGGGTGGCGGCCATGACAATAGCCACCGTTGGGAGTTCCGGAGGTGCCACGGAGCTCGGAGGAGCAGTGACTGTCTTGGGGGCCCAAGGAGGCTGCCTTCAAGGCGCTTCGTTACTTTGCATGAAGTCTTTCAGTGGCTTCCTGTGGATGATGGGATTAAAGTCTAGAAGATTCCTTGGGACATCAGACAAGCTCTTTGGCTCCTACTGCCCTTTGTGTCTCATCTCCCTACCTTCCTTCTCCCATGGCCCCTGCCAAGCTCCACCCCCACCGCGTCCGTCCCATTTCCCCCGAAACCTCCGGAGTGATGGCATGATCCGTGCTGCAGAGCGTGGCCGCGGAACGTCTCTATCCTCACACGTGACTCCACTGGACGGCGCTGCCCTTGCGAAGCAGGCATCTGAACGTGGGCCAGGAGGCCCATGACTTCAGGCTGTGAAGGGGTTCAGGGGACGCTGGCAGGGCTGCATGGTGGGGGCAGAGCCTTGCCCCTGGGCGTGGGAGACTAGGTTTCCGGTCTGGGCTCTGCCACTCACCAGCTGTGTGTTTGGGGCCCCATGTTTGGCCTCTCTGGGCCTCCGTGGCTAAGCTACGGGGATGATTGCTATTTTATTAATTAAAAGTTTTTTTTTTCCCCTCCCATTTGGTTCAACACGTGTTCCCGAGACTGCTGTGGACGCCCCCGCTCTGCCTGGGGAGCCGAGCCCGGCAGTGTGCCGGAGAGGGCGGGCCGAGCTGTGGGTCCCCCGGGACGAGGGCAGGCCTCCGGGGCCAGGGAGAGGTGAGCACAGGCTAATTACACTTTCCTGTCTTCACAGCACTTAACCCAATTTGTAATTATTTGTTGTTGGTTGTTTACTTGTGCCTGCCTCCCCTGCCAAGCTCTGTGAGCACAGGAAGTCTGTGGTGGTTTTGTCCCCTCAGTGTCCCGGTGCCTGGCACAGGGTGGTGCTCGGTGACCATTTCCGGAATGAGTAAAAGGCCACCCTTCCGCACAGGGCACTTGCTATCCTGTGTGGTGACACGGGAGACGGCAGAAAGAGCTTGGCTGGTGTAGAGTGACAGACGCCGGGGCAGGGGGGCGGGGTGGGGATTGTGGAGGACGCTCAAGATGGAGATACAGCCCCATTTCTGGAAGCTGGCTCCGGAGCCCTTGCCCTCCAGAACCTGGGTGCCTCCTTGCCAGGCTGAGCAGGGCTGACCGGGATGGGCCCATGGGTTCATGAGTTCTTGGTGGGTTCTCTGCCTGGGGTGTCCCACACCCCACGGCAGGCTGACTCCCAGAGGTTCCCACTCAGCATTGGGTAGGAACTCTGATGCCCTCCTGCCCTGGCCGAATGCCTTAGATGGGCAAGAAGTCCGATGGTCCTCCCTGCAAAAGAAAGAGGCAGGAAGAAGCCTGCCGAAGCTGGCAGAAGCCCCATTAGGTCTCGGGTTGGGTCAGGCGTGCACTGGGGCAGAGCAGGGACCAAGCCATAAGCTCCCCAGTCCTTCCTGAGCTGTAGGACCAGAGGGTGGGACGCCTGGCGGGAGGTTCCCCCGGTCCCGAGGTAGGGTAGGCCTGGCCTGCCTGGGGAACCCCAGCCCGTGTCTGGCTATGTGGGTGCTGGGTTCATGCCAGTGGCATTTCGGCATGGTTGCCCGGCCTGCTTCTGGGTGGAGAGGAGCAGGAAAGAGAATTGCACAAAGGGAAGCTGGTGGGAGGACACTGTTTCTTCCGTGGCTCCCTGCCTCCCAGCGAGGGCCAAGGGGCCCCTGGGTTCCCTGGGAGGAACCACACCCTGTCACCTGCTTTCTGCTGCTCCCAGCAACAGGGGTTCTGGCGGCCCCCCTCACTCCTCATGCCACCCCCATGCCCGGGCCCTTCCACCTCTGGACGGATCCTTCCAGCAACCCTCTGCTCCCTCCCCATGGGAACTCTTCCCAAATAGCCCCCTCACTTGCCCTCTGAGCTGGAGACCTCTCAAAAGCAGACTGTTCCGTCGTGGCTCTCGCATCAGTGGCGCATAGTAGGTGTGCAAGAAATAGCTATTGAACGAACGCACAGCGTGCCCTCTATTATTTCCTCATTTTGCTGGCTGGCTTCGGCCAAGGTTTCTTCCCTCCCCCATTAGACAGGGTCTGGAACCCTAGTGCCTCTCTGTCGAGTCCCCCCACCGCCACCCAAATCCTGGTCACCCCATCTGCCCCTGCCGCTCTGCCTTCACTTGAGAAATGTGTCCTGTGTCTCTCCTGCAGTGCCTGTCGCCTGTCGCTCGTGCTGAGCCGTGGGGCCCATACAAAGACAGATGAGGCAAGGTGGTGACTTGGCTGTTCTCCCCCACTCTGGGGCCCTGCGGCCGCCGCTTCCCGCTTCCCGGGCCAGTGCTTGGTGACCTCTGGAATCTTCCCCTTTAGCCCCTGCCTCCAGGCCTGCCGCCCGGCTGGGTCCAACCTCCTCAGCCTGCCATTCCTGGCACCCCGCACACAGCTATTTAGGGGTGTCCCCCTCCCTGGGGCTGCTTTCTGAGAGGAACAAAGAGGGACAGGAAGGCTGGGGTGGCTGACAAAGGCGGGATTGGGGGAGTGGTAGGGCATCTGGAGACGCTCCTTTGTAAGCCCAGACAGCTCTCCAAGCATCAGCGGCTGCCTCTATCTGCTCTGATAATAGACCGAAACCATCTTCTGCTCTCTGTCGAGAGATCAGTGCCCGGCTCTGCGAGCCTGCCAGGACGGCCACGGCCCACGGTGGAGCGGGGCACTGTGCCAGCTGCTAGAGGCCTGCCAGCCCTGGGCAGCTGCGGCAGGGCGGCTAGCCATGCCGCCCCGCAGCAGGGACGTCCCCTCATCCAGGGGTCCCCAGGGCCGCGGGGCTCTCGGGATGGCTCTTGAGAACTGAAGCTTGAGTTGCTGTTTTTGGTCCATCCATCTTTGGATCTCCCGCACCGAGCACGGTGCCTGGCGTCCAGTGGGAGCTTAGTGGGTACCCTTTACGTACTCAGCACCTGTTTATCAGGACCTACGATGTGCCTGCAGCTGTGCGCTCTCCCTCCCTATCCTTCTGCATCCTTCTCTAGCACCTCTTGGGGATCTTCCGATGCAGTAAGTTGTGGGGAGTCTCCAAAGCAACCATCCATGAAAAGCTGATCTGGGACCTGCCCTGGCTGCCATGTCTCAGGGAGAAAAGGAGGATGAAGTCCTTTGAGATGTCCCCGTAACTCCAATAGTATTCAGGCTTACAGAATGCACTCACACAGGTGACCCGATTTTGTCCCCCCAATGCTACTCAGCGGGCTGGCAATCCCTGACCTGCCGGTTTGCAGGGATGTGGGATTTGCACTCGGATCTTCTGCTTCCAAAGGCAGCCCCCAGCCCAGGCTTCCTCCTGCTATTGGGAGTCTCTGGGTGAAATCCTGAGGTTGTGGGGTGGAGCTGGGAGGAGCCAGGGGCCGGGAGGGTGGGAGAGGGGCTGGGGTAGCGGCTAGAGAGGGGAAGGGAGGGTGGGTGGGAGAGCAGAGGGAGCAGGGTGCAGGGCTGAGTGGGTGAGGGGCCAGCGGTGTTGGGGGAGTGGAGTGGGGGCAGGAGGAGGTGGGGGAATCCCGGACAGGGCCCCCAGCCTGGGCTGCTGGTTGGAGCCGGGCAGCCAGTGGGAATCTGACGACCTCAGCTCCTCTCTGAGATGTGATTGCTGCCTCCCTCCCGAGCGGGCAAACAGCACTGGGCAAATTTGGGGACTAATGAGTGTTTTCCAGCAGGTGATTCCTCTATGTGGGGTGTATCTTCCTGGGTCATCGTTCTGCCGTCTGCACTTAACAGGGTAATAGCAGCCTGGGCTGGGGCTCCTGCCCACCCGCTGGCCTGGGGGCCCAGCAAACAGATGGCAGCAGATGAAGGACAGGAAGGCGGGAGCAAGCAGGTGCAGCAGGCCCAGCGCCGTCCTGCTTCCGTAGCTCAGGTCGCTGCTGGCTCGTGTGCCCCCAGCCTCACGGGGTGGCTCCCCTCACGGCGGGGCTCCACGGCCTCCCAGATCCGGGGACCCTCACAGACCCCCGCAGCCCCTCCCTGGCTGTCATCCCCGCCCAAGCCCACAGAGACCTCCTCACCGGCCTCTGCAGCCCCTCGGCCACCTTTCTCCTTCGTCCTCAGGAAGCCAAAAAGGGAGAAGGTGGTATTATCGACCTGGGCCTCCCCCCCACCCCACGTGAGGCACAGTGCTTCCTGGTCACGCGACCATCCAAGTCCCCACGACCACCATGTGGTAGGAGTGATTTCCAGATCGCGGTTGAAGGTGCTGGGGCTCTGGGAGGTAAAATGACTCGTCCAAGACCCCCCAGTGTGGTAGGCAGCATAGTGCATGCCCCTGAAGGTCATTGTCCCAATCCCCAAGCCTATAGGGACTTGGCTGATGTGATCAATCTTGAGGTGGGGAGATGATCTGGAATTACCTCGGTGGGCCCCCTGTCCTCACAAGGGTCCTTTAAATGTAAAAGGGTGGCGCCGAAGGGCAATACTATGAGACAGCCTCATCTGGCCACTGCTTTCGAGACGGAGGGCTGAGGAAGCAGGTGGCCTGGAGAGGCTGGGAAAAATGAGGAAATGACTGTTTAATACCTTCCAAAGGGGCACAACCCTACGGGCACCTTGATTTTAGGCCCATTGAGACCCATTTTGGAATTCTGACCTTTGAACTGTAAGATAATGGAATTCTGTTCGTTGGAACTATGAAGTTCATGGCTGTAAGTTACAGCGGTGATGGGAAACCAACACGCCCAGCTAGGGGCAGAGCTAGGGTCTGAACCCAGGACTCAGCCTCCCCTTGGCTTCCTTCCACTGTCCACGTCTGCTGAGTAAGTCCTGCCCACTGGTCTAGGCTGCCTCTCTTCCCTCCCATCCTTGCCCTCAGGTTCGGAGCCGGAAGCTGGGCCCATGGCTTGCACACAAAAACCTATTGATGAGGAGGGTGGGAGGGAAGAGTCGAACCTGGTACAGAGGTCTCCCCTGGAGGTTCTCCTAGGGGTGCTCTCCTCTTCCTCGGATCCCAGGCTCCCCTTCCTGCGTCTCCCCTATGGGGCTCAGGAGTTCTTAGAAATATGCCTAAGTAGCCCCTTTCCTGGAGGGTTCAAGTAAGGCAAGGCACTGCCAGCCGTTAGGGCTGAGGTGTGGGGGGGCTACGGTGTCCAAACAATCCTGGCCACTCCTTTAGGGCACACATAGCCAGTCTGCTTCTGTCCTTTGTGCAGCTTCTCCATTCTGGGTGTTGGTCCTTTGAAGCAGGGGGTGGGGGGATAGGAGGGGGTGTCCAAGAGTCACTTCTGTGGCCCCTGATGATCTGTGTGTCCCTCTTAAGGCAATGGGGAGATATCTCGGGGTTTGGATACCTGGCGGTGGGAGGATCTAGGGCTGTGTGTGGGGGGCATCTGGCGTGTGAGGGGCATCACCGATCCTGGGGGCCCCTCTGGGCAGTGTGTCTGTTCAGCCTGTGTGTGTGTGAACAGTTGAGTGTGCAAATGTGTGAATGCATGTCCATGCACCCCCCTGTATGAGTGTGTGAGTGTGCCTGCTCATGTCCCCATAGGTGTGCAGGTCTCCTCACACCTCGCATGTGTGAATGACAGTGCGGCATTGTAGGTGTGTGAACAAGTGTCTCTTGTGACCCTCATGTAATTGTAAAAATGTGTGAGTGTATCACATCTGTGTGAGTGTGTGAACATGTGTGAGTATGCACTCACGTCTTGGTGTGAGCATGTGAGTGTGCACGTGTGACTGCTCAGGCTCCCACGTGAGACTGTGAACACACGAGAGTGTGTGTCTGTCTGTGCCCCTGCATAAACAAGGGAGCGTATAAGTGTGCGGTTGCACCCAGTTGTCCGCATGTGAACACGTAGGTGTGCAAGGACGTGTCAGTGTGTAATCATGCCAGTGTCCCTATGTGTGCCCCTCCGTGGGTGTGTGAACGTTTGAGTGTGTGACTATGCAGGTGTGTGGATGTGTGTCCACTCACATCTCGCTCTTCTGTTTGTGAGTGGAGTGTGTGTGTGCCTCCCTTCTCCTCTGTGCGTGTGAACACGTGCGTGTGCAAGCGCGTGTTCCCCCAGCCCTCCTCCCTGCGCCCTGCCAACGTTGCCTCAGCCCTGTGACACAGCCGCTAATGACTGTTTGCCATTGTCTGTGTGGCGGTGGCATCACCTGCGCTAATGACAGTCTCCGCTGTCTAATGACCTGGCTTCTGCCCCATCATTTAGGAGCCACGGGAGCCCTCAGCCTGTGGCCAGAGAGATGTTGACGAGCTCAACACATTTCCCACTGGGTGTCGGTGGGGGCGGGGAGGAGCCCGGATCCCACCCTCCCCCGCAGCCCTCGGGGTGCCCGGGAATGGCGGCTGGTGGATGGCATTCCTGGGCGGGCAGCTCTGGGTCTGGGCCCTGCCCTCCGTCTCCGGCTCCGGCGGGGCTGGGCGGCGCCCTGCGGCCCCTCCCTGAAAGGTGCTCTGGAACCCAGCAGCCCGACCTGCGTCAGCTCCCAGGGATGGGAGCCTGCTCTTCCCCCTGCGGACCCCTGGCCCCGCCTCACTTCTGTAAAGGCAGGTGGCCCCTCTGTGGGGTCTGGACGGCCCAGGAGCTCACAGCGTCCAGGGTGAAGCACCTTGCGCGGCGTCCCACTGCTGAAGCCTCATTTGCTGACCCTACCGATCCCATCTGTCTCTTAGGATGGAAATGAAGTTCAGTAGCCTTCTTGACTGGACGGGGGAGCCGGGGAAGGGCTGCTGGGGGCTTTCTGTCAGCCCGCAGCCTTTCTTCACCCTGTCACACAGCTTTGAGCGGGCTCCATCCGCTTGATGGTTCCCACCAGGTCCGTCTCCTCCTGCTGTAAGTTTATCCAGATAAGCAGATGAGCCGAGTACCCTGCCGGGCTCAGTGGGGACTCTCTGAAGGTTTTCCGGGTTAATGAACACACCCCCTCAACTGAGTATGTGACCTTGAGGTGACTTAAACCTCGGTCCTCTGCAAAATGGGGATACGACAGGGCCTGCTTCAGGTGGCTTTACGAGTATCAGCTCCGGTCTCCACTACGCTCTTCAAGTGTTCTTACTGGGGCGCCTGGGTGGCTCGGTCAGTTGAGCGTCTGCCTTCAGCTCAGGTCATGATCCCAGGGTCCTGGGATTGAGCCCCGCATTGGGCTCCCTGCTCGGTGGGCAGCCTGCTTCTCCCTCTGCCTGCTGCTCCCTCCTGCTTCTCTCTCTCTCTCTGTCAAATAAATAAATAAATAAATAAATAAATAATCTCGAGTGTTCTTACTATTGTGCCCATTTAATAGATGGGGGACCCACTTAAATGATGCATGGCTCCAGAAGTCGGGAAGAGGCGACTCCGAAGGGTTAATCCTTTGAGGAAAAGCTGACCTCTGCCAGGTACCCCCCAGAGATTCCCACCCAGATACCACCTTACCTGGGGCCTCTCTGGCAGTCAAGGCAAGAACTGGGACGTGGGGGAGAAGCTGTTTCTTTGGGGGAATTTCGCTGGGGAGACTGCTTGATTACCAAGAGGAAAAAATTGTAGGAAGAGGGACGTGACTTAGATTCCGGAGTCTTCCTTGGCACCTTTACGGGCAGGGACTCATATCCCAGCAAAATGGGCTTAATTAGCAGAGGGAAGGGCTCATAGCAAGCGATGACCATGGAATATGAAGCTTTATGAGAATATTTGCAAAGCAACACGCAAACCGAGGGCAACCGAATACAGGGAAAACTGTGGACCTAAGTGGCAAGGGGACGCGGAAAGGTAGTGGTAAGAGCTGAGTGGGGTTGGCTGGGGAAAGCTTCCCAGAGTGGGCTGGGGGGTGTGCGGACCAGGCTGGGGAAGCACAGGGCTTTCCTTGGGGAGCACGCAGGCACGGGGAGCAGGATGCACCTCTTACCGCAGCAGCAGCAGCAGCGGCAGCAGCAGCATTCCAGAACTGGCCAGTCCCTAGGAGCCATGGCCCAGAAGCCTTTGCTTGCCTGGGAATCTGCCCTGATTCCTGGGTGGGGATTGTCCGGCCACACACCTGCCCAGCCCGCTTGGTGCCACTTGGAAATGACATGGGAAGACGGGGTGGCCTCGAGCCAGGTCCTCTCTCCAGGAGTTTGGCCCAGTTTGGCCTGCGGTGTGTCCAGATGTCTTCTCTTGGGATGTCTGGGGAGAGAGAGATGACGGAGGAGCGTGGAGTCTCTGGGGGAGGCTGAGGGGGATTCTGAGAAGTGCACGGGCTGCACATCAGGCCTGCTGCCTCCTTCTCAAGAGGCCAGGGGGCTAACGGGAAGACAGCGGACCCATGGTCAGCCTGACTCCATGCTTGGCTGCTTTAGGGCTGGGCCTAGGCGGGGGGCAGTGGAGAGAAGCCCCAGGTTCACAGAGCTCCTGAGCAGGGGGGGCCTCGGTCTCCCCTCCTCCTTTACAGAGGGGGACCTGCAGGGCAGCGGTGGGGAGGGGAGGATGGACTGTGTGTGGGGGTGGGGATAGGGGCAGATCCAGAGTTGGACGAAGAGCACTGCTGTGGTTTCAGGGGTACCCTGGAGGGTGATGGGCACATCCCAGGCCATGGTCCTGGGTGGGAGCAGCAGATACGCCAAGCTGGCGCTTGGTGCTTGGCACTGGAGCAGTGGGTGGGGGGTGGGGGGTAACGGGAGTGGGTGGAGAAGAAGGGCTAGAAGGTGGAGGGGCTGGGAAGGAGCTCCCTGGTGGGGAGAGGGAGGGTTTGTAGGGTTCCTGGCTGAGACCAAAGTGAGGCGGGGAGTGGAAAGAGCACTGTGAGGGACAGAGCTCTGGGCCCAGGCTGAGGGCTTCACCTTTGAATCAAGAGGCAAAGGGAGCCCATGAGGGTCCAGGCCCCTGATGGTCATCCCTGGGAGCAGGAGGGCTGAGGCCTGGGCTCAGCACCAGGTCTCCCCGTGCCGCATTCTGCGAGCTGCATGCAGCCTAGCCCACCAGGGCTGGGTGGAGGGGTCTCTTGATCCGAGCTGTGGATTTTGTGGATCTTGCAGGGGGTAGAGGGGAGCTCTGGGGAGGCGCATTCGGGGTGGGCCGGGGAAGGAGTGGCTGAGGATAAGACGGGGGAGAACATGGGGACTGAGGTTGACTCTTGCTCTGTCCTTACCCCCAGGGAAGCCCCGAAACGGGGACAGAGGCATCTCTTTGGGGCTGCGTGGTCACTTTATAAAGTGGCATTTAGATGCGTGCCTACAGCAGCCTCAAGAATGACAGGATTCTGCCATCTGTCTCCCACCCAACAAACTCCGTGCTTTAAAACAGTGGCATCCCGCCCCAAGCCAGCAGTTTGGAGCCGAGAGGAGTTGCAAGAGATGCCGAAGGAGAGACTGACCCTTGGGAGGAAGAGGGAGCCTCTCCTCTTATCCATTGTCCCTGGGGATTGGTCAGTGGGAGGGGCCCTGGGAGAAGGAGCCCGGCAGGTCACTGGCCAAAGGCAGCACATGGAGGCCGGAGGGACTTTGCATCCGAGCCCTTTGGGGACAGCTTTGTTGTTGGCCCAAGCAGACTTCCCGCCTTCTCGTCCTTGGGCTCCGTGCCCGGGGCCCTGCCATCAGCACCCGCTCCCTGAGCCAGCCCCTGGCAAGCACAGCCATGAGATCATGGGGTGGGGTGAGTTGGCAGTTTCTCATCTTCACTGGAGCCGTGGCAGGTGCATGGCGGAGCCTGGGGCCCAGCGCCCCTGTAATCTCCCTCCCGGCCCCATCCCCTTCCAGGGAGGCGGCTTCTCCAAGTGGCCAGTGTCGCAGGGTCTGCCTCAGTCTGCAGATTCTAACAAAAGTGGAACCCTGGCTTGCGCCATGTCACGAAGCCTTGAGATTAGACTTCAAGAAGGACTTCCCATTCAAGAGATGGGCAAGTGGGACAAAGGAAGGAAGAGTTGCAGTTAAGGACGCACATCAATAAAAAGCACAACACTCTTCATTGAAGGCTTATTCTGCTCACACTCGGGGCTCTGTGCTCAGTGCTTTGCGGGCAGTTACGTGGTCTTCACCATGACGTTGGAGAACAAGGAAACTCAGACTAAGGTTTCGCGACCAGTCCGTGGGGGAGCTGGTACTCGCTCCCGAGCCTCCAGCTCTTTGATCCATCACGAGGATCCAGTGAGTTGGGCTCACTCATTCCTTCACTGAGTCTTCAGTGGAATAAGACCAGGTTCTTGAGGGCAGGAGTTGGAGGTCAAACAGGCAGGAAAGGTAAGAGGCGGGTTCGCATTCCAGACAGCGGGAGTCAGCCCCGCAGAGGCAGGAGGGCCTGTTTCTGTTTGGTACCTCCTGAGTCAGAAAGGAAGCCGCTGCATCAGACCTGCTGCAAGAGGAGCGAGGCGCGGCGGCAAGACCTTCCGACTTCCAGGGCCATATCACTGGCGCGCAGCGGGCATGTCCTCTGGAAAGCTGGAGAGGTTTGACGGGCTCAGTTTGGAGGTGGGGGTCTTAGTGCATCCCACCTCCTGTGTGTGTGTGCGTGTGTGTGCACGCACGTGTCCCCAGTCTCTAGATGCACTTTGTGTCCCGGTTGGCTCTCAGCCCTCTAGTGGCACCTGTATTACACTACAGACACTCAAGGGAGAGTGCTCTGGAGTGTTGTCTCTGGGCGCCGCGCTGTCCTAATTGGAGACCACTCTTGTTCCCCAAACATCCTCCAACTTGACAAGTTACTTATTCTAGTCCTGACATCCCCGCTCCCAGAAGGTTTTCTCTGCCCCTTCTCCAAGTACCCCCCACTTCCATCCCCTTTCCCGAGGATGAACTGAGGCTAGGCTTGGAGCTACTGGTGGGCATAGCCCATTCCTTCCCCATGAGCCCACTATTCGGCCTTGACTCATTCACCACTCTGTTTAGGACTCTGTTTCTGTTTCGGGACCGCACCCACTGTGGTGAGCCCAGATATGCTTCCAGCATGGGTGCCTGGAGAAGAGGGATAGCTGGGCCCCTTGGTGTGTACGGGGCCAGCCCTCAGCTGTGTCCATCAGGGGCCATGTTGGTGGCTTGCACCTGCCTGCTCTTGGAATCCAAGTCTGTGCCCCACGTTTTAAGGTCCAGTAGCAACATGCACAATCAGAATCTTAGGATGTCAGGGCCTGGTGGGACTCCGGAGACCACCAGGGCTCATCTGTCCTTCATTTACAGAGAGGGCTTGCCCCTGAGAGGAAAGGGTCTCATCCAATGTCACATAGTAATCTGTGGGACACGCTGGGTCTCCGGGTCCCCATGTTACAGCACTTCCCCCACTGCCTCCCAATCTTTTTTTTTTTTTTTAAAGATCTTATTTATTTCTTTCTGAGAGAGAAAGAGAGAGAGAGAGAGAGAGAGAGAGAGAGTGAGCTGCAGGCTCTCTGCTGCAGGCAGAGGGAAAGGGAGAAGCAGGCTTCCCACTGAGCAGGGAGCCCGAAGCAGGACTCGATCCAAGGACCCTGGGATTATGACCTGAGCCGAAGGCAGACACTTAACTGAGCCACCCAGGCAACTGCCTCCCTAACTTTGACACACCTTCCTCTCCTTCTCATCCCTGTACTTTTCTTACACTTTTCTCTCTCAAGTGAGCCTGTCCGAACCCTGCCGTTCCTCAAGCTTTAACCAGGTGCCCCCTGCTCTGGGATTCGCCCTCTGCTCTGGAATTCATGGAATCTCTCTCCTCTACTTTCTTCGGCACCATGAGCAGCACATTCTTCGATTTCCCATTCCCTAATTGTCTGTGACACAAATTAATCCTTTATTACTCGATGCTCTAATGACCTGGGTTCTAACCCACTGTGTGACCTTGGGCTAGCTACTTCACCTTCTTAATCCTCTGTTCTCTCATCTGTAAAATGGGGCAGGCATTTGAGCCTCAGTGAACAGCAGAAGCAAGCTCAGAGGGCTCGACCTGGAGAGCGTCAAGACTGAAATCTGAGGTGTGGTGGGTGTGGGCGGGGGTGACGGCGGGAAGGCAAGCAGGGGCCGGATTGTGGGGTGCCTCAGCTGGGACACGTTCTGTTATTGGCAGTAAGGAGTCCTTGAGGCTTTTTGGGAAACCCCCCACCTAGGGTTTGGGGTGGCCATGAAATAGGATGAGAAGGGCACCTAGGCTTTCGAGTTGGCAGATGTGGATTTGAATTTTGGCTCTCCCGCTGTGATGCCAAGATTCCTAGATCTCTCCGAGCTTCCTTTTCCAGTCTACAAAAATAAGGATTATATCTACATAGACTTGTGGGAAGGATTGATGCGAAAACATCTATAAATTGTTCAAGTCCTGTACTCAGTAAGTGCAATGGGCAGGAGCCATTAGAACGGCGGGTAGTCGTCATCTGACAGCACGTGTCCACCTGCCTCTTGGCCTGGTGTTGTCCCTGGGTCTGTCTGGGATTGACGGGCTCATTCTTCATTTAGCAGTTTGGAAGCTTCCCAAGGGCAGGACCCACATACGTGCCTCATCTTTGGGCTGTAGCTGCTCCAGGAAGTGAAGGAGGCGAGAGCTCTTGAGAAGAAGGAGCTGTTATCCTTTGGGGCCCCCTAGGGGGCTCTGCAGAGGCCCAGAGTCCTGCCTACAGGTGGTGGGAGCGGAGTCTCAGGTCCCCTTGGCCAACCGTTGTAGTGTCTCAGGGGATCAAGATGCACAGGGAGCTTGGTGTGGACAGGGTGTGCCCCCAACTTTCTCGCTGGGCTGTTGAGCAGGTATCCTGGGTGTAGTGCTTAGGGCCGCAGGCGCGGTAGTGGGCCCACGACCATTTGTGAAGCCTGTGGGGAGGGGCAGGCTCAGTGCCCAGAGAGGGAGCACGGGGTGGGGGGCGGAGGGGAGACTGGCTGCCAGCTATGCCCCACCTGCACCCCCCACCAGCATCTTCTTGGCCTGCCCTGGTGGAGAGGGGGCCAGACACACCATCACTGGAATAGAGTCTAACCATTATTAGATAATATTTATAAAACACTTACTAGCACTCAGGTGCTAAGTGGTGTGCCAGGTGCTGAGGATAGTCATTTGGCAGAGATTGAGTAGTTCTACCTGCGTAGAGGGGGATTCAAACAAGCATTCGGAGGGGGAAGCACCATGGGCTATAGGAGCTCTGAGGGCTGCCCTTGAACTGCCCAGAATGACGGTGAGGAGTGGGGCATAGCCGAGCTCTGTAGACTGAGCCAGGGGCCCGAGAGCAGCCGTGTGGCTGGAGGGCACTGGGGGGTGTTGGGCAGGGAGTGGGTACAGATAAGTCGAGAAAATTACACAGGGTATTATGTAAAATACACATGCCGAGGAGTATGTGCTGTGTCTCAGGGGGAGGTGGGAGCCATTGAAGGCTTCCTAGGGAGGGAAGAGATGTGGTCAGATACAGGGGCTGCTGTGCTCTGGGAATGCGTGGTCTGGGGTGGTCTGACTTCGGGTTTCATGGAGGGAGGAGTGATGAGTTGGGTGAGATACTCCAGTGGGGGGGGCGGTGATTGTGGAGTGGGTAAGAATCTGGAGCGGGAATGGAGAGGCATGGGTAGGGTAGGATTCCCCTGGAAGAGGGTTGAAGCCCAGGGGGGTATGTGGGTGGGCTAGGGGCAGGGGCTGAGTCAGGCTCTGCCGGAGGGGGAGCGCAGAGGCAGGGGGCCGGAACTGGAGGAAGAGCTGGCCAGCGTCCTGACTGTGGCCTTGTCTATACCAGCCCCTCCCTGTAGGCCTCAAAGGCCGGTCTCCTCCACCGGGACTTAGATAAGACATGCTGCTTCTCAGAACTTCAGAACATCAGTGTTCTCATCTGAGAGATGGAGACGGCAACATCTTTCTCCCTGCCACTTGGAGTATCCCATTAAGAACACTGTTTCTCTACCTGGGCCTGGTTCCAGGGTAAAGAAACCAGGAGGGGCAGAGACCATGGCCATATGGGTCCCCATTAGTCACAACACGGCTCCAGGTGGGCTCTGGCATGATGACTGAGCTCTTGGAGTGCTCTGGGAGTAGCTGGAGGACAGGGGTTCTGGGGGTGTGTCTAGGGTACAGAGCAGTGAACATGGTCCTGGCCAAGGCCTCCTTCTCTCCTCTGTGACCCGAGTTGCTCTCTCATTACCCAGGCCCCCAGGGCTGGGCGGACAGGGGAAATGGGGTGATGGTTTAGGCGTAAAAAGGTGAGGTGCTTGGACTCATCTAGCTCTGAAAGTCTCCAAATCTTTGCATTTTACTGTTTGTCTTCTGACTCTACAGAGCCTGGAATAGGAGGAATAAAAGGCTCACTCGTAGTGGGGCAGGGGGGTTCAGGCAATAAGAAGGATTTCCAGCTCCATCTCAGGGGTCCCAGCTTTCTCCATACCCCAGAGGAGCCGCTGAGTGAGTGGGGTTAAGAGATGCTCTGGCCCAGGAAAGGGAGAAGCCCCATGAAGGGTCCCTGGTTCCTCGCTCCATCACTGTGAATCCTCGTTCTAACCTTTTTCTTCATCCTCCTCTTCTCCTCCACTCCCCTCCCTCACTTCTGTCTCTATGGTTTCCTCCCTTCCCCCCTCCCTCCCTCCCTCTCTTCCTTCCTTCCTTCCCTTTTTAAAGATTTTATTTATTTATTTGGCACAGAGAGAGAGAGAGATCACAGCAGGCAGAGAGGCAGGCAGGGGGAGAGGGGGAAGCAGGCTCCCTGCTGAGCAGGGAGCCCAATACGGGGCTCGATCCCAGGACCCCAGCATCACGACCTGAGCTGAAGGCAGATGCTTAACCAACTGAGCCACCCAGGTGCTCCTATGGTTTCCTTTCTAGCCCTCTTCATTTCTCTCTTTTCTTTTTTCCCCTTGACCTTCCCCTGGCTCCTCTGTTCCCCCCACTACCTCCTCATCTTCCCTTTCTCATCTCCTCCTTGTTCCCTCAGGTTCTTTCCCACTCACTTGCCCCGACTCTGACTCTCCCCTTCCTGAGTTCAAGCTGCCTATTCTCCCCTCTCGGAGCCCACCTTGGCAGGACGTCAGCCAACATAACACAGGGCTCCTCTCCAGAATGTTCCTCTCCTCTGAAGCCCAGCTGCCGCCAGCAGCCCCACTGTGCCACCTGCGGTGTGAGGCCAGCTCTCACTCTTTGGAGCCCTTGGCTACAGCTGCTGCCACACGCCGCAGCCCCTGGAGGCAAGGCTGGGGATGGTGGCTTCCTGCCAGCTTCGCATCCCTCCTGCTCCTGTTCTCACCCCAGGCATCCTTAAGGGCGTACATGTATGTCTAGGATGCATGTGAATGTGCAACCTGTGTGCCGTCATTCATGTATGCATGCGTGGGTCCGGTGGGGTAATGCAACTCAAGTGTGCATGTCCTGTCTGATGTCTGTGTGTGTGCGAGTAGAGAGCGCACACAGGAGTGTGGGAGTGGAATGTGGGCTCTGCACAGTCTTGTCTCTAAGCCCCTTGCATACTTACGAGCGTGTACACGAAAGGGCACGTTCAGCAGTGGAAGGGCACACGTGTCTGGGGGTACCCGGAGGAGCTTGAAGGCACTGCCAAGCGGGAGCACGTCTGTGCCCGGGCACATGAGTGTATGCACGGGGGAGGGAGAGGGGTGCTCACTGCGAGCACCTGAGTATCACACGGGCCTGCTTGTAGGTTTAGGCTGACGTGCACATGTGTTGTCACCATGCGGTGGGGCCCGGGAGACGCCCAGGGGGGTGTCCATTTGCTTCTGTGAGCCCCCGTGTGAGCAGCCTGGAGGGCCTGGGGGAAGCTTTCTCTGTGTGTACGCAGATGAGTCCTCCCAGGCCAGAGGTAGGGCTGGGCTGAAAGGGGAAGTAGTGATTTATAAGCTTTTAAAGAAATACCTCAGCCTCCAACTGGTCCCCAGACTCAGTGAGTCCCACGCTTGACATCACTCAGGCACCTGAAACCACAGGAACGAGAGGAGGCTGCCCCGCCCCCCCCATCACCCACCCCCTGCAGGCTGAGGCCAAGGCCAGGAGAGAGCAGGCACGTCTCCTGCCCTGAAGCCCCCGCTGGGTGTGGGGCCACTCTGCCCAGCTGATGCTCCAGGCCCAACCAGAGACCCCTTCCCCGGGGAGGGAAGCAACCCGGAGCAGTGGGCCGGCAAGGAGTGCAACACTGATCTCTCTCTCTTTTTTTTTTTTTTTTTACTGATCTCTCTCTTGGTGTCCCCTTCACCGGCCAAGTCTGGCTTCTCCAGGAGAGCTAGGTGGGCCTTCTGCAGGCCATCCTCAGGGAGTCAGAGGGCAGGAAGCCCTAGATAGATGCTGGCTGAGGAAGGAACAGCAGGTGGCAGCTCCCAGGGGTGTCGCCCCAGGGAGTCCCATCCCCTGAGGCTAAGTGGGTGGCTGTGCTTAGTGCTGAGAGATTGGCCTTTGAATTCCCTTCTGCAGGATCCTTTCTGAAACTCACTTTCTTCTTGTCCAGAAAAGGGCAGGAATCCCCCCGATCGTTATGCCTGTGAAATGGGGCATGTGCTCAGAAAATGACAGGTGTCTCCTCCCTGATTGCTAACAGCTGCCCTCAGCCCCTTCCGCAGCTACCCCTGGACCAGCTATGAGTCAGCTCCTGCTGGGCAGCAGGAATCCCCGGGTTTCCATTCTGGGAGCATGAGTCAGGACCAAGTTGGGGAGGAGAAGGGTCACACTGGGGTCAGATGCTGGACCCAGGCAGGAAGAGACACGCAACTGGCTGCCACCTTATCACGATCGGATGTGATGTGATGTCCGTTGCCAGTAACTGGATCTCAAAAGGGCTGGGAAGGCAAGGCCCTGGGGCTCAGTGGAGCACCCCTCCGCTCTGTGGGCTGAATGTGTTGTTGACTCGGGCTCTGTGATATGTAGATGCCTTTCAGATAGAACAGTCTGAAAAGGGCCTGGCCAGACCCTAGAAGGCGTTGGGTTCATGGCTGCTGCTTTTGCTGCTGTTGCTATAGGACCTCTAGCTCTGGGGAGGAGCCCAGTCTGAGGACTCCCTCACCACCCTCAGAGCTCCCAAATCCAGTTTGCCAGATCTGGAGCCCCATCTTGGTTCCCTGAGAGCCTCTCTTCTTTATCTAGATTCTGGCAGTTTCCAATCAGGGCCCAGATGAGCTTCCTCCAGGCTTTGGTGAGTATATAAGATGGGCAAACCCTACTTTCAGCTCTCACTCCTATACTCTTAGTATAGGGGATCTGTCTTTCCTTGTTGCTGCAAACGTACCATTCAGCACAATGGACAGCGCCCCATGTGGGTGGGCCACGGTTGAGAGGAGGGTCTCTGTGCCTTGCAGCAGTCAGTATTTTAGCCACACTATAGGTATCCCCCATTGCCTGGCTTCTTATTTCCGAGAGCCAGAACTTAGGGCTCTAAGGTTTCTTAGGGCAGCTAACCATGGCTTATCCATGTCTCAGTAATTAAACACACCATTCTAAGCATTCACATACATGATGGGATTTAAGATGAGGCACCTCAGACAGCCTTTGCAGGTGAAAGAATGGAGGGAAGTGGTATAGTGATTTGACTTATTCCTGCCACCCTGACATGAAGAAAGTCAATTGAAACACAGGCAGAAAAGGAATCATTCGCTGAGCACCTGTTATGGACCAGCCCTTGCTGGGGACTGGGAAAGAGTGGAAAAAGTGCAGAGAGGTTGTCTTTGCATAGCTCTGGCCCTAAAGCAGCTCACATTTGCACTGAGAAGGTACGCACTGACAAAAGTTTCTTTCTTTCCCATTTATGAAATCTGCAGAACTATTTTGGGGAAGACATCAAACCTGTTAAAATACCAAAAAAAAAAATGAAGCAGCACTTTTGCTGGGTGGAAAGAAACAAGCCTCGTAAACCCTCAGTGACTAGCGGCTAGAATACCTGCTTTCAGCAGCCCTCTCCTCGTTCCTCGGGCTACTGCACCAGCAGGGCCCCTGCCTGCTCCTGCTGGGGACACAGCCCAGGGAAATGGCATGGAGGTCCAAGGACAACAGAATTTGATGACTTTATGGATTACATACATACCGATGTGTCAACACCAGAAATCAAAGCTTATATTCTCCCTTCACTCTCCTGCACCCTCTCCCCTTCTCTTCCTTGGGCTCCCCCTTCTCTGAGTTTTGGGGCCCAATAGGATGAGTCTGGTCCTAGTGGGGTGTGGAAAGAACCCTGGCTCGCTTCTCCTCCCATCCCAAGCCCTAGAGGCCATAGCCTCTAATGTCCTCCTGAATGCTCCGTGCTGAGGTTCCTTGAGTAAGCCACCATTCCAGCCCTCCCCCGCCCAGCCTCCAGTCTGATTCTCTGGATCAGAGTTCTCGAACTCTTTGCCCAGCCCACGCCTGGCAGCCTATTCCAGACCATCCGGATGAACAGGTTTGGCTGACCAAACTGGCTACAGCCTTTGTTTTTAGTGAGATAAAGACAGAGTCATAGCTTTTAGCCGCAGTTGAAATAAACTTTTTGGATTTACTTTCTTTTGAATCATCTCTAATGTTTGGAAAAGTGGTAAGAATAGTACCAAGAATTTATTTTTCTGACCATTTGAGAGTTAGTTGCTGACCTGATGGTTCCTTACCCCCAAATACTTTAATGTGTGTCTTCTACAAATAAGGACAGTCTCTCGCTCACTTGGCCACAAGATAGCCATCAAAATCAGGAGATTACCACGGATACATTATTGCCATCTAACTCTGAGACCCCATTCAAGTTTTACCAGTTGCCCAATAATGTCCTTTATAGCAAAAGGATCCCATTCAGAATCATGAGCTAGTGTCAATCTTCTTGGTCCCCTCTAGTCTGGAACAGTTCCTCTGCTTTGATTTTCATGACCTTGGCACTTCTGAGGACGATAAGCCAGTGATTTTGTAGAACGTCCCTTGGTTTTGGTGCGTCTAGTGTCTCGTCATGATTAGACTTGGGTTTTGCATCTTTGGCAGGAATATCACAGAAGTGACTTCATCTTACCACGCAGTGTGAGATCGCAACTTGTCCCATTTTTGGTGCCATTCACTGGACGACTGGGTTCAGATGGTATCTTCCAGCTTCCTCCACTGTAAATTACTCCCCCACCCTTGTAATTAAAATGGCATTGTGGGGAGATACTTTGAGACCATGTACATGTCCCAAGCCTCATCAAACCTCCTGCTAGCATCGCTGATGTTTCTGGCTTGATGATGACTATGATGTCTACCAAATCCATTATTGCTTCTGCATCTGCTAGTTAGCATCTTCTGTATGGGAAAAAAAATTGTTTCCCTTCTTCACGTTTGTTCGTTCATTTAATTACTTATACTAGTATAGACTCAGGGATTCCTATTTTATTCATTTATTTAAATGCTCAGATAGTCCCAGTTTTGGGACATCTGTGGATGCTTCTTCAGGCTGGCTTTGGTGTCCTTTTGATATATCCCCTCCTTTCTTGAACTGCTATCTAACTTTCTGGAGCAGATGATTCTGAACTCATCTTGTGATATCCTTGTGCCAGCACTGGGATTAGCCATTTTTCGAAGGAACTTTGGTTCCTTTTGGGAGGAATACCATTTAGAAACCACGATCTGGGCCGATAGCTTTTGAAATTTTGTCAGTGATATTTAGACCCTTCGGACAGGAAAGAGTGTTGCCTTCAAGCTCTAACACTCTAGAACAAACATTCCAGACCAGTGATTCTAAAACCTGTTCAGGTAGTGGTCAATGTGGAAAGAAAGAGACTTTTAATGGAAATATATATCGAGTAAACATAATATTTTATAAAATCTAAAACATCATCGATGGAGAGAGTTAGGGAATATATGTACATGTATGTATATGTGTATATGTATATACACAGACATGGTTTAAATCTGTGTATTTTCATCTGCCTATCTTGAAGGCCACAAGTCCACACTTTTACTTTCAGACCCAATCTCAGTACCACGTGGTTCATTCTAGTTTCCCCTGTGTGTACAACCGATCTCCCTTTGTAGCTACTGTCCCCAGATGCCAGACAGATACTGTCCCCACAGCTCAGAAACCCCCACCACACCCTGGCCTGGATGCCTGCTTTCCCGCTGGACTGATTGCTCAGGAAGAAAGGCAGGCAGGTAGGCAGAGAACACGTTGAGCTTTTTTGCTGGCCAATAAATTATGACTTTTTCTGATCTTTGGAAGGTTTTGTTCAAAAGCTGTCCCTAAAATTGACAAATATTTTGCCATTTTTAAAGTGCCAAACTGCGTGATGAATACTTGGGAAATGGAAAGAGAAACGTCATCTATAATTTTACCACTCGAATACAACCACTGTTTAAGACTTTAGCATATTTCCTTTCAGTTTCTCCAGTGCATCAGTTTTCTTTTAAAACATAATTAGAACTGAAATGCTACACCTTCCCATCCTGCATGTTTACCGAAGGCAAGAAGAAAAACATTCACTACTTATGAGATACCTAGTATGTGGCAGGCTCTGCACACGTTGTTTTCTCTGTCTCATTTAATCCTTAATGTAATCTTGCAAAGTAGCTCTTTTTCTGATATTAGAGATAAAGAAATCGGGGCTCAGGGACACAGTGCAAAATGACTCTTCTAGGACTGGAACCCGGGTGTCTCTCTTTCCACTCTCTCTGAAAGGTAAGTATTTTTGTCTGTAGTACAATACTCTTTGCATAACTCTGATTTTAAATGCAGGCATTTTATACTCAAGAGGGACTGTTTCATAACTTACTCAAGTACTCCCCTATTGTAGGATCTGTGTTCTGCTTCCTCCTTCCCTCCCTCCCTCTCTCAGGCTGTATAAACAATATATAAACAATGATGAACATCTTTGTAGATATGGTTTTGCACTGCCTACTTTTTTAAAAGTTTGTTTATTTTACAGAGAGAGAGAGAGAGGGAGGGAGGGAGCACACATGTGAGCAGGGGGAGGGACAGAGGGAGAGGAAGAGAAGCAGGCTTCCTGCTGACTGTGGACTCAGATGGGGGGCTCCATCCTAGGAACCTGAGATCATGACCTGAGCTGAAACCAAGGCAGACGCTTAACTAACTGAGCCACATAGGTGCCCCCGCTAATTGTTTTCTAAAGGGTTGACCTCATTCAAATGCCACATTCAAACGACATTGACATATCATTATTTCAAAAGATAGCTGATTCTTTAATAGGCAGAAAAGCATCTTGATTTAATCAGCCTACATGTGAATACATTTAGTTTTATTCAAGACACTTTTCAGGGGGTACCCGCTATATATCAGGAAGGATGGCAGGAATGGCAGATACCAAGAAATTTTTATTGTACAACTCAGCTAGAAATCCGACACGAAGGTATCTCAGTTAAGTCAACCCATGACTATAGCTGATTGTTTTAGGGGCCAGTGAGGCCCTCACTGAAAGGTTGAGGGGTGATGTGGGGGGCAGATACCAAAATAATGGGCCGGTTTCGTCAGCTCAGGAGAAATGATGTGGGGTGGATGGGATTCCCAGTTGACAGCTGTGATAGCCTTCTTACTGAGTCTTAGCACCAAACCTTCTCGTACATACTGAGCTTTGTGTGGTGGGGTTGGGACTGGCTTTGCCGGTTGGCTCTGTTAGTTTCTGCCAATAGGAGGCGCCAGAGGAAGCCCGCAAGGTGTTTGCTTTCTTGCTTTTCGTGGGAGCTTGGCCCCACAACAGCCTTCACCCCGGCAGCGGCAGGGCCTTCCTGGGCTGAATCCAGCTGGCAGTCTTCCCAACACTCCGAGACTCGGCTTCATCATGCCCTCTCCTCTCCCCCCCGCACCTCCCCCACCCCGCGATACCAGCCCCAGCCAGCCAGCCAGCGCCCCCTGCACAGAGGTCTGGGCCCCAGGCTCTCTGGGCCCCAGGCTCCCAGGGCCACGCTAGGAGCTGGGCGCCAGCAGCTCAGAGGCCTGTCTGCGTTCCCCTAAGTTCCGAAGTGTTAATAGTTCTAATCTCTTTTCTTTGTTCCTTCCCACCTGGTGATGGTGGCTACTTCCGCCTGTGCCTGGCCTCTCATAGAATAGGGTTCACTTTTTCCCCTTTCAATTGCCCAGTTAACACTCTAGGCCTGGTTAACAATTCTCCACTCAAATAACTGGCGTGACTGTTGTCTCCTTATGGAACCTGACTGACAGAGGACAAGCCTTAAGCCCTGGGGCACGCAGAGGGGGTGGGG
>CM053611.1:56338810-56364717 GCA_028646535.1 Procyon lotor
GGGGGTGGGATGGGGAGGGGGATTGGGGGAGGTGGGGGGTGCCTCCAGGCTCTCTCCTTATGTCAGGGTACATGCACACACTGGCAAGAGAGACCTCCTGGGCCAGTGTGCCTGCGGGAGCTGCCATGTTGGTTGAGAGAAGGCAGCCTCTTCCAGAACATTCTGGGGCTCTCTTGTCAGGTTTCAAACAGGGTGTGTCTAGCCCGGCTGAGGCACTGTGGGTGGGAGAAATTCCAGCTGGAACGGCTGGCGGCTACACGCTCCTTGAAGTCGCCGGCATCTCCTGGAGATGGGAATCTATTTAAAATCGTCTGTCTTCATAAATGTCCACAAATATTTTGTGTTTGATGCCCGACCTGGTTTCACAACAACTTTCATTTCAGCTCCATTTAATGAACCTTGGTGACCACCAAATGAAGATCAGATGCTGTGTGGACCAGAGGGAAGATGCAGATAGAATCACCAGTCCTTGGCCCCGAAGATCCCACTGTCTACTTGTGGGCAACACTCAGGTAAAAAAAAAAAAAATGACAGCTTCCAGTTAAATCTGGCAGATGGAACCCACATATTTAACTCTACTCCCTTCTAAAACCCATAGGACTGCAGTGAGGTTTGTTTATTTAAAAATTTATTTAGATAAATACAGTCGGTTGTTTGGGAAATGAGAGTTGGTTTCTACACAGTTGGTATATTATGGGTCAATCTGTGCATAATGTGAATTTTGCATTTCCTTACGCACAATTTTGTTTGTGAGGAAGATGGGTGAATGCCGAAAACTGCACCCAGTCCAATCGAGTCATGGAGGATTACACAAAAAGCACACAACTCTGACACCTACATGCTGCCAGCCCTCCCTACCAGGTGGTACCATCTTTCTCTGGACCTCAGATTGCCCTCCTTCCGCAGGTAACTCACAGTAATTTCATGGTAACTGACAAGCTCTGACCCTTCTAATGCCCATGTCCACAAGCAAACTTAGCCTCTTGCCAGATAAAATGCCTAATTTATGGTAGTCATTATGAGCTTCCTAATGGCTAAATAGGTGTAAAACTGTGCTACCCTTTTCATTAGGTTTCTATCTTTTTTTTAAATGTGTCACTGATGATGTTCTTAAGGATGGTGCCCCTAACCTGACTATTTCCTCCATAAGCCCTGTGGTTGTATTGCATGCTTTTGCATAGTGTGATTTTTAGGAATGCGTATGTTATGGCACAGCAGAACTGACTATCCCTAAGACAAAGAAAACAGCAACGGAGATGATCATAGAACACTTCTGGAAGCTAGAAAGTAGAACAAGTTGTAACTAACTGCGAGGTAATACCAAAAAAGGGTGTATATTGGTCTCTGCCCTCAGTTTCCAGCACAGAACTCCCCAAACCCTTGTAAATTCCTAAGTGACAAGAACATTAGGATCATCTCTTGTTCTAATATTTGGTCTTTGACCCTGTCCCTGACACAGGGCTCCTAAAACCCTTGTAAATTATTTTTCTTAAGATTATTTATTTATTTATTTATTTGACACACAGAGAGAGATCACAAGTAGGCAGAGAGGCAGGCAGAGAGAGAAGGGGAAGCAGGCTCCCCGCTGAGCAGAGAGCCCGATGCGGGGCTCGATCCCAGGACCCTGAGATCATGACCTGAGCCGAAGGCAGAGGCTTTAACCCTCTGAGCCACCTAGGCACCCCAACTCTTGAATTCTTAAGTGATAAGAGGACTAGGAACATCTTTTATTGGAGGCGACTTTGGATGGGCTCCTCGATGGCTCCCAGATGGGGGCCGGTCACCAGACCAAGCCATGATTAGAAACTTGGAATTTTCGGCCCCATCCTCATCCTCCAGAGAGGGGAGAGGGGCTGGAAATGGAGTTAATAATTGATTGTACCGACATGAGAAGCCTCCATAAAATTCCAGTAGTAGGGGTTTTGGGGGAACTCCCAGGTTAATGAGCATATCCACTTACTGAGAGGGTGACATACCCCAACTTTATGGTGACAGAAGCTCCTAGATTCAGAACCTTCCCAGACTTTGCCCTTTGTCCTATCTTGCTCTTCATATGTATCCTTTATCATATCCTTTAATAAACTGGTAAACATTAAGTGTTTCCCTGAGTTCTGTGAGCCACTCTAGCAAAATAACTGAATCAAAGGAGGGAGTTGGGGCAACCTCAGATTTCTAAACTGGGACTGAGCCCTTAAACCCATGAGATCTGTCACTATCCCCAGTTTAGTGTCAGAATTGAGTTAAATTGTGTAGGATGCCTAGGCAGTGTCACAGAATTGTTCGGTATGGGGAAAACCCGCCACGCTGGTCACTGGAAGTGTCCCCAGTGAAGTGTCTGTATTAGGGTTAAAGGAGATGCACTGGAAGGGGAATTGTAGGTTTTTTTTTTGTTTTGTTTTTAAACACACTAATTACCCCAAATAACTGGAATGTCGGGCCAGCTGTGAGGACGAAGAGCACTACACTGAGAGCGCTTTCAACCCTGGACCCAGAGGCCCGGGGAAGCTTGCTTGCCAAAGCCCCCCCCTTTTGTCCCCCCCCCAGGCACCTGAGTGGGTAGATCTACTCCCTCAGGGCAAGGAAAGGGCTCAGTCCTGGCCACTCTGCAAAAAGTCTGGAGGGAAGCCCCCTAAACCTACAGACAACAGCTGCCCGGAGACAACTCGCTCTGTTTGCCTGAGCTAGGACAGAACTCTTCATACCCTGGACCCCAGAGAGCCTAGAAGCTCTCTCCGTATTTTAGGCGAGGGAGTCCTGTCTATCCACCATCGCAGCAGCCTGAAGGGAGGACACCCGTGTGAACAGTCGGAACCACTGCCTCCTACTGGGGAAAATGTACAGGAACAAGTAAGGGAGAATCGAAAACCAATGTCCCCAACAGCAGGACTTCTATGAGGGTTCAACCACACATTGCTAAGAATGATCTGGGAATAAGAAAGAGGTTTTGGCAATTAAAAAAGAATCCTGAGTTTAAAATTCAATAGGGGAAATGAAAAGTAGAACAGGGGCTCCTGCGTGGCTCAGTGGGTTAAGCGTCTGCCTTCAGCTCAGGTCATGATCCTGGGGTCAGGGTCGTGGGATCAAGCCCCGAGTGGGGCTCCCTGCCTGCTTCTCCCTCTGCCTCTGCCCCTCCCCTGCATGCGTGTGTGTGCTCTCTCTCTCTCAAATAAATAAATAAAATCTTAAAAAAAAAAAAAGAAAAAGAAAAATAGAACAAACCCTACTGAATAACAGAGGAAGTCTTACAGGAGATCAAATGGAGGCACTACCTTGCAACACGGGACAAAAGCATAAAGACATGGAAATTATGAGTGAAAAAATGAATGCAAGGATGCCAAAGCTAGGAAATCTTACATCTGAATAACAGTTGTTCCAGAAGAAGAGAAGAGAACAAATGGAGAAGGACGAGTCAAGAAAGAAATAGGAGAAGAAAACTTCTCTGAGCTAAAGCCTTGGGTATTAACGTAAAGACAGTTCTTTGAATGCCTACCAAGATTAATAAAAACAAGCCACATACCTCGTCATATCCTGGTGAAGTTCCAGAACTTAAAAAAAAAAAAAGAAAAGAAAGAAAAAAAAAAGTGAAAACCCTAAAAAAAATCCAAGCATAAAAACAATAAACCACAAAAACAGGTGAACTGAAAAGGATAGAGAGGGGCGCCTGAGTGGCTCAGTGGGTTAAGACCTCTGCCTTCGGCTCAGGTCATGATCTCAGGATCCTGGGATCGAGCCCCGCATCGGGCTCTCTGCTCAGCAGGGAGCCTGCTTCCCCCCCCCTCTCTGCCTGCCTCTCTGCCTACTTGTGAGCTCTTTCTCTCTGTCAAATAAATACAATCTTAAAAAAAAAAAAAAAGAAAAAAGAAAAGGACAGAGAAAGAGAATTAGACTATTACCTACAACTTGAAAAGCCCCAGCAATGTGGAACAGTGCCCACCACTTCTGGGGAAAGGACTCAGATCTATGAACCTTGGCCAAAATATTCTGAAGTGTGAGGGAGGAGACAGACATTTTCAGATGTCTTGTGTTTCCTTTCTCGTTATGTCTTTCCCTGTCAAATAAATAAATAAAATCTTAAAGAAAAAGAAGGTGGTTAAGACAAATGGAAATTAAATTGGAAAAAACACAAAAACATCTCAAGAAATGGGTAAAGAGAATGTGAAACAGTGGAGAGCAGGAAATCTAGTAAAATCTATAGCAAATAGATGGGTGATGATAAATGGATTATAAGCTATGTTGTAAATTAGAAAAGATCTTTGAAACAGAACCTAAGGGGGAAAATCCTCAGTAATAGGTTGAAACGGAGGTTACAGATTGACCAAGTCTAGGCTATGGGACGGAGAGACTGTTGGAGTGGAGAGGAAAGAGGGGATGAGGATAGGGAGGGAAAGCATTAGAGGTCTGCTCGAAGTCGAGGGAGGTCATTGAACGGTATAATTTTGGTGTGTGATAGTGAAGTGCAGGTTGAACTATAACTTGAAATATAATAGTAACTGTTAGTAAACTTGAGATAGATAGACAAATTCCCAAATACTAGGGAGGTATTTAAGAAAGAAAATCTAAAAACAGTTTGGAATGATACCTATTAATAGTAATGACCTACGCGATAGGTGTCGGGAGAGGGGTTTAGGGAAGTAAGGGAGAACTTGCACGTTCCCCTCCATGTTCTTTGATTTTTCAGTTCTTTTGAACAGTTGGGATGCATTAATCAATTGCCTTTAATAAAGACAACAGAGGGTGCCAGGGTGGCTCAGTGGGCGACTGCCTTTGACATAGGTCATGGTCCCGGAGTCCTGGGATCGAGTCCCACATCGGGCTCCCAGCTCCATGGGGAATCTGCTTCTCTCTCTGACCTTCTCCCCTCTCATACTCTCTCCCACCCTCTCTCTCTCTAATGAAAAAATAAAATCTAAAAATAAAAAATAAATAAAATTAAAGGCAACAGAACAAGAAACACTGAAAAAATTAACAGTGTTCATAGGGACAAGGTCATGTCATGTCTCTGGATTGAATGGTCCCCAATTCCCCCTTTCTTTCCCAGGGTAATTTTTCATTCTTCCACAAATGAATAATGACTAACTAGAGAAAAAGCCCAGAGGACGGCATGCAGAGAATTCCTGAGGCCCACAGGAGAAACTGAGCATATACCATAAATAGAGATAGCTACCTGTGTACCTACGGGTCCTCATTCGCCAGAGAAGGGTGGATGTTCTGGCGTGCCCCGTGGGGGGGTTCACTGTTGTCATCTTTAGGAGACAGAACTCTGTGATGGGACTTAGAAGACACTGGGTTTGAAGTCACTAAAGCAATGGCATGATGAGATCTCCGGCCTGCTTCTTGACCTAGAGGTTAAGGTGCCTGAAGGTCAGTTGTAGCTGACATTTCTGTGAGCTGTGCACCTTTGTGCAAGTCATCTGACCTCTCTGAGATGAAGTGATCTCCCCAGACTTACTGGGTTGCTGCACATAGTCAACATTTTCCAAATCTTTTTTTTTTTTCTAAGATTTTATTTATTTATTAGAGAGAGAGAGGGAGAGAGAGAGAGAGAGAGAGAATGTAAGCAGGGGAAGTGGGAGAGGGAGACGCAGACTCTCTGCTGAGCAGGGAGCCTGATGTGGGACTCGATCCCAGGACCCTGGGATCATGACCTGAGCTGAAACCAAGAGTCAGACGCTTAACTGACTAAGCCACCCAGCCACCTTGTTGTATTCCTTTGAGTGAGGTTGAGCATTTTTTTCCCCCCATGTTTGCTACTTGATTTTCTTTCCTTTTCTTTTTTTTGTAAGCCATCTAGTGGCTCAAACTGCCAGAGTTCAAATCCTGGATTTTCGACAACTTCGCTGTGTGACCTTGGCCATTTACTCAGATTTGTTGTGCCTCTGTCTCCTTTCTTAGGACGAGGATGATCACACTGTGCGGAGGAGCCGTGGCGGGAGCCTCCCGGGCTCACAGAGGCTGTGTGCTTCCGACAGGACCCGGCACCAGCAGAGTAAGCGCTCTGGACGGACCGCTAGCCCTTGCTCTCTCTGCCTGGTGCCCACTTCCCCGCTGCATCGTTTGTCTTTTGCTTAGGGGTTCGTGTGTTCAGGAGAGCAGCCTGCTGGCTGTCATTTATGTCGCTTTCTTGTCTTTCATTATTTGACATAAAAAAAGTACTACATTCCATGCAGAAGTGTGAAATGCTTTTTGTTATGATTACAGACATCTGAATTCTAAGATACTGAAAACAGATCCTGCCTTTTGGTCTTCTTCAGGGCTCAGAGGCTGTGTTTTCAGGGGATAGACGGTGAGTCATGGCTCTAAAGTGTAGCGGGGGAGCCAAAGACCCCCTCAGCCCTCTGGAGCCCCCCGTGGGGGCTGCAGGACCACTGTGTCTTTGTGAGGCCAGGCTGCTTGCTGGTTCCTCGCTGGGGTCCAGATGGTGCGGTGAGAAGCCAGGCTGGAGCGGGAGGGCCATGGACTCTGTGTGTGTGTGTGTGTGTGTGTGTGTGTGTGTGTGTGTGTGTGACAGAACACTGCAGAGATAGGGGTGAGCCTCTGGGCAGGAAGAGGATGACCAGTAAAAGCGTTGAGGATTATCTTGTTAGAAGATTCCGCCCAGGGGCGCCTGGGTGGCTCCGTCATTAAGTGTCTTTGGCTCAGGACATGATCCCAGGGTCCTGGGATCGAGCCTTGTATGGGGCTCCCTGCTCGCCGAGAAGCCTGCTTCTCCTTCTCCCACTCCCGCTGCTTGTGTTCCTTCTCTTGCTGTGTGTGTCTCTCTCTGTCAAATAAATAAATAAAATCAGAAAGAAAGAAAGAAAGAAAGAAAGAAAGAGAGAGAGAGAGAGAGAGAGAAAGAAAGAAAGAAAGAAAGAAAGAAAGAAAGAAAGAAAGAAAGAGAGAAAGAAAGAAAGAAAGAAAGAAAGGTTCTGCCCAGAATGCCTTAAGGGGTCTTTGGGAGGTTTGGGCTGGGGCGGCAGAGGGAGGTGAGATGACCCCCACCCCCAGCACCATGCACCCTGCAGGCGGAAATGCGATCTGTGGCCTCTCCTGTGTCCACAGCTCCTCGGGAAGCCCTCAGAGGGTGTTTGTGTGCAGCCTGGCACCGAGTGGGCCGGTGGTGTAGGCCGGTAGACCCAGAGACCGGAGGAGGAGGTAGGCGGGCAGGGCTGGAGCAGCCAGGAATGTTTCAGGGAGGGGATGGGGAGGCTGTGGGCTGGATACTGGGAGGGCCCAGGAACGGGGAGTTGCCCCCCAAGCAGGGGGGCCAAGGCCTGGTAAGCCTGAAGACCTTTTCTTCTTTGCAATGTCCTCCCAGCTCCCTTGCCCCATGGAACCCAGGGATTTCTCCTCCGGTGAAGAAACTATGCCCAGGGAGGGGCAGTGACTTGTCCAGGGTCACAGGGCAGCTCTCCGGCAGTGTTGTGCCCAACACCTCTCAGGCCAGGCTCTGGGGGGGACTGGAAGTGGGGGGTGCAGATCCTGTGGGGGCTGCGGTGGGAGAGGGCAGGCGTGGCCCGCCGCAGAGCACGGATGGGGTTGTGGGGCTCGAGAGGGAGGGGGCTGGCATGCGGGCGGCAGGAGACGGCTGGGGGTGAGCCCCGAGGTAAGGGAGCTGGAGTGTGCATGTGTTTGTTCGAGCCTTGTGTTCTGTGTGCACGTGTGTGAGTGCATGTGAGTGATGTGCGCAGGCATGTGAGTCTGCATGCTTGTGTGTGGAAATTAAACAGCTGTCTTTTTAGGCTGCTTGGGGTAGGGGCCGGGGAGGAGTGGGCTCCCCACGCCTGCAAATATCACAAGGCCAGGAACTCTGTGCTCTTTAAACTACAACTGAGAATTCCAGGTAAAATCTCAATCTCTGTCTGCCCTCTCCCCCCATACACACATCCACACACACCCCTTACAGCAGAGACCGCTAAAGGTCTCCTCGGGCACCCCTCTGCCTCTGGCCCGAGCTCTCCCAACACCAATACGGGGCAGAGGGAAGGCAGGGGGCCTGGGTCCGCCCTCAGGTCACTGAGCTGGGGCTGCGGCTTGGTTAGTCTCCCCGGAAGGCCTTCTTATCTAACTTAAATGAAAACCAGGAAGGACATTCCTTCCCCACCCTCCACCACCCAGGATGTCCCCGAGGGCTTGGTCTGAGGTGACAAGCCGGCCAGCTCATTGCGGGGCTGGAGGTAAGCTAAAGGTGCCCGTGGGCCCATCAGCTGTCTTTTCCAAAGGCTCCCTAGGCGGCCCCTCTCACCAAATGGGGTCTGGGGAGAATGGGGGCAGAGCCTGGCACAGGCAAGCGTGGTTGGAGGCTCCTGGGAAGTGAAGCCGTGTGGGTGGTAAGCTAGCTCTGTCCGGGGCTCCCTGCTCCAGCATGAGGTTTCTCCCCGTCTTGGGCTGGGTTTGAGACTGCTGGGACCCATTTGGCGGGTGACACCTCCATGAAAGCTGGGGACCTTTACACAGGAAAATGGCAACAGTGGAAGATGGGGAGGAGTCCTGGAGTGCAAATACAAGCGGGCTCACAGACCTGCATCCAAAAGTGTGCAACGGTGTATCCCGCACACCCCGCCCCGCACTGAATACAGATCCCAGCCGGCTCAAGAACACAGACATGCACACACGTATGTCATGGGTGAGCACACAGCGAAGCCCAGTAGCCTGTAAGTGTGTCCACACAGAAGTGTGCAGACATCCACAAAGTGTCCCAGCGACACACAGGCGTCCCCTGCCTCTACAGGGACAAATAAAGTAAATGGATAGGAATGTGTGTTGGGGGAGGGAAGCAAAAGCCCAAGGCAACCATTCCGACACGCTTCTGGGCTTCAGATGCCTACTGGAGTGAGAAGGAGAGGGGCCAGAAGAGGGGTCATGCCCCACATGGCCAAGTTTCTATATGGGAATGAGGCGCTGTGGCCAGGGAAACCAGCGAGGCCAGGCCATGTGGGGTCAGATTCCTCAAGAACTGTGCTGAACTCCCACGGAGGAACTGAACGTGGGGGAAGGAGGCTGTCTGGAAATACCTTTCTGGAATGCTCCGGGAACGGGGCTGGGTGCTGACTCCTGGACTAGAACTTTTTTGTTCTCCCCTTCCCCCAGTCTTCCACTGCTTGATCTTTCTGCTCTGGCCTCAGGAATCTTTCCCAAGCCTCCTTCCAGAAGCCCTCCCAGACTGAACCTGTTTCAGATCGGCTCAGATGGTCGTCTCCCACTGCTGGCTGTCAGCCCCTGTCCCGGGCGCTGGGGGTCTGCGGCTCTTCTCCCCACTCCCAGAGCCCGGCCTGGGCGCGGAGAGCGGAAGCCTGACCCGGGGAGGGGCCGGGCTGGCAGAGAAAGGTGGCCGGCGGCCAGCCCCGCCCCTACCTGTGTGAGCCGCTCCGCCCGCCCGCGCCCCGCGCCTAGCGGATAAAAGCGGCGGGGCTGCGGGAGGTCAGCGAGTTCGGCGCTAGGTCCAGCCCGGTCCAGCCAGCATGTCCATCCACTTAAGCTCCCAGGTCTTCAGCTCGCGCTCCGCCGCCTTCCCGGGGCTCGGGACGCAGGTGCGCCTGAGCTCCGTGCGCCCCGGCGGCTTCAGCAGCAGCAGCGTGTATGGCTTGGGCGCCTCGCGGCCGCGCGTGGCCGTGCGCTCCGCCTACGGGGGCCCCGTGGGCGCCGGCATCCGCGAGGTCACCATCAATCAGAGCCTGCTGGCCCCGCTGCGGGTGGACATCGACCCCTCCATCCAGCAAGCGCGCCAGGAGGAGCGCGAGCAGATCAAGACCCTCAACAACAAGTTCGCCTCCTTCATCGACAAGGTGAGCCGCCGCGCAGCTTGCCCCACGCCACGCCCCAGGTCACAGCAGCCACCTGCGTGGATTGCACGCGGACCAGGTGCCGGGAGGCCTGGTGTGTTCTTCCACCAGTAGAGGGGACCTTCCTTCTTATGAACCCATTGTTCTTTTTCGGTCTCCAAGCCTCCAAGCGTCCACTTCCAGCGAGTTGCCCAGATCGCTCTGCCTTTTCCTCCCAGGGTGTGTGCTTGAGTCTGGCTGGCTGACCCCACAGGCTGTGTCTGGGAGTCGGATGGGCACTAGGGCTCATTAAGGTTGGGAGCTCCGGAGGTCAGGGCCAGGAGTATCTCTGAGAGGGGGCTGTGTGGGGTGAGAGATGGGGTGGGGTGACACACTGTTCCCATCTGAAGATCTCCTCCCTCCCCCCTCCCACTGCTTTTGCTGAAAATAGAGAGCTGGGGGAGGGAGGGAGGGAGCTCACCTCCACAGCTGCCCACAGACCTGGTCCTCCAGCTCCCTGTGATGGTGGGAAGTGAGGTTATACCTGCCCTTGGAGATGGCCTGTTGGTGCCCAGGGAAGGAGCACTGAGGGGCCCAGGGAAAGGGCCATTTGGGAAGGAGTTTTTCCTGGCCTTTTGGGTCCCATGGGGGTAGGGAGGGAGCAGGGGAGTGAAAGTAGGAGTTGGGGAGGAGAGTGGCCAAATTGAGTGGTGGGTCTAGGAGGGCAGCAAAGTAGGGCTGGACCAGGAACTAGGGGTAGCCCAGCTGGGCCCCTCTGGCCAGGACCTCCTCCCTCGGGGGTGTTAGACTGCTAGACCAGACCTTCCCTCTCCTGCCTTGGTGTAGCTCTCTGCTTCCCCAGCACCCCTGTGCCCTCTCCTTCATGATTCAGATCTTACAAATCCTTAAAATTCTGCAGAAGCCTCCCCAGGGTCCGCCCCTGGTGCTTAGCTGCTCTGCCTTGCTGTCTGCAGCCCCCAGGCCCTGCTGCTCTGAGTTACGGGTTCGAGGAGGGTCACTTCCCACTCCCAGTCCAAGGAGTCTTGGACTCCTATGTTCAGTCCAGACTGAACATATAATAATTGCTTATTTTAGCACCCTGTTCTGAGACCTTGGAAGAAAGGGGCAGCGGAGAGAGGATACAGAGAGAGGAGACCAAAGGCAGGCAGGGAGGGGGCAGCCCTGCGGAGGGGGAGGTGGAGAAGATCTTCTGTAATGTGATGGGGAACTTAGGAGGCAGGAGTCACATTGGCGACTGGGCCGATCTGACCCTTGGGTCACAGTCTAAGGCACTCAAGACAGAGTCCTGGAGGAGAGGCTGGTTCAGCGCGGGCTTCCTGGAGGAGGGGACCAAGGGCCAGGGTCCCGGGTTGGGGGAACAGCCAGTGGGAGCATGGGCTGTGCTTGGGGGTAGGGGTGCTGGAGACGCTCCCAAGCCCAGTGTGGGTGGCACGGGCTGCCGGTCAGGAGTGTTCTCCTCCGTTTCCCTCTCAGGTGCGCTTTCTGGAGCAGCAGAACAAGCTCCTGGAGACCAAGTGGGTCCTGCTGCAGGAGCAGAAGTCAGCCAAGAGCAGCCGCCTCCCTAGCATCTTTGAGGCTCACATTGCTGGCCTACGCAGGCAGCTGGAAGGGCTGCAGCTGGATGGAGGCCGCCTGGAGACGGAGCTGCGGAACATGCAGGACGTGGTGGAGGACTTCAAGAACAAGTACTGACCCTTGTGCCACCTGGGGGGAGGGGGACCCATGCCCGGGCGCATGCGCTCCTCGTCAGCTGATCCTCGACAGGTCCCCTCTGGGGCTAGGGGTCAGGGGATGCAGCTGCTCGGTACAGTAACCCCCGGATAGAAGGCCTTGACCCACACATTCCCTGTCTCTTCTCTCCCTTCTTTGTCCCTGGGAGCTGTTTCCAAGTCTTGTCCCCTGACTTACTCCCAGGGAAATAGCCCCCCTTAGCCCTCACCTGCACTGTTCCCTTCGGGCGCCGGACCAAGGCCCCAGGAGAGGGTAGGGCAGAAGATGTCCTGTGACGGATGCACTTTGGGACTTGCACGACCCTCACAGATTATTCTAGAACAGCCCCTCTGGTCAGGTGAGGAGGTAGAGGAGACCAGAGAGATTTGGGGTCCTGAGGGCGATCACATGGCAGGTCGCCGGGAGAGCTGGGACTGGAATGTTGGGCCCCTGACTCCCAGCGGGAGACCCAGAACCGACCTGGAACAGAAAGAAGCAAGGAGAGAGGGATCCTTCGCGGTGGGCCGTGTCGGGTCGCCGAGGCTGAGGGCCAGCTCTGGTCAGGGCAGGAACCAGAGAGGAGGCAGTGTGGCGGGGCAGGGCGTGTAGGGGCCTGGAAGATCGGGGTTATGAGAACAGGCCTTTGAGGGGCCTGCTGAGTTCTCTTTTCCCACTGGAGAGAAACCAAAGCCTGAGCCTTGGGCAGGGCCCCGCCCCAGCAGGCAGTAGTGAGCGGGGAGTAGTGAGTGAGTTCTGTCCTCTGCCCTGGAGGTGAATGACTAAGCCGGCAGGGACACTGACTTCGGGGAGAACAAACAAAAAGGCCTCTGTGGAGAGTTCCCATTCCCCTCCCTCTGGAAAGCCACCATCAACAGGATGATCCCCAGCAGGTGGGGGCCGACAGGTGCAGGACAGAGAAGGCTCTGGGCAACCAGTGAGCCTTTGTTGTCCTATGCGTGTGCACATGAGCGCATGAGCATGTGCTCCCAAGTTACGCCCCCCCCAGAGCACTTCCCTGCAGAGCCAGACCGAGCCCTGAGCTGGGGCTGAGGGAAGCTGGAGGGGGGACCTGGAGGGGCCCTGGGCATGCCGTGAGGGCAGGGACGGACAGATGGCCTCCAGGATGTTTCCGCAGCTATTCTGTAGGACCTGAGGGAGGGGGCCCTTGTGAGTCTGGGCTCCTGGGCATTTGTGCTCCCCACCACGGCTGTCCTGCTGCCCTCCTGCAGCCCGTGGGCGCTACTGAGTTCCTGTTTCTGACACTTTCTAAAAAAAAAAAGTTCCCGAGTAAATACCGGGTCAGGCCCCAAGGCTCCTTGGCTCTGTGCCCTGCATCGCTGATGTCCTCCTATGGGCGGGACTGGCTCCTTGGGAGAACAAGGGACTTGGGGTGCGGGTGGGGGGCTGTGACAGTAGCGATGGGGCGAGATCACCCAACTGGGGCCTGGTTCTTCCAGGACTTGCTGCGCCCTCTTCCTGATTCCACAGTGTTCCTCTGCCGCAGGCTCCTTCTCCACCCTCAGAGGGTGGGGTTGGGCAGTGATTAAGATGTGGCCCTGGGGTCAGACAGACTGCCCGGCTGGCTTGAGGTCTGGGCTTTGCCACTTAGCGGTGTAATGACTGGAACGATTATCTGCTTCTCTGTGCCTCCATTCCTTTCCTGCGAAGCGTGGTACCATTGTTCTAGGATTGTCGTGAGGATTAGATGAGCTAATTCATGCAAAGCACGGAACGGTGCAGGCCCCATTTGAAGTGGTCCTTAAGGTTGGCTACTTTTCCTTGCTTTCTCCCTCCCAGTAGCTCCTGTCCTTTGATTCGTGTATGGTCCCTGCTCTCCCACCCTTCATCCCATGCCAAGGCTCCCGGCCTTGGGCGTAGCCACAAGGGAAAGTCAGGGACTTTGGGTTTCCTAGCTGATACCCACTTTTCCAGGTGTGTCAGTAAGGAGGGGTGAAGCCCATGGGGGGCAGAGTCTCCCTTCTGGGTCGGAGGGGACATGGAGGCGGAGCCGCTCCCACACCCCACCCCTTCCCTCTACTTGCAGGTACGAAGATGAAATTAACCGGCGCACCGCAGCTGAGAATGAATTCGTGGTGCTGAAAAAGGTGAGGGGGCATTATCTGAAAAACATGTGGGACAGGGGGCCACGTGGCCCTCGCACCTGAGCCGCCGGTAAGGGACCTGTGGCCAGAGTCTGGTCTGAGGACTACAAGAAGGGAGCATAGAAAGGGAGAGATCTGGAAGCCTCATACCACAGCCTATCCTGTGTGTGTGTGTGTGTTCGTTTGCGTGTCTGGTGAGTCACTGGACTTGCTCTTGGCCTGGAGGCATTAGAATTCGGACCAAGAGATGGAGGTTAGAAAGGGAGATTTCAAGCCCCGATATGGGAGTGCTCTATCAAAGTAGGAATGTTTCTTGATGGAAAAGGGCTGGCACCCGGCAGGGCTGAAGTATGTGCTTGAATGAATGGAATGGGCCTGAGACAGAGCGATCTCCATGTCCCTGGAGATGAGCAAGCCGAGGCTGGAAGGCCTTAGGAGTATCTTGGAGGGGCTTGATTTGAGATTCTGGCGTAGTCCGATCACTGAGCAGCTTGGGGTTCAAGTCCACAGGACAGCAATCTGCCCCAGAGTGCCGGGCCCTTAGAGATTTAGGTGCTTCGGGGATGCATGAAAGTGGGCCGTGTCCACACGAGTTTGAGCACAGGCGTGTATTGCTAGAAGGGCCCCGAAGCCCCCCAGGCCTGCCCCCCTGCCTCGCCATCACTAAGCTACATGTTAAACATTTGGCCGGAGATCTTCCACCTCTGAGAGCCTTATCCTGCAGCCTGGATGATATTCAGCTCTCCTCTCTCATCAGAAGTTGAGGCTCATGGAGTTGAAGTGACTTGTTCAAGATCACATAGCTTGTGAGCGGTCAAGCCAGGGCTGTGTCCAAGCTCCCGAAGTCTTTAGGAACCGGTTAAGCACTAGATTTGGGGGTACAGGCTGCTTTGGCTTCCAGTGCTGGGAAGGCCCCTGTGTTCACTGGGGTGCATGGATGTGATGTCCATCACGCAGCCTCGGAGGGTCCAGTAGAGGAAACTTCCTACCGTGGTCAGACCAGGCAGCCTGGAGAAATGGCATGTCTCTTGGCAGCACCCTGGACAGTGCCAGCTGGCTTTCATCCCTGCTAAATATTCTGTGTACTGAGGCCCCCGGTGTCTCTACCCCTTCTCGCCACCACCCCCCAGGACGTGGACGCCGCCTACATGAACAAGGTGGAGTTAGAGGCGAAGGCGGATGCCCTGAATGATGAGATCAACTTCTTCAAGACCTTCTATGAAACGGTGAGGACCTTGGGTGGGGGATACATGGCACACCTTCCATGTGCTAGCACAGGGGCCATCTGGTTTACCCCCTGCTTCCGGGCCAGCCTGGGTGTGTGTGGAGTACTTATCCTGTCCTTTATCCTTTCTGGACCCAAGAATCCATGGTGGGCCAGGAGTTTAGGAGGTGCTGAGGGTGGCAGAGCAGGGTTAGCCAGGATTGGCCTTCCGAAGCCACGGGATGACCTTGTGTTAGGAAGGGTGTTGGGAAGGAGCCGTCACCATCCCCCACACTCTGTCACTTCTTTATCTGCTATAATCCCACCAGATTCTTCTCTTGAGAAGTTGCTCCTGAAGTCGCTAACTTCCGTGGGCTGCTAGGGGCTGGGTCTGTGCCCCCTCGCCGCCTGGCGACTCATGCCCACTCTGACCTCTTCTCCGTTTTTGAGTGGGCGACTCATGCCCACTCTGACCTCTTCCCCTAGTGTGAAGGGGGTCCCAGGACGGGTGTGGAAACAGGGATGGGTCACACCCTGAGTCCTGACGTTCTGTCCGGTCCCTGCAGGAATTGGCAGAGCTGCAGTCCCAGATCTCAGACACGTCCGTGGTGCTGTCCATGGACAACAGCCGCTCCCTGGACCTGGACGGCATCATCGCCGAGGTCAAGGCCCAGTACGAGGAGATGGCCAACCGCAGCCGGGCCGAGGCTGAAACCATGTACCAGATCAAGGTGTGAGGCCGTGGAGGGCCCTCTTTTCTTCCTGGCAGGGTCCCCCCTGGGCAGCTTCCCTTACTCCTTACCCAGTCTCAAGCCTTGAGGGCTTGGGTCCCGCTGTTCCGGCAGGCACCAGTGCTTAAGTCTGTGGTGCTCCCCAGGGCCCCGGTAAGAGGAAGAGGGGAAGGCCAGGGCCCTGGGAGAGATCCCAGCCAGATGGGTGGACAGGGCAGAGGCACCCAAAGCACAGAGAGGTTAAGCAACGTGTGTAGCTCTACACAGGTAGTAGCTGGAAGAGTAGGGACCAGATCCTGGGTCCTAGGCCTCCAGACCCAGGAGGTTTAATCATTGCACCATGTGGAGGCAGGGCGGCTGGCTGTGCAGGGGCTGAGGACATGGGCTGGGGTAACCTGGTGTTCTTGGGGAGGGAGGCTGAGGCAGGGTTTAAAAGCAGCAGAAGGAGGTCTCTGCGGTACAGGGGGTGAGAACCCGGAGATGCCAGTGAGGAGACCTGGGTTCAGACCTGCCCTGTGATCCTTGGGCAGCACCTTCTATTTTCCAGAGCTCACTCTTCCCATCTGTGAAATGGGTGTTTCTGATGTTTTTCACAAGTGTGTTTTTACTAGGGGGTTGTTTAACAGGTGAGAATTTCAGACTTCTAGTGATTCTCCAGTGCTTGGGACATGATGGGGATGGGCAGAGCCCCAGGATCAATGGGGATGGGCCCCAGGGAGCCATCCTGGCCCTCCCTGTCCTGACTGGGAGGAAAGCAAACTACGGCTCTACCCCACTGCCCAGTAGTCTGGCTTGCCCGCGGTGGGCGAAGACTGATGGGAGTCAGACAGTCGCTTCCTGGGAAGACAAGCTAGGAGGGCTCATCACTCAGAACATTGGGCCTTCCTTGGAGGGGGCAAGGGATGAGGCCTTGTAATCACTGACCACCCCCTGCCATACTTCTCTGTGTGGCCCCTCCAGTTTGAGACCCTCCAGGCGCAGGCTGGGAAGCATGGGGACGACCTCCGTAATACCCGGAATGAGATCGCAGAGATGAACCGTGCCATCCAGAGGCTGCAGGCTGAGATTGACAACATCAAGAACCAGGTGGGAATAAGCAACCCCTCCCCACCTCGCCCCACCTCGCCCTGCTCCTCCCTGTTCCTTGGGGCCCATAAAGGGCAGCCATCTGAGAATGAGGAGCCCGAGGCTGGTGCTGCTTGAGTCTCGTGAGCCCACGTGTGAGATGTCCAGGACAGAATGTTCTTGGCCAGGTCCTGGCTCAGGCCAAAGGGAGAGGAGTCATAGCTGGCCATGCAGCCTAGGGAGGGTGCCTCCACCTGGCCAGCCTGAGAAGAACCCCTAGTCATTACCAGACTTGGACAGAGCACTGTCCTTGCACCTTGCTCTGGGGACAATAGACTGTACCTGGGAGCTCCCAGTCTGTGGGGACTAGGGGGACAGAGGCCTGCAGAAACCCTTAGGTGGCTCACAAGGCCCCGTCCTCCCCTCCTGCTACTGCATCTGTTCGTGCTCTGGCCACGCTAGCCAGCTTCCTGTATCTTGGATCTTCTGGGCATGTTCACGCTTCAGAGCTTTGCCCCCAGTGTTCCCTCCCCCTGGAATGGGGTTCTCCCGCTCAGCCCATGGCTGCCCCTTTGTCATCCCTGGGATTTTTGGACACGAGTCCCCTTTTCAGAGATTGCTTCTCCAACCGCTCTGTCAGTAGGGTGTCTGAACTTTCCCGAAGCATCCATCACTATCTGAGGTTTTCTGGCTTATTAAGTGGGTGGCTGTCCCCTACCTCTGCTGAAATATAAATAATGCCTTGGGAGCCGGACCCCATCTGTCTGACTCACCGCTGCTTCTCAGTGCCGGGCACATGGTGGTGCACGGGCCTCCGAGGACAGCCTGTTGGGAGGGTGTGCGGTGTCGCTGGCAGGGGGACAGGCCCTGGCTGAGGTGTGGGGATGCACAGGGCAGCTAAGCCTGAGCAGGGCAGAGGGAGGGAGGGTGGGTAACCAGGGGTGCAGCTTCAGGAAGCTAATCTCCAGATGAGCGGGGGTGGATGGGGTGTGGGGGTGAGGTACCCAGAAATGCCCTCCTCTTGGAGCCCTGCGGGCCGCTTTACACCAGGGTGGAGGCTGCCTCCTGGCGCAGATGCAGGGCTATGAGTCACCGGCACAGCGAGGAACCTTCCAGGCTGGGAGGGGCGGCGCAGAATAATGAATGGTGGTTTCCCAGACCCTGTAGCTTCTGCCACAGCTGCTTCTCTTGTACATCGGGGCAGAGCCAGGTCCCAGATTTGGGGTGTCCACGACCATGGGGGGGTGCTGAGGCAATCAGATGAGGCAGAACCAAGGGGGGCACCCAAGGGGGCACCAGTGTGATGGCGAAGGGGACCGGCAGGGGGACAAGGGGCAGAGGGCACCGGAGGGCCTTCTGGGGGATTGGGAGGGCTGGCAGAGAGGCAGAGCACAGCTGGGGACAGGGGAGGGGCTGAGAGGGAGAGCGGCGGGTGAGAAGGAAGGGGGAGCGCTGGGTAGGGGTGGGAGTGCGAGGTCTCAGAGCTCAACAGCGGGAGGCCCAGGACTAGATAGGTTCCCATCTGGGGATGAGCCACAGACAGAAGGAAAGTTCATTCTGGGCAGGAGGTGGCAGCTGTGGCTCAGGTCCATCGTGCCTCTGACCAGCCTGGCCCAAACCAGGGGCGCTGCTGACCATATATTTTGAGTCTGGGGGTTCCAAGCAGTGTCTCTCTCCTCCAAGTGCCCTGTTCTGAGCCTGTTTTGAAGATGGTGTTTGTTCTTGTCAACTGCCCCAAATGTGGGGACTCAACTAAGGTTCCCATGGTTTCGGATCTCTTCCAGCTGGGGATTGGGGGGAATGGGCATTTGAAAATCATAATAGCATTTATTAATTATAGTGATTGTAACAAGAGCTAACAAGTGTTGATGAGGTTGCGGAGAAAAGGGAACCCTGTGGACTTTCCATGGAAAATGGTATGGAGGGGTGTCAAAACATTAAAAATAGAACCACCGTAGAATCCAACAATTCGATTTCTGGGTATATTAATTAAACAATAATTCTGTAAAATAGAATATTACTCAGTCATCAGAAAGAAGTTCTGCCATTTGTGACAACACAAACCTGGAGGGCATTTCTGCTGGGTGAAATATGTCAGATAGAGAAAGACAAATATTGTATGCTCTCACTTATAGGTGGAATCTTTTGTTTTAAGATTTTACTTATTCACTTGAGACAGAGATACGAGAGAGAGAGAGCATGAGCAGGGGGAGAGACAGAGGCAGAGGGAGAGGGAGAAGCAGGCTCCCTGCTGAGCAAGGAGCCTGACTCAGGGTTTCAACTTGGGGGCTCGACGCAGGGTTCAATCCCACGACCCTGGGATCATGACCTGAGCTGAAGGCAGACACTTAACGACTGAGCCACCTGGGTGCCCCTTAAAGGTGGAATCTAAAAAAAAGGAACTCCTAGCAATAGAGAACAGATTGGTGGTTGACCAAAAAAAAAAAAAAAAAAAAGATTATAATAGCATTTATTAAGTACTTACTGTGTGCTGGACACTATGCCAGGGACTTGCATATTGCCTCATCTAATCCTTGCAATATCCCTATGGGGTAGACACTGTGATTACTGCTGTTTTAGAAGAGAGGCGACTTTGGCCTGGAGGAGTTGATGGGTCCGAGATCACTCACTTGGCTAGTAAGTGGAGAACTGGAGCCTAGCATTGGGTATCAGAACCCATGTTGTGGGCTTTCCTGGTGCTGGGGGAATAGACTGGTGCCAGTGAAGCCACCGTAAGCAAGTTCCCCAGGCACTCGCAGCAGGATGGGGAAGCAGGAAGGCAGTGACTGGTAAGGCCCGCCCCCCAGCTCACAGCCATCACCACTGCCCACAGCATGCCAAGTTAGAGGCTGCCATTGCTGAGGCTGAAGAACGTGGGGAGCTGGCCCTCAAGGACGGACACGCCAAGCAGCAGGAGCTGGAGGCTGCCTTGCAGAGAGCCAAGCAGGACATGGCCCGGCAGCTGCGTGAGTACCAGGAGCTCATGAACGTCAAGTTGGCCCTGGACATCGAGATCGCCACCTACCGCAAGCTGCTGGAGGGCGAGGAGAGCCGGTGAGGACACAAGCCAGGAAGGGGATCCTTCTGGGGTTCAGTGGGGCCTGGGGCTTGACATTCATCCATCTACAGACATTTCCCGTGGTCTCTCTTCTGCAAGGCCCCAGGGATGGGAAGTGTGTGTGTGTGTGGGGGGGGCGTAAATGAAGCTTGCTCTTTTGCTCTTGATGAGATGACCTTCTAGTAGGAAAGACCATGTGGTATAAAGCTCAATGGCCAGGGTCATCTTATTTGATCCTCACAATATATTCGGGTAAGGAGGTTAGGTATTATTGCTTAGTTTACAGAGGAGAAACTGTGGTTCAGTTTTATTAATTGAGGGACCAGTGTGCAGTCAAGCTCTGTTGATTCCTGGTCCAGGGGCCATTCATGATTACCAGGCTGCTTCTGCTACATCACTGCGTGGTAGGTCATATAGTATTGACCGAATGTGGGGAGGTCCCACAGATATTTGCATACCTGCTGCCAGAGAGCAGGCTGGGCTGGGTTAGTGTTATAGGAATTCTTCTTGAAACACACGGAACCTGTGTCTGTGAGGTTCAGCGTTCATTATCACCTGGATGGGCTGGTTGATTCATTCAGTCAACTTGCCAGGCTTTAGAGTCATGCCCTGGGGGAAGGTTGGGGTTTGGAGATGGCGAGAGGGAACAGTGTCAGCCAAGGCTTGGCGGTAGGACTCATCAAGGCTTGGCTTGTTGGAACCCAGCATGGAGATAAAGAGTATGTAAGATGCGCTTCTGCCCTCGGGGAGCTCGCGCATGGGCCGGGGACACCAAATGTCTGTAAAGTGAGCACCTAGACACCACTCAGTGCATTTATAAAATGCTGAATGTCCACAGAACTTTCTCTTTGGGGAGCATTTTTCCCGAGAGGCTGGAGGATGGATGGTGTGGACAGGAAGGAACTGGGGAATGAGGGAGTGCTCGAGCAGAGTGCCTGGATGCAGGGAGGCATCAGGGTATGAGTCGTGGATGGAGAGGAAAGAGAGGAGGAAGGGTCTTGGCCACTGCAGTTGACCTATCCCTGCCTGGGTTGGCATCCGGTCTTTGTAGGAAAAGGAACTGAACACCAAAGGCCCCTGGGAAGAGAGAGCAGTTGATCTGGGACAGAGGGCAGCCCCAGAGCCCAACTATCCCGGCCAGGATGCCTCTCTGCACCCTCGGTGCGGGGGCCACACTCTCTTGGGTATACACACCCTGGGCTTCTTTTCCTCATAGAACCAGAACTGGGGACCCTTAGAATGGGGCCGGATCCACTTCCCCCCATGGGCCGCTGAGCAGGCTGAAGCTCAGGGACAGGGAATGGCATGCCCAAGTTCTCACAGAGAGCGCAAATATTCCATTTAAATATTGTTATCTCAGCATAGATTGTTACCATCTTGGATCCCAGTTCTCTGAGAGGCAACTGTCCTCTCTCCACTTGTTGGGGGATATGGAGATGGACTCCTTGCTTTTAATCCTGTAACCCCTCCACCCTTCCCAGGGGCAGGTGTAGGATTTGTGGTCTTAGAACCCGTGCCATTTGGGGCACCTTCTTTTAGGGATACAGAGTTACAGATATAAAATTTGGCACAAAACCAAATATTTACTTAGGATGAGAAGAGAAAAATCACACTCCTCCCCAGAGCTTTAGACATTCAGGTCTCTTCCTCCTGAGTTCTTAGGCATGGCACCAGCCAGAAACTGCAGCCTGAAATGTCTACCTGACTGTAACCGGGCTTCCCTCCTTACACACAAATGCCAGCAGCTCCCAGCACTCGCCGGGCCCGTTGAACAAGGGGCCTGGCAGCTTCCTAGTGTATCTATCTCTTGCTCTTGTCCTTTGCTCTGCTCTCTTGCTGAACTTGGGGCTGATGAGGCCAGCTGGGCTCCCCTCACTCCTTCTACCAAGGCGAGGGCTCCCCTCCCCACCGCAGAGTAAATTCAACCCCAAGGCCAAGGGCTTAGTGACAGTGGAGCTGTGAGTCACAAAACAAACACACCCAACTGTCTCCCATGGCTTTTCGATTTCCGGTAGGGCTGCTTAAAGCCACTCCGACTACCTTCTGCTCCCTTATCAGTCCCAGCCCTAGCTGCATTCACGAAAGCAACAACTCGCTAATTCTATCAGTACGTACCGAATAATTGCTATGCGCCAGATGCCATGCTAGGGGCCGAAGATCCAAGAATCCTTAAACTACAGCCCACTTTGAGGGTTTTATGAGTCGGTTAGGGGAGGCAACTATCTTCATAAATAATCACGGCTACCCTCCATCACATCCTGTGTGCCCAGGGCTCTAGGTAAGTTCTATTATTCAGCCCTCACAAACAACTCTGCGAGGCTGGGGCTAAGTTAGGTCCGATTTATAGATGAGGAAATGGAGGCTTTGAGACCTTGCCCTAGGTCACGGGGCCAGTAGGCAGAAGGGCGAGGGCTTACGTGAACTCCCCTTGCTCCCCCTTATTTTACAACAAGGCTGAAGGAAGACTGAGGGGTGGGGACAGAGGAAAGCATACCGGTCCTTCTTGGCTGCTGGGGGGAGGGGGCCCGGGGGCTGCTTCCTCCAGCTCGGAAGAAGGAGCTGCTCTCACAGGTCTCTTCTCTGCCCCCAGGTTGGCCGGAGATGGAGGGGGAGCTGTGAACATCTGTAAGTCCTTGGCTGTGGCCTGTGTCCTGTGCTGTCCAGACTAGGCTGGGTCTGCAGGATGGCACATTGGCTTGAAGCCCTGGCCTTGTCTGGACCAGGGGCTTCTTTCCCTTCCCAGCTCTTAGCAGGCGCCCTGGAGTTCCCCAGCCAGTCAGGCTCAGTGGCTCAGAGGGCAGAGTGGGGCAAGGGGTAGGCCTCCGCTGTCCCAGGCTCCTTCTGGGCTGGCCCCAGGAGGGTGGGGGGCGGGGAGGAGAGGCGAGACAGTGGGGATCCAGAGGGGCAGGCACAGCAGGAGAGTGGGGTAGAGTGAGGGCTGGGGCACCTTGTGCTGATGGACCCTCTTCCCTTTCCTCCTAGCTGTGGTGAACTCCACTGGCGGACGGGGCAGCGGGGTGGCCTTCGGGGGAACCATGGGCAGCAATGCCCTGAGCTTCTCGAGTGGCGGGCCTGGGGCCTTCAAGTCCTATTCCATCAGGACCTCAGCGGCCACCCATAGGAACATACGAAAATGAGCCCCGGTTCGCGGAGACCCACACCCCTGCCCCCCGCAGTCCCAGGAGGACTCTCATCCCTGCTACCGAGACTGCCTGGCAGGCTGAAAAATGATGTCCCAATAGCTTCCAATAAAGCAGCCTTTCTGAAGCTTGGGTGAGGCCCATCCTGGTACCTGGTATCCTGGCTTCATCAGCTGGGTGGAGGGGGCTGGGGAGGAAGGGGCCTTAGAGAGCAGAGCGTCTGCTCTGAGTACTGAGGACTCATCCATCCAGGCCAGGAGACTGGGAAAGCACATGGGGTCTCGATGCTGCTGGGGACTTAAGGGGCGTGGTTCGTAGCCTGTGTGAGGCCTCGGCCTCCTCCCAGGGCGGGGGCTGAGTCCAACTCCTCTCCCGAAAGCCAGAAAGAATACCCCAGGGAAGTCTGGCTCTGCTGGGGAGGAGGCACTGAAGTTCTCTCCTGCCGAGGAAGTGGGAGGGCTGTTGGCACTCTACCCGCCCCCCGGTCTGTGCCACCAGAGTACAGTCCCGGCTGTGAGGAGGCCGCAGACATTCAGTTGTCACAGGCCTGGGTTTTGGGTATACCAGCCAGCTCCCAGACAGGCCCTGGGGCCCTAGGGGGGGGTTCTCTGGGTCTGGGATTCTTGGGGGGGGGTGTGATGATGGCGGTGGGAGGAAGTCTGTGTGTTTTGGGGAGGCGGTAGAGTGAGGAGGTCTCAGGGTCTAGATCCTTGGTGGGAGGCTCTGTGCCAGGCCCATGGGCTGGGGATCTGGATCCCTGGTAGGGGGAGGGGCATCTGTGTGTTGTCCGCTTGGTAAGAACATCTGTGTGTCAGGGTGTCTGAAGGGGGGTGTGTATCTGTGTGTCTCTGTAAGTGTGGGGTGTTTTGGGGTCTATGTTGGGGATATCTGTTCTTGATGGACAACAGCACATACGATGGACAGTGGGGAAGAGGTAGTGGGGGGGTCTCTGGGACGCCCCCAGGGATGATGGTGGGGGTGGGGGGTGGGGATGGGGGGCTATCAAGAGAGTGTTGGTTTCTGGGGGGAGGGGAAGTCGATATTTGATCCCATGGCCAGGAATTTTCTTATATTCAGGTAGAGGTGGAATGGGGGGTAGAGAAAGTGGACTACTCATGTCCCACCAGCCACGAGTGATAAGGTTCCCCCCAAAGGTGTCAGGAGAGCCAGTCCCCCCCGCTGGCTAAGTCTCCTCCCAGTCACCCTTCTCCTTTCCCTTCCAGCTCCCCCTCATGCTGGGAAGCTGGGTAGCTGGATGCTGCCCACCCCCCTGCAGCCTTCCGGGTGTATGAATGAGGCATTAGGGGCGGGGTGCCTCGGAGACAGCCCCCTGCCCCGCCCCCATGCCCAGCCTCCGTGGGGCAAAAACTGGGCTGGAAGTTCACATATGTAGGCACAAATGGGAGATTTTCTGAGCACATTACATATGACCCATGAGCTTTATTGGAACCGTGGAGACTAAGCACTAAGCACGAGGGAGAAGGAGCCGAGGCAGCCACCAAAGGGTGACCCCCATGAAGCTGCAGTCTCAGTCATTGTGAGGGTTCGAGGGTTCGGAAGGCAGGGGAGATCCGGCAGGATAGTAGCACGGACACAGCACGCATGGACGTGCACAGCCTAGGGGACCGACCAGGACCAGTCTGTCCCTTCGAAGCCACAAGTTTCTGCCAGGCCAGGCCCCCAGAGCGGCCCGAGTCAGAATGGTATCTCCGCCCAGGGCTGTGAGGAACCCAGGTATTTAGACTCCTGGGACTAGAGGAAAGGACGAGGGCAGCTGCCGGCTGGGTGGGGAGCCTGGCCCTCCCTGGAAGAAACGACAAAGAGTGAAGAAGGACAGGGAGAAGGCAGAGGAGATGCAGGAAGAGAAGGTTGCAGTTTGGGCAGGTCAGGCCAATGGTTCTCCAAGCCCTTCTGCTCCAAGCCCAGGGGCTTGGGTTGCCGCTGGCCCCACAGTGGGAGAGCTGTGTGGTGACCAAGCGGGAGGGGCTACGCGAACCGCACCAAGGAGCTGGGGCTGCACTTCTGTCCGCAGGGTGCGCACATGCCCGTGCTCACCGCCAGGTTCCCACTGCAGGGGGCGCTGCACGCGCTGCCGGTCACGGGCCGGGAGCCAGTCACGCAGAGGTCCCCGCAGACCACCCCGCCCCGGGAGCTGCTGACACCTGCAGGAGGAAAACAGGGCTTAGTCCCCGGGCGAGGTTGTCGCTGGCGTCCCCTACCTACTGGCAAGCACCCCCTTTCCTTGCTCAGATCTCTTTCCCTCCATTTCTATTCCTCCCTCCCCCCCAACACCCTCATCCCCCCACCCTTCCCCCGCTTCCTGCACTCTGGCCTCAAGTATCCTTGATAAACTCTTCTCCCAGGTCCTCCCTATGGACAGAAACAGCTATTAAACTTATGATCATAAATAGTTATTTAACTTAAAATCCATAACTGCCACCCACCCCCTTCCTTACAGGGTTTCAAAGATGGCCTGTGCTGGCCTCCTGTATTTGTAAAGGAAATTGTATTGGAACTAAGCCATATATACTCCTTAGGTCTTGCTTATGGCTGTGGCTTTCACGTTACAGCGACAGAGTTGAGCAGTTGAGACAGAGGCTAGATGGCTCACGAGCCTGAAATATTTGCAGTCTGGCCCTTCTCCCCACCAGGAACTCCAAGCCCTTATTTCAGAACCCACAATAGCGATGACTTACAGACATTCACGGCACCAACACCTTCACACAACCTTGGAGGGAGAGCAAAGAGACAAAAAATTAGTTGGGGAGAGCAAGCCTCCCAAATTCTTTCCTCCACATAAGCTTGATGCAAAGGATATGTAAATAACATGCAAATTACACGTAAATATGTCCCTGGCTCAAAGCACAGTGGGAGATTGAAGAGATGCCCTACCCACAGATGTGGGCCCCACCTGTGCTCCTCGCCCTCCAGCAGCCTCCTGTAGGTGGCGATCTCGATGTCCAGGCCCAGCTTGGAGTTCATCACCTCCTGGTACTCCTTGACCAGGCAGGCCATGTCCTGCTTGGCCTTCTGCAGGGCGGCCTCCAGCTCCGCCAGCTTGCAGCGGGCATCGCTCAGGGCCGCCTCGCCTTGTTGCTCCGCCTGGGTCACTGCGGCCTCCAGCTTGGTGTTCTGG
>CM053611.1:56365217-56384803 GCA_028646535.1 Procyon lotor
CAGTGACCCAGGCGGAGCAACAAGGCGAGGCGGCCCTGAGCGATGCCCGCTGCAAGCTGGCGGAGCTGGAGGCCGCCCTGCAGAAGGCCAAGCAGGACATGGCCTGCCTGGTCAAGGAGTACCAGGAGGTGATGAACTCCAAGCTGGGCCTGGACATCGAGATCGCCACCTACAGGCGGCTGCTGGAGGGCGAGGAGCACAGGTGGGGCCCAGCCCAGGAGGGCTCTGAGCTGCTTATTCCTGCTCCTTGAATAAACAGCAGCCTTTCTCTTGGGTCAGAAAGGACCAGGGATCTAGGACAGCCCCTCATCCATCACTTCGGGGGAGGGCGTGCCTTGGGATGGCTATTCTCTCTGACCCTCTGCTCCTACCCTGACCACTTGGGCTGGACCCCATCCCAAGGATTTGGGGAGCTCTCTCTGCAACTCTGGTTAAATCACTCACGGTGCCTTTTTCTTCTTCCACCTCAGACTATGTGAAGGCGTTGGCGCAGTGAATGTCTGTGAGTAACAGCCCCCGTGTGCATGGATTTCTTTCTTTCCTAGAAGGGATGGCAGAGTTTGGAGGGCTTCCACTGAAAGCTGAATATCACAGGGTGGGCTGGGATCACAGCAGGAGGGACTGGGGGTCAGAGCAGCTTTGGAACTAGATGCACCTACTCTTGTAAGTCACGATTCTCCTGACTTTGAATACAAATTGCTCAGAGCCTGGGAAGGGACGTCATTGGGGAGGCTGACGACCCACCCCCTAGAATTTTAACTGAGCCTTTGGCATTCACAGGTGTCAGCAGCTCCCGAGGCGGGGTGGTCTGCGGGGACCTCTGCGTGACCGGCTCCCGGCCCGTGACCGGCAGCGCGTGCAGCGCCCCCTGCAGCGGGAACCTGGCGGTGAGCACGGGCATGTGTGCGCCCTGCGCCCCCTGTGCCCCCTGTGGCCCCTGCACCTCGGTCACGTCTTGTGGCCTGGGCACCGGCGGCGTGGGCTCCTGTGGCATCAGCTCCTGCGGCGTGGGCTCCTGCTCCAGCAGCTGCCGCAGATGTTAGACACCCCAACTCAAGCCACTAGCCGGGGGTCTCTCCCATCCAGCCTCCAGGTGGAGCAAGCTCTCGACTACTTCTCTGGCACCGTGAATGGTCTGGCCCACTCCCAGCCTCTCATATCTGTGTGTGATCCCTTCTTCCTCGGCTCTGCTGCCCACGCTGGGAAAGGCTAGTCCTAAAAAAGAAGTCCCCTTGATGCCCAGAGGAAGGGGGCTCAGGGATTGGAGGGTCGGGACAAGGCCCACCCTACGCTGCCCTGGGTGATGGCCATACCGCATCCCCCCAATATTCCCCTTCCATCTCTGCCGTGTTCATCTCTGTCTTGATCTGTGTTTCCAATAAATCAATGTAGCCAACTCTGAGCCTTGTCTGCATCTGTTATTCACAAGGGTCCAGGTATGGGAGGATCCCCAAAGTCACATGGAGCAGGAAAAGGTCTAGTCTGGGGTCTCCCGCACTGTCCTCTGTCTCTGGGCTCACAGCAGTCTCAGATTGACCCAACGGTTGTGTTACGACTCTACACGATGTCAGTTTACACACAGGACTGTAATGATCTTATGTACCATGATACACCTTGCAGAAGCAGCAGCCACAGATGCTCGGGAATTGGGGCACTGCCCCACAAGGTTCAGCACTGGCTGGGCTTTGAACCCCGTGTGCACCACTCGTGGTCACTTCACCAACCCACACTTGCCTCCCAGGAAACTTCCTGTACATATCTGTAAACTGACAGTTGATGAAAATTTGATTCACCAACTACTCAAAGCTTAAGGTAACACCACTCATTGCTTTGCTGGGGAAGACTCATGCCTGAGCCATTTATGAGAATTCCTTGAAGGGTAAATACATGAACATGATTTAAATTTTCAAAAACCCTTTGATGTGGCTACTTTTTTTTTCTTTTAATGGAGTCCTTTTGGGCTTTGGAGACCTGTCATAGCTGATCAATTACCTCTGAGATAGGAAACAGCACTTAGGGAGATGCACTGGCTCAGAAGGGAGCACATAGACCTGGAACCAGATGACTTGGGTCCAAAACTGGGCTCTCTTTCTTCCTGACTCAGCGACCTTGGGCAATTTACTTATCCTCTCTGTGCCTCAGTTTCCACATCTCTAAAATGAGAATGATAAAAGAGCGCCTACCTCCAAGGGCGGATGGGAGTACTAGGAATTTCATACACGTAACATGTCTAGGCAATTCCTGCCACAAAATAATCATGATATGGGCTTGCCATTAGCAGTATACTTTTGCAGAATATAAAGTGGAGATCCCTCCAGGGAGCAGGGCCATGGTCAGCCTCCCATGAACATCTGTAAACTGATTACATGTATACATTTATGTATATTACACTTATATCTGTGATCAGCGACAGCAAAAAGAGAAATCTCCATGTCTTCTGGGGCCATCGAGCTCCTTCATGCAGAGATCTGTTTCCCCTCCACACTGAACGAGGCCCTTACAAGGAGCAAAGAAAGCGGGAAGATTGGCCTCTTCAGCCTTGCTATGGGCGAAGGCAAGTCCCTGAATATGCATTTGTACAGCAGGGTCAGTTTCTAAACTTCCACGCCCAGGCCCAAAAAAACAGTAGCAAAAATCTAAGTCCCCATCCCCATCCGCATCCCCATCCCTCAGGGCAGTAGAAATAAATAAATAAATCTCCCTTCACACTCTTTGAAGGGAGAAGATGGATCCCAGGCCTCCCACTCACCAATAAGACCCCTCCCTGCTCCTGATGGAATTCTGAGCAGGGCAGAACCCTGGGAGAGTTCCAGAGTGTGCAATTGTTCTAACCAGCCCTCTGTGCTGTGATACCACACGGCTCAGAACCAGGCCATTGGCAGTCCCGACCTAAGTTCCAAACCCCAGCTCCTTCCCTCTATCCCTCAGTTCAGAAGCCACCCACAACTCCAGTCCCAGTGAACTTTGCATCTCTGCCAGCTGACCCCTTCCTTCCTATCCCTGGTCTCATCAGCCCAGTGGGACCCTAATGACCGCCATACTTACTCTCACCCTCCATCCAGCTCTGACTTTCAGCCCTATGCTACTCCAGGAGCACAACCCTCTCCTCCCTCTAGTTCCTACTCCTGGACAGGCTCAGGGAGAGAAGCAAGAGTGAAAGAATCAAGCACCTAATACTCATGGTGAAAAAATAATGGGACACCTCGCTGTGTGACGTTTAACAACTCACCTCCCCTCTCTGGGCCTCTGTGTGTTCACCAGTGAGATAGAATGTTTAGATAAGATGGCTGCTAAGGTCCCTTATCAGTTTAAAGCTCTGTTAGTCTTCAGAAGAGCTGGGACGGGGCTAGGAGCTAGAGGAAAGTGGGGAGTCCTCACAGCTGTGCTGGGCACAAGCCATCTGTATCTTCATTTCGCAAAGCTCACTGTCTATGGGCAGCTGTCCATGAGTAGAACAATGTGATTACATCCAGATATGTGCACATCTCCGGACATCTGTGTAGAAGCACGTGTGTGTGACTGTGAGCCTTTCCAGATGTGTGTGATTGTGTGTGCGTGTGTGCGTCTGCCTGTGTGTATGCGCTAAAGAGCAGAGTTTTGTGCGTGCTCATGGATAGGACCGCAGTGTGAGTGCACAGAGGGACTCATGCTGGTGGGGGAGGTGCCCTCTGGCCAGAGAGCCCCAGCTCTAACCGGTGGGTTCCCCCAGCTCCCTTCCTTCCCTGTAGACACGCTAGCTCCAACTGGGGCAGCAAGAGACTCTAGACTTGCAGACCATTCTTTAAAGGTGCCCAAAGCCCAGTCCTGAGATACTAATTACATTTCTGTCATTCTTACTATGTTTTTTTTTTTAAAGATTTTATTTATTTGACAGAGGGAAACAGAGCGAGAGAGGGAACACAAGCAGAGGGAATGGTAGCGGGAGAAGCAGGCTTCCTGCCAAGCAGGGAGCCCGATGCAGGGCTCGATCCAAGGACCCTGGGATCATGACCTGACCCGAAGGCAGACGCTTAACAACTGAGCCACCCAGGCGCCCCCATTCTTACTATGTTTTAAGCACTATATATTTTTCCCACAACTCTGTGATAAGTACATTCGTATTTTATGGGTAAGCCATAGTGAAGAGAGGTCAAGTAGCAAGGACAAAAGGAATAAATGAAGCTACACAAGTTAGATCTGGAGAGGGCAGGACCGAGGTTCAGAAACAGGCAGCGTTTGGCTAGGAGAACAGCAAGATTGGAAATAGAATCCAGACCCTTCTTTCCTCCAGGCTGGCGTGTCTGAGACGCCACAGTTGGAATGACAGCAGGAAGGACTGCATTTAGACTCCTCGAGAGACTCCCAAGGAGTTTCCGTAGGGTGAGCCGTGTTAATGGTGGAAGAAGGACAGAGTGCATCCAAGGACAGAGTGGACCAAACACAGAGCTTCACTTGACTTGTTCATATCAACTGCATGGCAGGCCCTGGAGACAGATGACTGGGACAGTCACTGAGATGCCAACGCAGCTAAGTTACACCTGTCATGCTTTCAGGCCATTAAGTGTGAGGCAGACAGGAGGAGCTCACAGAAGGCTGACCCCTAGTGGTCCCCTCCTTCTGCTGAGATGTGATGACTCGAAGGGTGACAACCCGCCTCCCTTCAGAAGTCACCTCCACTAACAAAGCTTCTAAATAGGCTGGTAAACGATTCTCTATAAATGTACCAGACAGTTCTCTCCCACCCCAGCATGGAATGTGGCCCGTAGCCAGGGGAGCCACTCAGAGAATCGGTCCCCAAACCGCAAACACGGCAGGTGGCCCACGCAAGACACGCAAGCCTGACCCGGCAGCCCTGGCGATCTGAAGGGACATCAGGCTTGGGATTTGAAACAGGAAAATGTGAGCAGCCAGTCCTCGGGAATGTAGGCTGCAGAACGCTCACCATAAAACCTGCCAACAGCTCCTAGGTGAGGTTTCCTTCGGCACTTCCCTTGACACAATCAGCACGGCTGGAGCTGGAAAAACCTGACCTTGAAAATCACAGAATGTCAATACCTCTTGGCAAAATGCAGGGAACATGGAGCCCAACTGAGAAATCTCGCAGAGGGGCGGCTCTGCTTTCAGGCAGTGACTTCCCTTCGGGAGTGTGGCAGGAACGTTGACACCATGGGTGTCGGTCCGTGTTGACCAAATGGCACTCCAGTGGGTCCACATTCCCTACCCCGGTGGGAGGCAGCCTTACAGCCAAGTTTCGGTCTCATTCCTCTTGCATGAGACTGCTCTGTTTACCCAGGAAGGGGGCCCTTTGGATGCCTGTTTTCTGGGCAAGGACCCAGGAGAACCCAGCAGACACCCTGGCACTAGCGTGCCTTAAAAGGTAAAGCCAGGGCCTTGGGCCAATGACGCACCTTCACCCCACCCAGGGACAAAGAAAGCAGAAACCATTGTTCCCAGATGTGCTGATGATGTAACCCTTTGTGCAACAGAAAAGAATGTGAGCTCACCAAATAGAAGCTTCTCTTGGGCCTGTGGGGCAAAGAAAGAGCCTAGAAACCCAGCCCTTTTCTGGCCACCCCACTCCCCCAAACTGGCCCATCTTCTGCCCCCCAAAGTCCAGTTGCCTTGTGAAAACTCAGAGCAAACTACACCTTAGACCTAGAAGTAGAGGCAGAGCTGGAACCTTCCATCTGATTCCAAAAACACACCAAAGACACTCCTCCACCAAGGTGTGCTGTTCCCAGCCTGCCATCAGGTCACTTGCTAAATTAGAGCCCAGGCCTGGCCACCCGATGGTGTTCATGTCCCCCAGCCCCAATCTTCGAGGGCCATCTTCCCCAGGGCAAGTCCTCGAGTGCAGTGAAGGACAATTCCCCCTCATCCCCATCTCACTCCATTCTCTTTGGGGCTGGTTTCCTGGCTTCTGGCTTGCCTCCCTCCCAGAACTGGGGAGCCTTGCTCACTCAGCACTACACTTGACCCCCAGAGGGCATTCTGTAAGGTCTACAGAGCCATTGAGTGGATGAATGAAGGCAGAGCTCAGCCCCTCTGCAGAGGAGCCCAGAGGCTGGGGAATAAGCAGATCTGAGGAGAAATTAACCCCTTCTTTCACTTTCCTCCAGGGCCCTCAGACACCCAACCCTACCACCACCAACCCTTAGGAGCCTGGTTCTGTGATTATCACCAGCAACTGAGGTCATGTGGACCCACACCCCACAAGGGGAGGGTTGCTTCCTGGTAGTGTCCCCTCCTTTTCTCCCCTCCCCGCCAAACCCGATCAGCTTCGTCTGTACTCCGGACACAGCTTGAGGAATCCAGGCACAAACAGCCCCTGGGGGACTCAGTCCACTGAAGAACTTTTTATTGCAAAGGAGTAGTCCCAGGGAAAGAGGAGTGGCGGGGGGCAGGTCAGAGGAGCAGGGTACCGGTCCAGGTAAGCCACCAAGCCTCTCCAGTGGCACAGCGTCCTGGCTGCCTTCACCCAGGGGACAGGGCAGTCACCATCCGGTAAGCTAGATTCCAAGACTTTACGCTCCGGGGTGGGGGGTGGGGGCAGAGGGGGGCGGTTGACCAAGAGGGAAAGATGAAGTGAGGGCCAGCTCCGTGGGATGGGGCGTCTGAGCACAAGGTCAAGTCCTTAGGGCAGGAGCCAAGGGTCTTTGACTTCTCCGGAGCTGGGCAGGAACGTTCAACATCCGCGGGCGCCCCTGCAGCCGAAGCCGCCGAGGCAACCAGGGGAGCCGCAGAGCGCGCAGCAACCGCCAGGGGCGCCCGTCTGCAAGGCGCCGGAATCCGCTCCGGGAGGCAGCAGGCGGGAGGGGCCCGAGGCTGAGCTCAGCCCGCAAGTGGGAGCGCTGCCCAGGGCTGAGAGGACAGTGGCGGTCGGAGGCAGGAAGCCCTCTTTCCCGCTCCCCCCCCCCGCCCCACCGAAGGCAGACAGACTCCTCTCCCAAAGGGCAGATGCAAAGACCCTCCTCCACCCCCACAGGAGACAGGTGCCAACTCCCCAAAGTAATAATACCCAGATCCCTTCCCTGAGAAACAGACTCAAGAGTGCCCCCTCCCTGGAGTCGGACACACAGATTCGCCCCCGCTCAGTCTCCTGCGCGAGGACAGACCCACAGAAGCTCCTCCCACAGCCCAGGACAAACCAACAGAACCTCCCCGCAAAGAACAGACCACAAGACCTCCTCCCCCAACACAAAGAATTACCCCAAGAAGAAGAAACAGCCCCCCAAAAAAGGGAGACACAGTGGAAAGAGACCCCTTCTCCTTTCCCAAAAGAACACACCCAAAGGAGAGGGGATAAGATTTGACTCCTCTAACCCAACCTGGGTCCATGATTTACTTACAGAAGCTCCCTGCCCCGAATCCCAGACCAAGCCTGTAAGAGAGAAGGAGGAAGAGGGTGAGTGAATATACCTCCTGGGTATAATCTCATTCTTAAAAACAAAACTCTCCTGGCTTTCTCTGATAGGCAGAGATCTGTCCATCCCGCATGCTCCTGGTTCGCGCAGCCCTTTTGCTTTACACTCCTCTAGACCTTAAACTTAATCCTTCCTCCTTAAATTCAAATAGCTTGGTTTTATTGATGACTTCCTGGAGGAGGGAGAAGGCTGAAGATCTTTCTTTGGCCTAAACGTAGCCTAAAAGAAGAAGCCACGAAGGGGACATTTTAAAGGACATTACAGAGGAAATAGCTCAACTATCTGAAGAATACTGGTCAAGCCTCATCCAGTCACTTTCTACCTGTGTGTCCTTGAGATGATCCTTTATCCCAAGACTCAGTTTCCCCTTCTGTAAAATGGAAATGACAGCACTGCCCTCCCAGTGGTTTTGTGGAGTTGAAAGGAGAGAATAAATGCAGCCTGCCTATTGCATGGTGGGTTCCCTTTCCCTCCCCCTCGTCCTGGGGAACCCCGCTGGAGCTAGCAGCCCAGGGATCTCTGCGGGCTAAGGTTAAAAGCCAGGCCCTACCTATTCCCATAAACCCTGCCTTCCCCAGGACTAGGGGAGAGGTGCAGAACTGAGGAGATGGTAGGGGGACCCTTATTCCCCTGGACAGACTGACCCCAGCTCTCTGCCCCTACGGGTGAACGACTTCCGAAGTTGTCCCATCCCAGGTTCCAAAGGCGCTCATCAGCTGGAACATTTTGTCTCAAGGGTCTCAAGCTGGTGGGAGAAACTGGCTCCAGGAGAACAAGTCCCCAGATACCCAGGTCATCTCTCCCTGCCTCTCTCCAGCTGGCGAGGACCCAGAGAGTGACCTCCCTGCGCCCCTCCCCTCCTCGCCGTGGCCACATCCGAGGCACCGGCCGGCCCTCACCTGCTCTCCTGGCCCTCCAGCAGCTTGCGGTAGGTGGCGATCTCAAAGTCCAGGCCCAGCTTGACGATCATGAGCTCCTGGTACTCGCGCAGCTGGCGCGCCATGTCGTGCTTGGCCCGCTGCAGGGCGGCCTCCAGCCAGGCCAGCTTGCCCTGGGCGCTATCTGCGGCACCCTCCTCCGGCAGAGCCCGTGGCTCTGCGGCTCTGTCTAGTTCACAGGGCTGGGGGCAAAGGGAAGACCACGGGCAGGACATCTTTGGCCGCCACCCTCCCCCACGTCAAGGATCAAGACCTTTCTCAGAGGCTGGAGGGCGAGTGAGGGCTTAGAGATCATTGTAAGGAATGAGCCTCCCAGTTCCAAAAAATGGATGTGTGTGTGTGTGTGTGCCCGGCTCCCGGGATGGAGACTTGGGGCCGGCCATCTGGGCTGGCTGAGAGAGCGCCTTTCACATCGAGCGTGTGACTCTTCTAACAGGAGCTTGGATCCAGGAAGCATCCAATGCTCCTGAGGACCTCACACTGGGATCATCGTTCCATCAGGGAAATTAACCAGAAGAATATCCTTTTCTCATAGGAAACTAGCATCTGGAGTGACTGGGGAAATACATAGATGATGATGAGGAGGAGGAGGAGGAGGATAAACACTTGCCTTTTGAGGTGTGCTTGCTGCTCAGGAAACTGGGGTGGGGGTGGGGATCAGAACGGCTGAGGCTGCTGGGAGACTGAACCCAGGGTGCCAGGGTAACCCCTGGAACCGGAACAACCATCCGTTCCAGAAAAAGGGCAGACCCCCTCAAAGCCTGGGATACTCGTACCTGCAGAAAGCAGGGGAAAACAGGGAGCAGAAGCCCTTCCCTCTGCACGTAGAGCCCGAGCCAGGGGCTCAACAGGGCAGCTGAGGGGAAAGAGAGGAGGTTGAGAGGTAGAGAAGTGGGCAGAAAGAAAGCATTCGTGTGGGAGCCTCTCCTTCCTCAGGCCTAGAGCCCGAGCCACCAATCCAAATGCCTACAGAGGCCTGGTTGGAGGCCCCTAAAGGTAAAGACCAAATGGTAGTTATGCAGTGATAGTATCCCGTGCCACGAAGAAGTATGCACATTCTCGTTCTCCTGCAATCACCAGGACCTCGTGCACATTTTCAGTCTCCCGTTCCTCAAATTTTGAGACACGGCTCAGGTGCCTTACATCTTCCACAAGGATAACAGTGCCGGCCAAGATGACAATCAGTGGCAAGGAGCCCTCTGCTTCAGTGTCAAAGGAATCAACTTGGGGTGGTGGGGTCTGGGGCACACAAGAGGAGCGTGACCCCGTGTGAAGGCGACAGAGAAGACAGAGGCCTCTCTTCTCAAGCCGAACGTCGCCAATTTTTCTGCACGTTTTTGAAGAGGACCCAGAAAACTGGATTTTTAGGTAAATCTTGCAATTTTTGGAGAGGGGTTCAAGTTTAATGCTACGTAGGACAAACATTAACACAGAGATACAAAAATGTACATACACATAAAAGTGATATGCAAACAAGCATCCATAAGTATACATATACCTACATGTTAATTACTTGGCCACACGAAAGACAGTGTCCTAGGCCAGTGCAGCCACACTTCTGTTTGCTCAGACATTCACAAGGAGAAACTCTATCCATCTATTCCAGAGGGCGGAGGATGACCAGACTAGTTGTCACAGATAACGGACCCCCTCCCACCATCCGTCACACTGGTGCGCCCCCCACACCGCCACCCCTCACCTGACTCTTCACACTGTCCACCTCCGCAGTCAGCCGCTGGATGGCCTGGTTGAGCCTGTTCAGCTCCTCCTTGCTGTGCCTCAGGCTCTGCGTGGGTTTCTGCGCGCTCGCCTGTACCTCCTCGCACTGCGAGGTGGAGCAGAAGCAGCACAGAATGGGGGAGCCTCAGCGAGATGAGGAGAACTGGCAAGGCACTCAGCTGAAGCCAGCAAGATGGTCCCAATACCAGCCCCTCCACCCCTCCAACCCCCCAGTCCACCATGGACAGATCCTCTAATTTCTCTGGGCCTCTGTTTCTCCATCTGTAGAATGGGGCCGGTAATCTTTTCTATCGCCAAGGGCTGTGGAGAGAATGAAATGCGCCTGGCAGATGCTCTGTCGGGTCTGGAAATGCCAAAGGTCATGGGGACAGAGGACACAAAGCACCACCATGAGGGGTGATATTCTTGAGTCTGTGGTCTGGGATCACATAGGACTTATCCCGGGCGTTGCGGTAGTTAAACTTCAGGGACCCGATTTGGTCCTTCACCACACGCGATCACCTCAATTCATAGAAAAACCATTTTTAAAAACCCAGCAGGGATTCCTAATGTTAAGAATACTTTTAAAAATCTAGGAATAGGAAGAAACTTCCTTAACTCGATGAAGGCTATTAGTCAGTGATGGGGATCTGGATTCCAGCGCCTTCCCCAAAGCCAGGGCCACTGTGAAGAGTGCTGTCTGCAAGGGACAAGACCAGTGGACGTTTCCCCTCCCTGCGCCTTGTCTCCACACCGGTCCGTAACCAGCCTGGGCTCGGGACCGTACGTGGTGCCTTAGACTGTTCAAGGTCCTTCATCTCCACCATCTCAACAGGGCTCATGACCACCTGGGAAGAAGGCCAGGTGGATGTCACTGTCTCCATTATCTTTCCCTGGGCGAGCTGAGGCTCACTACACCTGCCAAGCGAGGAAGTAGGGACCCGGCGGGCCGTGAGTGACCCTGCCAGGCAGCAGCTGAGCTAGACTGCATATGAAGCCCATGCTCTTTGCTCTACACCCGGGGGAACACAAAGTCTCACACACTCTTTAACCCGGACACCAGGCACTATTCACACCAGCGAGCACCAGCTGCTTTCCAGGGCACATGGGGTGCGGGAAATGGATATGAAACAGACAGCGAGGGCCATCATCTCCCCTCTGTGCCTGCCCTAGTCCCACAGCCCACCCTATCCTGCTCCCATTCCCCAAAGCTGCAGACGCAGCAGACAAGCTTGTCTGGCTTGTGTATAACTGGCTGAGTCCAACAGATTTGGACAGAGTCTTAGACCCCCTCATCTCTTGTGACCCAGTGCGCCACGTGGACAAGTCTCACCATGATGAAAGGAGCTGTCGTGTCCTCCAACCCTCCAGTGAGCACCTAAGCCCAGCTCCAGCCCAAGCAGCTCCCAGAATCCTTGCCTCTGAGGACATAGTCTCTCCTTCCTGGGGGCTTTGTGACCTCACTTTGTTATAATTGCAGAATTCTGACAGGCGCTGGAAGGGGCCGTTCTGTCAGCCCAGGCGGGAGAGTGGAGGTGCCTCCTTGAAGGAAGCAGGAGGAGATAGAAGGAAGGGTCCTTCAGGTGGGGGAAACATGTGGAGCCAAGGAGTTTGGGCATATGTAGTGAGAAACGGGGAAGCGGAAATAAAAGTAATGCTTGCGTACCCACCTGTAGCTTCGAAGCCCTGTGTGGGACCCTTCCTGATCACAGCATCCTCTGTCCCTGACCCCATCCCATCTCCAAAGTAGCCACTATCCTGGGCTTTTGTATTAAACATTCCTTGGCTGTTCTTTATTACCATGTGCATATGAATCTCTACGCAATTGTTTAGTTCTGCTTTATAAAGCTTAACTTTAGGCTTTATAAAAATAGAGTTACACGTTCTATGACTTGCTTTTCCCTCCTCAACATTCTGTTTGTGGGATTTTGAAGAATGTAGCATAAGTTATTTCTTTTTCGCTGCTGTGATTGTCTCCATTCTCCTACGGGTATCCATGCATGTGTACTTTTGTTTTTGTGCTAATAACGCTGGTAGGAACTTTTAAGTACGTACCTGTTGCTATGCTTCAACAAGAGGTGGTTTAGGGTACTGGCTGTCAAACTATTTTTAACCATAACTCAAAATAAGAAACACATTTGATATTTTGGCTCAGTACCTATGTACAGATCCCCATAAGCGGAAATAAGTTTCATGAAGAATTTCTCACTCCTGTGTACGATGCCCTCTGAACCCCTAACCTAACCATTTACTTAACACGTTCTTCCACTCTGAATTTATGGCCTTAGGTTTTCAGTAAGATTTTCTGTTTAGGTTTTTCTGTTTTATCTTTAGGTTTTCAATTAGATCTTCTGTTGAGGTTTCATGTCTTATAAATAGTGTATTGATTTGATTATGTATTTAATAATATAATGAAAATGAAATACCTGAGCCCACTTAGAAGCACAAAAACCAAACTGTGCCCAGCCTGTCCCCTGCTCCTTCTCTCTCTAGGGATGACCACTTCCTTGAATTTGGGTCATCATACCCTTGCTTTCTTTTCTTCTAGTTTTATCACACACATGCGTTCCAGTTTTCCTTGTTTGGTTGGGGTTTGTTTTTTGGGTTTTTTTTTAAAGGATATCACTTACAAAGGGAGTTGTGATTTTTGGTTTGTTTTTTTTTTTTAACATTATGGAAAGAGGAGACCTCCGCTAGGATTCATAGCATCTTATTAAGTGAATACACAACATATTATGTAATTCTGTTATTGTTTTGTTTTTTCTTAATGGTGCTATGAATATTTTACTGAATATCCTGTTAGGTATATGTGAGGATTTCTCTGTGATACACGTCTGGGACTGCAATTTCTGGATCAAATGTTCAATAATACAAGACAAAATTATTTTCCAAAGCTGTTGTAGTAACAGTTGGACTTTGATCAGATTTCAGATTCATATCTTTTCTGACACGTCTTAATTTTCAACAATGAAGTTATATAATCAGTTTGATTTTTGGTTTTGCTTTGCATTTTCATGAGTTTTATCAAGGCTGAATATCTCTTTAACTGTCTATTATATGTATGGATTTCCTTTTCTTTTGCCATTTTTTCTTTTGGGTTGTTTGCCTTATTTTTATTAGATTCTAAGTGCTTTTATATTTCTATATAAATCTCTATTTCTAGACATTATACTTTGTCACTTACATGTATCATGAATATCACCTTCAAGTTTATGGCTTGTCTTTTTACTTTGTGAATATTTGATGAATAAAAGTTCTTAATTTTAATGTCTACTTTACCCACCTTTCCCGCATATTAAGCATTGCATAAAAATCCTTCCTTATAGGGGCGCCTAGGTGGCTCAGTCCATTAAGCGGCTGTCTTTTACTCAGGTCATGATCCCAGGGTCCTGGCTCGTGATCCAGGGGTCCTGGGATCGAGGCCCATGTTAGCACCCTGCTCAGTGGGGAGTCTGCTTCTCCCTCTCCTTTTGCCCCTCCCCCCTGCTTGTGCTCTCATCTCTCTCTCAAATGAAGAAATAAAAAATCTTAAAAAAAAAAATCCTTCCTTATATCAAGGTCAAAAAGACATTCACCAGTTTTTTCTTCTAAAAATTTTAAAGTTTTGCATTTGACATTTATAATTTGAATTGACTTGGAATTGATTTTGTGTGTAATAGAAGGCAGGAATCCAGTTCCATTTTTTTTCCATGCATATAGCTGGTGTCAAGTCCCTCCTTTACTACTGATCTGCACTATCACTGATGTTGCATATCAAAGATACAGATATAGATATACAAAGTATATACATAACTATATATTACATATAACTTCAGTTATACATTCACACATAATTATCTCAGGCTCATGACCCTAGATCAAGACCTGAGCTGAGGTCAAGATTCAGACACTGGGGGCGCCTGGGTGGCTTAGTCAGTTAAACGTCTGCCTTTAACTCAGGTCATGATGTTGGAGTCCCGGAATCGAGCCCCACCTTGGCTCCCTGCTCAGCGGAAGGAGCTCAGGAGAAGTCTGCTTCTCCCTCTGTCTCTGCCCCTTCCCCTGCTTATGCTCTCTCACTCTGTCTCTCTCTCAAATAAATAAAATCTTAAAAAAAAAAAAAAAGAGTCACTGGGGCGCCTGGGTCACTCAATGGGTTAAAGCCTCTGCCTTCGGCTCAGGTCATGATCTCGGGGTCCTGGGATGGAGCCCCACATTGAGCTCTCTGCTCATCCGGGAGCCTGCTTCCCCCTCTCTCTCTGCCTGCCTCTGCCTACTTGTGATCTCCCTCTCTCTGTCAAATAAATAAATAAAATGTTTTTTTAAAAAAAGGGTCAGACACTCAACCAACTGAACCACCCATGTGTCCCATCATTTATTATAATTATATATATTTAATATATTTATATAATATATGCACACAAGAATAGACAAAATGATCAATGGAACAAACTAGAGAGCCTCTAAATTGACATATATTATGTATTTTATATACATAAAATACATATGTTTATAATACATGCATAATGTATTTTATACATAATGCATATTGTACCATATGTATATTTATATACTATATGTATTATATAGTATACATATGTATGTGCATATGTGTGTATACAATATTATATATTATAATAAAAATATTGTACACAGAACATATCTGCTATGTATATAATATATATGCCATGTTCTATGTATATAATATATGTCAATTAAATTTTGAATATGAATGTGATATAACTCCTCATTTAGTTAGGGCTGCTTTGTCATCTTTCATTTCACATAACGTTTGTATTTCTCTAGATATTCACTTTTCACATATTTGTTAGACTGGGTTTTTAAGTCATTTTATTACTTTTTTAATTTTATTGAGATGAAACATGTATACAATAAAAGGCACACATACCGTACAGTCCGACACGTTTTGACAAATGCACGCCCCGTTTAACCATGACTAAATGGACATACAGAACATTTCCATCATCTCAGAAAGTTCCCCGTTATCCCTTTGCAGCCCATCCCCCCCACCCCCCCAGATCCCAGACAACCACTTATCTCATTTCCGTCACCGTAGATTCACATTGCCACTCTAGAACTTGGTTTGAATAGAAGCATTCAGTATGTGCTCTTTTGTATCTGACTTTTCCACTCAGCAAAATGTTTTTAAGGCTCGTCCACGTCACTTCATCAATCAGTAGGTCATTCTTTGGTACGTCTGGGTCATATTCTCTTGCATAAATGTATCCCAGTTCCGTTTGTCCATCCACCTGTTGTTTCCGGTCGGGGGCTATTCTAAATGAAGCCCCTTTGAGATTTATGTACCACTCTCTATATAAACCTATTTTTCATTTTTTGTGGATAAACATCCAAGAGTGGAATTACTTTGTCATTTGGTAGTATATGGTTAACTTGATAAGAAATTGCCAAACCGTTTGCCACAGTGACAGTGACCGTACCATTTCACTCTCTGTGAAAGCCCCAGCTGCTCCGCACTTGGTATCGTTCTTGTGGGTGTTGGGTTTTTCTTATACCAGACTTCCCTGATGACTAATAATGATGAGCAAGCTCCCATGGGCTCATTGGCCCTTAATACATCTTCTTTTGTAGAGTGTTGATTGAAATCTTTCGCCCATTTTCACTGAATTGTTTATCTTCCTGTTATTGAGGGCTTAGTTTTTAACATAAACATCTCGTGTAATTATTATGTGATTGGATTTGAGTCAGCCATCTTGTTTTTTGTTTTTCATTTGTCTCAGGTGGGACAGTTGTCCCCCTCTTCTTTTGTTCCTTTTTGCTTGCTTTTGAGTTAATCAAATACTTTTAAATATTTAATATTACTTGTTCTATTAAAATATCTTGTTTTGGGGGGCACCTGGGTGGCTCAGTCAGTTGAGTGTCTGCCTTCAGCTCAGGTCATGATCCTGGAATCCTGGGAAAAACCCTGCATCAGGGTCCCTGCTGAGCAGGGAGCCTGCTTCTCCCTCTCCCCCTGCTGCTCCCCCTGCTCGTGCTCTCTCTCTGTCTCCTCACTCTCTCTCTCTCTCAAATAAATAAAAGCTTTTAAAAAAAACAAATAAAAATTTTTAAATGTTTTATTTTTATTTATGATAATAAATATTTGGTTCTAGTGATTGTTCTAGAACTAAAACTATACATCCTCAATTATCAAAGTCTACTTGAGTTAATACTGTACTACTCCACTCTTCACAACAGTGTAGTTCCTTGGCCCACCTCCCCATCATCTGCGTCATCGTTGCCAGATCTTTTCCTTCTACACATGTTGTAAACAATATCATTATTTTTGCTTTAAACAGTCAGTTGTCTTCTTGGCCACGACAAGAGTTCTTGTATCTGTAAATTGCTGTTTTCCACCAAATATGGAGAGTATTCCTTCAAATATTTTCCCACATCATTCCCACCCTTTTCCTTCTGGAACCCCAAATATGCCTATGCTGGATTATTCGATACTGTCCCACAGGTCTCCAAGGCTCTGTTACTTTTTCTTTGATCTTTTTTCTCTATTGTTCGGACTGGAAATTTTCTATTCATCCGTCTTCAGCATACTGACCCTACTCCCTGACATCTTCAGTCTTCCTTTAAGCCCGTTCATTGAACTTCTCATTTCAATGATTGTACTTGGCAATTCTGGAATTCCCATTTTGTTCCTCCTTCTAACTTGCCATACCTTCTTGCTAGCTCCATGATGCCTTAAAATATATTTTTAAGTCTATTTTTCAGAACTGTAAGTGACTAATGACAAAAGCGTTTTCCAGAGGTCCTAGTCTGACATTTTGCAAGAAAAAAAGTTCCTGGTGGCATTTTTCAAAGGAAAAAATAGGCAGGTTTCTGTGACTCTTTGGATGGGTAAATGGAATCAAAGGGTTCGAAGCTGGAGTGTTAGAAAGAACTGGTAGAAAGAGGGAAAGCTGACAAATGGGCATCAGTACAGGGGAAGGCGACGAGGTGATATCAAGGCATTTTGAAGTCCAAAAATCAGGGCAACATTCCAGTGGAAATGCCCTGTGGGAAAATTGGAAACCTGAGAGATGAATTCATTTAATCTCTCAACCTTGCTCAGGGCCCGCTACAAGCCCACACTGGGCCAGACAGACACTTTCTGACACTGAAGCATTCCCTCTGGAGCCCTGAGCCATTAGATGGTCCCCCCACCCAATGTCCCCAGCCTTGACACTCACTGGAATAAATAGCTGAAACGGCCTTAGCAGCTCCCCCCACACTTAATGCCCTCCTAGAACTCGCACCTGCCCTTTCCAGGACCGAAATAACGGACAGAAAGGTCAAAAGCACGGCAGGAACCATGCGACTGTATTTTAAGCACCCACAGCACGGAGGGAAGGACGATCTAGGAAAGGAAGGGAAGAGCAGGAGTTCGGGGAAGGGCAAGGTTGAGGAGGGGGAGGGGGGCTGAGGGACTGTCCTCCATGAGTCAGGCAGCGCAGATTCCTGCGACAGAATATATCCATGTGACTCTCCTCCCAATATCCTTCCTCAGCCCGAGGGAGACGGCCCGGGGCGAGATCAAGCGGTTACACCCCACCTCCGTGGCGGGTTGGGTACAGGGCCAACCGGGACCCTTGGGGAGGGTGAGAGGGAAGGAGGCCTGGTGTTTCATCAAGCCCAGCCAGCCTGACGCTTCTCAGAGCTGCCGTCACAAGCTCTTATCCCACAGTATCTGATGCCGCAGGAACAAATGACTGAGAGGTCCCCACATACAACTCTGCCCACACCACACCTGCACAGGGATCATAAGCCCAAACCTTCAGCGGGGGTGGGGAGCCGGTCCCAAACAGCCCACCACCACCACCTAGAACCCCCTCCCTACCAGCCAAGAGCACCCGGGTGGACGGGATGCCTCCTGCGATAAAGAAAACCAACAGGAGCTGCCCTGTGGCCTGTCCCCCGGTGGCCGGTCCCTCTTGTGGTTTAATCCCAATCCCCTCTTAATCTATTCTTCTGCCACTGATTTCAGGAAGGCCTGCCTAGGGATAACCAAGCTGATGAAACACCTGCTTTAGTCCCGGAAAGTATTGACATCTTGAATGTGGACAAGTGTGCTTGGACGGGGAGAAAATGCAAGCTTCCTAACAGTGGGAAAGTAAGACTTCCACGCCAGCCGGCATGGTGTGAGGAACTGGTCCGCTCACGACCTGTCATCCAGCTCCCTCTTCCTGTCACTGGAAATGAAGGAAACCGCTTCTCCCTGGGTCTCTCCACCCTCAGAGCTAGAACGTTCTTCCCACTGTCTAATGGCAGCGTCTCCCTCCACGGACGGAATCAGAGCGCTGCTGCCCTCACACCGGCCGGGATGCAGGAGAGACAAGCTCGGCGTTAGGTCTGGGCGCCGACTCCTGACAGCGGTCTCAGAAGTAACATAGGCACCAGCTCTGAATGCATTCAGCCAAGGAATCATTCAAGATTCCCTAGAAGGTCAGAGGAGAAGCCCTGGGGTGCAGCATCCCCAACGACTCAGCCTCTCCCCGACCCTGCCCCGAAAGAACATAAGGGGAAGGCTCTCCCAAATCCCTCTGGGGTGTGGAACCTGCCAAATGCAGTGGCCACAGAGACCCCTCTATCCGCCCCCAGGAATCCAGCTCCAGACTGCCATCTCCCCAACACACGGATGGGCTAGCTGATCTCGAACAATCCAGTCTCTCTGAGCCACAGCTGTTTCATCCCTCCAATATAGTAAGAGTACCTTTCTGTTTCCCATCTCTGTTTGAGGCCTCCTTTTCCCCTGTTTTCTAATCAACAGTGTTCTGGAACCAGTTCACGGAGCCTGTTTTGACATTTCTAGCTCACCCTACATGAAGTTGCAGTCAGCCAGGACAGAAGAGTTTACACACAGTGTTAAGAACTGTACAAACAGGGGTGTTTTCTTCCCCCGAGAGCCGGTTCTTAAACATTTACCAGCAAGCCGCTGTCCCTAATGAGATCATACAAGAGGCATGTTAGAAATCAGGTGGTGTGGGACTCCTGGGTGGCTCAGTTGGTTAAGCCGGGGTCCTGGGATCGGGTCCCACATTGGGATTCCTGATCAGTGGGAAGCCTGCTTCTCCCTCTGCCTGCTGCTCCCCCAGCTTGTGTGAGCTCTCTCTCGGACAAATAAATAAATAAGATCCTCTAAAAAAGAAGAAGAAGAAAAGATAAAAGAAATCAGGTGGTGGACCTCAGCTAAAACTCTTCTCCTTAGCCTCTCCGCAGGGCTGGGAGGAGCCCTGAAAAGCTTTCAAGATGTGAGCAGCAGAAGAAATGGGTGCTGGAAAAATTCTGGAGCAAAACAGTGCCTCAGGCCCCTGCGGCTCTGCCCCAGCGGCCAGGGCTGCACCCACCTGTGCTCCTCGCCCTCCAGCAGCCGCCTGTAGGTGGCGATCTCGATGTCCAGGCCCAGCTTGGAGTTCATCACCTCCTGGTACTCCTTGACCAGGCAGGCCATGTCCTGCTTGGCCTTCTGCAGGGCGGCCTCCAGCTCCGCCAGCTTGCAGCGGGCATCGCTCAGGGCCGCCTCGCCTTGTTGCTCCGCCTG
>CM053611.1:56384903-56403725 GCA_028646535.1 Procyon lotor
GGGCACAGAGGAGAACGAGGTGGGTTGTGGTCCCGGGTCTCCCTGTCCATTCCCTGGATGTGTCCAGTCTCTCCCCTCCCCCAGCTGGGAACACCCCAAGAACAGGCCTCTCCCCTTCATCAGTTGAGTCTCCCCCAGGGACCACAGCCAGGGACGCTGGTCATGCAGATGGGCCAGAGCATGACTGGTGAGATCCACTGGGGACACACACGGCCTGTGTGACCCTGGGGAGGCCCCAGGCGACCCTTACCTGGCACTTGGCATTCTCGACCTCGGCCGTCAGCCTCTGGATCACGCGGTTGAGCTCGTTGATCTCCTCCTTGGTGCGGCGCAGGGTCTCCCCGTGCCGGATCACCGTGGCCTTCATCTCCTCACACTGGTGGGCAAGCAGAGATGCTCCTGAGGCTCAACATGCAGTTTCCCACCCACTCAGACACCACAGACCATTGGCAGGTTGTGCAGTGCTCAGCCCGTGCGACTGTACTTGGCAGCCCTGCCGAGCCCCTATAACCTGAGAGCTGTCTGCCCTTCTGTTACCATCTGAGGGATCAGAATCCCCAGACAAAAGAGGCCTTGTTATGCACCCGGCTTTCCTCTGGCTGCCATGTCCAGGAGGCAGGTGTCTTGTGCCCCTCACCTTGCTGCGGTACCAGGACTCGGCCTCAGCCCGGCTGCGGCTGGCGATGTCGTCGTACTGAGCCTTGATCTCGGCCACAATGCAGTCCATGTTCAGGTCCCGGCTGTTGTCCATCTTGACAATGACTGAGGTGTCTGAGATGTGGGCGTGGAGAACGCGGATCTCCTGTGGGAGTAGGGGAAGAAGAAACAGCACATTATCTGGGCTTTTCCTCACATTCCGATGCCGATGCCTGTAATCTGTTTAGCTCATTTGGAGCTGAAGTCTCCTGGGTGGAGCAGATAATTCTCTGATGAAATCGTATGACTTTATGTACAGATAAGAAATTCCTTTTAGAGGAAGACACAACCACTCTTCAAATGCTTGCTTCTGGGATATTTAGGCCCAGGTGAGCCTAGGCTGCGTCTCCCCCACCAGCTTGCTGTGAGTGCTTCCCAGGGGCCCAGAGCCTGCATTAGGCCCGGTTCACATTCTCTTGGCCCAGCCCGAGATAGGAAGTCTCTTGGCTGCTAGAGAAAGCGGTTTGAGGCTGTGTGATGCTCTGCGTAGGTTTCGCTCCCAAGCCACAGCTGTCCCGGGGATTGCTCTCTCTTGCTCCTTTCGGTTCTCCATTCCTCTGCCTCCCTTCTTCCCTCTCCTTGCTTTCCTGCAACCCTGCAGCCTCAAGCCAGGGTCCCCATGTCAGCAGGCATCCGGGGGCCTAGGTAGGGGATTGGGGGTGCCCACCATGGCCGAGAGCCCCCTCACCTCCTCATACAGGCGCCGCAGGAAGTCAATCTCCTCGGTTAGGGCCTCTGCGTTGGCCTCCAGGTCTGACTTGCGGAGGTAGGCGCAGTCCACCTCCTGTGTGGAGTTCAAAGGGCTGTGAGGCCGGCTGTCCTCAGGGCGCCGTGAGAGCTTGGCTGCAGTGTGGTGGGGCAGTGAGGACGGGGTGGCCAGGGACTCAGGGCGGGGCTGGGCCTCGGGCACTCACCTTCTTTAGAGCCACAAACTCATTCTCTGCTGTGGCCCGAAGCGCAACTTCTTCTTCATACCTGAAGTGGGCGGGAAGGACAAGACCCTGCCTGAGCAGCTCTGGACTTGGCCACAAAGCATGCATGCAAATGGGCTTGGTCCCTAGACCCTCTCCCTGCTTTCCCCTCACGTCCAAAAGAAATGGGGCAGGACCAAATCGGGCTGCCTGTCCAGTCCTCCTGAGATACCTCGGAGAGCTGAAGTACCCCCTCTCACATCACCCCTGAGCTTCTCAGTGCCGATGGAAGGCAGGATCTGGAAGTTCAGTGTGTGCATGCGTGTGTGTGTGTGTGTGTGTGTGTGTGCGCGCGCGCGTGTTCACCTGCAGAGGGTAGGGGAGTGGGAGGTGCTTGTTTTTCACACCCAGGTCTGCATTTTCCTTTCTGCTGACCCCTGCTCCTTGCCCCTGGCTTTGCTATGGGTGGTGGGGTCCCCTCTCTGTCATTCCCGTCCTGGGATCAGCCAATAGGGGTCAAGCCTGCCACTTCCCCCTGCCCTGTGTGCAGGCCAGCTCAGAGCCAGAGGCAGGGAGTATGGCAGCCTGGGAAGCTTCAGTGTTACTGAAGGCAGCTGGCTACCCCTTGACACCAGCTTCCTGTAGAGTACCCGGGGGGCACCCTCCGGTCACGCTTTCTAACTGATGACCCAGTCTATGACTGGGCCTTGCCTGCTTCCCAGCGGACTGGGAGCCCCACAGCGACAGGCGCGACCTCTACTGCTTGGCCCTGGATCGCTAGCACCCTTCTCGATCTCTGGCTGGTGCCCGGTAGGGCACTTAGAAACTGTGAGTTGAGTCAAGAAGTAAACTTGAGAAGAATGTCCAGGACTTTGAAGGCTAGCGTCAAAGGGACCAGGAGTGGTCATTTTTTCTGGGGGCCTAAGAGAGGGAAGGGTGTTGGATGGAGAGAACCTCATTCCCCTGACCCGCCGATGGGAAGGCAAGGTGGACTGTATCCCTCTGGGGGCCGGGACCCCCCCCCGCCCCCGCGGGAGCGTGGGCCTTGAGGAAGGCCAGAGAGCACAGGTTCTTCCGCATGCCCAGGCCGATCCCCAGCCGCAGACCCAGGCATGCCCCTTCAAGCCCTTTCCTGAGCCAGCACGTCCTGGCACTCACTTCTTCTTGTAGCCCTCCATCACCTCCTGCACATGGTTGAGCTCGGACGCCAGCCTCCCGCTGTCAGCCTCCACGCACTCGGCCTCCCGCCTCAGCGTCTCGATGTAGCCCTCGAACAGGGGCTCCAGGTTGCTCTCGCAGCACTTGCGGTTCTGGTAGAACTGCCACTTGGTCTCCAGCAGCTTGTTCTGCTGCTCCAGGAAGCGCACCTGCCGCCCAGAGGCAGAGCCTGAGAATCTCTTCTTGCAAGTGGTGGGGGCTGGGGGTGGTGCTGGTGGTGGTCCCCGCGCCGGGACCTGCAGGTCCCCAACTCTCGGACCCAGAGTCCTCCCTGGTGGGTGGTATGTCCAAACCACACCAGGGCTTAATCAGGTCCCCTGGAAGTCCTTCCTGAGAGCTTGCTACAGTCTTTTCTAGGCAATGCCACGGGAAGGGCTAAGCTATGCTAAGTCCAGATTCTCCTGCTGCTTGTTAATAACACGGCCTTGGGCATAGCGTGTCACCCCCTTGGGAAGTGGGAGGTTAATCCTCGCCTCGCTAAGAGGGCTCCAGGAGCCCTGGCATGAAAGGGCGCCCACGTGCCGGACAGCTACTGTACCAAGTGGGGTGTGGTTGTCAGCGTGCAGATGGGCGAGCTGACCTTTTCAGAAAGGCAGAGTGCAAAAGGTGGAAAATGAAGTCTGTGCCAATTATTAGAGCCTTACAACAACAATGCAATTAGAATAATAGTCACCTGGGATATTAGGTGACAGAGCACGCTCTGCTCCAGCCCTTTCATCTTATAGAAGTGGAATTGAAGGCCCAGGGATGTTCCCTGACTGCCTGAGAGCTTGCAGTGGTGGAGCAAAGACTCAAACTTTGCCTCTCTGCCCTGCGGGGGGGTGGGGGGGGCTCTCACCATAATGATGAGACACTGTTGAGTCCCAGGAAAACTGCACGCCCATCTCCCCGCCATAAGGCTGGCCTGGCTGCCCTGTGTCCCCATTCAGATCCCTTTGTCTAGAAGCTTTGCCATAACCTTGATAAGTCCTTTCCTCTGCTATCCTTGGTGTTTCATGTTGTTAGGAGTTCCAGCCTTTTTTGGGTCCTTCCTGCTGGGTATCTCTCTCTAGTGTGGCTTCTTTCCAAGGTTGGCTCTGGAGAGAGAGCCCTTGCCAGCCCCAGAACCGCTTCCTAGTTGGAATCTTCTCCCTCGTCCCCTCGTGCCCCTGCCACTGAGTTCAGTGGGGAAGATGGCTGCAAACTTGAACCAGACACTGCCAAGTGCAGAGGGCTTACGCCGTGTCCAGACCGCATGCTGCCTGCCTCCTCGCCAGGCCCAGAGAGTGGGGACTGTAGCTATTGTTCAGCCCTGGATCCCGAACCTCAGACTTGAACCAAGCACTCTGGCCCCTACTCAGCAGCTAAGGAACCATCTGGCAGAGAAACAGCTCTGTGTGAGCTATGGCAGTCTTCCAGCATTACACTCGAGGGCCTGCCCTTGACGTAGGGAGCACCACCTTCCCGTGTCAACAGCTACTTGACTTCAAATGCATTGACTACCCACATGGCAGCCTTGTGCTCACGAGGAGCTGGCAGCCCTAAGGTTTCTGCCTCTGCTTCCTGCTTCTGGGTTTTCAGTTTGTCTCCCCCCTCAGATTGGCAGCTCCTGATCTATTCTTGTTTCTGTCTGTGTCCTAGAGGTATGACTACTTCTCCTTTTGGACTGGACTGGGGGCTTCTGTGGGCAAATAAATGATGGCCTCTGACTCCCTCCTCAGTGCCCAGCCTGAGTCCTGAACATGGAAAGAATTCAGGAAGGGTGTGATCAAGGACACCCACCTTGTCGATGAAGGCAGCGAACCTGCTGTTGAGGCACTTGATCTGCTCCTTCTCCTCATGCTTCACGCACTGCGCATTGGGGTCGATCTCCAGGTTGAGGGGCGTGAGGAGGCTCTCGTTGACGGACACCGTGGTGATGCAGGGCGGGCTGGGCCCGCACACGCCGCCGGAGCGGTAGCCGAAGCTGCGGCCACAGGAGCCAGCGCGGAAGCCCCCGCAGACGCTGTGGCTGCCGAAGCCCCCTGTGAGGCCGCGGTAGCAGGAGACGCCCCGGTAGGGGGCGGCCGTGATGCAGCAGCGGCCGGGCCGGGGCCCGCAGGCCGAGATGCAGCTGAAGTTCCTAGGGCCGAATCCACAGCCCACGGTGCTGAAGCCACAGGTCATGTTGGAGATCGGAAGGTGTCTGGACAGTGGAGAAGCTGGCTGAAGACGGAGTCGGAGGCTGATGCTCCCTGGACTGTGGCAGGCCCTTTTATGCGCCAGGGGCAGCTGGCATTAAAAGGCGCAGCAGAGTGACGATAGCTGCATTTTATTGGCTTGGCATCATCCCGGCCTCTAAGGAGCCAACCCCGCTTGCCTCTTCAGGGTGGCTGTGTCAACAATCTGCAGCCATGGGCCTGTTTCATCTTCAAAGCTATTAACAAGCTTCCTCGTTGCCTTTCCCCCTCCCATTGCTGCTGGAAGCGGAGAAAGGGAAGGGGTCCTGGAAGCATCAGTGGGGCTCCACGCTCCAACTACAGGGAATGAGTGCAGCAACCTGGGGCGGAGCCCGCTCTTGGAATCCTTTTCTGGAAGGAGCATCCCTGGGCTATGGGGCGCGGGTGGCCCCGTGACCAGGCCTCCGGGTGGATGGCTTGCAGGTCCCAACCAGCGAACTGTGTCCCGAAAAACCTGTTGTTCTAGGGGGCTTCTCTGCCTCCCTCTGTCTCTCTAAAGCATGTCCCTTTCTCACTGTCAGTGTCAGCCTCTCCCGGCCTGTTGCTGCCCAGAGCCGAGTCAGGGATGGCGGTGGGGGTAGGGATTTGGGAGGGAGCTAGATGGGACATGGGAGAAACTGAGTCAGAGAGTTCATGAGAGAACCAGGGCTCTTCTCCAGAGTTCTGGGCCTCGGTGCTGGGGGACGAGGGGGCAGGATCGGGAGTGTGGAATAACGAGAGCTACGGCGATCAATCAGGGAAGGCTACTTGGAGGTGGGTTGAAGCCAGACTGGGGTGGGCTGGGAGTAGGGTTGGGAGGAGATGAGAAAGGAGTCTGGCTCTGATGTGGAGGCTAGACTATATAATCATGCATTTTCTCATTCATTCAGAAAATTCTTAGGGCGTCCCAACTGTGCATTGCTGGGCGGAATCCAGCGGAGACCTGAGGTGTTTGGAGGTAGGAGAGGGTGGCGTGTACGCAGGGGTGCCAGCATTTGGCCACTGGGCAAGGGGGAGAAGTCACAGGTGGAGAGAAGGTCCCAGGATGCCTAGGCTGAGTCGGGATCTGATGTGGGCATGTGCGGTCCTTTAGTTTCCCAGCAAGCAAGCTGAATGATGAATGTTGGGGTGTATGCACCCACCAGGAAGGATGAGAGGTGCCGGAGAGGAGGGGAGGGAGGTCACCGGTGCTTGAAGTGACATGGCCCACTCCCCTCTGAGGACCCACACTGGGAGAGGAGGTGGGGAGCTCATGTGGCCGTTGCCACAGCCGAGCTGCCACGATGTCCCCTCGCCTCCCTTTGGGCTAGGACCAGGGATGGCTGTGGGAGGTAGACAGTGGGACCTAGTCAGGAGGTGCCTCGAACCCTCGGATCTGAGCCCGTAAACCCTTCCAAGAGCAAGTCTCTCGACTGCCTTTGTACTTGAGGATGACTCCTTTGATGGACCTGTTTACTAACTAGCCACAAGCAGATGCTGACCCAATCTGGGCTAAAAATAGCCATCCATGCACCCTCCCTGAGCCTCACCTTTTGCCCTCTTTACTCCGCTCAGGGTGCGTGAGCCACTTACGTCCCAGGGTGAGGGAGGGCAGGGGACACTTCCAGCCCCTCCACTTGGGCCCTGTGAACAAATTGCCGCAGACTCTCTTATGTGTGGAGTGGGAGCTCTGTGGGGATGGGCTGTGGGGCAGGGACCCCTGGAGTGAGCCACAGCCAAGGCCGCAAGGCCGGGGGGTGGGGGAGGGGCTGATTTCTGCTGAGTGGCTGGTGGGATTTTAGAGCGCTGCCGTGGGAGGCACGGCCGAGTGTTTGCTGGGTCACACATCTGCCAGCCACGCAGCCGGCCATACACCAGCTGGCTCTGCTGAGCACCTAGAAGATTCTCGGTGCATTGTCCAAGGATCATGTGGGATTTATTTCTTGGTAAAGCGCTGAGGGACGCGAGGTGGTGAATCTTCCAGGAAGGATTTCTCTGCTCCCCTGCTGGTCATTGCCCTCTGTCCTCTGACCCCGCTCATCTGTCACAGCCCAGTGGGCTCAGTGTCAAGTTGCACGCTTCACTGAGGTTCTCCGTGTAGACACAGCCGCTTCTTCGGGTCGGGGGAGCCGTGAGCATGTCCGGGGCCCTGTCCTGATGGGAGATGATGGTAGTGTGGACTGTGGAGATAAAATGTGTGATTTGAAGCCCGGCTCTGCCATCGACCCACTTTGTCCTGTCTCCTCAGTTTCCCTACCTGTACTATATGCATGGCGACCCATGCCTTGCTGAGCTGTTGGGAGGATTCAGTGGGTGCCCCGAGGGGGAGGTGCCCCCCCCTTCGCCCCATACTAACCAGACGCCTGGTCTTGGGTCCTTTGGGCCTTGCAGAGGGACAGTGTGCACGGGCTGGGCAGTGCCATTCTTGGTAAGCAGAAAACAGCCCAACAGCTTTACAAGACAATCACGGCCACATCAGAAAGCCTTAATTAAAGCACCTATTTGTAAGTGGCTGAGAACAAAGAGAATGGCAAACTGGGTGAGCCCTTGAAAGCAGACGTAGACAAGAAGCTGACAAAGGGTTCAACAACCCAATAGGCTGCTTCCTTCCACCCAGGCTCCAGGCTGGATTGGCTCCCATCCCAATCGTGAGCTATAAAGGCTCTGGTTGAGCCCCAGGCTGGGTCTGTCCGTCTCCAAGGCCTGTGCCCTGAGCCTGCCCTTCACATGGCTGGCCTGGGTCGGCCCAGGGGCTGCCTTGTCCTTGCTGCCTAGGGGGACTGCTTGCCCTGTCATTCTGGTCCTTGGCTTCCTGCCTGCCTCCCTGGGACTGCGAGCGCCACTTGGCTTTATTCCTCACGGTGGTTTCCTAGTGGACGCCAGCCTGTCCGCCTGGCTGCTGACCCACTAATGCTCTTGTCCTGTCTTTTTGCCTTCATACTGAGGGGCCTTTTAATTTTGGTCCCTTCTTAATGGATTTTTAAAAAAGATTTATTTATTTATTTATTTTATATATATACATATATATATAGAGAGAGAGAGAGAGCGAGCGCGCGCGCAAACAAGCACAAGTGGAAGGAGAGGAAGAGAGAGAATCCTCAGGCAGACTTCCCGCTGAGCATGGAGTCTGACGTGGGGTTCGATCCCAGGACCTGGAGATCCTGATCTGAGCCAGAACCAAGAGTCAAGAGTCGGACGCTCAATGGACTGAGCCACTTGGGTGCCCCTGTCCCTTCTTAATGGGGTTTGGATAAATGACTCCGTGACGAATGTTTGTAAGACATATCTTGATGCCCATCTCCACTAATTTCTTTAACATAAATTCCCGGAGGTGGGATTTGTGGGTCTAGGGGCACTGTCCCAGCCTGGGTTGTGCCTGGCTTGTTGCTTGCCTGGCTGAGGAAGTAGTATTTCTGTGGGGAGGCCGCTTCCGGAAGTAGTAGGACTTGGGAGCCAGGAAGTGTGGGTGCAAATGACGTCTACTGGCCGTGTGACAAGTCGGTTCATCTCTGCGCCCCTGTCTCTCCATCGACAAAGTGAGTTTGGAATTTTCAGCCTCCTGGGCCCCGTGAAGACAAGCAAGGGGACGCACGTGAAGGCACATGGGAGGCCGAGGCTGAGTGCGTGCCCGCCTCTCACGGGTGGGACACCTCCTGTGCCTTTGTTTGCCCTTGTCCTTCGACCTTCCTGCCTCCAGCGGTGTCTTCTGGCCTTGAACTCACAGCACACAGGTCTGTGAGCAGGAGTCGATGAAATGTGGCTGCTTCGTGGGCCTCAGAACCATTTATTAGACAAGTGCTCTGCGCCTCCGGGTATGAAGAGGAATTTAATATACACCCCTATCCTCAAGGAGCTGACTGCTTAATCGGGTAGATCTGTAAATAAGCACAAGTTCAATGGGTAGTAGATACAGTAGTTTTTCAGGGCAGTTCATGAAGAACTGTCAATGGACAGAGTGAGTCTTGTCTCGGGGGCCCAGGGAGGAGGTCTCTATGAGCCGGTGCAACCGGGGAGACGGTGGGAAAGGTCAGCCTTGAGCCAGGCTTTGAAAGACAGGAAGGGCTTGGGAAAGTGGAGGCAGTGGCAGGCCGAGGATGGCCGAAGAGTCCAGGAATATTCAAGGGGCAGTGACTGAGCACCAGGGAGCTTGTGGGCCAGGGGGTGTTGCACCTAAAGGATGAGCATTGGGCACCCGCTCAGGAAGTGGGGAGCAGGACAAGGAGGCCTGCTGTCCATGCCGTGTTTAACATACTGGAATTCCTGGCTCAGAACATAAGCACGCGTAAGCATGAGACGAGAATTGACGTTGTTTGCACAGCTACAAAGAAGACCACACAAAATCAACTGATAAAGTATCGAAATAATGAGATGAGCAGCCAGTTACGAGGCCAACTGACAGCGATCCCAAGTGTTTTTCTGGATCACTGCTAATCAGAAGAAAACCCAGAAAAGTGAAGATAGGCCATTCCCAAGAGTGATAAATACAATGAAGGATTTACGATAGAACAACAAAGTATGCACAAGATCATTGTGGAGAGCAATGTAAGACTCTATTATGAGAAAAACACACAAGAACTTCTGATTAAGTAGAATTATATCATATTCAGGAGTAATTTGACCTGATCTTCCAAAAATACAAATTGCTTCTAAGTTAATTAAAAAGTACAAGGCAAACCCAATAAAAATTCAAGCTGGATTTCATATGAGGGACTTGATAAAATCAATCTAAAATTTATATGAAAGAATAAAATCCACCAATCGTAAAGTCCATTGTGAGAAAGGAAAGCAAAGATGTCAGAGGGTCAGAGAGCCACAGTAATAAAAAAGTGTAGTATTTACTTAAGAACAGGTAAATGGGCCCCTGGAACAGAAGGCTCAAAACAGCTCCTTAAATAAGAGGTGAACTTGGTATTTGATAAAGGTCATGACAACAAGCAAAGGGCCATTTATTCAGTTGGTGAGACTCTCGGCATGGAAAGTGGAGAGCCGGAGTCTGTTCTATCTCCCGTGGGAGACCCCCAGTGAACGGAAGGCCTGGACAGGAACCATAAACCTATAACGCACATGGGAGAACGTGGGAGAGAACTTCCTTGTAACTTAGAGCCGGGGAAAGAATTCTCAAGCAAATGCTAAAAGCCAAAACCACAAGGTAAAAAAAAAAAATTTGATTGACACGAACACGTCCAAATGAAGAATTCTAGTTCATCGCAAGAGGAAACACGGACAGTCGACAGCCTGGGAAAAATGCAGCATCGGCCCCATGGGAGGAACTTCTATAGCACGGCAGGGGAATGTAGGAAACCCAGCAGAAAGCCAGCCAAAGTCTGTGCAGCCCACTCTGCCAAGGGAAGGACCAAGCGGTGGAAGCACAGGAGCCGGGGGTGAGCCCCGCCAGTTCTTAGAAGCTTGCAGACGAAAACCATGAGGTGTCTTTCTATCATCGGAATGGTGAAGATCAGGTCGTGGGTGTTACCGACTGTGGGTGGGCAGCTGGGGGGACAGGGACCCCTTCCACAGGGAGGTGGGAAAGTGGGGTCCTGTGCACTTAGGGGTGAGAGAGTGGGGTCCCGTGTACGGGGGATGGGAAGATGTTCTGGAGTGCAGCAGAACGTTACACAGTGAATTTAGGCAGGTGGAAACCCTGTGAGCCCCCAGTGCCCCTCCTGAAAGCCGTTTCCTGCAAGGACGAGACAGTTCATGGGGCCTGGTGGGCAGCAGGAGGAAGCTGGGGCAAGCCAGGTGACAGACTGGACAGAGACAGGGACAAGAGGATGAACTTGCATTAAGGCAGAAACCACACAGTCGATGTCATACTTATAGATGACACAGTGACGAGTTAGAACCTGTCAAGACCGTACCGTGTCGGTAGATAAAACAGACACGGTCCCCAAACACTGGCGCTTCCTTTCCAGGCGCCCATGTGTGGACATCACAGCCTGAGCTGAGGAGAGGGCAGGGAGGAGTACGAAATGAAGGGAACAGAGGAGCAAAACAGATAGTGGCTTCTGTGGGCTCATGGGGTCGCTGTGCCAAGAACTGGAGCATGTGATACTCACCTCTCTGCCCAAGAGGTTGGAAAGAAAAAGAGAAGACGCAATAAAGAGAGTAGGGAAGGCCTAGGAGATGGGCTAGAGAGGCTTCGCTGGGCCTGCTGGGGGCTGGGCTGAGGAGCCTTCCTCTCAGCCTTTGGTGACTGGGTAGATGTGTTTTGGAAGCAGATTTTTAGGGAGCGAAGACTGTCCAGGCATATGATAAGTTGCAGGAGAAAAGCCTGGTACACAGATCTATGGGGAAGTGAATACGCGGGGGCTGGAGGTGGGGGGTGGGGATGGTAGCTGCCGGCCTCCCGAGGAGGGTACAGTATGGTGTGCTGAACACTCGCAGGGAAGCTGCTGGGAGAGTGAAAAATCCAGGCAAGGAAGAGCCAGGGAAGCCACACTTTGTGTTGATCAACCTGGGAAGGCTTCCTGGAGGAAAGGGGCTTTCCACGGGATGGGCTTGGGCGCTTTCTGCGGCCAGGCTAGGGTGCCCTCCAGTGGAACAGCGTGGCAGTTCAAGCAGTCCAGGAGCCTCTTTTCTGAGGCCCCTCTGCGGCAGAGGGGTGACTCACACAGCCCCACGGGCTCCTCTGAGCCTCAGCGCTCAGGGCTTCGGTTTGTGAAATGGGTTGTACGTCATGTGGGTATGATGCCGCTGGATGAGCTCCTGGAAGAAGACAGGAGAGGGGTAATTATAGGTGTCTGTGGGCCAAGTTTGCTTCCTGTTTATCTCCTGAAAGTCCTTCTCTGGCAAGGCTTCTGAGCTGTTGGAGTTGGAGGAGTCTGGAGGGCGCTGTGTCCCACCGCACCCTCCAGGCAGGTAGCTACCTCCCTGTCCCATGGATGGCATTGGGAAGCCCTGGGAATGGCCCTTAAATAGAGCCCAAAGCTGAGTCCCCCGTCATGCCAGCCCTCTGATGGTCATCTCTGGGCACCTGTGACGTCAGTCCTGCCCCCTGGTGGCCTTACTCGGTGCCTGTGGGTGCAGCTGTGTCACCCGTGCCCGCCACTCTTCTGCCACCTTGAGACAGCCTCCTCTTCCTCAAGACGCTCACAGGGCTGGTTCTCTGGGCCCCGGGTGCCTGAACACCCCGGGCTGAGTCTTGGCCGGCACCGCGAGGGGGCTTAGACCGCTCACTCGCTCTCCAGCTTATGTGGTCTGAGCCACAGAGGGTGGGAGCGGGCCCTGGCTCTGGGCTCCGTGTGTCTGTAGGTGATGCCCGCCAGGGCAGGAGCTCCTTGGGACAACGTGTGGCCAAATGTCACAAGGCAGCACCGTGTGGGGGGACTTCACAGGAACCAGCCCTTGAACGAACAGGCAGATGGATCCAGCACCCCCATGGTGGCCATGGAGCCCGCCCTGCCCCCATCGGCTGTCACCTAAGCAGAGCCTGGCTTGACGGTGCCCCTGTGACACAACACATGTTGGAAATCTTCAAAAAGGAGGTGATGAAAAGACCATGCCCCACAAACCAAGCCACAAACACACAAGCTAAACCCAGGTTTAGGGGTGGGGAGAGATAAGAGGTTTGAGCAGACTTTAGGACTGAAATTGTATAGGGGCGCCTGGGTGGCTCAGTCAGTTAAGCATCTGCCTTCAGCTAAGGTCATGATCCCAGGGTCCTGGGCTCGAGTCCCGCATCGGGCTCCCTACCAGGAGCCTGCTTCTCCCTCTGCCTTCCGCTCCCCCTGCTGTGCGCTCTCTCGTGCTCCCTCTTTCTCTCTGATAAATACATAAGTTTTTTTTTTAATGTTTAAAAAAAGCTGAAATTGTATCATGAATTCAGAACATCTTCAATTCTGGAATAAGACGATTCTAATGATCAAGTGGTCGCAAACCATGAAATCTAGCCGAGATGTCCGTCCCAGGATCTGCAGCTGTGTCTCAGACCACCCCGCAACTTAGCAGCTTTAAAAACCAACATCCGTCTTACTCAAGCATCTGCGGTCTGGGCGGTGCTCCACAGGGGCAGCGCTCTACAGGGCGCGATGTGGATTCACACCCGTATTTAATGTGACCTGCACCACGACCTCGAGTTTGACACTCGGACATGACGTGACGTGCCCGGCAGTCTGTCTCTACACTGACGGGCCCCATGGGCTGCGCTATTCTCTAGTACACAGAGGCTTGGGACCCCATGGGGGGTGGGAGAGCAAGAGTGTCGAGGCTGTGCTAAATGCTCTCCGAGACTGTCTCCGTTAACTTTCTCCGCACGCTCAGACAGGTCTGGGCTCGCGCGTCCGGATGCCGGGCCGAGGCGGGCGGTAGGGCTCCCTGCTCTTGGCCATCCCGACTTCTGTTTTGCTTATCCCACACCAACCAACTGCCAAGCCCTTCTGACACCTCATGGCCCTTCCGTTTCTTCTCCATCCCCTCCGACGTGGTCTGAGCTCAGGCTGTGCTAGTCCCTGTTCTGTTTCGCGCGATAGCTTGCCGGCTGGATCTGCTGCCTTTATCATGTTCTTTATCATGTTCTTGGCCCGCTTCTCAGATGACCCGATTGTACATCCAGCCACCTCCCTCCCTCTCCCTCCCTCCCTTCCTCCCTCCCATCACCGTGCAGCCCCACCCACCTGCCCCATGAGCCAGATGAAGCCCCCTGCCACTGACAGGATGAGGGCAAGCTCCTGGGCCCTGCCTGTGCTCCCTCCTGCTTCCTTCCTCTTCACCCCGCAGGGGAGGCCCTGCCCCCCAGCCACACTCAGCCAGCTGGGTGTCCCTTCATACCTTCGCACACGCTGTCCCCTGGCTTTGGGCACTTCCACCCTTGGTTCAGGGGCCCTTTCCTTTAAAAGGAGTTTGGCATCTTCACACATGTCTGTTACCACTCTGTGCTGTAGATGCTGGGCTTCCCACTGTGACCAGGGGGCTGTGAGCCACCAGAGGGCAGGGCCTGCCCTTTTGCTCAGCTTGGTGTCACCAGCACCTAGTGCAATAGGTGACCCCCCAGGTGCTTCATAAGCAATTACTGAGCGAGCAGATGAGCGGATGTGCCGGGCCGGGGACTCACAGATGGGGGTGAGGGGAAGGGGTATTCAGTGGCCACTCTGCTCTCCCACCCCATGGTCCTCAGAGCATCAGCTAGCGTGGTTATGATGCCCTCGCCAAACACACACAGGTGCCCGGGAAAGGCTTGCAGCCCAAGATGGATGCAGGCAGGGCATCCTGGGCTGGCTGCGAGCAGGTTTCCCTCCATAGCCCTATTCTCTGTTTTCAGGGGTCTCCCCACACTCCCAACCATGGTGGTTTTCCAGCTGAAGAATCTGGCCAGGAATTGCCAACTCTCCTTCAGGAGGTGGGCACAGCAGAAGATTCAAGCCGAGATCCTCCTTTCTGGATTTTTTTTTGGGGGGGGGCACCTTCATAATGGTGGTGGTATCCATAAGAAAAACCATCGTCCTTGGGCTGGAAGCAAAATAGAAAAACCAAGTAGTACATCTCCAGGCCCCCTAACAGGAGATCTCCAGTTTTACTTTGGTGATTCATCTAGCATCCTAGAGGCTGGCTCTGTGTAGGGTGGGGGATCACAGCAGTTATCGGCACCTTGGTCCCTGAGTAACTGCAGAGGGAAGCTGTCCTACCCACTGATCTACACCCTCAGCAGGTTTCCCTGAGCAGCGGGTAACCTTCGGCTGCAGTTCAGCCATTCAGTGATGTATGGGGAGGGGTCGGGGTGCAGTGGGACCGGTCTGCACTGGGTGGAGACCATAGGTGTGCCTTTTTTTTGGTAGAGAATTTAAAAGCAGCAGTAGAACTGACTGAAAAAATCAGCTTATTTTTATGGTCACCTAGCAGGGGCAGTTCTAAACCACCTAGGTGATGAGGTCCTCTTCCCCAGCAGCTCCCCCCAGCCTGCTCGGTGCCCCCGTCTCACTAGAGCCATTACGTTGTTTTCTTTTTAAACCGTTAGCATTAAACGCATTTGGTAAGCCTGGAAGTTCTGCCCGCCCAGAACGTAGGCCCTTCTGGGGAAGGAGGTCCCTGGTGCTTGTCTTTGTGTCCTGTGACCCCGGCCGCACGATGAGGTGAGGCCAGACATTTGTATTTGGGCCGAAGGTACCTGGAGTCGGCCTGGATATTGGGGAGTGAGCCAGGCTTGATGAGAGACTGCCCAACAGGAGTGCTCCGAATGGGGTGCTGACGAATGAGCCCAAGCCAGTTCCCTATCTTGGGGAATATCTGTGTGAGGGCCCCTCAGAGAGGGCAGCAGGAACCACTCCTGGGGTGATACCACGGCTGGCTCACCAGAGAGGCTGCCGGTCCAGGACGGCAGGAAGCCTTCTGCCCCGAGTTCCTGGATATTCTGGAGTGACCCCGTGTGAAGGTGGGCCACATAATTTCAATTCCAAAGGCACCAAAGTAGGTTTGCTTTTTATTTCCCCCACACGATGCTTGGGACCGGAAGTAGCCCAGGTGCACCTGGGTAAGCAGTAGGGCACAGTGAGGACCAGGCCCGGTCCCACAGGGGCCACCAGCATTCTCCCCTCCCTCTCTGTATCCTCCAAACTCACCGTACTCAGGACTCCCTCTCATTCTCTCTGCTCAAACCCCACGGGCCTCCCTGCTCAGACCGGGCCTGACCTTACCTCAGGCCTTTGCACTGGCTCATCCCCTCACCTCCTCAAAACCTCTACTGAACATCCCCTTCTCGGGGCAGCCGACACAGACTGCCTTGTTAAAGTTGGACCCCTTCTTTGTCCCACTTCTCCTGAGTCTCCCTTCTTTGTTCAATTTTTTTCTTCTTATGACCCGTATCACCATCAAATAGGTAATAGACTATCTTCCCACATTTATGGTCTATCTTTCCCACTGGAATGGGAGCCCATGAAAACGTACACCTTTGTGTGTTTTATTTCCTGATGGATCCCAAGCTCATGGACTGGTGCCCCCGGCACCTAGTAGGTACTCAGTAAGTACTTGTTGAATGAAGAAAAGGAAACATACAGAGCCCAGCGTGGGGCAGGCCCTTCCAGAGCATCGGTTTTGAGGTCTGGTTTCTGTTTTGCTTCTCTTGTTCTGCCTGCCCATTGTGGAGGGGCCCTCTCAGCTTCCCGCACACCCGGCTCCCCTTCCGGCCAGTTAGGGTTAGTGTGGGATTTGCGCGTCTGTGGCCACAAGCGCCAAAGGCCGGGGCAAGTTGGTTCTGCAGGAAGTCGGTTGATGGGGTGTCTCCCCCGCCCACCCCGTGGCTTGGTTCAGCCTTGGAGCTCTGTCCTCCAGGTGCAGGAACAAGGGCCTCCTCTCAGACCAGTTGGTGCTCCCAGAGCGGGTCCTGCTCTCTCTGTCCATCCTCACACTCCCCACATAGAATGTGATTCTGTCCTCTGTGTCCTCCTGCTGTGAGGTGTGGGTGCGTGTGCGCATGTGCGTGTGAGAGAGAACGAGCGAGCGAGCAGAAGGACCCTCCCCATTCTCTCTTGTTCTGTGTGGCTCTTTTCTTATGCCCCCTCCCCACACCTCTTCCCCCAAGAGGAAGTTCTAGAAGGCCATTCGTTGTTCTTGTCTTTGTATGCAGAGATTCTCTGGAATGAGAGCTTTTGACTGGATTCCTGGAGGCTTAGGCACCATGAGAGTTGGGGCTGCAGGCAGGGGCCCCTCCCCGGTCTCTTTTCCATCCTGCCCCTCTGGGGTGTGACATCAGGATGGGAGGCTGGGGGTGAGCCGCCCTGGCTGAGAGCTTGGTTTGGCAGAGGCTCTCAGAAACCAGGCAGCCTCTCTCGGGCTCGGTGGCTCTCCTGGCACCCCCACTTCTAGTCTCTCTGCCATGTCCCATCCTCTTCTAGGCCCTGCCTCAGGTCTCACCTCCTTTGCGACGTTCCACCTGCCATGAGTGGCCTTCCTCAGAAAGCCAAGAACATTCCTTTTACCTGATCAGTTGTCTTTCCCTCTCTCACCATGGATCTTTCCTACCTCTGTCCGGTGTCCCCAGGAGACCAGGCTCTTCAAGGGCAAACTCCGTCCAGCTCTAGTGCCCTTGGCATCCTGATTAGGGCCTTCTTCTGGTGGCACCTCAGCCCTTGCCTGTGAGTGAAGGCACCTCCTCGGGGACAGCTCCTGGGCCTGGCGCACAGTGGAGGCGCCAATCAGTATTTGTGGACTGGAGGATGACGCGCTCCAGATACTGGCCCTTCCTTCCTGTGTCCAGTCCATTCAATTGCAACAATGCTTCCTGTGGACCTACTATGTGTCGTTTGCCGTGAAGGTTACGGAGGTAGATGAGGCATGCTTTCTGCACCAAGGGGCTGTACCTGTCCCAGTGACTCGACTCTGAGACAGAATGTGGGAAACCAAGTAACAGGAAAGGCTGGAAGGGTTCACGCCGCACCGGTCCACCCTGGAAAGATCTGCCAGGCATCCCTGCAGCCTCACGGAGGACAACGTGTAATCTGCTGGGAGGATAGGCCCGTTGACCTTATGGGACACAGGACCCTTGGCGTCTCAGGAATGTACCGGCCTAAGCCCCCACTTGCCCGTGTGGGATAATGACGGCAGGTGGACTCACAGGGTGGGAGGGGAATTAGGGGCTCAAGAGCTGTGTCTAGGCCTGTGGGACCGAAAAGGCAGCAAGGGGCAGGTTTACTCTGACACGGGGTCTCCCCCACATGCTTATTAAAGGAGACAAGTTTCAGCTTTGCTTCTTGGTCTGCCTAGCGGGAGATTCCCACGCTCGTAAATGACATTAATAACTTTCTCCCGCCTTTTATGTTGTTGGGAGGCCTGTCGACTGCCGCATAAAAGGCGGGGGCACTGACAGGTCTCCAGCGTGAGACCTTCGCCCTCCTGTCCTCTCCGCCTTCCCCGAGCTGCCCTGCACAGCTGAGGCATGGCCAACCGTTCCTACCGCCTCGGCCCCGGCTCCGGGGTCAGGAACTTCAGCTCCTGCTCGGCGGTCCTGTTCAAGCCCTCGGCCCGCAGCTGTGCGGGTGCCCTGACCTCCCGTGGGAGCCATCCTGGGGGGCCCGGCTACAGGCGCCTGGGGGGCTTCAGCAGCCGGAGCCTGTGTGCCGTGGGGTCCCCGCGGACAGCGGTGAGTTGTGGATGGCCCCTGCGTGGCGGAGGCAGCTTCGGCTACCGGGTAGGGGGTCTCTGTGGGCCCAGCCCGCCCTGCATCACCAGCGTGTCCGTCAACGAGAGCCTCCTCACACCCCTCAACCTGGAGATCGACCCCAATGCGCAGTGCGTGAAGCACCAGGAGAAGGAGCAGATCAAGTGTCTGAACAACAAGTTCGCTGCCTTCATCGACAAGGTGGGTCTGCGGGCTGGGCCTTGGGGCTGTGCCATGGGAACGGGCAAGGGACCTGGAACCCAGGGACGAGCTGGGTTCACATTCTCTGAGCCCCGGGCCTGCTACCCATCAGCACGTGGCCTTGAGAGCTCGACTGAATCGGGCTCTTGGCTTTCACGTGTTACCAGCAGAGTCAAATGCAATCGATAGTGGGTGTGAAACCACTAGACAGAACAGGACATTTAACTGAAGCTGCTTCCCTGCCCAACAAGAGCTGAGAGTGTGTCTGTGGCCCCAGCTTCTGGATCTCAGTGGCGGGGGTGGGGGGCATGTGTGCTAGGCTGGTGTCTGACCCCACTCCTAGAAGAGATGCCGCCACCCCCAGGGTGGAGAGGGTAGCCACGATGAGGGCCAGAAGCTCCTCTCCTGCTCCTTCCGGTGGGACAGGGTAGGCAGGCTGTGAGCTCCCAGGACTTCTGCCCCGGGCGCCCTTCCCCACCTAATACTGACACAGATTCAACACAGTGACTTGAGAAACTTCAGGGGAAGCCCCAAGAGGGGCTGCTGAATTGTGCTT
>CM053611.1:56404225-56425317 GCA_028646535.1 Procyon lotor
CCTCACCCTTCCCCAAGCCTGGACCATCTTAACACTTCTGCAGGTGTGGGTCATGGACCACCCCAATCAGGGTCCCCAGGGGTGGGAGGTGGAGGGGACTCCTGGGCTCCCTCCAGAATTATTGAAGCAGAAGTTCCAGGGATGAGCCCAGGAATCCGAGTTTAAATAAGCTCCCCGGTGATTCCTAGAGGAATTCAAGCTGAGAACCATTGGCTTATGTGGGCAGAGGGAACAGGAGGGTCAAGGAATTCTGACCATGGAGCTGACTTCCTCTCTGACTCTCACAGGATCAGGTTCATCTCTTTGCATTTCTCCTTTGACTTTGCTGAAAGGTCAGAGCCAATCTGGGCCCCCCACACCTGGGTGGAGTGGGGGTGAAGGTGGAAGAGGGGGAGGGGACAGGAGCCTGTGCCCACAAACACCTGCTAAATGTCAGGCACTTTGTGTGTGTATTTCATTCATTGCTCGCAGCAGCGGCATTATTATCTTCATTTTATAAATAAGGAAGTCCGGGGCCCAAAGAAGTGAAGTACCTTTACTGAGGTCACACAGCTAGTCCAGCATTCCAACTGAGGTTTAGGGAATGCCAGAGTTCACAGGCTTCCCACTGTCTTACCCCAGTTGTTCCTTCAGACTAAACACCCTGGCTCATCAGACTGTCTCTGGAGGAGGGCTTCTAACTGACCCTGCTTGCTAGTCAGACATTCAGAAATAAGACACAGAAGATGACACAAAGGAACCTTCTCGAACTGTTGTAGAAACAACTCCCATAGTCTCTGTTCTCTAAGAATCTTGGACAGATCTTATGGGGCAGTTAATATAGGCCAATTATGTGTGACCCCAGAAGTAAAACCCGGACTTCTGGTTGAAGGATGTTTTCCCTGATGGCCTGGATGGGGCAGTTGACTGGGGAGCTCTGCCTTTGCCCTATTCCTGAATTGATAGTCCCCAAGAAGTCCCATCTGGGGAAATCTGTTTGGAGTCCCCTCAAGAGGCAAAGGGTGTCCCCCTGCTGAGGTGGAGAGGGGTTTCTGATGGACAAGTTTCTTTCATTTGATTTATAGGAAGAACTCTGCTTCTTCCACTTTATTTTTTGGGGGCTTAAAAAAAAAATTCAAAAACAACCTAACCAGGTAGAAGGTATTTTGCCTTGAGAATGCATACTTGATCTCAAGACATAGGAAAACCTATGAGCAGTTCTTTGGGCAATGCAGTCCTTCTAATGCTTTCAGAATGTATCCCCGGGGGCATATTATTCCCATGTGACTCTGGGAGGACCAAGATCTTTCTTAGTCTATTACTTCCCTGGTCTCTGTCTCCTGGCCTTAGAGGGTCTCTCAGGGGCTACATGCTGGGCACACCATGGTTTGGTTCCCACCAAGTTTGAGTGGAGGTAAAATCAAGTCAGAGGGCCACTGGATCTGCTCTGAGGAGGAAATGGAGACCCACTGGGCACCTGCAGCCCTGGGACAGGACAGGGGATGGAATGGGGGAGGGTCTGCCTTTCCTTTCTGAGGGTGGTGGTGGAGGGTGTGTATACACATTTTTGTGTCTCTGGTGTTGTCTTCATTTTTAATGCAAAAGCTCATCCTTAGGGCGCTTAGTCGGTTGAGCATCCAACTCTTGATTCTGGCTCAGGTTATGACCTCAGGGTCATGAGATTGAGGCCCTTGTTGGGCTTCGTGCTGAGCGTGGAGCCTGCTTGGGATTCTCTCTCTTCCTCTGCCCCTCCCTGCCTCCTGCCATTTGCTATTTCTCTCTCTCTCTCAAAAGAAGCTCATCCTCTGTGCACTACCTCCACCCCACTCATTCCTTGGCTACCCACCTCCCCACTCCTGTCCAATAGCACTGATAAAGTAAGAGTGGGCACTTTGGAGAACCCTTTGTTTTTGAACAAAGTGGACGTGGGCAGGGATTTCCAGGGGACACAAAGGGGGTCTGGTAATGGTCAGAGGAGGGGCAGGAGAGTGGTTTGAGGCACCTGTGAATGCAGCCACTCCCTAGTGCAAGTCCCCCTCATCTAAGAGCACAACCTCGTTCACGTGTCCTCACTACCCTACTTTTCAATGAACAAACCACTCAAAACAGCCTCTTCTTAATAGCTACGTTCCCAGAGAGTGTCAGTGGCTTGCATGTGCAGACAGGGGTAATCCCAGATAGCCATTTCCAGTGCCCATGTCCATTCCAAAGACCAATATGCTTTGTCATTTCCTTGCTCATGTGGTTAGTTTACATTTCTCACTGTGCTTGATTCAGGTGAGTAATGGCACCCATCCATGTTTCCTGGGATCCCAAAGACTGAAGCAGGGATGTTGGAGACGCTGGGCCAGTTGAAGGAGTCAGCCTGAGAGTGGGTGTTTGTGAGGATGGTCCCAGTGGAGGGTATTTGAGACTCGGTGGAGGGGAGCTTGTGGCCTCAGAGAGGAAAGAGAAGATGCCAACGCCTAACCTAATCTGATTTTTTTTGAAAGAACTATAATCCATACTTCCCTCATCCTTTGGAGACCCTTGTATTGTGGAGAAACAGTGAATATTTGAATAAGGGTAGAATACAGACATGAGGTCTGGAATTCTGAGGGAAAAGGAGCCCAGGAAAGAGCTCTAGAATCACCCACATGGGCCAACTTTATTGTCTGGGTCACTTGCTCTAGAATTTACCCGATCTCTTGATTTTAGGCCACTTGACTTCTCCTTAAAATTTTTTCTAATAAAACTTTAATCCTCCGTTGCCCTGGGATTATATCCTTTGCTTTCTGTGGGGAGTAGTTCTTTTATTAGGAGAGGGCCGTGGGAGCCCCAGGGTCCTCTCAACTGGAAGAGCTTGCCCTTCATTTTTGCTGTTGGCTGCAGGGAGGGCTAAGGGGGAGAGGTCTCATCCTCATAAGGCAATGGCACCTCTGCCTGGCCCAGTCCATTGACTGGTCTTTGCTCACAAAGCATGGAAACTCATTAAAAAACATTACTATCTCCCAGCTTGTGGCTGTTTGACTTTTCAATGCATCATGTCCTATTTTGGGGGTACCAGATTTGGCTTAGACCCATGGGAACGTTTACCCCCACAGACTCAATCCAGCAACCCAGAACCATGGGAGGAGGTAGCAGGGCTGAGGAGGGCTCAGCTCACAGATCCCCAGGTTGATGTAAAAAGTGTGAAGGCCACTTCCTGCCCCATGGCTCACTGAGACATGGCAGAGTTCATGCTCAGGTTTTGATTTTCAGCCCTTGACTTTTAACCTTTTCTGTGGATGAGTCATGCGCCCTAAATTAAACATTGTCCTGTTGTGATTAAGACCATGCCCTTGAGGTGCAAAGAGGTGAGCGAAAGGAGGGAGGTGGGTGGGAAATTTAGAGCAGGCCTGCCTACTGGCAGCCGGCAAACCTCAAAGCAAACCAGCAGCAGCCGGAGCTCCCAGAAGAGGCTAGCAGCCCTCCCCCATCTCCAAGGGAGCTTCCACCTTTTGGGCCCTAAAGCAAGGATTCACCAGAACACACAGAGCCTTCTCTTCTCTTCTCAGGGAAAGGCTGGGGGATGGGGCACCGGTGGGGGCTAGCAGGTGTATGTCCACCTAGAATGGTGACAGCAGGTCTGTTCTCCTAATGGAGAAATGGAGGGGTGTCCAACAGGGCTGATATCTATTCCTCCTGTTCTACGGTTGCCTGAGTTCATCCAAACATCGCAGGCCTGACATGTCCTAAAGCCCCCTCCTGGGGGTGAGTTTGGGCAGGGGGTCAGAGCCAGGAGGAGATACTTCCTGCTCTCATGCAATTTCCAGCTTGATCCAGGCTCCAGACATACCCAGTGACATCCCGAGCCCTGAGCCACAAAGTTAGGACCTGAGATCCTCAGGGTTGGAGACAGGGTGCGGCAGGGGTTGGAGGATTGTGCTTGTGGGAGAGAGCGTAGGTAGGGAACAGTGAGAGAGCACTGGGTAAAGGCAAATGGGAGGAGAGATGTAGAATGGCTTATGTGTCTGTGTGGGATGGTCCTGGGCAGCTTAGAGGGTGGGCTTATCTCCATGGGGTGGAGCCCATATCTGGGAAGATCAGCCCTGGGGAGAGGGCGGTTGCATAGGGCTGAGGAGATGGTGGGGAAGGACATGGAGGGAGCCCGGTGTCCGGTATCAGGAACACAGGAATATGCTGGGAACTGGTTTGAACCAGGGCATAGGGGCTGAGAGTGATTTGGGGGTGGGATTTTAGACTACTGGGGGTGGGTGGGAGCAGGGAATCAAAGGTCATATGGAGAGCTGGAGCTGTGGTCCAGGCCAGACTGAGGAGGGCTGAGCTGGAATCAGGCTATGGAAGTAGACGAGAGGAGGCACAATCACTCAAGGGTTGGGGAAACACCCCCTGGGTCTGGTAAGTGTTGGCCAGCTGGGAAAGGGGCTGAGGGTTGCACATAAGGCATATGGGAAGGGGCAGACACATTGTCTCATTCACAAGACCACATATCCTTGCATCGAAGCAGCATTTATTGAAACACAGACTGAGACAACCCAGAAGGCAAGGCACCCACAGACAGTCGTAACAAGAGGGAGACTCAGGAAGTGGCCTAACCTTCTCCATCCCACTGGCTCGCGTTGGAAACGCCCCTCCTGCACTCGCGGGGGGAGGTCTGGAGTAACCTTGGAGTTTTCTTTGAAATGTTTAAAGGTGCAATGAATAGCAAGACCTGTCCCGAGTCAAAAGGACTCCCCTCTACAATGGGCTCCTCAACTGGGAGGTCACAGGAGGAATTTGGCTGGGACAGGTTAACCCAAAGAAGGCAGTCAGTCAGACAAGCAAAACCCAAACAAGAATAGCTCTGGGCCAATGCCTCCTGCAGAACTCCGAGCCAGGAGAGTTCTGCTGCTGGGAGGGAGGACTTCCTCTCAGACTCTAAGCTGGTGGGAGACCTGGCTAGAAGGCAGGCTCACTCCTTGTTTGCAGGGAAAGCCAAGCTCCCATGATGTCCAGCCACCTTGGGTGACCGGTAGTGTCCCAGAGAGCCAGGAGAATGATATAAACTGGCCATGGGTCTTTTGGAGTCAAACCAGAGTTAGGTGAAGGGCTGGGAATGCCTCTCTAACTGAAGCCCAGAGGAGAATCGGGAAACAACTCCCTAGAATGAGAAGGTGCCAGAGCATGGCGGAGGGTCTTTCCCTCTGTAGGAACATGTGGAAGATTCCGGAAGCAAGCACACGATTTCCACTCACACATCATTCCGTGCTCTGGGGACAGGGACACAGGCGGCTGGGACTCTAGGCAAAGCGGACGGACCGGCTGCTCCCGCAGCTGAAACTGGATGAGCGGGGCTGGCAGGGGGGGGCACAGGAGTCGGGCGCCATCACCGTGATGCTGCCACCCGTGGCCACAGGACCAGAGGCAATCTGGCGGCCGGGAGTGGTGCTGCACGTGAGGCCCCCGCAGGCGACTCCACCACGGGAGCTGCTGACACCTATGGGGGGGGGCAAAGAGTGTGGGTGGCCTGTCCTGATCTCCCCAACCTTGTGACAGTTCCCAAAGGGCTTTCGTCTAGCAGAAGCTTCCTCCTCAGGAAAGGGGTTTAATGGTTAAGAATTCAGGCCCTTTCCTCCCAGCATCTCAGTCCTTCCAGGGACTGGGACAGGAAGGAAGTGAGGACCCTCCCCCAAGGGGCAAAGCAAAGCCTGCAGTTCCCATCACCACCAATGGAGGGCGCTCAATACCGCCGTCCCTAAACCCCTTAGTGCTCCCCATTGAGGAGCCAGGGGAGAACGAAAGGCCTTCTACTGATAGGAAGTATTCCAGGTTCAGCTTTGCCCATCAATAAAGTCTTATTTACTTTTTTTTTAGGGGGAGGTGGCGTTGTTTAAGCAGATACTTACAGACATTCACGGAGCCTACACCTTCACACAGCCTGTGGGAAAAGAAAACTCGGTTAGCTCTGGACAACGGAGCTGGATTACTCGAAGCAGGTGGTTGCGCGGCGACAGAAAGAGACCTTCTGTGTACAGCTCCTCCCCTCGAGAGGCGGGGGTGGGGAGGACGCCCCAAAGTCTGCGTTACATGGTCACCTTCTTTCTTTAGCTGTTCTCTGACCGCAGAGAGAAAGCCTTCTGACTTTAAGCAGAGGTGGCACACCTGACTGAGCTCCTGCCCATCCTAGTGACCCGCCCCCTGGGTCCCGCTGGTCGGGGTAAGGGAAATGAGAGTGTGGAGGGGCTGGCACATACAGGATGCGCAGTCCTAGCGGGGCACAAGCCTGTGTGGCAGGCCAAGCTGCAGCCTCCCGGGGCCAGAGGGCGAGGAGGGGGGAGGTACCAGAAGAAAATGTGTTCCAGAGGCCCGTGACTGGGGCACACATTGCGCATCTTGCACTTATTAACTGAGGCCATGAGAAAGTCACTGCATGCTGAGCCTTCCTTCCTCATCTTTGGATGTGAAAAATGAGGACCCCCCCACCCCCAACCTCATTGGATTGTGAGGATTAAAATGAGTGCTCAGCGCAGGCCTAACACGTAAGTATTTGATAAATCATTGAATTCAATAATTCAATATTATTGAAGCTTAACCTGTACTAGCCGTGCTTAGAGACCGTAGCTCATTCTGGGGCTCAGAGAAACACACTCCCAGGGGACCAGGGCCTCCTTCTACACCAGGGGAGATGCTCCTTAGCCCCACCTGTGCTCCTCGCCCTCCAGCAGCCGCCTGTAGGTGGCGATCTCGATGTCCAGGCCCAGCTTGGAGTTCATCACCTCCTGGTACTCCTTGAGCAGGCAGGCCATGTCCTGTTTGGCCTTCTGCAGGGCGGCCTCCAGCTCCGCCAGCTTGCATCGGGCATCAGTCAGAGCCGCCTCGCCCTGCTGTTCTGCTTCAGCCACGGCGGCCTCCAGCTTGGCCCGCTATGAGGAAGGGGTTATGAGATCAAGGATGAGAGAGAGAAGGCACAGCTTGGCTCATCTGAGCTCATGGAACTGGGCCAGGGAGAGGGGGCTCTAGAGAGAAGCTAGGTTAACTATGTAGGACCAGATATTTAATGAGACCTTGAAGATGAAGGAGGAGATGGGGTCTTTCACCATCTCTCCTTGATGATCGTCACAGGGTGGCCCAGGAAGGTGACATTGGTGATATGGTACATCCCTCTACAAGGTCTGTGTGATTTGGTTGGGTCCCTGCTTCCTCACAGGTGCATTGTGAAGCCCGATTGGGGCCAGGCCTTTGCCCTCCTGGGGGTAAAGTGTCTGGTGCTGCAGTCTGCTTGTGCTGGGCATTCAGATCCCTCCCTGAACCATACCTGGCACTTAGCATTCTCAATCTCAGCGGTCAGCCTCTGGATCATGCGGTTGAGCTCGTTGATCTCCTCCTTGGTGCGGCGCAGGGTCTCCCCGTGCCGGATCACCGTGGCCTTCATCTCCTCACACTGGAGGGGAAGCAGAGATGCTCCTGAGGCTCAGCATGCAGTTTCTCACCCACTCAGACACCACAGATGATTTGCAGGTTGTACAGTGCTCAGCCCGTGCAACCATACTTAGCAGCTCTGTTCTCCCACCCAGACTGAGAGTCATCTGTCTTCTTACCTTCCCTAATAACCAAATCCCCAGACAAAAGAGGCCTTCTTCAATATACACCTGGCTTCTCTCCCACTGTCATGTCTAGGAGGCAGGTGTACTATGCCCCTCACCTTGCTGCGGTACCAGGACTCGGCCTCAGCCCGGCTACGGCTGGCGATGTCATCGTATTGAGCCTTGATCTCAGCAACAACGCAGTCCATGTTCAGGTCCCGGCTGTTGTCCATCTTGACGATGACCGAGGTGTCTGAGATGTGGGCGTGGAGGACCTGGAGCTCCTGGGGGCCAAGAGCCAATGCATTTGGGTCTGGTGCCTGGTCTGGGCCATGGGCTCCACCCTTAGGAGAGTGTCCCCTCTCTGGAGGGGGCGCTGGTCATCATGTCACATGACCCCTACTCCACCTGCTCCCCTTCTCCCTTTGCTCACACACAGGTACATCATCAAATAAGAGAGCCAGAGGGGGCTCCTGAATGAACAAGTGGGAAGACTCAAACCCGTGCTGGGTTCTTCTCCAAGCCACCTAGCAGGGGAGCTGGGGTTTGAATGCTGGGACTAGTGATTCATCCAGTAATTAAGACCCCTCTCTAACCAGAGAATCACCCTGACCCCCACCCTCGACCCAGGTATAGACTGACACGCCCCCAGACCACCCCATGCACACACTGCAACACATACAGGTACTCACAGACTCGGAGGACCACAGCTATGCTCCATGGTCCTTGAACAAGCACGCCAGGCCTCCCTGGGCACCTACCCACGTGTGTCTATCACAGTCATGCAACGTGGCCCTCTTGCAGGTGTGTGCATGTTTTCTCATGCTTACATAGCACACACAGGCAAATGTGTACAAGAGTGCACTCCCTCCCTTCTTGCTCAGGTCCTCACGCCTCCCCTCTCCCTGCCCTGGTGGGCCAGCAGCGGCCCCCTCACCTCGTCATAGAGACGCTTCAGGAAGCTCGACTCCTCCACCAACGCCTCCACATTGGCCTCCAGGTCGGATTTCCGCAGGTAGGCGCAGTCCACGTCCTGGCAGTGGAGGGAAGAGGAGGGCGTGTGTAGCGAGGGGGCCTCTGTGGTCAGTGTGGTGACTCTGCCCCCACAGGAGGTTGTCGGGGTGGGTGCCCTTCCCTTCCTGCCCCATGAGTAGCCCCCTCACCTTCTTTAGAACCACGAACTCGTTCTCTGCCGTGGCTCTTAGAGCCACCTCCTCTTCATACCTGGGTTGGGGGAGAGAGGGGCCGAGGCTGAGGGGTGGGGGCTTAGACACCATCCCAGCTTCTGGGCGAGCTCTCCCAGGGGTCCAAAGGGATGGAGTCCCTGCGATTGTTATCTCGTCCGCTCCGTGGTCTAGTCGGGGCACTATTCTTGGGCTAGCCCTTGTCCCAGCCTGGCTTAGGCCACCCCAGTCCCGCTGTGTCTGGAATGGGATCAGGGAATGCATGTTCCGCTCCCCAAATCTAAATTCCTCTGTGCATCCCAGATCCAAAGAGAGCCAGTGCCCTGGGCAGCAAAAACACAGAGCGAGCATCATAAAGTGAGCTGAGACGGGCAGGACCACAGAGAGCTATAGAGCTCCACTGGGTTGCCTTTCCTCACTCCCCGTGAAAGCAACACTAAGACCCACAGGGCCTCCAAGGGGGAGAGTGGGGCCAAAGAATCTAAGACACTTGGGCCCAGCCCAAGACAGGCCCTGCTCCTAGATAGGTAGGAAACTTCAGCTGCTTTAAGAAGGTTGAGGGTGGAGCCTTCCCATGCCCCCCGTGTGCCCTGGGTCCGGCCGCACTCACTTCTTCTTGTAGCCCTCCAGCACCTCCTGCACGTGGTTGAGCTCGGACGCCAGCCTCCCGCCATCGGCCTCCACGCACTCGGCCTCCCGCCTCAGGGTCTCGATGTAGCCATTGAACAGGGGCTCCATGTTGCTCTCGCAGCAACGCTGGTTCTGGTAGAACTGCCACTTGGTCTCCAGCAGCTTGTTCTGCTGCTCCAGGAAGCGCACCTGCGTTCAGGGTAGGAGGATGAGATGGGGGGTGGGGGGGGAGCCTGGGAGGAGTCTGGTCCCCCAGAGCCCTCTCTGCCCTGGTGCTCACTGAGCAGCCGGGGCCCACCAAGGCCCGAAGATGGGGCTGAGTGTCTGTACCACAAGGGGCTTTGCTCCCAGCCCCCCAGGAGGCAGTGTGGCGGTGGGGGACAGCGCCCCAGGCTTAAGGCCAGAGGTCTGGTTCAAGTCCAGTTCTGCCACGCGGAGCAGGCAAGCTGTCTAACCTTTGGGTGCTTGGTCTTCTCTCTTCTTTTTCTTTTTCTTTCTTTCTTTCTTTCTTTCTTTCTTTCTTTCTTTCTTTCTTTCTTTCTTTCTTTCTTTCAGATTTTAATTATTTATTTGACACAGAGAAAGAGAGAGAGAGATCACAAGCAGGCAGAGAGAGAGGGAGAAGCAGACTCCCCGCTGAGCAGAGAGCCCGGTGTGGGGCTCGATCCCAGGACCCTGAGATCACGACCTGAGCCAAAGGCAGAGGCTGTAACCCACTGAGCCATCCATGCACCCCTAGTCTTCTCATTTCTAAACCAGAGATGAAAATAGTGCCTCCCTTAGAGTTGTAAAGATCGCGCAATACCTGGAAAATGCTTAGAACATCCCCAACACATGGTCAATACTCGACAAATGTTACTATGACTCTAATTAGCAGTTCTTCATTTATTAATCCACAAGACACTTACTGAAACCTTACTGTGCACTACAAGGGCCTGGGCTAAGCTACACACACATCTATCTATTTCTACAGCTGACTCTTGAAAAATGTAGGGGTGAGGGGAACTGATGCCTCCCCCCACCCCCACCCCACCCCGCGCATTTGAAAATTGCCATGTAAGTTTTGACTCCCCCAAAACTTAATTACTAATAGCCTAGTCTTGACCGGAAGCCTCATTGATAGCCTAAATAGTTGAGTACCATACATTTTGTATGTTCTATGTATTGAGTATTGTATCTGTACAACAAAGTAAGTTAGAGTATGTTATTAAGAAAATCATAAGGAAGAGAAAATACATTTATAGTACTGTATGTATTGAAAAAAATCCTTGTAGATGTGTGGATTTGCTCATCTCCAACCCGTGTTGTTCAAGGGTGAGCTGTGTATCTCTATCTCTATCCATCTCTGCCCATGTATCAGTCCCATTCAGTTCTCACAACCCTCCGGGTGGGGGGCAGTATTATTCCCCTCATAGTACAGGTGGGGAAACTGAGATGACTAGCTCATTGTTACACAAATAGTCAGTGGGATTTGGGGTCTGATGTCCCCTGAATCCCCTTCACCAGCCCACTGCGGTAGGTCTAAGCAGCTCATCTAAACTCAGCTTCAATTTGATAGTAAAAAAATGGAAATACTAGTGTCTCCTCAGTCGGGTCATTTTGAGGATGAGCCGAACTCACAAAAGAGAACATGGTAACAAAACTCCTGACCCCAAGCCCAGAGCTCAGTTCTATCTATTCTGCTGGAGGGAGGCCTCGTGGACACGCAGGGAGGGCACTGGGGGCCTGGGAGGCAGCCCCAGTGTGGGGGTCTCTCCACACTCGGCATCCCTGGGCTTCTTCCTGCCCCCCAGCCTGGCCCCGCTCTTCCCCGTTCCCAGCCCTCCATCCACGAAGGCGGCTGTGCGGGGCCCTGGGTCGCACCTCCTGTCACATTATCGTCCTGGGAGAATCATGCTGACAGCGAACATTCATTGAGCATTTACTGTGTGCCAGTATTTTTCAAGCATGAATCCATGCATGCTCACAACACGCACACGAGACGGGTTCTGTTATCCAGACAAGTGACACACCCAAGGTCCCACGCTGCCCGGGGGCAGAGCAACAAACAATAGGGAGGCAGCCGTGGCTCTGAGCTGTGCCTGCCCCCTTCCCCCCCAGCTGCCTGGCTGGGAGCCAGGAGCTTCTACTCTCCCCATTATCTCCCACTCTTGCGGCTCCCAGTGCCCAATCCAGTTTTCCGGGGGCACCTCTGATATTCCTGTGTTGTCTTGTCTCCAGAAGCACACACACCCTTTAGACCACGGACTCCGTTTCTGGACCACACGGGGCCTTCTGTGCACTTTGCTGGAATTAAAAGGTGGACACGAATCCTCTGCCTACGTTGGCCTGCATTTCTCTCCCTGTGCTGTCTCAGACCTGGCTCCGTGCTGTGTCCCCAATACACCGGGACCTTCCGGAGGGAAGGGCCAGCCGGGGCCTTCTCCGGGCCATCCCGGGGCCTCACTGACCTTGTCGATGAAGGCAGCGAACCTGTTGTTCAAACACTTGATCTGCTCCTTCTCCTCATGCTTCACGCACTGCGCATTGGGGTCGATCTCCAGGTTGAGGGGCGTGAGGAGGCTCTCGTTGACCGACACCGTGGTGATGCAGGGCGGGCTGGGCCCGCACACGCCGCCGGAGCGGTAGCCGAAGCTGCGGCCGCAGGAGCCGGCGCGGAAGCCGCCCACGGCCATGCGAGGCCCGCAGGAGCCCAGGTTGGAGAGGCTGCGGCTGCCGAAGCCCGTCAGCCCCCGGTAGCAGGACACCCCTCGGTAGGGAGCGGCGCTGATGCAGCAGCGGTTGCCAGTTTTGGGGGCCACAGCTGAGCAGGAGCTGAAGGTCCTGGTGACCCCACAGCCCGAGCTGATCCTGTAGGAGCGGCAGGACATCGTGCGGGTCTGAGTAGAGGCTGAGTGCGGCGGGAGTAAGTGAAGGCTTCAGGTGCGCTGCTTAGGATCCTCTGGCCTCTCTGATCCTCCCTGGTCCTTTTATTGGTGGGGAGAGCTGGGGTTGGCTGCATAAAAGGAGTGAAAAGCCATTTTATGTTGTTTATTGGCTTGGGGAGTTTGCCAGCAACTCCCCAAAGACTCGTCTTAAAGGTGAGCTCAGCGGCGACTTGGGGCCTCCGTAAAAGTATTGAAGATGTTATTAGGGACACTGTGTTTGCACTTTTCATCTTCAAAGCTCGTTTACATACATTAAGCAATTAATTTTCTCGCAGTCTCCCTTTAAGATGGCCCCAACCCACAGCTGGAGACGGATTTGAACTCCACAACTGTCCGGGCGGGCTGGGGTTGCGGTAGGGGCCGGGCTGCTGTCTCAAGGAGGAAGGTCTAGGGTCCCAGGTTGGGCGAGACCCCAAGAGTGCATTATCTCTGTCCTCCCGGCTCTGTGCAGGAGATATTCTTTGTGAGTCATTGTGTTTCAGAGGCTGATGGATCAGGCAAGTCCAGACCCACCCGGGCGGGCACTGTGGCCTGGAAGGTGATTCCAGGCCGTGGGACCATTCTGACCACGCTCTCGGCAGGACAGAGGGCTGGAGCACATAGGATCTTAGAACCTTCTGGATTCCAGCCCAGTGGCTCTGTTTTGGAGCTTTCATTTCTCACCCAGCGAAGCTGCAAACTGCTCCATTCTCCGTGGCCACAATAATGGCTACTTGTGGATAATGGGAAGCCTCCCCCTTTAACCACTTTCTCCCACTGGGTTGCTGGATGGAAGGCTGGAAGGACCAAATCCTGGGATAACCTGGGTGCTGTGAAGTTGCTCTGGGCCCTTTCCCTCGGCTCTTAAAGAAGAAACAGGTTCTGTCTCTCTTCCTTCCGAGACCACCAGCCAGAGGAGGGGTGTATCCTGTCCGCCAACCCTCAAACTGTCATTTGGAGATGGTGGGGGGCGGGAAAGTGGCTTTTTCTTGTCTGAGGGTGCTGTGATTTCTGGTTCCCGGGGGCTCTGGGGACCTGGCTCCTCAAAACGTCCCTGCTTCCCCGTGTACCCTGGAGCCACTTATTTAGGATAATGATTGCTATTCTTTTAATGGTCATTGAGTACAAAGCGGGGGGATGTGGTCTCTGCCCCCAGGGAGGCTAACCAGATGGGCAAGGTGTTGGGAACTTCAAGAAGGGAAGAAGAGCAGAGGAGCGTCCTCCGAGGGGGACAGCCCCTCCGGGGAGCCTTCCAGAATCAAGCATTGCCACTGTGGGGCCATGGCCTGAATCCTCCCTCCCGCGCCTGAGGTTCTAGGCTGGCTCTGCCCCCATCTCTGTGGCTGGGCCCCCTGCAGCGCTTCACCCAGAACGGACAGGTTGATCGGTTTCTATCTCCACAGTTCACACGTGTTCTTCCAAGGAGGGCAGGGAGACTTTGGGAGACTTTGGGCAGCTGCCGGGGAGAAGCAGGCAGCCTCACCAGCTGGCCTCGAAGGATCTTCAGATCACAGTAAAGCTGGGCAGTGGAATCGAAGTCAGAAGACCTGGTTCTAGGGCCCGCTGGGATGCTTCCTGGCTGTGTGGCTCTGGGGAATGCCCTTACCTCTCTGAGCTTTGGTGGGCTTGACTGTAGCGTGGAATTCATGCTTACCTTCCAGGGTTGTTGGTAGGATTATGTGAATAATACACAAGCGTGTGCTTTGGGGACCAGAACACTCTGTGTAAAGGAAAGGGATTCTTGCTTCCTATCAGAAATGTCTCTACCACACCCTGCACCCCTTACCCAGCGGGGAGTGGGTGTGCTCCCCGCCCCACCCATGGTCTTCACATCCTCTGCACATTTATGACTTCTTTCCCCTTTCAAGACTGCTTTTAATGTTTCCTTTAACTTGATTTCACTAGTATAAAAATTTGGGGTGGAGTCTGGGGGTGGAGAGAGGAAGCCAGGGAGCGCAGAGGCTGGGTTCCCAGCACCCACCCCTTAGTGGGGGCCCCATTGGCCTGGGTCCCGGGATGTCTTCTGGTGCCGTGGACAGTGAGCTCCTGACTGCTTGTTGTGTGGGCCCAGTGCTGGTGTGTTGGGGGCCAAGAAGAATGGGAGCCCTTTAAACATGGCAGGGGGAGGGGAACAGGTGAGCATGGGAAGGAGAAGGTGGGTGGGCCCTCTGCCCACAGACCTCCTCTCCTCAACTCCCATTAGCCTCTGCTCTGCTTCAGTTCATCCAAGAGGATGGGGCTCGATCCGATTCTGCCTCTCCTTGGGGGTAGGAGGGAGTGGAGGCTTTGTCCCAGAGAGGTTCCTGAGTCAGCTGTTCCCCATGCCTCCAACACACACACACACACACACACACACACACACACACACACACACACTCACCCCTCCCAAACCTCTAGCTCGAATTAGGCTTGGGCACTGAGGGTGGGAAAGAGGATGCTGGGGGAACTCAGGAGACCTAGGGGAACAAGGGCTTGAGTGGACAGGAGTGAGGGCCCCAACCTGGCACAGGGGTGGGCTCAAGGGCACTGGGTGACATTTACATCGCGGAAGATGGCGGCTGAGCCTAGGGCTGGTGGCGGCTGCTCAGGAAGGCTGTCTGCATGGCGCTTTGGATCGGAGGGGCTGGGCTAAGTCCTTCATGAGGCTGGTGAGAAACTCATAGACCAGGGCAGTCTGACACAGCTGCCCTGGAGGATCTGTGTAGACGCAAGGGACCTGTGCTTTTGCAGCTTAGTTCTACCCAAGAAAAGGACAGGGAACCCAGAGCCCCCTGCAAGGCTCTACTCATTACATGCCGCCTCTGCTCTTGGGACTGACTCTCGGGTGGGAGCCTGACCTCCCTTCCCTGGTCTCCTCCTTATTTACTGCCACTGGGCCTGCACCCTTCTCCCTACACCCAAGCCTCCTCTTTGGGCACACCTTTGCCTGGAATGTTCCTGAACGGCTGGCCACCTCTTCCAGGAAGCCTTTGTGAACTAGTCAGAGGGAGGCTGTGATTTCTCCTCCTTTGTCTCAGCAGGCAGCTCATAAAATGCCCTTTCCGGGGCTTCCCAGGTAACTCCAATTATTTCTTTCCACACCCTCTTGTCCTGGGTGCTGTCATCCGTCACCCGCTTTGGTCCTGTCCCCTCCTGCCCCCATATCTTTTGAAGGCCACACCCAGTATCGGGAATGTGTGCTGAAGAACCCACGTCCCTCCTGCGATGTACGGTGCTCCCAAGAGGCACTTCGTCCAGGAAGCCTTCAAGAGCTGATTGAGTGAGAGAGATTCTTTTTTTTTTTTTTTTTTTTAAGATTTATTATTTATTTGAGAGAGAGCGAGAAGCAAGCAGGAGGAGGGACAGAGGAAGAGGAAGAGGGAGAGAATCCCAAGCAGACTCTGTGCTCAATGTGGAACCCTACATGGACCTCAATCTCATGACCCAAGCCTATGACCTGAGATGAAATCAAGAGCTGGACTCCTAACCCACTGAGTCATCCTGGCACCCCAGAGGGAGAGAGATTCTTTACCCTACCCTAGAGACCCAGGCAGCTGCCGTGGCTCCGTCTCACTCAGCCTCCTTCCTAGTTGCCATCTCCTTGGGTTTCCCCAGAGACCTGTCACCCACACACCTCCCCACACATGGGCCATCCTTCTCCTGTGTGCTACCTGTGGGACACTTGCTGGGGCACAGCTGTGCTTTCCCCAGCCCAAGGCTCACTACTTCCCTTCTGATCTCTCTACCCTGCTTAAAATTCCCTGTTCCCAGGAAGGCTTTCTGACCACTGCCCCCGCCCCCCCCCCATCCTTCTGGCTGCCGGCTCTTGCAGTTTTGTATTTGTATCCGTCTGGGCTCTCATGGACTGTCTCTCTATCCTTCCTGGCTGGCTGGTTCTCCAGAAACAGCCCTGATGGACTCTCCATGGACAGGACCCATCTTGAGCAGGGCCTCGGTGGCTGTCCCCAGCTCATTCAAGTTGGGCCACACTCACCATCTCAGCTGATCTTCTCCACATTTCTCGGGTTTTGAATCTACACCACGTCCCGGTGCTGGGACACAGCTCTTTAAGGGTCTTCCAGCTCTGTGACACTTTCTTTGGCTTTCATAAAACTTGGCCATGACTCATGACCCTATGTAAGAGGAGTGAGGTCTGAGCAACAGGGAGGAGCTGGGTGAGCCAGTGGGCCGCCCCCAGTGTATATAGGGCAGGGCCTTCCTGCAGTCAGCCAAGCTGCTACTTGGCTCACCCACTTCCATTCTCACAGGCTTCCCCACCAGGAACCGTGAGAGGCTCTCTGGTTTCTCCTTGAACCCTACCCACACACCTTCCTGCAGGCAGCTTTCCCCTGTGGCTTTGCTGTTATCTATAGCCTTTCTGGGTCAGAGCAACGGATCAGTTAATACAGGGCCTCCAATTCCAATTGTATCTCCAATTCCTCCAATTGTACCTTAGTAATGCTTTGGAAGCTTTTTCTTCCTGTCTTTTTTTTTTTTTTTTTTTTTTTTTTTTAGCACTAGGACCATTTCCCCGAATCTCAGGAGGAAAACAGCCATCTAAACTGGCCTCCCATTGCACTTCAGATACACCAGCAACACTCCTAACTCAGGGCCTTTGCACTGGCTGTCCCTTCTATCCAGAATGCTCTTCCCTCGGCCACATGGAAGGCTCCATTGCTGCCTGTGGGTCTTTTTTCACCTTCAAAGAGGCTCCCTGATCCTTCTTTTTAAAATGACAATCTGGCCTCCCATTCCCAGGTCTATCTTGCTCTGATCTTTTTCTTTTTTTCCCTGTAGCACTTAACACCTTCTAACACACTCTGTAATTGACTTATTTATTCTCTTTATTGATTATTGTCAGTCTTTCCTCTTTTTCCCATCCAATCAAACCCAAATGAAACAAAACCCCACGGGAGCAGGGATTCTGTCTGTCTTGTTCATTGATGGTTCCCAAGCACTTAGGACAGCCCTGGGAATATAGAAAGTGCTTAGTAAATATTTGTGACTGCACATGTAAGTGAATGGAAACCTCGGAGAGTTTAGATGTTTGAGGTTGGGCTTGTGGGAAGACCTGATCCAGGCCCCAAGGAGCACACCCAGTTTCAAGCCCTCGGGACTCAGAGCCCACCACAGCTTTATCCTGTGTGAGGGCGGTGGTTTGGGGAGCTCCTGTGGGAACAAAGCCCAGCGGAAACCCAGGACGGTGGAAACAGGGCTGTGTTGGGCCTGGTGAGGCGGAGGGTTTCTCTTTCAAAGTTGCTATTCGTTGTTACAACGTTTGTGTCCTGAGCATAATTTTGGAGGAAAAAATTTGTTTGAAAGACTCTAAGTTGTCCTCGGCATCGGACTGGGTACTTGGAAAATTCCGTGTAGGGCCTCCTGGGAAGCCGGTGGCCAGCAGAGGGCAGCAGACCCCCACCGCTGGCTGGGGAGCCCCAGATGCTGCGCCCCGGAGGGCGGGAGCCACCTGCTTGCTTGTCTGCCAGTGGCTCAGTGCTCAGGACTCTGGAGGAAGATGCCAGAAGGAGCCTACTGACACTTCAGCATCCACCCATGTGTGCTGCTGGACACAGCTCCTCGCCATTAGCCATAGCACTAGAACCACCACTGCCATGACCAAAACAATAGCAGACATTTGCTGTGCACCCCACTGGGCACTGGGCTGGGCGCTGAGCACCTGGGTTATGTCACCGTGCATCATCTCCACAGCGACTCTTTGAAGTAAGAGCGATTTTTCCACTTGACAGGCAAGAGGTTTATTGAGATGAAGGGACGCCCTGGATCCCGGATGCTGCTGCTTCCACCATTCAGCCTCTCTGGGCCTTGGTTTCGTCATCTGTCAAGTAATAATAAAGGAATCTTAATAATAAAGGAATCTTCCCTCTTAAGAGGGAAGAATAAAAGTACCTACCGCATACAGTCATTGAAAGAAGCAAGTGAGCTGTAGCATGAAACATCGCTGCCTATGATTTATGACCTCTGGTCGCAGGGCTAGTAAGCTGAGGGCCTGGGATCTGACGGGGCTCTGCCCACACCAGAGCCCATCGGTTTAAGCCCCATGTTGTTGCTGGGGATGGGTCTCTAGGGGGGACAGTCGACCTCCTAACAATATTGAATCTTTCAGTTCCTGAAAAGAGTCTTCTCCATTTGTTTGTCTTCTTTGACTTCTTTCATTGTTGTTTGTAGTTTTCAGCACCAGGGGCCCTCCCATACTCGGTGAAGGCTTACACTGAAGCATCTCACTTTTGGGGAGCTACTGTAAATGATACTTAGAGCATATTACTATTTATTTATTTTCATGATTTATTTACTTATTATTTGGCAGAGAAAGCGAGCGAGCGAGAGAGAGAGAGAGAGAGTGAGCACGCACAAGTAGGGGGAGTGGCAGGCAGAGGGAGAAGCAGACTCCCCGTTGAGTAGGGAGTCCAATGTGGGGCTCCATCCAGAACCTTGGGACATGACCTGAGCTGAAGGCAGATGCTTAACTGGGCCTGAAGTTTTCTTGTTGTGAGATTTGAAACTACACATTCAATTCCTTTAGTAGACCTACAGCCGTTCAGGTAGGATGGGTTACACAATTTATGGGGCTCAGTGTGAAATAAAAATGTAGGCCCTGTTGTTTAAAATTAAGAATTTTAAGAATTTTCAAAAAATTCAAATTTCAAGATTTTAATGATAGTAGTCAGTAAACCACATATGGGGCGTTTTCCGGTGTAGGATCCTGGGTGATTTTGCACAGGACACACACTAAGAGTTCTGGTCACAATTCTGATGTGTGTGTGTGTGGGGGGGGGGTGGTTCCTACACTAACAAGCAATTCTTGGACAGCAGCTGGATGTGCTGCAATTCAACTCAATGCTGACATTATTAACCCGGAGATAGCATCAGATTCCATGAGTTAAGGCTTCAGTCCTATAGCAGCCCCTCCATGCCACCCCACCCCTCGGTTGTCATCTGGACTTCTGACACACCAGCCATAGATCGGAGCTTCCAACAACCTTCTCTCTGGATCCTATTTGTTGGCTATAGCTGCTCATAGAACTCAGAGAAACGTTTTACTTACTAGATTACTGGTTTATTATAAAAGGATGTAATCCAGGAAAAGCCAGGTGGAAGAGATGCATAAGGCAAGGGGTGGGGAAGGGTGTGCGGCTTCCAGGCCCTCTCTAGACATGCTACTCTCCCCAATTTTCCATGTGTTCACCGTCCCAGAAGCTCTCTGAACCCAGTCCCTTTGGGTTTTGTTGGAAGTATCAGTGTGTAGTCATGATTGATCCATCCAATCTCCAGCCCCTCTCCCCTCTCTGGGAAGTTTTAACCCACTAATCACTGGTTGAGTCCCTGGGCAACTAGCCTCTCTCCTTAGGTACAGTCTAAAAGTCAGCTTATTAACATAACAAAAGACAAACTTATCACTCTCCTCAGGAAAATTCCAAGGGTTTTAGGACCCCTGTGCCAGGAAGAGGATGAAAACCAAATATCTATATTTTTTAAAGATTTTATTTATTTATTTGACAGAGAGAGAGAGATCACAAGTAGGCAGAGAGGCAGACAGAGAGGAGGAAGCAGGCTCCCTGATGAGCAGAGAGCCCAATGTGAGGCTAAATCCCAGGACCCTGAGATTAGGACCTGAGCCAAAGACAGAGGCTTTAACCTACTGAGCCACCCAGGCGTCCCCAAATATCTGTTTCTTATTACGAATCACAATATCACACATGCCCAGTATAATATCTCTTTACTGCTGGCAGTAGTCCTTGTTATTAAATCTAATTTGTCTAACACCTATGCAATCATTCCAGCTTTCTTTTGATTATAGTTTTTATGATATACCTGTTTCTATCATTTTAATTTGTGCTATCCATATTTTTTAAAACTTTTTTTTTAAGATTTTATTTATTTATCAGAGAGAAAGAAAGAGAGAGAGAGAGCGAGCACAAGCAGGCAGAGAGGCAGGCAGAGGCAGAGGGAGAAGCAGGCTCCCCGCCGAGAAGGAGCCTGATATGGGACTCGATCCCAGAACCCTGAGATCATGACCTGAGCCGAAGGCAGCTGCTTAACCAACTGAGCCACCCAGGTGTCCCGTGCTAGCCATATTTTTATACCTAAGGTGGATATTTTGTAGACAACATATATTTGAGTCTTTTTAAATCCAATCTGACCATCTCTACCATTTAATTTGGTTTGTTTGGACCATTTACACTATGTGTGATTATTCATATGGTTTTATTTAGAGTTACCATTTTATTAATTGTTTTGTTTTTGTTCCTTCTGATTTTTGTTTCTCTGGTATCCCTTTCCTGTCTTTTTTGGATTATTTGAATATTAAAAAATATTCCTTTTAATTTATTTATTGACTTTTGAGTATATCTCCTTGTATTTTTTTTATTGGTTATTCTAGAGATTATCATGTACATAATCTAATGTTTCACAGTCTACCTAGATTTAATATTTTGTTACTTCATGTAGAATGTTATAGTTGTTGTAGATATTCATCTATATACATTGAAACTCCACCAGACAATGTTATAATTTTTGTTTTAAGAGTGAGATATATATTTTAAAGAATATAAGAGAAGGAAAATAGTCTTATATTTATCTAGTATTTACCATTTCTGTTGCTGTTCCTTTATTCTTGAAGTTCTATGTTTCTCTCTGGTATCAATTTCTTTCTTTTCTTTTCTTTTTTCTTTTTTATTAACATATAGTGTATTTATTTGCCCCAGGGGTACATGTCTGTGAATCATCAGGCTCACACATTTCACAGCACTTTCCATAGCATATACCCTACCCAATGTTCATAACCCAGCCACCCTATCCATACTCCCCTACCCTCCAGAAAACCTCAGTTTGTTTTGTGAGATAAAGAGTCT
>CM053611.1:56425817-56447303 GCA_028646535.1 Procyon lotor
CATTGAGGTCATTCATTCATTTTGAGTCTATTTTTGTGTGTGGTGCAAGGAAATGATCTAGTTTCATTCTTTTTTTTTCCTCCCAAAAATGTTTATTTTTTCAGTGTTACAAGATTTATTGTTCATGCACTACACCCAGTGCTCTATGCAATACGTGCCCTCCTCAATACCCACCACCAGGCTCGCCCAGCCCCCTACCCCCACTCCTCCTAAACCCTCAGTTTGTTGCTCAGAGTCCACAGTCTCTCATGGTTCTGCATGTGGCTGTCCAGTTTTCCCAACACCATTTGTTGAAGAGACTGTCTTTTTTCCATTGAATATGCTTTCCTGCTTTGTTGGAGATTAGTTGACCATAGAGTTGGGGGTCCATATCTGGGCTCTCTATTCTGTTTCATTGCTCTATGTGTCTGTTTTTGTGCCAGTACCACACTGTCCTGATGATTACAGCTTTTTAATAGAGCTTGAAGTCTGGAATTGTGATGTGGCCGGCTTTGGTTTTCTTTTTCAACATTCCTCTGGCTATTTGCAGTCTTTTCTGGTTCCATATAAACTTTAGGATTATTTGTTCCATTTCTTTGAAATAAATTGATGCTATTTTGATAGGGATTGCGTTAAATGTGTAGATTGCTTTAGGTAGCATAGATATTTTCACAGTATTTGTTCTTCCAATCCATGAGCATGGAATGTTTTTCCATTTCTTGATGTCTTCCTCAATTTCTTTCATGAGCACTTTGTAGTTTTCTGAGTACAGATTCTTTGCCTCTTTGGTTGGATTTATTCCTAGGTATCTTATGGTTTTGGGTGCAATTGTAAATGGGATCAACTCCTTAATTTCTCTTTCTTCTGTCTTGCTGTTGGTGAATAGAAATGGAACTGATTTCTGTGCATTGATTTTACATCCTAACAATTTACTGAATTCCTGTATGAGTTCTAGCAGTCTTGGAGTGGAGTCTTTTGGGTTTTCCACATAAAGTATCATATCATCTGCAAAGAGTGAAAGTTTGACCTCCACTTTGCCAATTTAGATGTCTTTTATTTCTTTTTGTTGTCTGATTGCTGAGGCCAGGACTTCTAGTACTATGTTGAATAGCAGTGGAGATAGTGGGCTTCCCTGCCATGTTCCTGCTCTTATCATTGAGAATGATATTCGTTGTGGGGTTTTCATCAATGGCTTTGATGATGTTGAGGAATGTACCCTCTATGCCTACACTGTGAAGAGTTTTGATCAAGAAAGAATGCTGTACTTTGATCAAATGCTTTTTCAGCATCAATTGAGAGTATCATAGGGTTCTTGTGCTTTCTTTTATTAATGTATTGTATCACATTGATTGATTTACAGATGTTCAACCAACCTTGCAGCCCAGGAATAAATCTCACTTGGTCGTGGTGAATAATCCTTTTAATGTACTATTGGATCCTATTGGCTAGTATTTTGGTGAGAATTTTTGCCTCTGTGTTCATCAAGGATATTGGTCTATAATTCTCCTTTTTGATGGAGTCTTTGTCTGGTTTTGGGATCAAGGTAATGCTGGCCTCATAAAATGAATTTGAAACTTTCCCTTCCATTTCTATTTTTTGGAACAATTTCAGGAGAATAGGTATTAAAGTCCCCTACTATTATTGTATTATTGTTGGTGTTTTTCTTTGATTTTGTTATTAATTAGTCTATATAATTGGCTGCTCCCATGTTAGGGGCATAGATATTTACAATTGTTAGATCTTGTTGGACAGTCCCTTTAAGTATGATATAGTGTCCTCTTCATGTCTTATTAAAGTCTTTGGCTTAAAATCTAATTTATGTGATATAAGGATTGCCATCCCAGTTTTCTTTTGATGTCCATTAGCATGGTAAATTGTTTTCCTTCCCCTCACTTTGAATCTGGAGGTGTCTAAAATGAGTTTCTTATAGACAATATGTCTATGGGTCTTGCTTTTTTATCCATTCTGATACCCTGTGTCTTTTGATTGTGGCATTTAGCCCATTTACATTCAGGGTAACTATTGACAGATATGAATTTAGTGCTATCGTATTGCCTGTAAGGTGACTGTTACTGTATATTGTCTCTGTTCCTTTCTGGTCTATGTTACTTTTAGGCTCTCTCTTTGCTTAGAGGACTCCTTTCAGGATTTCCCATAGGGCTGGTTTTGTGTTTATAAATTCTTTTAGTTTTTGTTTGTTCTGGAAGCTTTTTATCTCTCCTTTTATTTTCAATGATAGTCTAGCTGGATATAGTATTCTTGGCTGCATATTTTTCTCGTTTAGTGCTCCACATATATCATACCAGTCCTTTCTGGCCTGCCAGGTCTCTGTGGATAGGTCTACTGCCAATCTAATATTTCTGCCTTTGTATATTACGGGCTTTTTGTCCTGAGCTGCTTTCAGGATTTTCTCTCTGTCACTAAGACTTGTAAGTTTTACTATTAGATGACAGGGTGTGGACCTATTTTTATTGATTTTGAGGGGGGTTCTCTGTTCCTCTTGGATTTTCATGCTTGTTCCCTTTGCCACATTAGGGAAATTCTCTGTAATAATTTGCTCCAATATACCTTCTGCCTATCTCTCTCTTTCTTCTTCTTCTGGGATTTCAATTATTCTAATATTGTTTCATCTTATGGTATCATTTATCTCTTGAATTCTCCCCTAGTTGTTCAGTATTTGTTTATCTCTCTCTTGCTTAGCTTCTTTATTCTCTGTAATTTGGTCTTTTCTATCATTAAGTCTCTCTTCTGCCTCATTTATCCTAGCAGTAAGAGCTTCCATTTTTTATTGCACCTCATTAATAGCTTTTTTTATTTCAACTTGGTTAGATTTTAGTTCCTTTATTTCTCCAGAAAGGGATGCTCTATTGTCTTCCATGCTTTTTTCAAGCCCAGCTAGCACCTTGATAATTGTCATTTTGAACTCTAGTTCTGACATTTACTAATATCCATATTGATTAGGTCCTTAGCCATTGGTACTTCCTGTTGTTCTTTTTTTGTGTGGTGAGTTTTTCAACCTTGCCATTTTATCCCAATAAGAATAGATGAATGAGAGGATAAAATACTAAAAAGGTAGCAATGACCCCATAAAAATATTCACTAACCAAACCAGAAGGGAGCTGAAACTGGGGGTTGAAGAAGGAGAAAGAGAAGGAGAAGGAGAAAGTGAAGGAGAAGAAGGAGGAGGAGGAGGAGGGGAAAGAGAGAAAATATATGTATATATTAGACTGCTGAATAGAACAGAGCCCCACACTTGATTTTGGGTGTAGTTGGTCTGTTAGAAGAAACTACCTCCCAAAATTTTAAAGAAAGAAAAAGTTATAAATATACAAAAATAAGGGTAAACACTATGAAGAGTTTGGAGTGTAAGTTGAAAATTAAAAATTAAAATTAAAGATGAAAATTAAAAAGATTCTAAAAAAGGGATTGATAAGAAGTTCGTTGAAAAAAGAAAAAAAAAAAGAAGAAAGAATGTGATCAGGCTGGAGACTAGAACAAAGCCGTGTGCTAGATTTAGGGTATATTTGATCTATCAGAAGAAATTATATCCCAAAATTTTCAAGAAAAAATACCCTATATGTATACAAAATATAAGGTTAAATACAATGAGGGGATAAAACGCAAATATAACAGTGAAAATTAGGAAAGATTTTTAAAAAGTTATTGATAGGATACTAGTTTAAAAACGTTAAAATAAGAAAGGAAAAATAAAAAAATAGAATAAGAAAAAAATAAAATTAAAAAAATTTAATTCTGAAAGACTAAAGGATCATGGGGAAAAAGCCATGAATTCAATGTTTTGCTTTTTCCTAATTCTGGAGTTCCACAGTTTTCACTGATTGATGAACTTCGTCTTGGCTGGATATTCTTGCTGATCTTCTGGGCAATGGGGCTGTGGCAGTGATTCTCAAATGTCTTTGCATGAGGTGAGATTGCACCACCCTTGCCAGGGTCCAGGCTAAGCAATCTGCTCGGTTTTGCTCTAGGGAGGTTTTGTTCCCTGAGCGCTTTCTGTACCACCCTGGAGGCCAGGAATGAAATGGCAGCCTCCCAGTCTCTTGCCTGGAGGAGCCAAGCACTTGGGGCCTTGCTCCTCAGCACACCCTCAGAGGAAAACAGGGAATCCCTCCCATCTCCCTGTTCTCCAGCTGCTCTGAGCTCATCCGGCCTGTGACCAAGCCTTTCTGTCTCTGGCACGTGGCCCCATTTGGAGTCTCCAAACCCAGCCGATTCCTGCAGCATGCTCCTGTGCTGCTCCTCCCAGAGGAGGAAGGAAGGCGTCTCTCTGGATCTGCCCCTTGTGGGGTCCCTGCTTGAAGAGCAGTGGCCTGACTCTGCCTCGGATCACAGTCTAAGGTAAGCCCAAGCTGAGAGCCCACTGCATGGCTCCATCTTTGCTGTTGACTTCCCTGCTCTGATACCTGGGAGCTCTGCCACCCTCAGACACCCCTGGTCCCTCTGTGACCCCACAGATCCTGAGGCCACACTGTCCCTGTGAGGGCTACACCCCCCACTTAGCTTCTAGAGTGATGTCCCTCAGTGGAGTAGAATCTAAAAGTCCCAACTTTGTGCTCCACTGCTCTGCAGCTTCCGGGAGCCAGCCCCTCCCCCTGTGGTCTATCTTCCCGTCCCTTTGGATTCACTTCTCCGCACATCCTACCTTCTGGAAAGTGGTTGATTTTCTCTTCCTAGAATTGCTGCTCTTCTTGTCTTTGATCTCCTGCTGAGTTTGTAGGTGTTCAGAGTGGTTTGATAGCTATTTAGCTAAACTACTGGGACCTGATGATATCTCAGTCTCTTATTCCTCTGCCATCTTGCTCCTCCCTCTTTCTTTCTTTAAAAAAGATTTTATTTATTTGAGATAGAGCATGAGCAAGGGTGGAGGAGGGACAAAGGGAGAAGGAAAAGAAGAAGCAAGCTCTCCACTGAGTGGGGAGTCTGATGCAGGGCTTGATCCCAGGACTCTAGTATCACAACCTGAGATGAAGGCAGATGCCTAACTGACTGAGCCACCTAGGTGCCCTATTCCCTTTCATTCTGAAGAATTTTAGCCTTCCTTTTAGAGCAGGTTTGCAGATGGCAAATTCCCTTAGTTTCTTTTCATCTGAGAATGTCTTTCTGTCCCACCCCACTTCTTTTTTTTTTTTTTTTTAAGATTTTATTTATTTATTTGACAGAGAGAGACACAGTGAGAGAGGGAACAAAGGCAAGGGGAGTGGGAGAGGGAGCAGCAGGCTCTTTGCTGAGCAGAGAGCCCAATGCGGGGCTTGACCCTGGGACCCTGAGATCATGACCCGAGCTGAAGGCAGATGCTTAACTGAGCCACCCAGGTGCTCCCAGCCTTTTATATTTTCTGATGAAAAATCTATGGTATACATATACATAATGTGTTATTTTTTCTTTAGCTATACATAATGTATCACTTTTCTCTAGCTTAAAATATTCTTTCTAATATTCTTTTCTCTTTATTCTTCAGGTTTTCTCTTTATTCTTCAATGTCTATTGATCTGTCTTCAAGTTATTGACTTTCTTTTGTCCTTTCCTTTTTGCTATGAAGCCCATTAATGACTTTTAAATTTTAAATGTAGGAGTTTTTTTAGTTCTCAAATTTCCATTTGGTTCTGATTTTATAGTTTCTATTTTCTGCTGAGAATTCCTACCTTTTAATTCACTTTAAATGTGCCTACCTTTATCTTATGGAACATGATTATAATAGTGATAATGATTTGAAATCTTTGTGTAATAACTCCAACATCTGTATCATCATCTAAAGAAAATCTGCTGATTTTCTTTACCCCTGAAAATTGGTCACATTTTCCTGGTTCCTTGATGTCAAAATAACTTTAGATTGTATCTTGGATATTTTAAATATTTTGTTGTGTAGACTCTTGTCCTGCTAAAATCCTCTGAATGATTTTTTGTTTTGTTTTGTTTGTTTAATAGGGAATCTGCCTAATTTGGTTCAGACTGAAAATTCTTCATCTGTGGGAAACTTAGTTCAATTTCAATTTTCAAGCCTTTCTTTCCTTGTGATTTTTGTCTGTCCTGTGTCTATTCCACTCAGGGTTTGTCTGTAACAAAGACTTAAATGTTACTTCAGTTTTCAAAGCTTTAGCATGCTATTTGGGTCCTTCATGCATTTGTTGCTCAAAGGAGAGCCCAGGACTTGTACATGGGAGGATTTACACACAGAGGAGTCTGCCCCTCCAAGTTTTCTCTCTCGCTCCTTCCCCCCCCCAGGGGGAATTTCTTTTTCTGGCTCCTCCTGAGTAAGATCAGGTTTGTCTTGGAATTTCTGCTACCATATCATGGCTGTTACACAGCTTCATGACAGATTTGCTCTCAGGGCAAAGCCATGAGAGAAAAGAGAAAAACGTGAGGATTCCCCACCTATATTTTCCAGCCCACATGGGTCCCCTTTCCTGCTTTCTCTGGTTAGAAAAATGGGATTTCTACTAGAGTTCTAGTTGATCATTTTGATGGCTCACAGCCTTACCATGGGGCCTGTCATATGAGCAGAAGGAACAGAAATACATGGTTGCTTCCTTAAGCTTTTTCTTCCCACCATGATCCACCAGCTTTTATGTACTTTTTAGAGTCCTCTAATAGTTGAGCTGGATTTTATCCAGAATTTTTAGTTGTAATGAGTGGGAGAGATAGGCTATAATAGGCTTACTCCATCATGGATGCACCTGGAAGTCAACTTAGTTTTAACAGGATCACCCTGGACTTTTTGAAAACATGCTCAGGGTGGGTGAGAGGAAAAGCAGAAGGTCTAGATAGAGGCTACTGCAGTGATGCAGGCAAGAGTGGTGGTGGTTTGGATCTCAGTGGTAGACATAGAGGTGGTGAGACGTGGTTGGATTCTAGATATTATTTGAAGGTTAAGCAGATAAGAGTTGCTGGTGGATTAAATATGGGACTGTGAGATAGAGAGAAGGTTTAAAAATTGATTCTGAAGTGGTTTTTTTGGGCTTAAGCAACTGAATGGAGATGCCCTTAATAAGGAAGGAATAGCATGATGGGAGAGGAAGGAAGGTGAAGAGTTTGTTTCTGGACGTGTTTAGTTTGAGATGCCCATTAGCCATACACATGGAGATGTCAATGATTTGTGTCTGTAGATACTAATCTGTAGTTAATGGAAGGTCTGGGCTGGAGATACAAACTCAGGAGTCATCAACATATGGATGACATGTGAAGCCATAACACTGATTGGGTGAGGTCACCTATTGCATAGGATAGATAGAGAAGAGACAAAACTAATGACTAGAGCCTGAGGAGTCCTAGTATTGGCTTGCTGTCTAGCCCTAGAGGTTGGAAGCAATGCTGTCCAAGTGGTATGTGTCAGTTAGGGTCCAGTCAGGGGATAATAGAAACACAGCAAATGAACAGGGGAAGTTTCATATAGATAATATTGGGGTTGGAGTAATGAAAGATTAGCTAGTAAGAAGGCCAGAGAACTCTAAAGAGTATAGAATGACAGATAATAAGGGATAGTCCCTACTGCTAAGGGCCCCAAGGAAAAGCCATGGCTAAGGTCCCTCAATGGACAGAGCACAGCACTGCTCACTGGATTCCAGAGAAGTCACTGTGGTGCTGCAGCAGTGGAACTTGCTGGAATTCTCCCATCCTGAGCTTACCAAAAATCCACCCTCTAGGTTCCAGGGAAAGCTTTTCACGAAGAGGTGTTTGCTGGAGGCACGCACCATGAAATTGCCCCAGAGGGGTGTTGGGGAAGCTGCTGGCTGCTGAGTGCTGCTGTGCACTATGGGGCCTGATGCTATAGAAGTTGTATGTGCTGCAGGAATCCGGCCATAGAGAAACTGCTGAGAGAGCTCGATGGAAGGAATGTCCTACTCCTGAACTGTCTCTCCATCATCCCTGGAAATGCCTGCTGACGAGGCTTAATTAGCATCATGCCAGCTAGCAAAGGAACATATCTAGAGAGATCAGATCTGTCTTCACAGGGGAAGCCACAAGGGTGAATTTGGATTAAGGCAATACGTTGATAACCGGCACAGGGTGGATGTAAGTGTGGCTGAGGAGAGGCACCGAGGCCAGACAGGGGTGACTTCACACACGGCAGATAAGGTGGCTAGTGTGGAGCTCCCGGAAGCAGGAGGGCAGGAGGCTGGCGAGTCCAGGGTCAGGCAGGCCTTAGGCTGTGAGCAGTGCAACCTGTAAATTCTCAGGCTGAGGTGTGGGCAAGGCAGAATCCATAAAGATGAAAGGTGTGCTTCTTGCTCTCTGAGGAGGACTCTCGGGGTGAAGCAGAGCGGCAAGCAGTTGCTGTGTGAGATGTGGGTGATGTAGCGGCACCCCAGGTGCTGGTCATGAGCACCCCTTGGCCGACCCCTATCCCCACATGAGCTATTACTTGCAAGCTGTGTTATATTTAGTCCCGGCGGGATTCCCAAACTGGGCACACTCTCACCAGTCTCTTGGTTTTTGCACAACCTGTTTCCTCTGATTGGAGCACTTCCTCCTTCTTAGAATGGCTAATCCATCACCCTTCCCATCTCTGCTGCGAAGTGACATCCTCCAGGAAGCTTTTAATGATGCTTCAGGTCTAGATGGGGCCTCTCCTCTGGGCGCTGCAGCATCGCTTCCGCTCTTAACACACAGCACTTAGCATATCAGGACATAAGCGCTAGTCTACCCGTCCGTCTGTAGGCCCTCAGATGGCAAGGACCAAGTCTTGGTCACTGCTGTTTTCGCAGCATCGTGCCTGGCATGTAGTAAGCATTTCATAAGTGTCTGGTGGGTGAATGAATAAAGGATGAGAGGCCACAGTGCGGTGCATGGCACGGGGTGGAAGTACATGGGCAGATCACTCAGGTCTTGTATGCCATGTTAAGAAGTTTGGGTTCTTCTGGAAGGCAAAGGGAGCCACTGAGGACTGTAAGTAGGGGAGAGCCATGATTAGTTTTCTACATAAGGTCTTTCTAACAGCATCATGGTCAGTGAGCTGGATGGAGACAAGTGTGAGAGCAGAAGGATGAGTATCCTGCACTGGTCCCAGAGCCAGTTGGGCTGGGGAAGGACCTGGGGAACAGGTAGAAGGGTGTGTGTTGGTCAGCATGTGTGGGGCAACACCTAGAGTGGAGTGGGCTGCTGGGTCCTTGTTCTCAAGGCCTTTGCTGCATTTCTACTCTCCCCTACTGAGCTGAGAGCCCCTGCAGGGAAGGGCCTGAGCCCTCCTTCCTTTGTGCCTCCCCTGTGCCCAGGAGAACAGCCTCTGCCCTTGGCAAGGTTGGTGGAGGAGAGGGGCAGCGGCGGTGGGCTGGTAGGCAGGTGGAGTCTAGGAGGCAATCTCTCCCATGGGCAGTGTGATCCAGAAGGAGAAGCCAGAGTCCCAGTGATGTTAGCTTGGCAAGTTTATTGACAACCCAGCAATGCAAAGAACAGTACGAATAGGCACCCTGCCCCCAAGACCACCCTGGAGCCTGCAGACATAAATCCCCCTGCAGTGGACAAGTCGTGCCTCCTTCATACCACTACAGGGGTAGAGTCCATGCAGCAGAGCAGAGTTCACACTCCATCTGCTCCCCACCCCCCCGCACACACGCATTGTGCACCCACATGCACATTAAACCAACAATTCAGGAAGAGAAGCATCGAGGACATTTGCCATTCAGAGAAGAGCCATCTCAGGAAACTTAGGGATCCCTTGGGCTGCCAAGGACTGTGGATCCTTTCATATGCGGAAGAGGAGGAAAGAACCTTCTCCTACCAGGGAAAGGAAGAAGGAAGCAAAGGGCAGTGGGGCTAAAGACACCTGCAGTGTGACAGTCAGCTCTCCATTCTCCAAATTAAACCAAAGCCATGGATGGCAATGGTACCCAAACACATTCTTTTTGGCTTTGGACTCTTCTTTTTCTCCCTGGAGCACTGATTTGTATAACTGTATGGAATGTGCCTTTCTTCAGGCTGTTCAACTGGATGGTGAAGAGTGATCCAAGGAGTGGAAATGTGGAGTCAGGGGGAAGCCAGTCTACTGGGGCTTCAGACAGAGCATCTGGGTGGTGAACAAATCCCTCCAAGGACAGGGGCCAGGCAGATCAATCCCTGGGGAGAGCAGCGTTGCCTTCCTGGCAGGTGGGATAGCTGGATCCCCCTCTGGCCCAGAGTTCAGATGTCTCTGGGACAGAAGCAGGTGACATTGAGATGGCTCTTCCCTGGGTGGTGGCTCACTGGCCCTGGCCTCTCAGTGCTTGGTCCGATGGGAGGTGGTGGTGGACACAAAGCGGACACTGGAGCTGCGGCTGCTTCGGCCCCCACTGCAGCTGCTGAAGTTCCCCTCCATGGGCAGCGGGCAGGGGATGCTGGGGGTGCAGGCCTCACCCATGAGCACCGAGCTGCCCCGGGATCCTGCACTCAGCAGGTCCCCGCTGGCCTTGATGACCCGGGCCCCACCTAGGCTGGAGCCACAGGTGCCACCAGGCCGGATGCCACTGCTGCCGGAGAAGGTGACTCCATTGCAGGAGAGGGTGGAGCTGGCGACCAGGGGCTCAGGCCCGCACACTACACTGCCCCGGGAACAGCTCACAGCTGCAGGAGGGAGAGGAAATGGTCAGTGAGGCAGCCTGCCCACACCTGGGGTCCATGCTCTCTGCTGGCAGCAGGGGTGGAGGGGACAGGACGGGTGGCATCAGGGGAATTGGTCCCTCTTGCCTACACAGACAACACCCACTTTTCCCTTTTCTTGTCTGGGTGACCCGAAGATTCCACTAAAGTTAAACATTCAGATGAAAATGGAAGAATTCAGCCAATTCCCCAGGTTGCATAGAGTCATATTTGACTGTTATTTATATATGGCTGAAATCAGGTGGGGTGGTGAGCTGGATTATTCGGGCTGCTAGAGCGGTAGCTCCTATGAAGCCATGGGGCTTCTCTCTCTTGATTATATCATGCTCCTTGGGGGTCCCCACATTGTCCCTCCAAAAGGAGTCCCTTGCCAGTTCTCTCCTGACCCATTTATATCTCTGCTCTATAGCCCTCTGGTATCCACTGGGCATGCCTCCATATCCCGGGATGCCAATCCCACTACAACTTGCTTAGACCAGCCCTGTCTGTGGAGGGTGCCCCCTCTCCTTCCCTCTCTTTTTACCAGAATCCTTTCTACCATCTGTGACCTCCACTCAAGCTTGATCTTGTGCAGAAAGCCCCTCCCTGCTGCTTCCCTTTCTCTGAGGGCAAGTCATCCAGGGATGAGTAGCTTTGACTGCCTGACCCACCCAACGTAGCTCTCAGCTCCACCATGCGTCTGTGTAGATTCAAATCTGGGTTTGAACTCTGGCTCTGCCATTGACTAGCTTTGGGACTTCTGGTAAACCAGCTCTTTTCCCTAAGTGAGCTTAAAGTGGGGTGCTAATGCTTATTCCTCTCCTCAGGGCTTTGAGGGATAGGTTGACAATAGATAGGGCTCACCTCAAGACAATTTTAATTCTAGAGAGCAGGAGCTGGTCTTGCCTTCTTTGTACCTACCCCCCTGCAGTGCCCAGCCTAATCCCCTGCACACTTTGGGCACAAATAATGCTTTGTCTGGCAGTAGCCGCAGGGCGACCTCCACTCATCCTTGTCCCATCCCCTGCCATGGGTGTGGGGGTGACTCCTTGGCACAGGTCTTTTCATTCCTTCTTTGGCCTTTGTCCTTGAAGGACAAGACCACTTAAAGAAAAAAGACTGACTCTCTTCTGGAACTCTCTCCTCCCTATTTGGCCCTGCAAACCTTTGTGATTGCTTTCTCTAGGGAAAGAAGGCTCTGGGGGAGATCTCAGACCCCAGATAAGGGATGCTCCCAGTCCAGGGGCTAGATGGTCCTTGCCCCCCTGATTGTCATGGCTAGCAAGCCCAGCTTGGGCTCCTGATCCCTACGTGAACCCGAGTTTAAAGGAAATTTACAGAGCCCAAGGACGGGAATGTAAAGAGGAAAAAGTTTAAGTTTCTTACATATGTTTACTGGTCCAACACCTTCACAGATCCTGGAAAGAGAAAGAAATAAGTGAGATCACAAGCAGTGTCATTCCCTGAAGAGCTGGTTGCTATCAGAAGGGATTTCTTGGCAGAGTGGACTGCCCCTAGCTTACAAGCATCCTGGGAGCTTTGAAAAAACACACATTCCTAGACTCTGCCCCAAAACTATTGAATCAAAATATTTGAGGAAATGTGGTTTTATTATTGTTTTTAAACAGACAACCAATCACATAAAAGGTGTTTTAGAACATCTATGATTGTTCTAGAACATCTGGATCTAGAACATCCTATGATTCTGGCGCAGCCTGTCTACAAACTTGTATTTTGGAGGCAGAAATCTAGAGCCATCTTCTGATTCCCTGGCAAGGGCAACGTGAGTAATGTTTGCAGAGAGGATACTACTACCTCCAGAGATCGCTCAAGCTGGCGATTCTTCACCTGGTCCCCTATTTTTCTTGATGCCTGAATCTGACCTCACTCCCTGCCCCTGCACTGAGAGCTCTCACCGGATCTCCTCGCCCTCCAACAGGCGCCTGTAGGTGGCGATCTCGATGTCCAGGGCCAGCTTGACATTCATGAGCTCCTGGTACTCGCGCAGCTGCCGGGCCATGTCCTGCTTGGCCTGCTGCAGGGCACCCTCCAGATCCGCCAGCTTGCACTTGGCATCGTTGAGGGCCGCCTCACCCTGTTGCTCTGCCTCGGCCACCGCAGCCTCCAGTTTGGCCCGCTGCAGGAAGGGTGGCATGCAGGTGGGCTTTGGCAGGGATTGGGGATTCCTGGTTGGGGCTAGGAACAGAGCCACCTCTCCTCCCTCTGGGGCTTTCTCTCCTCCTCTTTTCTTACCTGAGCTTTGGCATGCTCGATCTCTGCCTTCAGTCTCTGTATCAGGCGGGTCAGCTCATTGATCTCGTCCCGTGTGCTGCGCAGGTTGTCACAGTGTTGGCCAGCTGTCACCCGCATCTCCTCATACTGTGGTTGGGGGAGGGGTATGTTAGGAGGGTCCAAAGTTTGAGTGAAGACCACAGCCCCAACTGACTTGGCAGCCTTCAACTTCCACTGGGTCTGCTCCATCGTACAAGAGTCTTACTCTAGGGCTGCCTATATTCCTTCTTCGTCCCCCAGACCCCTTCCCACCTTGGTCTGATACCAGGCCTCAGCATCAGCCCGACTGCGCCTGGCAACCTCTTCATATTGGGCCTTGATTTCTTCGATGATTCCATCAACATTCAGGTCCCGGCTGTTGTCCATCTTCACGATGACCGATGTCTCTGAGATGTGTGACTGCAGCAACTGGATTTCCTGTGTTGGAGGATGAGCAAGACAGTTGGGCTCAGAGTCCCATCAGTGGCTGGGACTGTGCCAGAGGGGCCTCAGGAGCGGCTTTAGGGGCGGAGAGCATTGCTCATTTGTTTGGAGCAAAGTGATGGAGCTGACCATCCAAACCGAGGACAAAGGAAAAGACAGGAACTGAGAACCATTTCAGTTTGAATTGAAACCCTTGTTATATACTCAAAGACATCCCTTTAACTCCTTATTTGCTTAGGTGAATATGTGGGGCCTAGGAACTTGGCAGAGGAGAATGAGAACCATGCTAGGGTTGAAATTGTCTTTGGCTTATCCACAAAGTGACTGTGCTAGTCATGGATCATTGAGAGTTGATAATATTCTAGAACATGGTGGTCTAGGAATTCCTCTATCTCAAGTCCTTAATAGAGCCAGAGGCTTGGAACTGGCCTGTAAGGGCTCCAGAGGGAGCTTTCTGGTGCCTTTCTGCTCAGAGCCAGGCATTAGCTCTGGCTGGCTCTGTACCAGACCAAACAGACAACTTACCAAGCAAAAGATAACTAATTCATTTAGCTAATTAGGTCAAACACAGTTTTTCTTACATCTACTAGCAAACAGCTTTCCAGAGTCTTCTGATTGGTAGAAAGTAAGTGGCACTCTTAGACCCCTCTTTGGATTGGCCAGTGAGGAGTTGGATCATAGATCTAAGGATTCATAGATCCTTATTCATAGACCTGCTGAGAAGCCTGTATGCTTATCTTCCTTTCTCCACTTGTAGATACATCGACATATAGAGGATAATTGTTTGGAATGGGAAAAAGTACCGTACTAAATGTTAGAAATTATGCCAGTCCAGACAAAGCCCCCCAGGAGTCCAGGCTAAGCACTGATCTCCTTGTTTGGCTCAGAAGGGATGAATGCTTACCGCCATGTATAGAGTTTTTAGAAAGTCAATTTCCTGAGTTAGGGTATCCGCATTGGTTTCTAGATCAGACTTATTTAAGAAAGCTGTATCCACATCCTACATAAAAGAGAGAAGGAGAAAATGGTCATTACTTGTGCACTGTTTAAACTTGGCAGGGTCTGGAGGTGGGTGGGAAGATCAGGCCAATCCCCAGAGACCCAGGCTGGGTTTTAGGATAGGTGGGAGAATCCTTGGAATGCAGTTTAGTGACGATTGTTCTTCCTACTACAACATGAAAAGTCTCCTGGAGGCTGTGGACATTTTTGAATAGCTATGTATAGGCAAGGAGAATATGGATAATCCAAGATCCCCCCCATTTTTAAATCTAAGAGTCTTAAAAAGTCATGTCTTCAGACCTCTGCTCTGGTGAAGACCCAATCCTAAATAATCTGAGGTCAAATTAGAACTCCAAAGGGAACCTGTTAGGCCTTAGAGGTTCCATTCTAATGGCCCCAGACTCCATGGGGTTGCCTGGGCAGCTTCAGGTGTGGGGCAGGGGGTGGGTTTTGTCTTGGGAACATTTTCTTGTCTGGAGGAGAAGCTTCCTTGGACCTGTTCCTCTCCCTTACCTTCTTCAGAGCAACAAACTCATTCTCAGCGTTGGCCCGGAATCCCACCTCCTCTTCGTACCTGGATGATAAAGATTGAGAGGGTGAGTCCTACCTGAACTGACAGGCAATTACTCCCAACTCTCCAGTGAGCCTCATAAGACTGCTACATCTAGGAGCACGGGTTCCTGTTGCCACGTACATATTCTCATCTACTTTGTCTCATCTTTAAGACCTTTTGTGAGCCTGTAGCCCTCAGTTTTTCCAAATCCCTTTCACTTTCTCAAATTAGATTTGGGGTCAATGTGGACCATTGCTATGCTCCTCTACTAGAGAAGACTTGGAGTCATTTCACTTGAACATAGAGAAAGCAGGACCCAATTCACTGCTGAACCTGAACATTGTTCTCAAAGCCAGAGGGCTATTTCTGGAGTCCACTGTCCATTCCCACAAAGAAGACTAGGGACAACACATGCCCAATTCCAAGACACCTTTTTATGCAGGACCCACAGAGGGCCTCCACCTCCTCCTCCTCCCTTACTTGTCCATTGCTCCTACTCCTATCTCTAGGCGAAGTATTGAAACCAGCATTCAACTCCGATCCATCCAGCTGCTATTTGAGCATGGCAGCTGCTTTGGGAACCAAACTCTGCCTGTCCTTGGTCTATGCAGTCCAGATGCCACTTACTTCTTCTTGAAACCCTCAAGGACATCCTGCATGTGGTTCCTTTCAGCCTCAAACCGGGCCCGGTCACTGTTTGCTATGTCCAGCTGCCTCCGCAGGTTGGAGATATAATTCTCGAAGAGGGGCTCCAGGTTGCTCCGGGCACATTTCTGCTCTTGGAGGAAGTTCCACTTGGTCTCTAGGAGCTTATTCTGCTGTTCTAAGAACCGCACCTAAATCCACAGGGGCAAAGAAATGGCACTTGAAGAACTTGACAGGGTCACCTACATGTCGACAAGTTCTTCAGGTGGCCAGAGATGACTTTCAGCCCCATGTTGACATTGTCCTCTTGTCTGTTGACTTTTATTTCTCCTCTAACTCAGTAGAAGCTGGAAGAGTAGGTCTGTGACCCCCTCCTCACGCTCAGCCAGGCTCAGCTGCAAACAGAAACTTTTAAACCAAAGCACTTCAGTACCATTTCCCCTCTACCCTCCAAGACAGGTGTAAGCCAGTCCACTGGGAAGTTGGAATATTTTATTCTACCTGAGCTGGGATTTGCATATATCTAAAAACTGATTGGCCATCCCTCATAGGGAATGAGGCACAGAGTAAATTATATTGGGGTGGGATAAGGTATTAGAAGATGGGAATTCTCAGATCATAAGTCATACCCACCACCCAAGATACTCCATCAGCTGAAGATTATAGAGCTGGAGGAGAACTTGGATCATTAGCTCCACCCCTCATTTCAGAGATGAGGAACCTGAAGCTCACAGAGGTGAGTTTCCATTCTCAGATATAGAGAATTCTTGCTCCATGGAGACATGGTTTGTGGGATGTCATTTCCACATCACTGTTTCTCTCATCAGTCTGAAGATGACTTCCTGTGGTGCTTTCCTACTATTTCCCTCAATCTAGGCAACTCAGCTGAATCTGGGTACTCCATGTGAGGAATAGACATTCTTTCTTTTGTGCAAAAATTACTCAGTTCCATTCTCTACTTTCCTGAGCCTGAACAGATGTGGTTACCCAGTCTCAGAGACTATGACAATCTCAAAAAAAGCATGAAGATCTCAAAAAACAAAACCTTTTGAACACATAGCCAACATCTGCCCAAAGTCCTAATGTTTCTAGCCTGTTTGGGAGACATTTCTAAGTGATTAAGTGCTAGGTCTTAGTTTGTCCAGATGCTCTTGGATTTAGCTGGATGTTCCTTTTTCCTCCAAAAGACACAACCACTGTCTTAGTCTATCCCACCATGCAGCATTTCCTCAGATTAGTCCTTGTTTTGCAGCAGAGTGACCCAAAAATCATACTGCAGTGCCTGAAGGATGTGGGTCAAGGCTGATGCCTCAGGCCCGGGCTGTTTCTTCTTAAAGGAGAGGATACCCCAGTGCATTTTAGCTCTCACCATCCCAGACCCAGAGATTGAGCTGTCATAGTTACCTTGTCAATGAAGGAGGCAAATTTGTTGTTCAGGGTCTTGATTTGCTCCTTCTCATCCTTCTTCACCCTCTGGGCATTGGGATCAATCTCCAGATTGAGGGGGGTCAGCAGGCTCTGGTTAACAGTCACTGCTGTGATAGATGGGGCTGCTGGGACTCCAACTCCTCCAACTCTATAGCCAAAGCCATAGCCATGGCCACTGCCGGCTCCAAATCCCAGACCAACACAACTGCTGGCCCCAAAGCCCAGCCCAGCACCGTTCCCATCACCAAAGCCAAAGGCTATCCCACTGCCAGCACCAAAGCCAACTCCACAGCGGATGGGACGAGGGCCCACAGCTGCTATCTGGGGTGAGCACGATCCAAAAGCAATGACGCTCCGACTACCAAAGCTGCCAAGGCCCCGGAAGCTGGGTCCACTCCTGCAGGAGACAGAGCTGGCCCGGAGGCGGTTCAGGTTCTGGGGGTTCACCACGGAGCAAGAGCTGAAGTTGCCCATGCGGCACCCAGAGCTGACTCTGTAGGAGCGGCAAGACATGATGGCTTCCTGGGTGAAGAGTAGGGATTGCAGAGTGGAGTGAGCTAGAGCTGGGAGTCCCTCTGAGACTAGTGGATCCCTTTCCCCCTTTTATGTGTCTGGAGATCTGAGGATTGGGCCCATAAAAACGCAAAAAATCCATTTGGATGCATTTATGAGCTTGGGTAGTTAGCAGAAACTCTTCATGCCTGTAACCTTGTTAATAATGAGCTAATCTCAGACACACCTATTCTCCTCAGGATCAGGGCTATAAACATTAAAAACACATAAACACATAAGCATTATGGTCCTTTTTTCCCCCACAAGTCCACCACAATTGCCATTATGGGGACATAAATTTGCTTTGGTCATAAATCCAATAGACTTTTTCACTGCAAGTGTGGCTAACCACCAGAAAGTTAGGAACATAACATCTCCAGCAAGAGGCTCAAAAGAGGTGCATCCATACAGATATAACCCCCTAAACAGATGGGGGCATAAGGGGCATATGCAGAAGGGACAGGTTCTGCCCAGCTCTGAGTAAGAAATGATATGGTGAGAATATGTTTTTTTGCATCTTTCTAGATGGATTAAGTAGTCAAAAAATCTTTTCTAGGGGCGCCTGGGTGGCTCAGTGGGTTAAAGCCTCTGCCTTCAGCCCAGGTCATGATCTCAGGGTCCTGGGATCGAGCCCCACATGGGGCTCTTTGCTCAGCAGGAGTCTGCTTCCCCCCCCCTCTCTGCCTCCTTCTCTGCCTACCTGTGATCTCTCTCTGTCAAATAAATAAATAAATAAAATCTTAGAAAAAAAATCTTTTCTACTGTCTTATCTGTCTTCCGTGCTCTACTTTGACTGTTTACATAAGCGTTGAATCTTTAGTAAAGCTCATTTGGGTTAGGGTAGACACATGTCTGATTTGAGACACTCAGAAGAGATTAACTCATCAGTTCATTACTTCATTCAACAATTATCAGTTGCCTACTCTGTACCAGGCAGTGTGCTGGGTGCTGAGGGTACAGAGATAAAAAGATAGTCTCTATGCTGGAGGAAGATTTATCTTAAGGACTTCCTCTGGTTAATACGTCTGAGGTGTAATTTGAGGCCAAAGCATGACAATGGTTTGATCATGTACCCATGTGGAAAGTTAACCACATGATTTTGAATACCCAAAACACACATCAGGGCTGATCTATAGGCTTTTGTGCAGGTTCCTTGTGTTACTGATGAATCTTTGGTTAGGATAGAGAGACACAAAGCAATGAGCATCTGGTCTATGGCCATACCACCCTGAATGCACCTATCTTGGAAGCTAAGCAGGGTTGGGCCTGGTTACTACTTGGATGAGAGACAAAGCAATAAACATCTGGATAAAAAAGGAAGAGTTCTAAGCAAATGGACATTATCATTGTTACCAATATTGCAGATATTTCAAGACCCAGAGACAGGTGTTTGCCTTTTCTAGTGTAGTCCATGACATGGTTCATCCTACTTGTCCATGCCTGGTGGACGTTGTACTTGACAGGATGCTTGGGACCCTTTGGGATGCTTGGGATTCTGCTTGGAAGGAAGGGGGTGTGTGCTTTTGACCTGAGCTATCCAGTTCAGGTATTTACTATTTTTTTCCTTTCCAATCTCTACAGTGTTTATTTCCTTTTGTCTTACTGCATTAGCTAGGACTTCCAGGAAGATGTTAAAAACAGTGGTGAGAGAGGAATTCTTGGCCTTATTTTTAATTTTAGTGGGGAAGCTTCCAGCTTTTCACCATTAAGTAGGATGTTAGTTGTAGATTCTTTGTTGATGTTCTTTATCAAATTGAGGATGTTTCCCTCTGTTCCTAGTTTACCACTATTTTCTCTAGACCCAGCTTTCAGGTGTATGACTAAAGAGAGAAGCAGGAAAGTAATAATGAAAGAATTTTCCTTGTGAAGATCGCCAGTGATCTCCATGTTGTTAACTGCTGTGGTCTGTCCTCAGCCCTCACTTAGCTTCTCAGAAGTATTTGACATGGTCAATCATTCCCCTTTCCTTGAAACGCTTTCTTCTTTTGGTTTCCAGACGCCATGCTCTTCTGATGTTCTTGCCATATTACTGGAAGCTTCTTTTCAGTTTTCCTAGCCAGTTTCTTCTCATATCCCCAACCTCTACACACGGCGGCATCCTTGGGCCCAGTCTTTGTACCTGTTCACATCTTTATCTTCACTCATTCCCTTGGTGACATCATACAGTCTCATATCTTTAAATGCCATCTATCCGCACTGACGACTGCCAAGGCATAGCGCTCTGGTGAACATCCCTTCTGTTCTCCACACGTACGTTTTAATCAACATCTTTATTTGGGTATCAAATAGGCATCTCAACCTTACGGTTTCCAAAACTGCTTTCCTAATTGTTCCTGTGAAATACATTCCTCTCACCAGGCTCACTATCTCTATAGTAGCTCAGGCTATAAATCTGGGAGTCATCCTTGGATCCTCTGATTTTTTTTTTTTCAACTCATCGAATGGATTCATTCAATCTGTTGGCAAGTGCCCCCTTCAGAACGTATGTGGGCTCCTACTCCCTCCCATCATCGCCCCGCTGCGGCCATGTTGCCCAAGCCCATCACTTCTCAAAGGGTCCGTCAGTGTGAGGGTGGAGGGTCCATCCTCCAGCTAGTCTCCCTTTTCCCCTTCCATCTTTTCTTAACAGTGCAGAGCCATCCTTTAACGACATGTTCCATCATGTCATTTCTAGGCTCTTACGGTTTCCCATCCCACTCAGAGTTGAGGGCATCCAGGACCCTCCCCAGTCTGTTCGCCCACGTTCACTACCCTTGTTTCCCTCTATCCATCCTAACAGGCTCCAGCCACCTTGACCTCTTATTGTCTGTCAAATAGGCAGGAAATCTGCTTCAGCCACTTTCCCACTTGCTCTTTTCTCTGCCAGAAACTCCTTTTCCTCCAATAGCTCCATGGCTGGGTCCCTCAGTTCTTCCAGGTCTTTACTCATAGGTCACCCCCTATTTAAAGCTCCTCCCTCTCCCTTCTCGCCTAGTACTCGTCACCATTAGAGGTCCTCTCCTGCATGGATTTGCTTGCTCATCTTCTGTCTTCCCAGGCTGAGATATGAGCTTCAGGATGCAGACACTTGGTGTGTTTTGTTCTCTGTTCCCCCAGTGCCTGGTAGAGCGGGACCTGTGGAGGGAATGCTAGCTCGTTCTGTAGAATGCATGAATATACTTCATAAATTCAAAGCTGGAGGCAAAGAAAGGGAGAAAGGAGCAGGAAGTGAAAAGAAGAGGAATTTTGTTTTGGAGATATGTCACGAAGGGGAGACTCCAGGCCCCAAAACAGACAGGCATGGCCCCGAGGTCCGTGGTGGTACAGAAACTCAAGCACTCACCGGGGAGCCAGAAGTTTGCCCTCCAGGCCTGGCCTCTTGCACTGTGAGTCTGGCTGCTTGGAGGAAAGGGCCAAGCAAGGGGATCCAGGAGATTGGGAAGGTGATTGGCAGACCCTTGGGGAGGTGAAAGGGGGAGGAGAGGCATCTAGAACACCAACTAGGGCGCCTGCTAAACGACAGAGACTTGACATTGCCCTTGGAGTCAGATGGACCTGGGTTCAGCCCCAGCTCTGCCACGTGCCAGCAGAGTGACCTTGGACGGTGGTGCACCAGGGGCAGGCTGGGGACAGGGCTCTGCTCCGGTTGCTTGTCTGTCGAGAACTTAAAACGATAATACGACCGACTGAAAGTCAGTCTGCTTTTTATTATCACGATGCACTGGCCATTCTGAACAGTGGGAAGTAGCAAGCACGCCCCTTCTGAGGGGTACCGGTGACCTGGGGACGTCCCTTAACCTGTCTAAGTGTCAATTTCCTCATCTGAAACTGGCTTCTCCTTTACAGTGTTGTAGGGATAAGTGTGGAAGTGTTTGGGGTGCCGCTGAGGCAGCTGGTGTGGCTACAGCCATCCATCCTCCTCTCAGGTTCTCCTCCCTCCCTCCCTCTCTCTCTCTGCCCTTCCCCTCTCATTTGCACAAAGCTCCCTTCCCTTCTAGGCCGGCAGGCCAGCCCGGTTCCCGGTTCCCGTTCAGCACCCGCCTCCTCCCACGCCCCAGCGGGTGCTTTCA
>CM053611.1:56447403-56492617 GCA_028646535.1 Procyon lotor
GGGGAAATCCCAGGTGCTGAGAGGCTTTGCTAAAAGCCGCCATCTTCAGAGTGTTTCCGTTTTGCCAGGAGACAAGTCTGTACTGTAAAGAGACACTCACTGGGAGGTGTTCGTGCTGAGACCTGCCGCTGTGGGATGGGAAGCTCAGGATTCCCCCAGCAGAAGGAGGGGGATGGTGGGGAGAGGCTGAGCCCACCCCTGCCTAAACCCTCCACCCCTCTGCCCTCTCAGACTAAAGATGGAATGATGGAAGCTAAACACCTCCCCAGGAGAGATAGAGCACCCCCTCTTGTTTGGGGATCCCCACTCTTCCAGTCAAGATGAGTGTTTTTTTTCAGGTGTAATTCAGATTACTCACCTGGCCCACGCAGCTATCGCTTGTCCAGAGTGAAAATGATGGTCCCCCAAGTTGCACAAGTCAGGTTGCCTCCACACTCTTGCCGGGTGCTGATGTGTGCCCGGCATTGCATTCAGATGGTGGCGTGGCCGGGGCCCAGCTGTCCCCCTTCCATCAGACACAGTGATCCTGTTCCCCCTCCTCTGGTCACAGGGCTGCTTCTGAAGCCGTTGCCCCCAGTGCAAGCCCTGGCTGGAGAGTGGCAGTGACGGGCGCACCTGGGGCCACTGAGGGGGCTGGGATGAGGAAGGGGTCCAGGCAAGACAAGGGACTCTGGGGAAGGGGGGCAAAAGCAGAGGGTCCCTGAGGGAGAGGGCAGTGGGGCCAGCAAGGGCCTTATGGGGAGAAGAGAGGACCCAGGTGAGGAGAGGGACAAGGAATTGGAAGATATTCTGAGGAGACAGACGCAGAAATGAGGAGCTCCATTCTGGATGCTTCCATCCTCCCCAGGCCCCATGGGGCTGAGCCCCTTCAGTCCCCACAGGGGTGCCCTGGAGGGGGCCAGAGTTTGGACTCCTGAGCCCCAGTGGAATGCAGGTGAAGCTCTGACTTCCTTCCTGAGGGCAGGGGGCTGAGACCCGTCCTCTCTGGATCCTAGCACCCTGTGTGGGGGTGGCCCCCTCTGCAGCTCCAGAGAGATTTGCCCAGGTGAACGGAATGTGCCACCGGGCCACCACTAGGAGGCACCTTTGTTCCATCTGCCTAGAGTCAGCTTCTAGTGGGGAGGAAGGGAGAATGGGGCGCTGCTGCACAGCACTGAAGGGGACACCCCAACCTTGGATGTTGCCCGGGCCTCCGAGCTCACGTCCAGGACCAAGCTTGGGTCCCTCCACTACTGGGGGCGAATTTTGCATAGTGGACTGTTCAGACAGGCTCCACTCCCCGGGCCTGTGCACTCTGAAGAGGAAGTCCTAAAGGGCTGGTCGCCACGCCCGAGCCCACCTCCCAGGGAGGGTGGCGAATCTCCCCTCCCTCTCCTCCTTTAATCCAGTGGCGTGTTTCCTGGGCCTCAGGTAGCCCTCTGTGGGCTAGAGGTGGGTCTTCTTGGAATTTCTGTTTCTGCTCACTCCAGGCCAGAGCGTCCTTGTCGGTCTCCGAGCTCTGCATATTCATCAGCAGGGACCTTAGCTGGCTCTAGGACCAGGTCCAGAGTGACAGGGCTGCGGGTAGGAACTGAGGCTGGGATTCTTTGCTCTTCTGCCCCCTCCTTCCCTCTGTGTGGTTGTGCGGCCCGGACGCCAGACTCTCACCGGCGGGGCCCCACGCTCGCAGCTCCCTCAGCCTGGAACCCCCAGCAGGCTTTGTTTCCCTGAGTCCTGCTGCCCTTCAGGGTCCAGCTGGCCTGCCCCTCCTCCTGGGGACCTTCCCGAAGCCCGGGACCAGATGGGACCCTCAGTTACGTTCCCCTTCACGGCAGTCCTCATGTCTGTCATTTCCTGTGGTAGGTCTGTAAGCCCTTCGAGCCATGGATTGGGGCCAGGGCCCCATTTAAAAAAAACAAACAAACAGCTTGGTTGAGACAGAATTCACATGCCAGATCATTTGCTCATTTGTTTTTTATTTTTATTCTTAAAAAGTTTTATTTATTTATTTTAGAAAGAGAGCGAGCGTGAGCGGGGGTGCGAGGAGCAGCAGGGGAGAGAATCTCAAGCAGACTCACCACTGAGGACAGAGCCCGACTCCGGGCTCCACCCACAACCCTGAGATCATGGCCTGAGCTGCAACCGAGAGTCAGATGCTTAACCGACTGAGCCACTCAGGTGCCCGTATAATTTACTCATTTGAAATGTACAGTTTGGGGGCACCTGGGCAGCTCAGTTGGTTAAGCAACTGGCTTCAGCTCAGGTCATGATCCTGGAGTCCCGGAATCAAGTCCCGCTTTGTGCTCCCTATTCGGCAGGGAGTCTGCTTCTCCCTCTGACCACCCCATGCCCTCTCTCTCTCCATTCTCTCTTAAATAAATGAATAAAATCTTTTTAAAATAAAATGTACAGTTTGGTGGTTTTTGTATATGCTCGGACATAGGCGACCATCACCATCGTCAAATACAGAACATTTTCACCACATCAAACGGAAACTTTTACTACCTTCCCCCACCCCATCATCTCCCTCCAGCCCTAAGCAATCACTAATTTGCTTTCTGCCCCTATGGATCTCCCTATTCTGGACTTTCATAGGAATGGAATCATAGAATATGTGACCTTTGTGTCTGGCTTCTCTCACTTACTTCGGTGTTCTCAAGGATTGCCCATGTGGTACCATGTTTGAGTCCTTCATTCCTTTTCGTGACTGAGTAATATTCCATTGTGGGGCTCTACGACATTTTGATTATCCACTCATCCACTGATGGGCATTGGGGGGCTTTCCACCTTCTGGCTGTTGGGTATAATGCTACACTGAGCATTCACATACAGGTTTTTGTGGGGCTGCAGTTCTTCATTTCTCCTGGCTACATACCTAGGAGTGAACTGGCTGGGTCCTATGGCAGCTCTTTGTTTAACGTTTTGAGGAACCTGCAGAATGTTTTCCCAAGTGGCTGCACCCTTTCACACACCTCACCGTGGGCTCTAGGTCCCGCCGTGTCTATTCTGTCTGCTGAGTAAACTCAACCTTGACTGGAGCCGTCTTGCTCGTCACTGTTGCTGGGTGGCTGGACCCATGGCAGGTACTTGATAAATATACAGTGAATGAATGAAAAAGTGAATGAATGGCTCCCTTTGAGTATACTGCCCTAGACTTCCGCCCAGACGCTCTCCTTCCAACCTTCTCTGTGAGCCTCGTTCTGACCCCCTTTCCGGGCATAACCATTAGTTGCCTCTTCTGGTTGCTCCCATATTCTCTGCCTCTCATTATCTATGACTCCTCTGGGAGGCCAAGAGTCCCTCTGAGGTTAAGAGAGGATATTAGTCACCTCTGTATCACCAGCTCCTAATGCAGGGGTTGGCACAGAATAAATGCTCTGCTGTGGGGGGGAAGGGAGCTGCACCCCAACACTCAGGAGCCACAAGGGGGAGTCTGCGGTGGGTGGATTGTTCTAGGGGATTAGTGAGGCAACAGGAAGGATTTGGGGTCCCCACAGGGAGTAGAACTGCTACGACCAAGTCTCATCTCCAGGTCTTGGGGCTCCCTAAGAGGGTGAGGGGACTAGAAAGTTCTCTTCCCTGTCTGCACAGCTTTCCCCTGCACCTGACCTGCCCCGAGACTGGTCCAGGACGGGAAGGCGGAACACGGGGCTTGGAGGCTGCTAAGTACTGACACGATCGGGGCCCCACGGGCTTTCTCTGGGACATGTGCAGGGGACCCTGTGGTGAGGAGGCCCATGTGTACAAGGCCATATTTTTTTAACATGGTGAGTGACTTGCCGTCTACCGGGGTGTGATATGCGGGTTTTAAATGCAGTTTGTATGAATCCACATTTAATCCACAGGCTGTTTGCCAATCATTCATATGTAGCTTTTCCGTGTGGATGATAACCTTCACTTCCGCTCCCAAGCCCTCCCAGCCCCCAGCTCCCAAAGGCTGCTCACTGGTTCCCCTCCAGCCTTCTTGTACCCCACGGAGTGAATACTCTTGATTCCTGCAGCCTGTGAACAGTCAGTTTATTGGGAACAGACAAGCCCAGAGAGTTATGGCAGAGCCGGTGGTGGCTCCCTGGGTGGGGGAGGGGGCTTCCTGCAGGAGGCTGCGTGACAGGCCTCTGGGGAGATGGGATCAGTGCCACGCTTCCTTCCGCGCAGCCCCTGAGCCAAAGCCTCCCAGTCTGGGGGCAGCCCCACATCACTGTAGCCGGGAAAACACGTTCACATCAGACCCGAAGCAAGAGGACCTAAGAGGAGGGGGAGCAGGACCAGGGGCGAGGAGGGGGCGGGGAGGGCTATATACAGAGGGTGGGGGAGGAGCTTGATTCCATTGAGCTCAGAGACAGCTGGGGGCTGTCTCTCCATCCAGGAATTTCCCTGCCATCAGCTGCCAATGGGGCTCAGGAAAAAAGATGTATTTTCGCAGCGTGAGCTCAGCACCCCTGAGCTGGTAAATCTACTTCCCAAAGACCACCTCTTGATTCCGACCGAGAGGACCGTTGACAGGCCTCCAGTGCTGAAACGCCAGCACTTGGCTTTGGAATTCAAAACGGGATTTGGGGGTACCTCTTTTTGACCATTGCGATAGTGTATGTCTTAGCTGGGTGTTAAAAGAGGTTCATTTTTCTTAGGTGTGTGAGAACCAGACATAAGGGAGGTGGAGAACTTCCAGGGGTTGGGGGTGGCAGCCTGGCTTTGTGTGGAAAATTTGGGGGGATAATCTACAGAGCAGAACTTTGATGTGTTCCCCCCGAGGGCCTGGCTGGGGGTCCGCACACGGCTAAGTGAAAGGTGACTCTTGGAGAGGCCTGAGGGCTGCCTCTCAGTGAAAAAGCTTAGGGAAATCTGTGGTCAATACAGGAAAGTGGGGTTTGGGAATGTCCTTGTCTTCAGCCCTGGTCGGGGGACAATCTCCAGGCCGGGGGGTGGGGGCTGGCGCCCTGTCCCTGGGCTTCCTGCCTCGGGGGGCTGTGCTAACATTTGTGGGAGGAGCTGCTCCCGGCCCCTAGCTTCGTGCTGGAACCCCGTGCGCTCGCATAGCCCAGCAGCCCCTGGGGCTCACAGGGGATGTAGACTTCACCAGTGCCCACGACGCTGCAGCCCCCGCTGGTCTTGAGGACACTGGTGCCCCCTGGGCAGTACTCGGGCCTCAGCACGGGTGTGCTGACCACGCAGGGCTCGTAGAGGACCGCGCCTTTGGAACTGCTCACGGCTGTGGGAACAGGGAGGGAGGCTCAGTGTTCCCGTACTGTGCGGCTCGAAGGGCATGGCCCCGACATGTCTCAGGCAGGCCACGCCCCCACCTGCTGCCCCCCACCTGCTGCCCCTCACCGACAAGCTTGTCCTCTTTCCGGCCACCCGCTTCCCACGCTAGCCACGAAAAGTGCTGAGAACTCTCCTCTTTCCCCAGCACCTTGGCTTCTGCTTTGTGCTCTGTTTCTACGTGTCTGAACCTGCTTTGAAACTGCTTTCTCCAGAGAGGCAGCCCCTCATCATGAGGGTTGCCCACAGCATCCGGGCCCCACAACCCTGAGGCCCCGCTGCTTCTCTGCTCCTCATATCATCCTGACTTCCCCTCCATCCAACAGGGAGCTCCCAGCAGGCAGAGCTCCCCCCTTGGGGTGGGGAAGGCATGCTGAGGTCTGGGCCAGGCTGCTGTGGTCTGTCCTTGTTGGTGGATCAGCCCCCATGACCCCAGAGCCCCAGGGGGGCGCGCATGTACTCACAGATGTTCACAGGCCCAATGCCTTCACACAGCCTGGAGGGAGAGGGAAGAGGACACAGGGTGACTGCATCAGAGAGAACAAGGCCGATGAACGCGGGGCACCCCTCCTCCTGCCCAGGCTGCCCCTGCCGTCACCGAGCACTGTGTTCAGGAGGAGGGCCTGTGCATTCTGGGCTGTTCGGGACTCTCCCTGACTCCGGGATGCCCAGCCTCAGCAGCGACCAGAGGCAACCAGAGGCGGGAGAACGTGCCCTTGGTGGGCGGCCCTGACCTACCTATGCTCCTCGCCCTCCAGCAGCCGCCTGTAGGTGGCGATCTCGATGTCCAGGCCCAGCTTGGAGTTCATTACCTCCTGGTACTCCTTGAGCAGGCAGGCCATGTCCTGCTTGGCCTTCTGCAGGGCGTCCTCCAGCCCCGCCAGTTTGCACTTGGCATCACTGAGGGCAGCCTCACCCTGCTGCTCCGCCTGGGTCACCGTGGCCTCCAGCTTGCAGCGCTGGGAGAGAGGGCACAGCAAGGCGTTACTGGGGGCCCCGGGAGCCCCAGGCTGACTCTCAGAAGAACAGGGCAAACATGGTCATTGTGAGATGATGCAAAATACATATATTGGTCTCTGCCCCCAGTTCCTGGCGCAGAACTCCCAAATCCTTGTTATTTCCCCGTGATAAAGAGCATTAGAAGCATCTTTTGATTTCATATTTGGTATTTGAGCCTGGGTTCTGACATGGAGTTCTCCGATCCCTTGGGATTCCTGGATGGTAGCAATGTCTTTTGTTCTAATGAGGTGACTTTGGGTGAGTCCTCGATGGCTCCTGGATGAGGGCTGGTCACCAGAAGGACTCAAGTCATGACTAGAAGCTTAGGGTCTTCAGCCCCAATCCCACATTCCCAGAGAGAGAGGAAGGGCTGGAAATGGACTTAATAATTGATCATGCCTAGGAGAGGAGGCCTCTATAAAATCCCCAAAGTCTGGGGTTCAGACGGCTTCCAGGTTGGTGAACACGCAGAGGTGGTGGGACACTCACGTGCCCAGAGTGTGGTACGGAAGCTCCGCGTCCTTCCCGCCTACCATGCCCCGTGCATCTCCCCCATCTGGGTGTTCATCCGTATTCTTTATCATAGCCTTTTATAACAAACAGCTAAACAGTAAGTAAACTGTTTCCTGAGTTCTGTGAGCCACTCTAGCAAATTAATCGAACCTAAAGAGGGGATCATGAGAACCTCCGATGTACAGCTGTGGGATCGTAACCTGGACTTGTGGTCGGCATCTGAAGTGGGGGTGGCGGGGTGGGACCCTTACTCTGTGGGATCTGACCTTTTCTCCAGAGTTGAGCTGAACCGTAGGACACCAGCTGGGGTGGCGTAATTGGCCGGGTGAGCAGCTTTGTGAGTGTGGCAGGATGGTGACACTCAAGGGAACACATAGGAGAAGGGAGATCTCCTTCACAGTCATGGGGACACGCCACATTCAAAGCTGCTGAACTTTTCATCCTAGGACTGTGACATCTGGTTCCTCCTGAGATATCGGACCAGCTGCTGTCTATAACACCTCAAGGAGGTCTGAGGGATTTCTTTGGGGCTAATAGATTGGAAGCGTCTGGCCGGTCTTCACCAGCCTGGGAAAATGGAGTAGGTCTGCATTTATGGACTCCTGGGAGTCATCTGGGATTTCAGGATCACAGGACTGGAGTCTTTGGGTTCGAAGGGGCCATTTCAACCATCTTTTCTGTGCCCCCATGGAGGGGAGCACCCTTGCTATTTCAAGTGACCGAAGGTCGCCTCGTGTCTGTTGGGATCTCCCACTGTTGGTCAGCTTTTTTAGAAAGGGCTTGTTCCTTCGTAAGCAAGGGGTACAAGTCCATTCCCACTTTCAAGTGCTTTCCCGGGGAGATCGGACCCGCCCCCCCGGGACCAGCGGTGGGGCAGCCTGTGATGGGGCCCCACGACCACGGCTTTCGGGACTCACCTGGGCTTTCACGTTCTCAATTTCTTGCTGAAGCCGCTGGACCAGCTTGTTCATTTCCAGGATCTCGTTCTTGCGGTTGCGGAGATTGTCGCAGTGGTTCCCGGCTGTCAGCCGCATCTCCTCATACTGCCGGGACCAGGACGGGCAGGTCAGAGACCTGGGGGCCCACACCTGCACCGCGGCACCTCGCCGCCCCTGTTCTCCCTGTCCGGAGTCTCTCCTCTGGTGATTTCCAGCTCAGGGCTCTCTGGGTTCTTATGTTTATTCTGCTCCCCATCCCCTTTCCATTTCTGATCAATTTTGGGGTCCTTTTCTGGGCTACTTCTTATTTCCTTCCCCAGCCCTGAACCTTCAGGCTTTTAAAATGCTCTAAGCTCTCCTTTTCTCCGTTTAGCTATTCTGCGGCTCGTCTTTTTCTCCCAAGCCCAGAGCCCCAGGATCTCTGGAGGGCTCCTTCCCCTTTAGAGTTCCCTCTGGATCTTAGAAGGGGTTTCTGGGCTCAGCCCGAGATGCCTGACAGATCTGGGAGTGAGGACAGACCACGTCCGCCTCACTGGGGTGAGTACCTTCCTACATTCTCCTTCAAAACAATAGAAAACAAAATGCAATGTTACTTCCTACTTTGACTTAACCTTTTTTTAGACCTTCGCAGCTCCAAATTCAATTTCTCAGTAATGTTTTATCGATTTACATCGATAGATTAAAAACAGTTAGCCAACGTTAGATTTTCTGCATAGAGAAGGCAAAACAAGTGATAAGGAGATCACTCTCGTTCGCTCTTTTGTTGTTTGGCTGTTGTGACAAAGCCTGCAGTTGCCTTAGCAATATGCACTCTCCTTGTCTTCCAATTTTAGTATATGTGCTGCCGAAGCGAGCACTCTCCTTGTCTTCCAATAGAACTCTGCTTTTATTTGGAGTGGCAGTGGAGCCCAGATGAGACAATATTTATTGGCCTTTTCATTAACGAGATCTATGGGTAATGCTTCCAGGAAAGCTGTTTAAAGTGGGGCATGACCCAGTTGGCATGTTTCTTTTGCCCTGTGTTCTTTCTGCCTGGAATGAACATGTGAGATTAGTGATATGGCAGCCTTCTTGGGACATGAGGCAACCATGAGGATTACAGCAATGTTAAGGATACCAGAATAGAAATCGAGAAGGAGCCTGTGTCGCTGCAGGCAACATAGAACCCCCGTATCATCTGTGGGCAGTCTATTTCCGTAACCTCTTTGAAGACAGGGATGGTGTGACTCTTAATCTCCTCATGGTGCCGCATACCTCGATAAGGCTGTCCTTCCCTGGCCACCCTATTTAAAACCTCATTCCCACAACACTCCCTGAACTTCATACTGATTGATTTTCTTCAAAGCCCACGTCACCAGTCACTGTCTAACATACACCCAGCATACTGATTCACCTCGCAAATTGTCCGCCCCTCCCCTGCCCTGCCTCTAGAATGAAAGTGACCGGAAGGCAGGCTTTGCTGTCTAGTCTGTCTCCTGCTGGAATCCAGCATCTAGAACAGTGTTTGGCTTATGATGGATGCTCAAGAAACAGTTGTTGGATGAATAAATGACCGAGCGAATGAATGCATGGTGCCTTTCGCAGACAGGACAGGCGAGACAGAGATGATAATATTTGCGAAATCTAATTGCCCTTGGGGGTATCAATCTCCCTCCCAGCAAGCCCCTAATTGCCTAAGTCTGGGGCCACCTTAATGACTGCTCCTGCCCTGCCATTAGTGCCCACTGCACCATTAGCTTCCCTCCTGCCTTGAAGCCCAGGGCCCTCTTTGCAGTCATTGCCAATTAGTGCTTCTCGAGTGCTGCCTAAAGGAACACGTCCAGTGTCTGTGCGTGGGTAAAGCTGGGGAGCCCCGGCACCTTGATGACAGGCTTGGGCTCTCCATGGGGTCCCCTCCCACACGCTCTGCAGGGACCTGGATTAAACAACAGGACCCCAGGGTTTACGAGGTTCCCTGTGGTTGTGGTGTGATGCAGCCCTTGTAATCGTCTCACTCACTACCGAGAGGAGAGGTGTCTGGGGTCCCAGCCTGGCCCTGCCCGGGGCCTTACCCGGCTCTGGTACCAGGCCTCGGCTTCGGCTTTACTGCGGCTGGCGATGTCATCATACTGGGCCTTGATCTCGGCAATGATGCTGTCCACGTCCAGCTCCCGGCTATTGTCCATCTTCACAATGACGGAGGTCTCAGAGATCTGAGACTGCAGCAGGCAGATCTCCTGGGTGGGGGTCAGGTGGGAACGCATGAGCATTTTGAGGATAAATGTGGAGGAGGGGAGGGGGAAGCAGCTCTGAACTTCCCATAGCAGATTTGCACAGGACTTTGCATAGCTGTCCCGAGCCTTCCATCGCCAACCTGTTCTCCACCCTGCCCTGGTTACACAGACCCAAGAGCCAAGGTCTGGGCCCTCTGACTTCTGGAAGTCTCACTGCCTGAGAACCAGCTGTCCGTGCTGATTTCTTCCCATGCTCACTTTTGAGTCAGCCTGCCCCGGACGGCGTACCTGACAGTGGGAGCCCTCCCGCTCCATCGTGCCCACGGAACTGGCCCTGACCGAGCATCTGTGGGCAGTGGGGCTGTAGGTACCTCCTCATAGAGGCCTTTCAGGAAGTCGATCTCCTGGACCAGAGCCTCCGCGTTGGTCTCCAGGTCAGCTTTCATCAGGAAGGCTGTGTCCACATCCTGCAGCCAGATCAGGGACAACCATAACCTGGGGCTAGGGGACAGGTGAGGGCCACCTTCTTCTCCCACTGTGCCACCTCCCAGGCAAGCTGGTGGCAGCTGTGGAACCCAGGTGTAGGACCATGTGGAAGTGAAAAGGCGACAAAGCCAAGGGCGGAGGGGAGGGGCCCCGGCCCAGGGACCACATGCCTGGGCCTGGCACCCTAATGGGGAAGCATTTGTTGGAGGGGGTTTTGAAGGAGCCTTGAGTGTAGTTTCTCAGAGCTCGCTGTGTGGTACACGGGCCACAAAACATCTCAGTGTCTATCTGAGACACTACCGCTATTGTTTCCTTCTTTTGCATCAGAGTCAGAATTTTTGTTTGGTCTTCGATTTGGCATTAACTCTACCTCCAACTTCTTGGGCAGGTGTAGACACAACCCTGACCGGATCAGCCCCACATGAGTTGGGAGGTGTAGAGGCCAGGGCCATCACTGCCCTTCTGGAAGAAGTGGGGGAAGGCTGGCTTTCCTCTTTCCTGGGGTCGGTGGGGTTGGCCCCGGGCTCCGAGGGGAGGGAAACCTTGTCGGGGGCGGGTGGGCTGCAGACAGGTTTGGACCTGTTCAGGGGCTGAGTGTGGTGAGGCCCCCTGGGCCAACTCAGGGGGCCTTCTCTCTCCCTGCGCCGCCCTCCCTCACCTTCTTCAAGGCGACAAACTCATTCTCAGCGCAGGGCCGCAGGGAGAGCTCCTCTTCATACCTGGTGGATGGGCAGAAAGAAATATTTTAGTCTGGCTTGAGGGTTCAGAAGTGGCCATGATATCCAGCCCAAGGGAGGGAGCCTGGGAGGCAAATCTGCCTCTCACTGACTTACTGCCCTAAGGAGTCACCAGGCCCAGTCCTCGCTGTCCCTGGACTCCTCTAGCTCCTCCAATCGCTCAGGACAGACGATTGTCATCCTAGCCTGTTGTTGGCCATTGTGCGTGTTGACCTCTGCCCCCACTCCCTGGTAGCCTGTTCCTATGATTAACCACCTTCTGGGAAGTCCTTCCTAAGGCCACCTTCATTCTCTGTTGCTGCTAAGGAGGCCCACGTCATCTAGTTGCTTCCTCTGGGAAGGGGGCGAAGAGTTGGCTGCCTTCTCTGAGTTGTTCTCAGTTTCTGCTGCGGACACTGGAACCCCAGTCCGCCCTGTGCGCTCCCCGCCAGGAGAGGTCTGGGCCTGGCCTCTATTTGCCGAGGTAGCAATTACCCACTTTACCAGAGCCGTAGAGACAGCCCGTCACCTCTAGGCTTCGAGGGAGCTCCCCGCCCACTCCCTGTCCCTCTGGGGAATGGAATCAGGGCCGGGGGTTCAGTCTGGCTGGGATGACTCAGTCTGATGAGTGCTATTGATCCCTTAACAGCCTCACTGCGCTTCCTGATGCCCATCCTTCCTTATTCCAGCCGACCTCGGCCTCAGCATGGGCCCCGGGGGAGCTTTCTGCCTGGGTGGGAATCTCAGCTCTGGCAGGGGCTCGTCATGGGACTTTGGGGGAGGAACCAGGGTGGGGGACTTCTCTGTGTCTCAGTTTCATCATGTACAGAATGAGAATGACACCGGTCCAGCCTCATGGAGCTGCTGTGAGCTAAGACGTGCCATGGGTAGTGTTTGCCAAGCACTGGGTCACCGGGCACAGGACACAGGCTTCATAAGCATTGGCTGTTACTATCAGAACAGCATTTAGTCTCATCCTCCTACCCTCCACTTTCCCAGTCCAAAGTCCTCCTCGTGAGCTGCAAACCACGTGCCCTGCCCACCTTGTATGTTACCTGCCAAGAAAGGCATTGCTCCAGCTGAGAGGGCTGGCTTCGCCACGTCTCGCCTGTCGCTGCCTGCTGGAGTGGTCCTCTCTCACTTGGCATACGCCGATCCTTCTTGTCACCTGCTCCCGTTCCTTCCCCTTTCCTGGGATCTACTCTGGACTCCCCTTTTGTAAGGCCCAACTAGAATGAAACTTCATCCCAGCCCTGAGCGAATGGCACCTCCTCCAGAAAGCTGTCCTGGGCCCTGTCTGTGCGCTCACTGTTGGGGCATTCCTCTCTGCTTCTGCCCCGTACCCCATCGTAGCCATTGGCTGGTGCACATGGAGGTCTGTGTGGGACCGGGACATCTGGAGGGCACAGTGTCTGGCACCGGGAAAGCATAGGAGTTACACCGGCAGCATGAGCAGCCCCTAAGTGGCCCTATTCCATGGACGCTCATCCCTTAGGGTCCGTGGCTCTGAGCCTACTTGTACCGCTTCTTGTCAAGGAAATGCGTCTCTCTCAACCCTCTCCCACCAACATGTGCTCCCATGGGACTCTGGACCCAGAGATGCCCACCTAGGACCTGTGAGGCAGTTTATCTGGGCCACAAGCCTCTTACAGGCACTAGACCTGGTAGCCTGCAAGCTCCTAGTTAACATATATTTCTCGGCTTCCTCCTCCTGGGAGGCAGGCCGGGAGCTGCCCTTGGGGAAGGCAAGTCTAGCAGGCTACCTGACATTAACCACAAGCGCTGGGGACATAGAGCCCTGCTACTGAGGAGGGGTGATGGCTTCTAGCTGTGGACTTGGGGTCTGGGAGCTGAGTGCTGGGGAGTGAGTGAAAACGTGGGCCAGCTTAGCTTGGATGCACTCCTAGGAGGTGCCGAGAGGGGTGTTTCAGGAGGAAGGGACAGTGGGAGCAAAAGCTTGGAGGGAAGAGGGTTTGGGGGCTTGTTTGGGGAATAAGGTGTGGTTCCAGATCTGAACGGGGATTGGGGATTGCTAGAAGCTACGGCAGACCAGGTGGTCGAGCAGAGCCCTGGAGGGTGGGAAATGGCAGGAGAAAGAACTAGAATTGCAGGGAGATGGGGAGGGCCTTATTGAGGGAGGGCGGCGGGCAGGGAGGGGAAGACCAATACACAATTTCAGAGCTTCTGCCGAATGCCCGATGGGCAGTATCCTAACTGCTCTCCTGTGTTACCCTACCGCACTGTTGCTTCTGCCTGACTGACAAACCCGGAGGCCTCCCATTGTAGAGAGGGGGAAACTGAGGCCCAGGTTGTTGATGGAGCCTGCTCCAGGCTCCCTGGTGGGCTGAAAGAGGGCCACGCTCACTTTTTCTTGTAGCTTTCCAGCGCGTCCTGGAGGCTGCAGAGCTCAGACTCCAGCCTGGCCCGGTCCCCTGCCACGCAGTCCAGCTGCCGCCGAAGGGCGGAGATGTAGGCCTGGAAGATGGGCTCGATGTTGCTCTGGCAGCACCTCTGCTGCTGCATGAAGTTCCACTTGGTCTCCAGCAGCTTGTTCTTCTGCTCCAGGAACCGCACCTGCCGCCCAGATGGGGAAGTCACGGAGAGCAGGGAGCCCGGGGACCGCGGCCGGGAGACGGTAGAAAGTGACGGGCCGGGTGGGCGATGGAATCGGCGTGTGCTCTTACTCCCAACACATTGCTGCCAATGTGCTACAACTTTCAGATGAGGCTCCCTGCGTAGACTGGTACCAGTGGATCTGTCCCCATGAGTCCCCTGCCTGGGGGAGCTTTTATAAGACCCCCCTCATTCCCCCCTAGGGGTCGCACGTTATCATGGGAGGAGTAGTGTCCCAAGAGGTCCTGGACAGGTTCCCCTTCCAGCCCTGCCTGCACACCTCCCACGAGCCTTGCAACCCTGGCCAACACATCTTGTCCCTTCAAGCCTCACTCGGCTTCCTAAAGCTCCTGCTTGGTATTATGTATGGGAAGCTCGTCAGGACTCTTCATGTTAATGCGAGCTGGTGACGTGATGCCTGGGAGTTCAGTCTTTCTCTGGTCACAGCCCAGGGGCACTCAGGGGAGGTGAGATCAAAAGTGTGGTCCTGGGACTGTAGGCTCTCTCCCCCCACTCTGATGCACTTTGCATGGCTGCGTCCAAAAAATGTCCCTGTCACGGGAATATGGAGAGCTCCCAGCCAGCTTTTCCCTTTAGGTGACTTAGAAACCGAGAAGAGGAGAAGCTGGGTGAGCTGATCACGGCCTCCCCCTTAGCCATTAGCAGAGGGGACACGGTGTCCAGTCCTCAAAAGAAACCTGTAGAAGGAGAAATGTTGCCCTACTTCCGGTCAAGGGCCGTATCCCCGGGAAGCCCCCGCCTCACGACAGTGGTGTGATGTTGCTAAAGGTCAGAGCCCAGAACTTAATGAGATCTAAAGATAAAACTGTAAGTGGAACAGTTCCCATTTACTGAAATGAGTTTCTTTTTGGAGCCCTTTTACCTCTCTTACCTCCTTTGACTCCCCACGACCAAGGTCCCCTTCCCCACCAGGTAGCAAGGGCCCCGAGGCTGAGAAGGGAGAGGCTTGCCCAGGACCTCAGGGGAGCAGTCAGGAGTGGAGCCAACACCAGGGCTCAGGCCTCCCGATGTCTGACTCAGGATTCTTTGCCCTACCCCTGGGGGTCAGCTGTAACACTGGCTCGGCCCCTGATCCCAAGAGCCTCCCTCGGGTGTCGAGATGGGTGCAGAGGCAGCTGCTTGGAGTTCCAATTGGCCAGTTGGGTGCCTTTCGAAGGCCGCGCACCACCCTTCCCTGTAGCCTTTTGGAGCTGTGGCTTTGGTGACAGTGTCTGTGTGCTCCCCGGGCTGACTGCTCCATCTTCTCCTCACACCAGGCCTTCTCTGGGGGCAAATCTGGGGTCGCAGTGCCCATCCTTGCCTCCGGGCCCAAGGCTTTCACCCCAGCTCAGGCACTCAGAAGGCGGCTCTGCTGTTAAAGCCTCCTTTGCCTCGCTGGGTTTTCTTTTCAGTATCTATCATTGTTTTGGAAGTTCCTCTTGTCGTCTGACCTCACGCAGCCCTGGTGATTTTCTCAGCTAATATTCGGAGGGAGATGACAGAAGAGTAAAAAAAGAACTAGCAGGCAGAAATGTCTAGCACTGAGCCTAATCTAAGCAGGTTTCTACGATTTGGGGTCGCCCAGCAGGGGAGAGGTAGGTGCACCCACCGCACCCTCTGGGTTGCCGGCCTCTCCTCGGCCCCGATACAAAGAGCTCTCCATGTCCCCCAGCCCCAAGCATGGTGCCTCCCTGTTACCTTATTGATGAAAGATGCAAAGCGGTTGTTCAGGCACTTAATCTGCTCCTTCTCGTCCCTCTTCACCTTCTGCACAGCCGGGTCTATCTCCAGCTCGAGTGGGACCAGCAGACTCTCATTGATGGTGACGGGGGCGATGCAGGCCGAGGGCCCACAGGGGGCCCCCGCTCGGTACCCGAAGCCGGGCAGGCCACACCTGGAGGCCACCCGAGGCCTCCCGAAGCCCACGTTGCACAGGCTTCGGGAGCCCAGGCAGCCCAGGGCGCGGAGTGCCCCCCCACCCCTGGACCGGCACGGCCCCTTGCTCACGGCATAGTGGGTGACCATCTGGGGGAGGACAGCTGAGCAGGAGCTGAAGCTCCGACTGCCGCATCGGGAACCCAGCTGGAAGGAACGACACGACATGGCAGGAGAGAGGCAGAGAGGCGGCTGGCAGGGAGAGCAGGAGGCCCGAGTCATCCAGCCAGCCCAGCTTCCCCCACTTTTATCTCGTTGGGGATGGAGGGCCGGACAGAGTCAAACCCCAAATCACCATTAACAGGTTTATAAGCTTGGGCTATTGGCAGCTGCTAAGTACCAAGGTGGATAATTAGGGTAGCAAAGAGCAGAGGGAGGGAGCCAATGGCAATGATGCTGTCCTCTTTCCTCGTTTATGGGGGCAATGAAAGAGGCCAGCCAGACAGACGTTGGACATAGTGGGTGGCCTAGCCTCAAGGAAAGGGGGATTTAGGACTTTATGCCACTTTGTGGGGAGAGAGGCATGAATTACACATTTCGGTTGCCCAAGACTAGAGGCCAAATTAACTATGCTTGGGGATGCTCTTTCTCCCCAAGTCTGCTTTTCTGCCCATGTGCCAGATCCAAGTGCCCTCCACAGGCTCCTAGGTGTTCCTGGAAGCTCCCTGGGAGGGGGGATTTTGAGGTGGGAGAAGCCCCCACAAGCAGATTGGGCCCTGCCCCTCCTCAGGCCAAGCGGGAGCTGACTCTGGCTCAGTGGGGCTCCCGACACGGACTCTTGTTCTGGGGCCCGTTTAGTCCAAAAACGCCTGCAGAGGACTCAAGAGGAGGGGAGAGGAAGAGATGCTGTCCCCAAGACCCTTTGACCCCTCAAAGATGCACTGATGTCAGCCATGAGGTTGACACTATTATGTCACTAGCCTTTTGCCTTTTGTCCCCATCCCATCCCAAGCTTTCCCGAGGTTCACAGAGCCTGCCCTAACCTGAGGACATTTCTGGGGACTGTTTTTGCCCTCAGGAATTGCTCAGATGGATGCGGGATATCGGCTTCCTCCCCAGCACCCCGGTCATAGCTCTTTGGAGATGCTTGAAGTGCTCCCTGCCCCTAATTCTCTTCCCTCCCCCTTTCCATCAGTTCCCTCCGTGAGACCTCTGCTCTCGCTGACTGTCTTTCCCTGCCTTAGTGGCTTTTTTCCAGGTCACAATTAAGCCAATATTATTATGACTATTATTATTATTATTATTTATTGGGCGTTTACTGAGTGCTGGGACCACCTCAAGCTCTACACCCACGATCTCATTTAATTGCCTAATGGCACCATGATGTAGTTTCTGCTTTACAGATGAGAACGTAAGGAGCAGAGTGATTAAGTACCCTGAACCACGCAGCGAATCCGTGGTAGGCTGGGATTTGATCCTATCCTTCCTGTCGTCACCATGCTCTGCTGCTCAGGTGGAGAGAAGGTGGGAATGGGGGTCTCCTGCCAACATGCACTCTGTTGCTACCGGAAGATTAGGAGCCTGGAGCTCCATGGTGTCGGTCTAACTGTGCTATTTCGCTGTCCCCTTCTTCCTGGTCTTGACTTTGGGTCCTAGAATGTTGGGGAAGGAAATTGGGGCTTGGGGAGGTCAGAGGTATCACAAGAGGCCATGGGCAATGGTGGGAGGCAGAGGTGAGGTGCAGCGGGCCTCGTTGCATGAGGGCAGGAGAGGGTATTCCCATTTTGCCCTGGGGTAAGCGTCACAGAAGTGGGACCAAGAGACGGTGTGAGAGGGGAGGGTGACACTAAGAAGCCAGACCGCAGAGCATCCCCCCACCACTCCAAGGCCAGAGCATGTTGCAGTGATGTGTGGGGTCCCCGGGAGCCCAAGACCAGCGCTGGGCATCAGTGAGTAGGGGATCATTGGCCAGATGTGTTGTGGGCAGAAGGCACCTGCTCCCAGAGAACACCGGTTCCAAGGCTGCCCTCTGAATGTGAGATAAGACGCAGTCTCTACCAAGACCTAGAGAGCTCAGTGCACTTTATTGAAGCGATTTCAGGAACTAGGCAGGCATGGGGAGTAGGCAGTTCAGGAGGGTCTGAGATGATCAGAGCGAGGTGACTTTTTTCCTGACTTTGTATCTCTCCTGTCTTCATGTCCACGGCTGACAGCCAGGTGTTGTCGCTTGCCTTTGGAATGCACTTGGTCTTGAATGCATGGCAAGTGTTTTGGGAGCTCCCAGATCCTTAAGTAGGGGAACCACTCTATGAAGGCCGGCCTCAGAAAGATCTCTGGGCCTATGCAGCTCCCCTCTTCCACTGCTCCTCTCCTTCTGCTTCCTTCCCAGGCTGAGTAAGCATCCTCCGAGAGTGAGCAAAGCCGCCGGAGGAGGGACTGCCTCTCTCCCGAGTCTGCCCTCTTAGGCCTTCCCTGTGGGGCCCGGGGTTTGGTGGACTGCCTTGAGAGCATCAGTTCTAGCCAGGCCTGGGGCACAGGCAAATCCACACCATAGACATGTCAGGAATAGGGAGATGGAAAAAGAAAGGTCAGGAGAGAGGGAGCAGGGAGTATACTTCTAAATGGATGAGTGGGAGGGGAGAAAAGAGAGAAATAAAGGAGCAGAGGAGAGGAGTGGAGAGAGGACATACACAGGGTGGTGGCGGAGGAGCAGAACAAGGAGGGAGGATGGAATGAGCCAAGTGAGAAGGAAAGAGAACTTTCCAGAAAAGAGAGAACGTCTCCTGAGCCTAGAGGGTTATTCTGAGGGAGGATTCTCCCAGGGTCATTCTAACACAGGCTGATTGGACTTCTTTTCCTGGTCATCTGTTTCCTGGCCGCCTTCCCACACTTGGCATGAGCCTGCCTTCCTCTCATTCAGCAGCAGGGCCATTCTGTGTGGGATGCTAATTCTATTATTGACCTAAATGAGGCAGAATTGAAAGGAATTAGGCTACGAACTATCTATCGCTATCTATCGTGGAATGCAGCCCCAGACCATGGAGAACTTTCGTGTTCTTGATAAAATCATTCTATTCTAGTATGAATAATCGAGTTGGTCATATTTCGAAGGGTGTTGATTTCTTATTCCAATATTCTGATGGTGGGAGAGTGGTCAGGGGAGGGAGCTGGGGGCCTGGCAGGGGACAAGATGGGAGGAAGTGAGGACACAACATGCCGGCTGGCTTGGCAGCCTTCCCTGGTCAGAGGGGGCCTTCAGGAAAGGGTCTTGTTTGGGGCGAGAGGGCACATGCGTGGGAACTCTGGTTTAGACTATATGCAGCTTCTTTGGGGGCACCAAGGTCAATTCTAAGCTCCTCCCTCCCCCATAAAGGACTGTGGGTGCCGGGATTCTGGCTCTGGTGGGAAGAGGAAGACCCTACTGCACCCCAGCTCTAGAAGCTGCTGATGTGCTAAGTCCTAGCCCAGGTCTTGGCACAGAGGAGTTGAGTGGGCGTTAGTTGGCGTGGATGCCTGGGGACCCTGGAGGGCCCTGGGATAAGGAGCAAGGCGGGGTGCCCCTGTGGGGACGCATCTGGAGGCAGAGGGATGGACAAGATGACCTTAGAACTCACAGGCCACTCCCCACGCCTCCTGCTGTTGATTCTGTGCATGGGGCATCAGCAAAGCAGCAGGCCTTAGGGCTGGGGATCAGGGGAGCCTGGAGGGGGGAGCCCGGATGGCAGGGCCCTTTAGCTCCTGTAACTCTTCTTGGTGGACGATGTCTTGGAGATGATGCGCACGCTGGAGCTGCTGCCGCTCATGCTGCGGCCGCTGGTGGAACTGAAGCCGCCCCCGGAGCTGTAGCCCAGGCTGCCGCTGTAGCCTCCGCCTCCCGACACGCAGAGGCCACCGCCAGAGCTGTAGCCGGTGCCCCCGCTGGAAGAGACCACGGCTGTGGAGACAAGGCACAGGGCACGCTGGTAGGTTCCTCCGGGTCTCCAGGAGCGCTTTCCCTGTGTGTGGGGGCTCCCCCCCCGCCCGCCCCCAGAACAGGAATCTCCTGGGTCCAGTGGCGGGGGGGTGGGGGTGGAGGTGGGTGCGTTCTGAGAGGGTGGGCTGCCTCGCCATCCCCGTGACACGCTGCCCCTGCATGAGCATCTGTGGAGGGCGTCGGGCTTTTCAAAGCACTTCCAGAGCCATGACCATGCTAATCTCAACAGGACCGAGAGGACACATTACTATGATCACCTCCACTTCCCAGAGAGAGAATGGGGGTGCAGAGACATCAAGTGGCAAGCCCAGGGTCACACCTGCTGGGTCCATTCCTCCGCTGCACAGGGTTCTCATAGTGGATGGAGCACGAAGCCTCGTGTCCTGGGCAGGAGCATAGGCTCCCATACTGGAAGGAGGCCCGAAGGCTATCCGGGTGGGCATCCCCCAGTTGCGATCATTCTGACACATCACCGAGAGGCAATGGTTTATAGGGCCCGCTGAACTACATTCAGTGACAGGGAGCTCACTACCATGGGAGGCAGCTTCCCACAGCCTGTCAAACATTTGAAGATGCCTCATCGACCTCCCGTCTCTGTCCGGCTCTCCAGCTGAAGCATTCCTGTTCATTTTATCAACTGGTTTCAAGCCCGCCGGCCCCCTGTAGGACACAGGTTTCTGGCCTCCCTCATGTGGTCCGAGCCACATGGGGCCCAAGGAGATGCTCTTTCTCACGCCCGGGACCCACTGCTCCCTGAACGTCTCTCACCCTGCGGGGTCCTTCCGAGAGGCGATTCTTCTTCCTCTCCCCTCTGTGAGCTGAGGTCAAGCCATGCTCTACTTGCTCCGCTAATTTGCTTTAATTCTAGATATGGTTCTTTCCCTGTAGCCAGTTTACTAGCCTCCTGGTTGGTTGTGTGAGTTTAAATCCTTCCAGAACTAGATAAGGAACTGCTTTTAGGCTGCAGACCCATCACTCTGCAGGTCGTCCTATCCTGTGACTGGGCTTCTCTGGGGGCCAGAGTGGAGTCCTTTCTGTGGACAAGGGACCCCACCAGGTCGGGCCCTGGGGAGGGGCGTGTGGTCTCACCGAAAGTCTCTCTTGAGCCCACAGAAAGGAAAGGCCAAAGAAGAGAGGGGCCTCCACAGAGCCCTTGGGGCGAGTCTTAATGACATCCCCGCCCACATCTATCCCCAACGCCTTGTTAGTGACTCTATTGCTTCTGTTTCAACACCCACTTTTCTATCATCCCAAGACATCCACTCACAGATGTTCACGGGTCCGACGCCTTCTCCAGTGAGTCTGTTGGGGGGAGGGGGTAGAGAAAGAGACATTTCATTTGCTGAGAAGTTGAAGAGCCCTGGGCTCTTGTATTTGAAGCTGTCACTTTCATCTAGCTAATATGAGTCTGCGAGGGGAATCTAGAAGAGAGAGCAAATCAAAATACATAGAAATGGGGAGAAGGATGCGTGTTTGTTAGGTGGAGAGGGCATTTTGATTGTAGGCATCTCCAGCAAACATGGAACCCCAGAGGCCCATCCCCAGTGTGGCCTGGGGGCTGGGCAAGAATGGCCCCGCCAGTGGCTTTCCAGGTGGTCATGGGCCACCTCTGCCTGACACCATCACCCTGATCCTCTGCCCCGGGTCCAGCAGCCATGATGGGAGAGGCTGAGACTGCAGGGCGGCTCTGGGGAACGACTGCATCTTAACCCTGTTTCTGCCTTTGGAATACCTGGGGCCTGACACTGGGGCGCTTGGTGTCTGTGGCATTGTTTGAGCCGCAGTGGGAGCCATGGTCCTTGGGCAGCCATGGTCGGGGAAGGTCCCCACCTGCACTCCTCGCCCTCCAGCAGCTTGCGGTAGGTGGCGATCTCGATGTCCAGGGCCAGCTTGACGTTCATGAGCTCCTGGTACTCGCGCAGCTGCCGGGCCATGTCCTGCTTGGCCTTCTGCAGGGCGTCCTCCAGCTCGGCCAGCTTGTGCTTGGCGTCCTTGAGGGCCAGCTCCCCGCGTTGCTCAGCATCGGCGATGGCGTTCTGGAGCGTGGCGCACTGGGGGCACACGGGAGTTTGTGAGGTCGACCCCAGAGAATGAAGTAAGATGTGCATTAAGGTTAAACGTGGGAGAATTTCCTGAAGTGGATTTCATGCAAAGGAGCTTAGAGCTTCATCATCTTTAAAAATAAGATTAACCTCTGTCCTCCTTGGATAATTTGAGACTTCATCATAATAGAGAAAATGATTTTTTTGGGGGGTGGTCCTTTCCAATGCTGCACTTCTCTGCATAGTTTTGCCTTGTATGTCCCCAGAGGGCAGAACCTTCCCTGGAGGAGCAGCTGATGGGCAGATCTCTGAAGGAAGGACCTGACCTCCCTGGTGGGGTGGGAGACCATGCAGTTACATTCCTGGATGATCCCTCATCTGGGGAGGTTTCTCTTCGCGTGGGCTGTGTGGGACCAGGCTCAGGTCTGCCAGCGGGCAGGGGCATGGGTGGGATTTCTGCTGGGAGCTCAGCCCTACCTGCTTCTTCAGGTTATCAATCTCAGAGCGCAGCCTCTGCATCACGCGGTTCAGCTCGGAGATCTCCATCTTGGTGGTGCGGAGGTCGTCCCCATGCCGGCCGGCGGACCGCTGCAGCTCTTCATACTGGGGGAAGGGGGTGGTCAGGCCAGAGGCGAGATGGCCGTGGCTTCCCAGGTCCCAACAGGCCTCCAGGGTGCTGTTTGGAAGTGCCTCCCTTTGCCCCCAGTGCTACTTGCCATCATATTCTATCTGCACTCTCTCTCGGCTCTGGCTCTTACTCTCCATGCGCACCAGCCCCACCGCAGAGCGGACCCAACCCGTGTCTGGTTTCTCATCCTCCCCCCTCCACATCAGGTATCTTATCCTGATCACGAGCTCAGCAGCATGTAGGGGTGCCTGTCACTCTTTGATTTTTTAAGCTTTTTCATATTTGTGGCTCCCCTGCTTGGAGAGTTTGCTCCAACCTGGAAAATCTCATTGTGTGGCCCATGTCGAGCCTTTGCTCCCAGCCCCTCGGCCACTGCCAGCTGCACCTCCCTTCTCCGGATCCAGGAGGCTGAGCTTTGCTCTAGTTCCTACCTTCCCTCTGGCTCCTTCTGGCTGTTGCTGTCCAGGTGTCCCTTGCTGGCCTTTATAGGGCACTCGAGGTGGGTCCATCCTCCCCCTTGCAGAGGACTGACCCTCTCCTGCCTTCATCAGGTTGCTCCCCTGGGGTCCTGATGGTGCTGCCCAAGGGGTGCTCCTGATAGAGGGTAAGCCCCAGGCTGAACTCATATCCCTTTGACCCCATCAGACTGGGACACGTGACAGGGCAAGGCTCCTTCCTAATCTGCTTTTGAAATCCCAGTTCTCTAAGACTGTTACATGGACTTGACCATGACGCCTCACCTTGGTCTGGTACCAGGACTCGGCCTCAGCCCGGCTGCGGTTGGCGATGTCCTCGTACTGGGCCTTGACTTCAGAGATGATGCTGTCCAGGTCCAGCTTGCGGTTGTTGTCCATGGACAGGACCACGGAGGTTTCCGAGATCTGGGCCTGAAGCTGAGCCAGCTCCTGTGATGGGGCCCAAACGGAAGGGCTGAAGCAGGGTGTGTGAGTGTGTGAGTGTGTGTGTGTGTGTGTGTGTGTGTGTGTGTGTGTGTGTATTGGGATACAGTGGCCAGGCCTGGGAAACAGACCCTGGCGTCGAGGACCTCACTTGCACTGTTGGGGTGCAGCACGTTGTATTGGCTCCAAGGGCTGGGAAGGACATTAGGGAGGTCACTGACTTTACGCCCGGACTTGATTGTCACCTCCTCTGCACGCAGGGAGCAGCCATACGGGGAACTCTAGCCAGCATCCTCCAGCAGTCACTCCCACTGTCGAGGGAGTGCACCTTGCCGTGACCTGTCGGTGCCGGGCTGTCCCAGGTTCCGAGAAAGCACAGCCTTTCACACCAAATAAAGAAATCCTCTTGTGACAGACAAGTGAGTCAGAAGGAGCCAGAAAGCTCTGCTGCATCTCAATCCTGTTTCCCAACTTGGCTCCTCCCTGCTCCTCAGGGATGGGAAATGGAAATTTAGCTCGAGCCAGCAGAAAGGGCACCAGAACAAAGCACTAGAGTCTGGGTTGGATCGCTTCTCTGAGTCTCAGGGGGGCTGGTCCTAGCACGGTTTCACATGCTTTCTGCAAGGATTTAATCAATTCATGTCTACATAACAGTTTGTGAAACAGTAAACCACAATTTATTTGTCAACGATCACTTTCCAGAATCATCTAAGGTGGTGGCTCCCAAGACAGGATCCTGAGACCAGCAACACCAGCAGCATCACCCGGGAACTCGCTTGCAATGCAACATTTTGGCTCCTACCCTAGATTCACCGAATCAGAACTGGTGTATTAACAAGCGGTCTAGAAGATTCTGATGCACTTTAAAATTTGAGAATCCCTGGTCCACAGCACAAATCTAAGTAAAAATATCCCTTTCCTTTGTTTATTAAGAATTGGCTCATGCACTTCCTGCTTCAAGCAATTATTATTTTGCTCTTAGTTTGCAGTATGTTTTTCTTACATAGTTTTCCTGGTAGCTGACCTAACTTGGGGGTGAGGGGTAGTCTCAGCCCACGTGCTTCCCGCTGTCAGCATTGCAGTGAACAAGCAGAGAAAAATGATGCCTTTTTTTTTTGCCCTATGTGGGCAGCAGGGTGGCCACTGCACCTGTCCAAAGCCATGGAGCCCATGCTCCTGCTCCCAGGACATGACCCACTTCTGTTGGGCACCAAACATATGCAATGCACGGGCATAATCACCTGTCCTCACCAGGACTACCTGGGGGCACACAACGCACCCCACACCCCACTTGATCACTCTACCTCACTCGCTCTCCTCTGGCCACCTCGGCCTCCTCCTGGTACTCCTGGATCCTCACTTCTTCCCGTTTCTCAGCAGCTGTCACCCACCTCCTGCCTGCCACTGCTCCGTTTGCCTCCATCAGCTCCACGATGACTAAAATGGCGTAGTTATCACCTCCTCTCTGTGCTACCCATCTCCTCTACTGGAATAGAAGCTCCAAGAACTTAGGGACTTTGTTGTGTCTGCTCAGCACTGCCCCTGCAGCCCTGAGGATGGTGTCTGGCGTACGGAGTTGCAAGGTGATACGTGTCTTCAGGAGAGCCGGGCATCTGTGCTCAGTGCTTCTAGAAGCACCCGAGGGCTCACTAACTGCCACTTGGTTTGTGAAATGGCATCATTCTGCAGCCCCTCTAGGAACAGTAGCCAGAGAATTTGAGCTGGGCTGGGTGAGCCAGGATGCCCAGCGATGTCTCTGGAAAGCACGTGTAATTCATCAATAGGCTGGTTTTTTGTTTTGTTTTGTTTTGTTTTTTTGGTCTGACCAACAGCACATGCGTGGTCCAAGTGGTCAAGGTTAAATATCTTGCCTGATCCCCCTCTAGCTGCTCTAGGGAACCTCATTTTGTTCCTTGGTAGGGAAAGCCGCATCTGTTCCATGAATTCCAACCTGGGGGTGGGGTGGGGAGCAGAGAGGAGACGAGGGAAGGAGCCAGCAGCCTGCATGCCCAACCCAGGTGCCCAGCCCCTGGCACTGCTTACCGCATCGTAGAAAGCTCTCAGGAAGTTGATTTCATCCATCAAGGCATCCACCTTGGCCTCCAGCTCCACCTTGTTCATGTAGGCGGCGTCCACGTCCTGGGCACAGAACATGCTATCACCCTGAGATCCATCCCAGGGGCGGCGGCCTCTGGCTGAGGGTTAGGCTGGAGAATGTCTCCATTCTCCAGGTGAATGGCGTTTCACCTCACCAAAAGGGGTGAGGGCGTTTCTCTGTTCCGGGCTCTCGAGTGGAACTTGCAGGGGGACCAGGGCTGTCAGGGAATGCTCACCCGTTCCCCAGCTGGGTGGGACAGATCTTAGGTCACCTGAATTGGTGAGGTCAATGCCATCACCCATGGGTCTCGGCTGCCTCTGGGCTCCCCCTGCTGAGCAGGAAGGCCCACCACTCCATGGAGCTGACCCTTGTCCTGCCCTTGTCCTCCTGAGCTTGACTTGAAGCCTTAGCTCAGCACAGGGCCTGTTTTACTTGTTTCTCCCTGCAGGGACTCCACGTGGGGAGGGGCTGGCGTTGTGATTTATCGCTGGGACTCTGCAGTCCTGGATCCTGACTCACTTCTGATTTTCTGGGTGGACTTGGGCCACTTACTTAACCTCCCTGAGCCTGAGTTTTCGCACTTCTAGAGTAAAACCTGCTTCAAATATCAGCTACGTGAATTAAAAGCTGCCAGGCCACTGGCTTCAGTGGCGTCACTCCCAGAAAGGGCTCCTTGGGCCTGGGAGCCATCAGGAATCGACTCTGTCCCCTCACCTTCTTGAGCACCACAAACTCATTCTCCGCCACTGTGCGCCTGTTGATTTCTTCCTCATACCTGCAGGAATGATCAAGAAGTGGATCGTCAAGGTGATCATTGTGTAATACATAAAAACATGGAATCAGTATGTTGGACGCCTGAAATGATTATCCTCTTGTATGCCAATCATAAATCAATATAAAAAAATGGATGGGTGTTAGGAGCAGGCTTCTGGGAGTGAGGTCCAACAGTGGGGGCCGTAGGTGGGTAGGCGGTGTGGGTCTCCAGAAGAACCATGGAAAGTGAGCCACTGATTTACTCACGTGCCCCCATCCCAAGTCAACCACACGACCACCTCCGTCCAAGTACAACTCAAGCCCAAAAGAACAGTAAAGCAGAATCACCCCTCATTCTTGTTTCTCGAGGCTCTGCTCTGCTTTCTCTGCTCCACAGAGTGCTGCCGTCTCCATGAAGGGGCCAGCAGCCTTCCTTTTCCCCCCCTGGTGTCACCGCAAGCCAAACAGAAGGAGGGAACAGAGGGGTGGGCTGGCCCGAGGCAGACAATCCCAGGCCTTGGCTAGCTCCTGCACCCCGTGGAACCCTCCCGTGGCCTTGCCGCTCTGGTCTTAGCTGAACTGAGCCACAGAGAGGGAGCCGTCCTCAGGCTAATAATGGTCCTCCCTCCCTCACCCGCCCAGGCTTCCCATTCTTCAATTTGCCCCTCTCCCCTTCTGCCCCCCAGGGGTGTGTGGAGGTATCCCCTTGCTCAATGAGCTCTGGGAAGGAAGCTTCCCTTCTGCTCTAGGTGACCCATTTCCTCCCCAGCCCTTCTAGGCATCAGTGAGTCCCACCCTCTCAGCAGTTCTGGGCCGCTGGGGTTTGGGCTTTGTCTCTTCCACCTCCCAGCAGAGTAACCTGGGGCAGGTCACTTAACTTCTCAGAGGCTCTTTCTCATCTCTGGATGGCTTGTCATTATTTTTTTTAAAACCACCACGTACTACCCCACACTAAGTATATGTGGGATCTCCCCACCTTCGTGTTGCCTCCGATGTCCAATAGGATCTGAGAAAAAGCTCTTTCCTGCCACTGAAACTTCAGCACTGTGCCTTCTGCAGAGCGGATATGGTTTTTCTTACTGCTTCCTCGTGCTGCCTTTTAATGAAATCTGAACATCTTCTCCTCCCCCAACTCCAGGTAACTGTCCTCACCTTCTGTGTTTTCCACATCACAGTGCCTCCCCCTGCACAGGCCTCTTAGGGTCCCTGCCACAGGAACATCGCTGTCGGTTAACCAAGACACACTCTTCAACAGATCCCCCCATAGTCCTCCCCTGTGCCTCTTTCTTTTTCCACCTTGAGTGTTAAGTCTCCTCCTCCAGGAAGCCTTCTTGGACTGAAACACTATTACTCCATGTTGCATACATATTATAAATTACCCATCTCCACTTTTTTCTCTTGCATGTGTCTGTGTTACTACATACCCAACATCCCTATAATAAAAATAGCTAATACTTATTAAAAAATTACTCGGCACTGACACCCTCCCAAATATTTCACATGCAAGTTTTGCTATAACATTCTCAACCCCTACAAGGTGGGCACTATCACTATACCCTTTAACAGACAAAGGAACTAGGGTTCAAAGAGTCTGAGGTCATTCAATTAGTAGTAGTGGAGCCAAGATTCCATAGTGCTGTCCAATAGAACTTTCTGTGACAATGGAAATGCTCTATATCTATATCCACTCTGGGGCCCATGAGGCACATGTGGTGACTGAGCCTTGAAGTGGGGCTAGTGTGACTGAGGAGCTAAAGTTTAAGTTTTATATAATTTTAATTAATTAAAATTTAAATAGCCACAGGTGGGTGGTGGCTACCATTTAAACTCATCTCAGACCTGAATTCTCATTACATTTTTTTCCCGAAATACTTTTATTATTTTTTCAGTGTTACAAGATTAATTGTTCATGCACACTAACATTCATATTACATTATATAACCACAACTCCTTATCAAGTCACTTATTTTATCTGGACCAAGAGCATTAGAAATAAATTAAAACAATAAAAGTAAGAAGCTACTTGAATCTATAGGCACGAGCATGCCAGCATGTTTACTGGTGTGTGTGTGTGTGTGTGTGTGTGTGTATGTGTGTGATTCCGCATAGAAGGCAGCAAATCTGTCTCCTTTTGCTTTGTTTCTAGCCTTGCCCAAGGTTGGGGTGAGTATGCACCCATCGTGTAAGTTACTAAGGGGCTGAGTTGAGCAGATGTGAAAGCGAGAGTCTGTGCGTTTCAATCTGAACTCATGAGTCACCACTGCACAACGTTGGCTAAGTCAGGAGGTATCTCTGAGCCTCACCATCCCCATGTGCAGGGTTTACATGGTGGTTGTGCAAACCCCCGCCCATGATGGTCATCATCATCTCCAGCTCCACCTCTCCCCAAAGCCCCAACATTCTTGACCACAAGGTCCCAGTTCTTTTTCTGATTCTGCCTTGCTGCCCTGAGTGTGCATCTCACTGCCCCACTGGACTGGACACTTGCAGAGAGCAGGGTCCTCCCCGGAGCTGGCTGGGCATCTACTCACTTGTTCTTGAAGTCTTCCACGACGTCCTGCATGTTCTTGAGCTCCGTCTCCAGCCGCGTCCGCTCGCCGCCCAGGCAGTCCAGCTGCCGTCTCAGGTTGCTGATATAGGCTTCAAACATGGGCTCGATATTGGCCCTGGTGGTTTTATGCTCTTGCAGGAGGCTCCATTTGGTCTCCAGGACCTTGTTCTGCTGCTCCAGGAACCGCACCTGCTCCGGCCAGAGGGGAGAGACTGTGAGGGCTGCCCTGCAGCAGCTTCCTGGAGGGCTCTGCAACACAGGGCCCCCCAACACTGCAGGGAGGCCCTCCAGGAGCTTGGAGTCCAGGTGGCAGACACCTCCTCGTCCTCATCTTGGAAGGAGCCTGGAATGTAGGGAGCCACCCAAATGTGGATGCAATGGGCCCGAGAGACAGGTGGTGGCTTGGTATGGAGGTGGAAAAGTAAGGAGGACTGGGACCAGAGGGGCTAGAAACCATCTACATCTACCGAACGACGCTGATGGAAAGAACATTCCACCGTCACCTGACTGGGTGGGATTTTGATTCCCATTAAATGGGCAGGAGGTTCTTGGCAGAATATTTAGTCTGCCCATTTTCTTTCTTACATGATTTCTCTAGATCTAGGATCTGAACTCAGTTGCCCATACAGTCCAGGAATGCCGAAATGGGTCACTCTAAAGTCACACTGGGGGCACCTGGGCACAATGCCAGCACGTCTCTGGCCCGCTGTGTGGCCTGGGCAAGCCCCCTCTGCTCTCTTGGGTCCTTTGTGGTCTTTTGTTACTAGTCTGGTTTGCTTGAGTTGCATTCATCTATCTGCTCCTATGTCTGGGAGGCAGCCTTGGGAACCTGCAAAATGTCCTTCCTTTGGGAGCCCCTGGAATGACACACAGCCTCAGAATGAAGCAATGAAGGAGCCTCCAAACCTTTGGAGATAACAGTGTGCCTCCAGAGGGCCTTTAACAAATGCTCCTCTTGCTCTTCCCACCTTTCTTCTCCGTTGTCAGAGAAAGAGGGGGCAATCCTGGCCCCAAGTCCCTCCCTATCATATCCCTTTTCCCCACATGCCCTCAAGATGAACCAAGCAAAGGAGAGACTTCCTGTTCCCCTCAGAGCCAGTCTCCTGGAAACCACACATCTGTTGGGGCAAATACCAGACCAAGTGGGGTGACATGGGTGAATAATTGAAAGAACCCTAGCTCAACCATCTCTTTGGTTAGATTGGCACATTCGTAGATCTGGGACCCTTGGATGAGGCATTCCATAGCCTCTTAGATCTGCAGAGTCACCTTGGAGTCTGTCCAACCCAACCGAGGCCCAGGAAGTTAGGGGATGTTCTCCTAGCACTAGAGTCAAGGTTGGAAGAGTCTAGCACTCTTCTTTCCAGGTCCCGTATATGAAGCCTGAATAAGCCAGATCCTTGAACTTGTTCTTCGCAGACAAAGCACCCAGTTCAGGGGTGAACGGGTGGTGGAACAAAAGAAAAAAACTTCTTTCCTCCATACCTGGGGATATCGCTAAGGAGGGCAGGCCATCCCACAAGGCCACTCGGGTGGTGTGAGTTCCAGCTCAGCTCTGGCCAGAAGAAAAGTGGGAAAGCTGGCCCCTCGCCAATCACGCAGCTTCCCCGACATACCCAAGTCACCGGGGAGGTCACCGCAGAACTTGCCCCTATTAATTGCATGAAAAAGTGACCCCAGCACACTTCTCATAACCTTTCATTCCTTCATTGCTTTGCCTTCAAATGATCCCTTTTTGCTGTCTAACTTTAAGCCCAGTAGACATTCATTGTCCATCAAAAGAGCAATGGCCTTGTAGTAGGTCAGACAGCTCTGGAGTGTGGAGATGAACATTTTTCTGCTCCCACCTCAACAAGGTGGGAAACCACTCGTTCCTTCACCAAGTCAGCAGTCTTCCCAGCCCCCAGGATCACAGATCCTGAGCAAGTCCCAGGTGACCTCGGAAAAGCACAGAGAGCAGAGATACCCCGAGAACCTGCTGCTTTCCTGGGGGAATCCCACTTGCCTCTCACCTTGTCAATGAAGGAGGCGAACTTGTTGTTGAGGGTCTTAATCTGCTCCTTTTCCTCCTTTCGCACTCGCTGCAGGGAGGGATCGATCTCCAGGTGGAGGGGGGTCAGGAGGCTTTGGTTGACAGTGACCTCCTGGATGCCCCCGGAGCCAGACATCATCCCGCCCCCAAATCCGTACCCGCCGAAGGCTCCCCCAGCCCTGTAGCCCATGCCTCCAAGACCCAGCCCATAGCCGGCACCCCCACTGCTGGCCCGGCTGCAACGGTAGCCTCCACTGACGGAGATTCTCTTACTACCCCCAAAGCTGTGGAGGCTCCTGGTCCCGAAGCCACCCCCAAAGCCACCCCCAAAGCTCTTCCCACCCTGGGACACAGAGACAGAGCTGAAGCTGGGCCGGCAGCCTGGGAGGAGGCTGGCCGAAGAAGCACTGAAGTTCCGAGTGCCTCCTGACTTGATGGTGACAGAAGATCGTTGGGTCATGGTGGGAGCTGGTGCCAGAGAGTCAGAGGAGCGCAGGTGACAAAGGGATGAGGAGCCTTCCAAGTGTAGCTGTCCCAGACTCTCCTTGACTTTTATCCCTTCCGAGAACTGGGCTTGGCCAGAGAAGATCAAAGACCACTCTGCTGAGTTCACCTCAATGGCATGTCTGGCCGGCGCCCATCTCCCTGCCCCCTAATCATCACAGGGAACACCCTACCCAGGGCAGGACCAGGCCTGGGGATTCGAGCCCGGGGCAGGCGTGGGTCCTGAGCCCCCTGCCCTCCCAGGTTCTCAGGCTTACATGGCAGGCACTCCCACTGTTTCTCAGCTGTTCCTCTCTTTGGATTCCCAGGTCTTGGACTCTGAACCCAAGCATTGGATTATGCCCTTCCTGTCGCTGGGAAAAGAAGAGAAACCTCATTTACCGAGGACTCAGTCTTTGCCAGACCCTGTGACAGGTCAGCAGCAAGCATTATGTCATTCGATTCTCATAATGACTTTGTGAGGTTGAGGACAAGAGTAGTAGTTGCCAGCGTTTATTGAGCAGCTACTATAGGTAGCTGCCTTTCACCTGTCTTCTTATTTAATCTTCAAGTAGTACCATGGGGTAGCTATTATTATTCTTGTTTTGCTCGTGCAGCTATTGAGGCATAGAGTTGTTGTGAGACTTGGCCACAGTCACGTGGCTAGTGAGTGCTGGGCTGATGTTAGAGTGCAGTGTTGTGACCACAGGATCTTTGCACCTGACGCTGGTGGAGGAGAGGTGGTTTGTCTGAGGGCAGCAGACTCAGGATTTTTCTCCAAATTCCTGTCCCCTCTACTCCTCTCGACCCTGGGGACCAGGGACATTTAATGATTATCCATGGTGTCATTTCTCTCCTTCCTACCATCCCTCCCAGCCTTGCCTGACTTTAGCCCCTGGTTTTACACTCATCTTCTCTCGGTTCATGGCTTCTCCCCTCCTACCACTTAGCTTCCTGCACACCATCTGGTTGGTCATGGTTCAGATTCCTGGTTCCTGGCTCCCACCAGTTCTGAGCATGGTCCTGAGCCCTGAGCCCACTTCCTCTAAGCCCACATGGGCAGTCCCCAGTCCGGGTGATGCCACGCTCAGGCCTTATGGGAGGGGTTCCGGAGACCGTAAACTCAGGAATGTGGGAGCTTCCTGGATGCCTCACTGCCACCTGCAATTATGGGTCTCAGCGGCTCCTCTGCTTGGTGAAAGCATTGCCCCCAGGGCTGACTTTTAACTCCTCTCCTGGCCTGTTATTTCTCTGTTCAGGTCTGCAAGTTTGAAGCTGTCAGGGAACAATCAGCCCCTTTGCTGGAGGAGGGCTGGGCCGCCCACCGTACGTCAGTGTCCTCAGAAAACAGTCTGCATTTGGGAGGGGATGATATCGCCCCGAATGACATACAGAGTCGGGAGGACAGAAAGAGCTGCCCAGGGGCTTGGGCTTCTCAAAGAAGGCATCCCTACAAAAGGCGGGAGGAAGTGGGCGGAAACACCAGGCTAGAGTCTGGCTGGCAGTCTGCCCCCCTCCCATCTCCCCAGCCCAGCATTCTTCATTCTGAGGGAAGCAAGGAAGCTTTGATGTGCACTGGGTCCCCTTTGTGGCCCAGAGAGGGGGAGAAGTGTTCAGTGCTGCATCACCACACCAGACAGAGGGCTGGACTCCAAACACGTCACTCATGCATTTAATAGGCACATTAGAGCCCTCACTTCCAGCAGGCAGCTTATAAGCGCCGTGAGACAGATGGGCTGCCAACCTGGCATTGAGACGGCCTTGCAAACACCCACTCCCCATCTCTGCATCTGGAAGGTGGGGAGGAAGAAGGAGGAGCTGAAGTGGGAGTCTCCGCAAGATAAGCCAAATGTGAATCTTGAAAGAGGGAGGGCATTGGCACAGAGAGGGTGGGGGAGCACTCTGGGGGGCTGTCAGCAGGGCGGGGGCCAGCTTAAGCTGGGGAATGGGGTTTAGCCGGGACTCCAGGCTTGTTTCCCAGCAGCACAGGTAGGCCAGGGGAGAAGAAGGAGAAGGACCCAGGTATTGGGTCTGCGAGTGTAGACAGGTCAGGTCAGCAAGCGGGCAGGCTTCAGGGCAGGGGTGGGGGAGCGGGGTGGCTGCACTTAATGCTTGTAGCTCTTCCGGCTGGAGGATGTGGTGGAGACAAACTTGACATTGGAGCCACTGCCCCCAAGGCCTCGGTTGCTACTGGCGCTGAAGCCAGAGCTGCCCAGGCCCGCACCCAGGTTGTGCCCAGTGCTGGTGGTGAAGGAGTAGCCGCTGCCCCCACCGAGACCCAGACTTCCGCCTCCAAGGCTGCCACCGCCACTGTAGCCGCTGGAAACGGTGGAGGTGACCACAGCTGCCGGAAGAGAGGAGACAGGGTCAGGGCCCAGGGCGGGAGAGAAGAGACCTGGAGTGTCAGGGCCTGTGCCCCAGAGTCTGCGGGGTGAGGATGGGGTTGTCTGGTCAGGCAGCCATTTGCCTCCTTCCAGCCTCCCCTCCCACTTAGTGGGGGCTCTGTCCTGTGCTCAGCCTGGTTGTCCCTGGGCTGTGATGCCGGACACTTTTCCCGTCCGGAATGGCTTCCTGCCTCTTCTCTGCTACTTGGCGCCTCGCTTTTCCTTCCAGAACTTCATGGACACTTCTCGCCTCCAGAAAGTGATTCTGGTCCACATGCCTTTCCTTTTGATCCCATCACACTCCCCTGCCACTCTGTCCCCATCTCCCTCTGTGGGCCCGGCTCTAGTGTCTCTCTTCCTTCTGGGGGGCACGTGCACACTTCCCTCGGTGTCCCCAGCCTCTGCACCCTGAATCCCAGAGCGGGGCTGGAGTGATCTTGCTAGACAGATGACCCGCGGGCCAGCCAACTCGGCTCCCATTCTGCCCCACCCCCCAACCTGCTCTTCTCCTAGCTCTTATGACCAGGCATCACCTTCAACATCCACTACCCTGCACTGAGCTCTTCAGAAGGGAAACTGAAATAAAAATGGATGGTTATGGAATGAATTGTGCCCTCCAAAAAAAAAAAATAGGTGGATGTCCTCACCTCCACTACCTGTGAATACAACCTTATTTGGCAATGGGATCTTGCAGATGGAGTCCAGTTAGGGTAAAATCATTAGGGAGGGCCCTACCCAATAGGACTCGTGTCCTTATAAGAAGAGGAAGGGCATCCACACGAAGACAGACACATAGGCAAAGGGCCATGTGATCACAGAGCCAGAGATCAGCACGATGCAGGGCAGGGAGCACCGAGAACTCTCCGGAAGCACGACACAGTACATTTCTCTTGTCTGAAGCCCCCCAGTTTGTGGTACTGCAATGGGGCAGCCCTAGGTAACAAACATGGACTTTCATGTACTTTCAAGAGAAAGAGAACTTCAGAAGTTACGGCAGCCATCCCCAAAACCAGCTTTGAGGGTCTTGGGAGCTGCTAGACAAGGATAACAGAGAAGGAGGACAGCTGGGTAGTTCAGAGGGCTCTGCCTTCTAGAGTCATTGGTTAATATAATCATTGGTTTTGTGAATCCCGCATGGAGAAAACCAAAACTCACTCGTGGGATGCAAGCTGGAAAGGTCATCCCAGTCGGCCTCACGATGCCAGCAGTGAGCTCTGGGAGTGACCTCCGCCCTTAGCGGCACGGGGCTGCGCCAACTTGCTACTGCCTCTCCCTTTCCCGCGCAGCTGCACCCCCCTGCCCTGTCCTATGTGCTCTCGCTGCCTTGAAGAACCCCAGGTGCCCTTCTGCCATTATACTCCGTAGAGTCAACCGGAGGGGCAGGGCTTCTCCCCACACTGTTCCAGGAAGGGGCAGCCTTCCTGGCCATGCCCTTAGGTCCAGCGTGGAGGCTCTCTCCACAGGTTGAGGGCACACCAGGGTTTCCTAAATCCTATCAAGGTCATGTCTGAACTAGACTTGTACCCCCAGCGAGAAAGGTGTGGGATCCTGGGAGGTGGGGGACAGAACCTGTAGGTCTAAACCCATGCAGAAGGGTCACAGAAAACCTCTTCTCACCCTCTCTTTGGTGCTCTGTCCCTTGCAAAGAGATAAGAATCGGGACATTAAAAACTCTCTCCCTCCCACCAAAAAAAAAAAAAAAAAGAAAAGAAAAAATAGACTCCTACTATGGCTCTCCTTTTTATGAATTCAAGACCCCAAAACTCAAAAGGAACCCTGTCCGGGGTGGGGTATCCCCCCCAATGCCTCATGCATGCCCTGTGCCCTCCCTCGTTATGCCAGCTCCCTGCCCCAACCACATGCATGCGAACTGACACAGAGGACGTCATTCATACTCACAGATGTTAACCGGAGAAACGCCCTCTCCGCTCAGCCTGATTAAGGGGAGGAGGGAGAAGGAACATCACTATTATGTTCAGCAGCTCATGGGCATTTGAAATCACATTTTTGCAATTAAGCACATTAAAACACCCTTTATTACTTTTATTGCAGCACTAAGTGGAGGTTGAAATCATTTAAATACTCGTGGTATTAAAAATAACATTCTAATGAATGACACAACGCAGAATTTGAGGTTCCTACCAGGAAAGCCTGTAATCTCAGAAATACATCTTTTTGGGTTCAAACTAGGTAGACACCTGAAGAAAATTAAAGCAGACCATGCACTAGGGTAGGCTAGAAAGGCAGGGCTCCTTAAGGAATAAGATTTCCCTCTCAACAATGGACCGTTGTCATGCATGGGGCAGTGCCAGGGTGATTAGAGGTGTGGAGAGGAGACTGAGTCATAAACATAACAATAACAATAATCAGTCCATTATTATGGCAATGGGAGTAATTTTGCTTTCGCATGCTAAGGACAGATCTGGCCTTCATTCATAAATACATACTTAGAACATTAAAAAGGACTACATACCTGTTACCTACAATATGCCACTTAATTCTCCCTATGACCCCATTAGGTAGGTGTTGCTACCCCCATTTGATGGATGGGGAAAGCGAAGCTCAGAAAGGTGAATTAATTGCCCATGTTCACAAAGCTAGGTTTGAAGCCGGACCCCTTTTGCTCCAAAGCCCATATCTTTGGCCACTGAACTGAATGATTGCTAGTATTTTTTGAACACTCGTTGTGGAGCATGCATTGTTCTAAGGACTTTGTGTGTATTCTCTTATTCTAATCCTCTTAATAACATACGGGATAGAAACCACGGTTAGGCTCATTTCATAGGTGAGGAACAGAAAGGTAAAGTAATTTGCCCTCGGTCACACAGCTGGTAACTAGCAGAACACTGAGCTTTGGGGATCAGATGATCTGGCCTCTTTATTCCATCACTGAAGATTCTGAGGACCCGAGAAAGGAAATTGACTTTCCAGAGGTTACATAGCTAGTTAGTGGTAGGCCTGTCTCCCCAAATCCTGGGACAGTTTCCTCTCAGCCCAGAGCCTCTCATACCATATATCCAGACCTGCCACATAACACTATTTCTTCTTTGATAGAATTTTATTACTTAGGACCTGATCAGAGTCTAGATTTTTATGGGGTGTGCAAAGCAGTTGTACTTCAAATAAAGGCATTTGATAATGACATACTGGCCTGGAAAGAAATTGCGCCTGTTTGTTTGTTTGTTTCTTTCTTTCTTTCTGTCTCATAGCCCAGTTCTATCTGTATTCCAGGAGAGGAGGGATCTGCAGCAACCTGGGCCCCTCAGAATGCTCGTGCAGCTGGAACAGATGCACCAACTCACCTGCACTCCTCACCCTCCAGCAGCTTGCGGTAGGTGGCAATTTCCACATCCAGGGCGAGCTTGACGTTCATCAGCTCCTGGTACTCACGCAGCAGCCGGGCCATGTCCTGCTTGGCCTTCTGCAGGGCCTCCTCCAGGTCCACTAGCTTGGCCCGGGCATCCTTGAGGGCCAGCTCTCCACGCTGTTCTGCGTCAGCGATGGCCGTTTGCAGGCTGGAACACTATAAGAAAAGGAGGAAGCCACAAGCCTTACTGGCAGCCCCTGGAGGTGCGGTGCTTCTTGGGTAGGAGTGCTGGAAGCACGGCAGGATGACCCGGGAGAAATGAGTGTGCAAGGAGTTCTCGGCCTTGCCAAAACTCTACCTGTTTCTTGACACTGTCGATCTCGGCTCTCAGCCTCTGGATCACCCGGTTCATCTCAGAGATTTCTTGCTTGGTGTTGCGGAGATCATCCCCATGCCGGCCGGCTGTGACCTGCAGCTCCTCGTACTGATAAAATGAGAGCAGAGTGAGTCCCCTCATCAAACACCTGGGCTCGGTACTCCCCATGTGCACAGCCTGGCCCACAGGGCCTCCCATTCACTGATCATTCACGCACCCCCTAGCTCATTCATTTGGGTGGTATTTCTTAGGCACATCTACCTGCCAGGCACGTGCCAGGCTCTGGGAGTATCATGGAGAGTATCATCAGGCCCCGCTTACAGTTTATTGGGGGGGAATTGATGTTAATGAAATATTACTGAATTTATAGTTCCAAACTGGGATGAGTGGCCCTTAGAAAATGAATGGGTAGTGTAACAAAGGACTCTGACCCAGATATGGAGTTGTGGGGAGGAGGTCAGGGAAGTCCTTCTAGAGACAGAGGTGATCGAGTGGTGTGCTGAAGGATCAGAAGGAGTGATCTAAGTGATAGACTGGGGACTAAACATTCCAGACAGGGGAGACAGTCTATGTGAAGACCCTGGGGCAGGGAGGATCATGGTGAGCTCTGGGCAGGCGGTGGGGAGGAAAGGTGACTTGGTCAGTGCCCTTTGGGGATCTCGATCACGGGGCATACATCCAGACCCATGTGACCATGAATTTTGGTAGCCCTCCAGATGTCAGTGTTGGGGGTGTTGGATGGAGCCAGGCTAGAGGGGACACCGTTCTGAAGACTTTGGAACAAGATCCCCCATCTGAGGGAGCTCTCTGCCTAGTGGGGCATATCCAGGATGCACTCATTTAGGAGAAACAAATGTCCCTGTCTTGGGCCCACACCTTTCCCAGGGAAGAAGAGCCCCTGTCCGAATGAAGATCTGTCTGGCTTTGAAAGTGCTGAGTGACCCAGTTCCTCCATTTCTAGATACATGTGGTTTAAGGGAATAACAGGCCCCGCCAACAAAAGGAGTTGTTAACTATAAATTTCAACCACTGTAAATTTCAACTTAGGCACCTCTTACCTCCACTCACCATCTGCCTCTGCTTCTGCAGGGGATGTCCCTCTGCACTGTGCATCCCAGCACCTGATACCTTCTTCCTTCCTACCACATTGCAGTGGTAGGGACTAAGGCAGTGTGCACAGCAGGGCAAAGGATGGAAGCCACATGTAGGTGAGCAGCTGGCCCTGAGAGGGGTCTGCATTGGGTAGGGAGCTGATCTCATGGATTGGACTATCCAGTCTACTACATCCTTTAATGCCAAACCTTCTGTCCATCTATGACTTTGGACAGTAGCTCTCCATGGTCATCTCAAAGCCCCTTTTCTTGATATAGAGTCTTTTGCTTGGCAAAGTCCTCATTTCTATCTTCCAATCCCCATAGGATTGCTTGTTCAGCCTTAAATACCTCCCCTGTCCTTGGCCATCTACTGTCCCTGGATGCTTCCAAAGGCAAGGAAGACCCACCTCTTCTTGGAAGGTTTTTATTAATCAAAAATAAACCGCAGCTTATTTATTTACAACTCTGCAATGCAGCTTGACACAAATGTGTTGAATAAGCCATTTAGAAATAGCTCTGTGACTCTTTCTTGGTTGTTTTGGAGTCTCACCTAGGCCCAACCAGATCATAAGTGATATGGGGATGAGGGCTGACCTGAGCACCCAACATTGCCTGACCACATGGTAGTGAGTATGGTTGGGTTTCTACACCCATTTCAAATTGACTCTTCATAGCACCAGACACTTCTACCATGTTGAAGGAAACAGAAATGCTCGTGTATTTCCTGATGATCGTGGCTAATAGTTAAATGATTATTTGGGGCTTCAGATAACACTAGTCCTGGAACCTATCATAGAGGTGCCTGCACTCACCTTGGTCTGGTACCAGGACTCGGCCTCGGCCCGGCTGCGGTTGGCGATATCCTCGTACTGGGCCTTGACCTCAGCGATGATGCTATCCAGGTCCAGGCTGCGGTTGTTGTCCATGGAAAGCACCACGGACGTGTCACTGACCTGGGTCTGCATCTGGGACAGCTCCTGCAGAGCCAGAAAATTCAGCATCACCAAGACATAAAAAGAAGTTCTTGAAATCACGCGACTGACTACCTGTCTAGGTCAGGAATCCCTACTTGGTATCCCTAGCAGGGATTCTTCCAGCCCTTCCCTGGGCACTTGAAGCCATTTAGGGACTCCCATGCCAATCCCTGAGAAGTGTCTGGGTCACGGGTCAGTGTGACAAGGGTGTGTCCCCCAGCATAGCTTCTCAAGACCCCTACCTATGTGTTTTCCCTGAATATGAAGGGTGGGTCAATGTTCTCTGGTCCAAATTATATTGAGTTGAATATGACATATGTTGATTCATATGCCAGCATAAAAGTCTTCTTTAGGATACAGTGAATTTTAAGACCCTGCCCCCCCTTTATATTGTGACTTCATCACTCCCTACTTCATTCTCCCCTTCAAAGACCCATGTCTCTGACTTCACAGTGGCAGTGCCCAGAAGGAGGCATCTTCAGAGGGCAAGAAGCATCCTGACCAATGAGCTGAGGGGCAACTTGACTTTTCTGAACTTTTCTAGGAGGAGAGAGGGAGAGGTGTGTCTTGATTCCTTGGAAATGCTACCCAGGAATCTGGGATTCAAGAATCAGCACTCCCTCTTTGCTATGTCGTGAGGTGGGGGGAGCAGCCTCAGAGCTGGAGTAGCATTTAGTGTGGCAAGATTTCAAGTAGTTCTCCCAGGTGCCCATGACCACCCAAGCCCCAGTTTGGAGCATCTGGGGCAAGATGCTAGATGGAGGCCCCATGTAGATGACGTTCTCTGCAGCATCCTTTTCTTTCAGGCTCCAGACTTAGGAGGGACAAAAACATTTGCAGGCTCTTACGGCCTCAAAGAGCATCCGGAAGAAGTTGATCTCATCAGTCAGAGAGTTGACCTTGGCCTCCAGTTCGACCTTGTTCATGTAGGCTGAGTCCACATCCTAGAACAACAGCACAGGATGCTCCTCTGAGACCCAGCCCAAGCCACGAGTCCAGAAGAAGTTGGACAGACTCCTCCCTGACCCCTCCAGGTTAGATTTTAGCAAACTCTAAATCTGGGTCCTGGGGTTGGGGTAAGTGATTGCAGAGAACTGGGAGCTTGAGTCCCCTGAGCTAACAGAAATGCTAGCAGGGTCATGGTACCAAAATACAGAGGGAGCATTTTGGCATATTTGAGCTCTCCAGATACTCTGAAGGCTTCTGTGCCATTTCAAGGGTCGAGTCACTGCGTACTCCAAGATTCAGTTTAGAATCTTCTCCTTTGAGAGACATATCCACCCACCTTCTTCAGGGCCACAAACTCATTCTCGGCAGCAGTGCGCTTGTTAATTTCATCCTCGTACCTGCAAGCACAGAGGAGAGGGGGCGTGCTGTTGAGCAAGTGTTCAGTGGAACTCTTCCCCGGCTAAGGAGCATTTCTGGTGTAGCAAGAGTTAAGAGACCTCAGATCCTTTCCAGCTCCTCCACTGACCTGTGTGTGACTTGGGGTGATTCACTTAACCTCTATTTCTCCCTCTATAAAAGGGAATCATTTCTTCTGCCAAAAGTTTTTTTTCTTCTTCTTCTTCCTTTTGTAAGACTAGAAGGTGAGCATGGAGCTTATGGAAATAGATATATGGTCTTATGCAACTCCGTCTTCTTCGAGATGCACAACTGCAACCCTTAAAAAACGTTGCTGCCTCGAGTGGCTGCTGGAGCTGTGGGGCAAATTTTGCTTGTGCAGGAAGGAAACCGTTCCTGGTAGATTGTGAGGTCTTTCACTAAATCTCAGAGCAGCTGTCTGATCAGCGTGCTTTTAGTAACTAAGAACGGCTCTAACTCAGAAACCAAGGGTAAGCCAGCTAAGGGGCTGGGGGGGTGGGTGGGGGCGGGCGTCCCTTTTGGTAGGATACCTCACCTACGGCAGCCTGGATGACAGCCAGTGAAATTTTGCCTCGCCCAGGAGAATTGCCTCGCTTACACTGGGGATGCACCAGCTCAATAAAAGGGCCTGTGCCAGTTAAAGTTATATTTAAAGTTAAAGAATATTCTAGCTGTGAAATGGTATCATGCTTTCCAGAGTAGCCATGTTGTGTTAGATGATGCAGACATCCCTTCGTGGACAAGTCAGAATAGACTTCTTGTTAATAGCGATGGGTGAGATGAGAGTCCCTTTGTTACCCTACACCATGCTATCTTCCATTCACGGGATGATGACTGCGAGTTCCAAACCTCCCTGCGGGCACTGGCATTTGCTGCTTTGCATCTTGCTGGTCCTTTTAAAAAGGAGCCCCGAGACGACTGTGTGTGACCAGCAGCCTGTGTTCCCCTTACCGGACTTTGAAATCTTCCACGACGTCCTGCATGTTCCTCAGCTCGGCGTCCAGCCTGCCCCTCTCCGTGGTGACGCTGTCCAGCTGCCGGCGGAGGTCGTTGATGTAGGCGTCGAAGAAGGGCTCCAGGTTCTGCCTCACCGTCTTGGAGCCCTGCTCCTGAAGGAGCTCCCACTTGGTCTCCAAGACCTTGTTCTGCTGCTCCAGGAACCTCACCTGGAAGGAGGGAGAACGAAATCTTGAGAAATCAGGAAGGCAGAGACAGATACTCCAACTGATAAGGGAGAGAAGAAAAATCTGCCTTTCACCTCATACCCATCTGTCAGCTATATAATTGACAACTCCAAATCAGAATGAGAAAGCCCTTGAAGCTACCCCACTGTTCTCGGGGGCTTCCATAGAACTGGTGTGGTGGGCTTGGAGGTCTCTAGGGGACACTCTACTCTAGGCTTGAGTGTCTTGAGAACATCTGCTCTGAGTGAGGCTAGTGGGCTCGAAACTCCTCCTGTGGAGAACAATGTAACTTCTCTCAGTGTTGGCTGAACCAACAGTGTGGCTCCCAGGGAGGATAAGGGAACATTCCACAAGGTCTCTTGGGGCCATCTGGCCCCACAGGTGAGGTACTTGTTGAGCGGATGTGTTTTTCCACAGGGAGGCTGTTGCATTACTGCTCGCTGTCCGAGCAGGGGGGCCTCTCCGAGCGGTCCCGCCACCCCACCCCAATGGCACACATGCAGCGCCCCAGCTCACCTTGTCAATGAAAGAGGCGAACTTGTTGTTAAGGGTCTTGATCTGTTCCCGCTCCTCTTTCCGCACCCGCTGGATGGCGGGGTCAATTTGCAGGTTGAGGGGAGTCAGGAGGCTCTGGTTGACGGTGACCTCTTGGATGCCTCCAGGGGGGCACGTGGGGAAGCCTGAGGTCCCATAGCCGGCTGTGCCCCCATAGCCAAATCCACTGCTGACCCCAAACCCGCTGCTGGCCCTGCCACCAAAGCCACTTCGGAAACTGCCGCCACACCCCCCGATGGAGACCCGCCTGGTGCCCCCCAGGTTGTAGAGGCTGCGGCTCCCGAAGCCACCGGCCCCAGCACTGCTCAACCTGCCCAGCCCCGCACCGCCGCCTGTGGAGCGGGCCGTGGAGACAGAGCTGAAGCGGGAGCGACCGGTGGCTGGGGTGGTGGCCGAGGTCGTGCTGAAGCTCCTACGGCTGCCGGTCTGGAAGGTGATGCTGGACTGCCTGGACATGGTGGCTGAGAGGCTGGCGAGCAGAGCTCTGACAGAGGTGCGTGCGATGGGGGATGGAGAAGACGGGGCCCCTGGGGAGCCCCGGCTGCCTTGGCTTTTATGGGCCCGCAGGACGGGCGGGGCGATGCCCAGGGAGGCCTCTGATGGCATCCCCCAGGCATTCGCCCGCCAGCCCTGAGCTCACTCAGTGCCCCTTCGGGATGGTGTCAAGGCCACTGGTTGGTTCCCCGGGCATCCCTCCCCCAGGTGGAAACTCCTTTCCAGTCGCAACTTGATCAGCAGACGAATGAAGAGCACGCTAATTGCTTTCAGTCATGTCCTAATCATGCATCTCTTAATGGGCTCTAAAAACACCGCCTCGTTTCTAAACCGCTTTCTTAGGCCTGGGACCCACTCCCTCCTGTGCAAACATCGTGTGTCAAAACAAGTGCCCGTGATTCCCTGTTTCCCAGGCCTTCCTCTTCCCCGCCTGTGCTTCCTGCCCCTGAGCCTTTTCTCACCAGGTGCCCGCTGCGTCCCCTGCCCCACGCCATCCTTTCCGGTCCTAAAAATCCTGCTTCACACTCTCTCTTAGGAAACCTCCCAGTTTGGATTGCCCCTTTGTTTTTCTCATAAGCTTCCTTTTCTGTGGTGTAGGTCACACCCGATGTCCCGGAGCAGGAGGCAGTGTGAACACATACCCATGATCGGACTCTCGGGACCAGCCCCTCCGTCTGTCTGCTGCGGAGAGAAGCTGCGAGTGTGGGGACACGGGTTCGAGTCCCAGCCCCACCACTTACTGGTCATAAGACCCTGCGCCACTCACGGGCCTTCCCCGAGCCTCAGATCGGGTGTCTGTAAAGCGGGGTTTGTGATGAGGATTCATGTGGGGCAAACAACTGTTGCAATGCCGAGGACGTGTGAATGCTGAGGAAACGTTTGTGGAGTCTTCTCTCCTTCTGGCACCATCAAATATGAGCGAAGGGCCAGCCGCACGTCCCTCCCGTGGCAAGGCCGGTGAGGATTTGAAAGGAACAACATACTCATTCTTTTTCTTTAGTAACACGCTTGTGGTCCAAGTAGGAAGACAGAACTGAAGTTCATCGATCTATACAAAAGTGATGTACCATAAACTGCCTCCCAGCTCTGTCTGGGAGGCTGCCTTATTCCAGAAGCTTCCCAGACTGGTCACTGGGGCTGGAGGCCAGGGGTTCCTAGCTTTCGGTCTTCACCGTAAGAGCTCTAGTAGTTGCACTGAGTGGAGGGCGCCCAAGGACTTCTTGTTTTCCCTGTTCATCTTGTGGACTGAGCCCTACATCCCCGTCAGTGGAAACCGATAGGAAGCCCACAAGCTGCTGGTCTCTCCTGTCTCTGCCTCTGACCCGCCGGCCTCTCCCCCGGGGGGGAGCCAGACAAACTGTTCGATTTTCTTTTATCTTGCTGACCACTTGCTCCTTGCACTGGTTTCGAAAGCTAGCAGAGTGAGAGAGGAATGGCAGTGTATTCAGTTGCTGGAAACCGTGTCCCTGGATAGTAGATCCCTGGTGCCCAGCCATGGAGAAGTTGAGCTAGATTCCATGGTCTTCCCACACAGGTGTCATTTCAGAGCGCCATGTGGAACGATGGGCTAGCCGGCCTGGAATGACAGCTTGGCACTGGTTCACAGAGCTCTTTCCTCCCTGCGGCTGAGGCAGGCAGGGGCGGGGGGAGCTCTCCTCCATTGAGAGATTGTTTGAGAGTCTCAGTTTCCACAGGGAACCTATGAATCATAGCTTCTGTTGATACAGGGCGAGAGGAGCATGGGAGTTCTCTCACCGGGTTGCTGGGGCGCCCAGGTCTGAGCCGGGTGGTTCATGCGTCTGGGGCGGAAAGAATAATTGTCTTTGTTTTCTGTATTCATCTCATGGTAATCTTTCTCCCAGAGAAGAGACACTTGTTTCCTGACCTGTGCTGAGTAAACCCTTCAGAGCTTTCCACGAGCAGAGGCCGGTGGAGAGGCTTAGGGAGCGCCGTAGCCTCCCTAAGAATGGGGAATGGGGACCACCTCCACTTTCTCCCCTCACGCTTCCTGTGTGGGAGCTGACTCCAGTCTGCCCTCCTGCCTGGGTCCTTCCTCACTTCCCTGTGCCCTCTCCGGGGAGCTCTATTCCCAGGCATTACCTCTCATCCTGTTTCCATTTCCCTCCTGTCTGGGGCGGCCCCTGTCTTCCCCTTCCTCCTCTCTCTAATTTTTCCACCCGGACTGTTGCTTCTGGAGCTTTGACTGTCTCCCTCACTGACTTGGGCGACATAGATGGATATGGATAAGTCTTTGACTTCTCTTCTTCCTTCACTCCCTCTTCTGTGGCCTTTGACCTTCACTGTGACTTTCTCCGCAGAGAATGATGTCTACATGGATGCCGAGGACTCCCCAGGCTTCCTGACAGCCTGTGTCACTGTCCCCTTTAAAACCTCAAAACTTGGGGCGCCTGGGTGGCTCAGTCGTTAAGC